>CM036618.1:87272121-88472121 GCA_020746105.1 Trogon surrucura
CTACAAGTTTCTCTAAATGCAAGTGGCTTAAGCAGTGTCAGACATGTATGGGCTTCTTAACTTAAAAAGACATTTTGTGCTGCTTCTTACCTAGGAAACTTGCAGTAACATGTTATAGCAAAAATCCATATTTTTAGACACACACAAATAACAGTGTTGTAACAACTTGTTTTTTACAATTGTTGTCAATTTTAAAAAGCCGAAATGATTTAGTAGATTATCACTTTAAGTCAAAATAATTCAGCAGACTATTTAAGACAGTTACCTGCCAAAAAAACCAAACCAAAACAAAAAGATCCACAGAAAGAAGTTGACTCAATTGACTGGCTGATTTCCAGTGTGCCTCAACTTCATAAAAAATTAACTGTAGCAAACTGAAAGTAGTACTTACCATGCACTCTGTTCTCTAAAAGTAACATAGACGGTATTTCTTACGAAAGTATTGCACATCTAATGTGGTCACATAATGCTTGATCTAAATCTTCACAATTCTGATTGTAGCCTGAATTTAATGTAAAATCTTATTATTTTTGCTTGTGTTTTGTACTTGACCGAGGGAAAGTAGATGCTTACACAGCTGAACAGTAAGGTTACATAAACCCATACATAATACCATACATAAACTCAGTCTAAAAATGCTGTCACATTTATCAGCCAGTATTAACAAGATATATGACTATGATTTACTCCATTAGCTTTGCTGTGAAAGACCAGATACAGTGTTTTACACAGGCTGTCCACCACACAGACTGTCTTTTGGCATCGTTCTATGTTTCTGTTTCTTGATTTCTATATCGTTTCCTACTAGGGATAAATTCAGTTCATTGTATTACATTTCTTGTATTACTTAATGAAATTGAAAGGCTTTGATAATAACAGAAAACAGTTCTCAGCTGTGAAGTTTTCTTGATTTTTTTTTTTTTGTGGGGTGGGAAATATCTTAGATTTTAAAGCAAGAAATCAAGATTATACTTACAACTTTCAAACTACAGGTTGGAACTTCAGTGCAAATAGCTTTCAGAGATGAAACGAAGTTAAAAGTAAGGGGATCTGTGTCACTCTTGAGAAAACTTATGAGAAGTCGTACTTTAATACTTCGTAAAACTAAGGCTTCTCTTATCTTCCCATCTAAATATGGCCAGTATCTGTGAAGAAAGAATACAATATATTCAGAGACCTCAAAAAAATTATTTTTGGATTTTTATGCAGTCATGTCTAGACACCATAGAGAAAACTAAACACGCGTGATTGTCATGTTCAATCCCTTGAAGGAATGCTGTTCTCATTTAAAGGGATTCTCACTAAACAGACCTGTCAGCATCCTTCTCTGTGTCATTCTGCCCTGCACCAAAACTGTCACTGCGGGATAGCGAGGCTGCGATGGTTGAGCACATCTCCCACCTGTGCAGGTGCACGGAGAGCTGCCAAGCCAAAATACAGGAACCTTGTCTTCCCACACCTGGGAGAGTCACCTGTGGCGAGAGCAGCGGAGTTCTTGACGTGCCAGAAAAGCAGCAGAAGGAGCTGCAGCTAGAGGGTGCTGCTGACCCAGCCCAGACAGAGGCACAGCAGGATTTCTCTCAGCTACACGAGGGAACAGGAACACGGGATACCTCCTCCCTGACAGCATACATTTTTTTTTTCCTCTGTACTGGCATCATGCAGGCTGGGGACTGGCATTTCTCCTGCAATTTTTTGCTTGGAAAAGGGGAGCTGCTGCTATGCAGGGTGTCTGCATCCTTCAGGAGCAGATGAAGACTGCAGAATCACAGAATCACCTAGACTGAAAAGACCTTTAAGATCACAGAGTCCAATTATTAACCTAACACTGACAAGATCTCACTAAATCATAACCCTAAGCACTTTGTTTACCTGACTCTTAAATACCGCCAGGGGAAGGGGTCTCCACCACTGCCTTGGGCAACCCATTCCAATGCCTGATAACCCTTTCAGTAAAGAAAATCTTCTTAATGTCCCATCTAACCTTTCCTTGATGCAACCTTGAGGCCATTTCCTCTTGTCCTGTCACTTGTTACTCGGTAGAACAGACCGATCCCCACCTCTCTACAGCCTCCTTTCAGGTAGCTGTAGAGAACAATAAGGTCTTCCCTGAGCCTCCTTTTCTCCAGGCTAAACAACCCCAGTTCTCTCAGCGGCTCTTCATAAGACTTGTGCTCTAGACCCTTCACCAGCTTGGTTGCCCTTCTTTGGACACACTCCAGCATGTCAACGTCCTTTTTTTTGTAGCGAGGGGCCCAAAACTGAACACAGTACTGAGATGCAGCTTCATCAGTGCCGAGTACAGGGGGGAAAAAGATGGTCGTTTAAAGAGGCTGTTATCTTTTTCTGATGAAGATTGCAGAAATTCTTCCAAGCATGGGATGGTGGCTTCCATGGTGTCACTCTCACAATTGCTGGTTAGTTTTAAGTTCCCGACCTCTGGTGGGAGCAGGTCAGGACAGGGAGAATGAGATAAAGAAAATGTATGCTTTCTTTGTTCCAGCAACATCAAGGCATTTAGCCCAGTGAAATCTGAGCTCTACAGGGCAGGAAAATAACTTACAAGCGAGAACTGGGAGCTGACAAGGTAGAAAAGCCATGGCAGTGTCTCAGACAAAGCCATGCTGCAGGACAGGTGGCTTCCCTGGATCTCCCTAATTCAGAAGATTTCTAAATTCTCCAGGCAGAAGAACAAAGGAGAAGTATAGGAGTTAATGTCAACTGCAACACTGTCACATGCTAAGATCCTTTCCGACATAAAGAAGAAACATGTGGGAAGCATGTTGTGAAACAGATTCCTACAGCACTACCCACAATTCTTCCGCTATGATAGAGGCTGTACATAATAAGTCTATGGGAAAAACCTCTCTTGTAGACTTGAAACAACTTATGCTTAATATCAGTCAAATAGTAGTGGGATTTTTTTTTAAAAAAATTTGAACATCTTTATGCAAAACTGGAAAAAAGCACATAAACACGTTTAGTTTGGCTGAGCTGTGTTCAAATAAAGTGCATGGATGGAATGATGAGCTTTGCAAGATGCTCAATTCATTATGCATGTTATCGGAGGGACCACTGGATACTTGCCTTCTGAATTGGATGGTATTATTACACTGTACCTTCAGTTTTGGATCATGAGTGCGTTTTAATGGTCCATAGAAATGGTGTTTAAAAATAGCTTGGGTTTGCTTGTTTCTAGCAACTGTCAGTTAATCAAAATGTGATATAGTTCAAACATAATCTATGCTGAATTTGTAATTTTGATGTATATGCATATTTCAATAAAATAGTGACAACTCCCACATTGTATATGAGAACTCACGACACGTTATTTCTCTCTTAACACACACACACACGCGCACACACACACACACACAAGCACACTCTCATATTGAATATCTGTATGATATTCACAAAATACCAGTAGCCGTGCTATCAAGATAGTAAATAAAATAGTGTAAGAAATAAGATTCATGTGTAAGCAGGTTCTTGTATTCCTGGGTCCCAGTCACTTGCAGATGGTCAGACTAGACAATTTCTGATCTCCTTCGATAGGTAGATCCAAAGCTTAGGACCCAGAACTGGAAACGTCTTCTTAGGTCCCAATTCTGCTCCTATTTAAGTCAATGGCAGAACTCTCACTGATTTCAATAAGAGCAGAATTGGGCCCCAAGAAATTGGTCCACAGTAGTAAATAATCTCCTGTGGGTTCACTTTCTCCAGCAGACCTTATTGGCATTAACAAGATTTGCTAGTCCTGGACATGGACACTCACCGTTTAGCATTGGTGTCAATGACGATCGGCAAGTAGTCCATGACAGCTATGTATACAAACTGTTTTGCATCATCGATAACACTGTATATAGCTTCAATATCCAGGACTCTATCCTTTGGGCAGAAGAGTTTAGGTGAATTCTGTGAAAGGAAAAGTTCAAATATGGCATTTAAAATATGTGACTTATTTTCTCCTCGTTCTTCCTGAGACGGCAAATAGTACTTTTTATTTTAGTAGAGAATATTAACTGATACCTTCAACTGTCCTGCTAGAATACTCAAAGGTACAAAGGAGAGGTGTTTGCTTAATTTCCCCTTAAAAGCCTCACCATTTAGATGTAACTGTGGGGAAAATGCAGAAGACACAAACTTAAAAACATCCACTGTCATTAAAGCTCTATGTTAAGTCACATTTCAGAGAATTTTGTTCCCAATAAGTCCCAGGACTGCTTACTATTAGATGGAGTAATATCTGTGTTCTCGCCACATAAGCCTGAGCCATTGCTTGTGAACAGGAATTAAGACTATTATGTCAGTCCTGTCCAAAGTTCCATGCAGAGTCACCATTTGCTCAGTCACTGCTTTCCTGATGCCCTATCACCTTCTCACCTTTGCTGGCTGCTTGGATTGCAGCTGACATGTGGATTAGTACGCTTTCCTTAAGCACAGATCCTGGGGTTTTGTGTAGTCTTTTATTCTTTCAACACAACGCCTATCACTGGTTTTTTTAATCATTGACTGGTGTTCTTAAGGATTTACTACAACTAAGCTCAGAAAATACTAGTAAATTAACTGAAGCAAGATTTCAAGAGCAATATTACAGATCCATTCCTGAACAGTAAGAAAAACAACCAAAACCTCTTACATTTTATCAGCCGGTCTAGAAGATGATTTTGTTGCTAAGCAACACTATCGCCATGATTCCCGAGTATAACAAAAAAAAAAATCAATGACTGTGTTATGCTTGTTGTTTTACACAGTACAAACATGAAAAGTGAAATACGTTTTCAAAGAATGAGTTTCGACTCGAGAACAAATGTAAAGAGATTTTGTTAAATATAAATTATCTGAAACTTTTAGGAGGCTATTGCACTGAGATTTTGTTCTTACACTCTTAGTATTTTCTTGAATGGATGTTTTAAGTTTTTTAGTTCAACAGCTAAAGAAAGGAATTCTTATGCATTGTCTTTTTCAGGTGTGTTCAATATAAAGATCAGAAAGTGAAAGACATTTAGAAGATAATTAGAAGAACAACTTCTGTTAAAGCTCTCGCTGCAACACTTGTGTTTGCGCATTCCACTTGCTGTCGTGTGGCATGGTTGACTCACCTGTGGTTATAGAATATTTTAGAACTTTCCCCATACTAGTTGTATTGTTTTTGCTGTTCTCATCCAACACCCATCCGATACTTCTCTTCACCTGCTCTCACTGGGCAACAGTACCCTGCCACGTCCCTGCTCAGGGGCATTTGCTGTCCCAGACTGAAAGGGAGGGGCAGCACCCCCACCCCTGCTCACAGGCAGGGCAGTAAGTGAACTGCCTGGCTCATGGAGACTTTTCTTATATGTTGAGGAGCAGACAGCGATGTTAATGCTTGTCCACCAAACCAGTTCAGCATAACTCCAGGACTCCTTTTCAGAGGGGCATGCTGGCAAACACCGAGTCTTTGATAGTAAGCAAGAAATTTGTTGAAGAGTCTATTTCCAGGAAGGAAGAAACAGCCCAACTGGCTGTGGCTACAAATTCAGGCAGCTCTTGGGGATGGGCTTCACTCATCTGAGATTCTGAGTAATAGTGACTGCTTCCTTTTGTTTTCAGAAGTGGAATTTCAAGAGAAGCAGCTTTTGTTGTCCACACAAAGAGAAAATAAAGATCACAGGGAGAAAGTGAACATTCTGCAAACTGCAGAAGAACAGCTTTTGTAGAGCTTGTCTCCACTTGTCTTTGTCTAGGATCCCAGATTCCTTAAAGTTGGCCTTACCCAGCTTTCCTTACTGTACCACTCCAGGACTGGCTTTCAGCAGGATTTCTCCATTTCTTGCAGATTGATTAGAAGGGACTAGGAGTTCATTTCACAGCTCCTTAGCTATCTGTCCGAAAGTCAGTCTCTAATTTAAACTAGTCCTTAAGATCCTCCAGAACCAATGGAAGCATATGTCTCTTCAGATGGCTATTAATTCCGGCTGTCTTAGGCACTTCCAGATTTTCGGTCGAAAGTAGCTCTCTGTCTCTCCACTGACTGTAGGAGTGTGAAAAATCCTGGACACCTGAATGTCGCCTGGCTCCCAGCAGGTGAAGGTAAACCCTGCCCTGTACAACTACTCATCTGCACCAACATCCAGCGCTGGTGGCTGTAGAACTTAATAGTGCTACATGCCTTGTGTTGTTTTAGACATAACTGACCATAAAGCAATGGGGGTTTGCCTCTTGTTTTATACAGAATGGTAAATAACTTAGCAACTTCATTATATTCCTGCTTTTGAAGGGGTTGTTTTTACTCATGTAATCACCTCCAAAATAAAAGACACTCCACATCTTTCATCATCTCGTATCACTCTTTGTACTTTTTTCCAGTTTTGCTACATCACTGCTGCAATGCAGGACTGCTCCAGTTCTTCCCATTAAATACACACACACACACACACAGACAGTGCTTCCATGGGGATTGCTGATGAATTTTAGAAGCTTCAAAATGTCATTTAAAAATAAAGCTGAAGTAGGTAATGCTCTACAAAAGTATGAATGTTTTCAGTGGAACAGGGTGAAGAGGATTGATCCCTATAAATCACATTTCCTCCCTTTCCTCCCCCTCTGCAACTCATTTCAGAACTTACCGACACAAAAGCTTCTGATTTTGTCTCATTCAGCTGCAGTGTCAGTTTATTCTGAGTATCGTACACTCCATATAGTCTCTTAGACCAACTTGGAGGTATTTTATTCTTGTATCTTAATGAGCTGTACAGGGCAAATATCCTTTGTAAATCCAGGACCAGGCAGCTACAGTTGTATACAATGACACCAAGTTCTTTCATCTGTGAAATTAAAAGTTCACATCATTAGTGATATTTTGGCTGATGGATCTGTGGGAAGTATGCAGCGAGAACATTAGAGTGTCTGAGGAGTATCTTCCAGAAGCGTGCCTTTAGCTCTGCGGTAGTACTGTGGACTACCCAACATTCCAAACTATACTCTTTTAAAAGCAAACACATGAGGTAAATCTTCAAAGTCAAGAGCAAGCAAAAGCCATAACAGTGTATGTCAGAGCTGCATGTCCTGATAGAATACAACACGCATTATGGATGGATGCAACTTAGGAGAAATACCCATTTGTCATAGGCATAATTTTTGTTCTAGGTGTTGCCAAGGTTTGCTCCTCCTGGCTAGAATGGATCTTATTTATTTATTATTTTGTTTACAGGAAAAGCATCCATTCTGCTGGATGATGTAGGAGCAGACACTGCTACCGGTGACAGTTCCTAACTTCAGAAACAATTTGTTTTCTGTGAGTTCTGCAGAACGTGACAGAAATGGACTGAAGTTATTTCTCTGCTGGAGAAGGAATATGATGTTCCAGTTTCAAATGGAAGGATGAAAAAAAACGGTGTTTAATACTATCAGTAGCTAAATTCACCGTTCTATTAAATCCAGCATGATCCAGTACATAGTATACGGGGTTCTTAACTCCCCGATTGCTATGGTGTAGTATCTTACATAGGGTACTCCAAATTTATAGAATCATAGAATGTGTTGGGCTGGAAGGGACCTTTTTCTGGGTGTCAGTTTCTTCACATGCAAAAAAAAAATGCAGATAATGATTCTCTTCTCTCACGAAAAGTACTCTAAGTGTCAACATTCTCACATATTAAGTATGGGGAAAAACAGCCCAAGTAAATATAGACACCATAGTACAATTAAATGCTTTAACCTTCTATAGACAGAGTCTTGCTTCACCATTTAAGTGAAGACATGTCTCCTGGTCATTATAAACCTTGGTCTGGCAGCGATTTCATTAATTGCACATCCCTAGTACGTACTTTGTTGATAGAATTTCATTTATAAACATATTGCCTGGCTTCTGTAATCAAAGTGTAACTGCAACCACACTCTCCATTCCTTTATAATAGCTCAGGAAGGCACTGCTGTGGGCACAGATGCTATTGACCTCTCATTATCTGCATTTCACACTAGTTCAGCCATCTCCAAAAATCAAGCGAGAAGAAAACCTGCATGTATCCATTGGAAAACAGTATGTAGGATAAATATTTAAAGGTTCCATGCTGGTTTTCTGCAAGCAAACTCTCTTGGTAGCATGTCTCAGAAGTCAGCCTGGCATGATGAAGAAAATAAGGGGAGTACAAAGCCTCCAGCATGCCCATTCTTTGACTCCAAAAAGTCCCCACTGGTTTTATTCCCCTAGACAAGATCTCCACAGTCACATGGAGTAGTTTCTGCTAAGAGCATATCTTTTTGTAAAGCCTGTGGGAACTCTGAACCCCAGACTAACGTTATCTCAGAGCTTGTTCCTGCGCAATCCTCCCTGAATGCAGATGAGAACTGCTCTGTGAGAGTGGGCAGAAGAAGGGAAGGATAAAATTGAACCTTCACTCTTTTTCTATGGTGGGCGAGAGGAAACAGCAAATCCTGATATTCCAATGAGAATGAGACTCGACGGATGACACGTTCTTCAAGCTCCTGACCTGGAAATACCACATACATAAGAATATACAACACTGAGCCACCTCATTCCCAAAGACTCACTGAGTAGTTGCAACCACAAGAACATTAACTAATATCCTTACTGCCTAAATCAGAATATTTCTGCAAATTTGTTTAATTCAGACAAGATATGCCTGCACAACCTGAAATTTGTGAACAGTTGAAAAATACAGACTACTTGCTGCACTGCAGCCTTTCACTTATAGATAAGCCAGTAAATTAATTCTGACGCTAAATATAAAATATTCCAAGATATGCCCAACACCCTAATCAAACAGTCTATTTGGAATAACATCTTTGTTTTTTTCCCCTGGGTGCTGATGTCTTTGAGTACGTTCCTGTATTCAGTTCTAGGCTGTCCCTGTACTCTACGCACTGTTTGTCTCCAAACATTTTTGACTATACATTATCACTGTTTTCACTGTGTGCTGCCAATACCACTCTCTTAATTGCCAGGCATGCCATTGCAAAGGACTTACTAATAGTATTCTGTTACATGTATCTGCATAATGTGGTTTAATTGGCTTTTCACGGCTGTTAGTTGATTCTGACATAATTATGTGGTTACAGTTTTCCTTTCATTTATCAGTCCCATTATTACTATTCCACTTCATCCCTTCCACTAAAAGTAAAGCTAAAATAGTGTCCTCACAGTACACCAGAAGCTGCCAGGATTGCATCTGCATGAGCAGCTCTCCTTGGAGCAGGAGTGCTTGCAGCATGTCCTCTTCCTATGTATTAAAGAATTGCCCTTCTGCCTAAGTGCTTCCTCATGTACAGAGATAGGGAGGAAGCTGAGGGCACTAATGGGTGGTTTTAAGTGCAGTTTTTACAGATCACCAAATAGCCTGGCTGTAGAATGAAGTATTAGCCATGCCTTACTGCTAGCCTCTCCCCACAAACAGAAGAACATGGAGCCCAGCCCATTTTGCACAGGAACTTGACCTTCTCATGGGAGTGGGCATCAGCAGGAGCCGAGGTGGTCCCATGGCAGAGGCCCTGGCACTCATCCACTCGCAGCGGTTACACTCAAGTCACAGACTGGAACGGAGCCATTTCAAGAAATGTATTTACAGCACAGTCATGAACCCTGCCTTCCCACGGCGTTGCATCTTGCAGTTGGCTTCTCTAGCGGCAAGCACTGATCAGAGCTTTTTCTGCTTCTGAAGCGTGATAAGAGCTCTCCCTCATATGAAGTCCCTGGCACATGATACAGACTAGGCTCCTCATTTCCCTCTCAGGGCAGACACAGTTATCCTCTTTACCTAGCTGCCTCTTGTCATTAAGCTTTTATGAACTTAAGTTCAAGTTTGACTGAACTTGACAAGCAGATTCAAAGTTACTGGAAGAGAGCAGACAGCAACTCTGATGCTTATAGTGCAGACCTCATTTTCTTAGGAAACCAGGTTAGATGTCAGTCTGTCACCTCATGACCATCTTAGTTTATGTATGATACATCACCTTGAAATCAAAACAATACAAACAGCTTTCATGTATGGAGCAAAACCTGAGCTGTCTCCTTTCTTGTAGAACAAGCCCAATAGGTTTGGAGACCGAAAAAATACACTTTTTCAGAAGCGCCTTTCAACTGAGCTTATTTTTACTTCTGTACTCTGAGGTGAGGAGAGACTGCTCTTTTTCCAGTTAATCACAAAGTCTATCATCCTAGAGCCATTGCAGAGAGGGGGCAGCAAGGATGTGACAGTGACAGATTTAGTACAAAGTGGTATGTCATCTAGATAAGCGAAAAGACTTTCTCTTCAGTTTGAGAGTTGCTGTTATTACAGACTTCTTAAAAAAATAGTTTCAGAGGAGAAGCATAAGAAAACACGTTTATATTGAAAGAAGTAAAATCTGAGTGTTGCTCCTCCAGCCTGTAGTGACTGAAACCTGCAGCAAAGCATCATCTGAGGCATCTGTTAAGGTAAAAGTCCTTCAGGGCAAGAGCTCTTAAGGAAAGGGAAGTATTTCTTTATCCTGAGTTTTAAAAGCAACTCACACAGTAATGAAAATATCACTGTAAACCTGAAGATCTCAAGAAATCTAAACCTTAATAAACTAAGGAAGGACAAATCTGAAATAAAAATAAAGAAGTCACAAATTTCATTACCTCAAAATGGAACCGAAATATTTGGATGTTAAAGTTGCAGAATTGCTTGCGAGTGACATTTTCAGGGCATATGCTGGGGACAGGAATGGCTTCCTTCACAGAGAATTTTGTGCAGATTTCTCTTTGTTAAGCACCACCATGAGTGTTCTTCTCAAAGAATGAAAACATGGGAGATGGTTTTCCTTGTTCTTCGTCATGAGGAAGAGCAACTGCTAGAGGCTACCAAATCACCATTTGTCTTTCTTGTCAATAAAGGCTTTCTTAAAGCATCAGAGGATTGAATGGCTACACAAGACTCAAGAAATGGTGGCTTAAACCCACTGTACAATGATGCTCTAACTTCAGAAATCAATTAAGACACAAAACGTAATAAATATGGCCTAACTAGAAAACTAGCGATTTTTATGACAAGAGGAGGAATTCCTTGCTAGACTGGACAAAGAGGAGGATTTCACAGAAGTTTTGCTTATTCTTCTTCCTTGTACATTTGTAGGCATCATACCCAAAATGAAAAAAAGTATGGGAAAAGAACCTAAACAATACCAGTTGTGGACCCACAGCACTTTAAGCTCCATAAACTTAGGAACAGTTATAGCAAGACTTTTGAAATACATTTGGATCATGGGTTAGACAGCATGTCCTTATCCTGCACTGTGCAGACTAGACAGTGTGTTTTATATTTACCTTGAGCTACACTCCAAGAGACAACCCTACTGTGTAGGCAAGGTACTATTTGACCTAAATAAGAATGGCACAATCTGGTTCACAGCTTGCAATACCTGAACTGTGGCGAGCATAGTGGCAGGCTTTAGAAAACTCCTTGTTAACTGCTTTCAAATAACAAGTTTTTAGTAATTGCTCACACTCAAGCCTGGTCCTGAAAATATAAGATCTCTTCAGTCATTAACTGCCATTTGCCCAAAAACTCTGACCACGAGCAGGTCCTGGGCATCCATTGACTGTGCTACAGAAACTCTGGATTAACTACAGGTAGTTGATTGTGCACCAAATTTACTAGGAAGACTTTGTATATACAGGACTTCGTGTGCATCTGCCATTTGTTCATGTTTGAAAATGTATTTGATTATACTTTTAAGCCTGTGATTTTTTTTAAATGACCAATTTCCATATGAATGACAGCAAAACCAGAATCACAACAGGGTAGAGGAATGGAGTAAAACAAAGCGTGCTATACTAATACATCAATTACTAAGGCCTAAAAGGACCTAAGATTTTCAATAGCTTCTAAAGAAAAATAATATACAAAGGTGTTCATTACCACCTTAAAGAAGAATATAGATATTTATAGTTCTAAACTCATCTTTTGATGAAATGTGTTCTAATTGGTTAGCCTGTTTTAAAATTGTACGGCTTAAAAAACAACTTTGTGAGGAAGAGGTAGCAACGCATCTTCAAAGCGGAAAACCAGAAGTCCTCCATGTCTTTTTCAGCCATCTGCTCTATTGATACAGAAAACTCAGCAAAAATCAGTCTGTTTATACAAACAATATAAACACAATTTGTTTAAACCATGGACCACTCTGTGATGATGTTCATGCAGAACCTAACACAGAACTGAGAGTGCAAGTTTGGGCTTTCTTACTGCTGGCGATGAAACTCACCAGCAAACCAAGCCTCACACATTGCACCTGTCAGAGCAAGCCAGAAGGCAGAGCTGAATCAGTTAAAAATTCCTTGCTATACAGTCTATCAGTATAATTAATATCACTTGGCATAATCACAGCCTAATTTATCATTTTCAAATGGCTTTTCAGTTTACAGTTTCATTATCCTCTCAAAGCAAGCACAAGTGTCTTTTTAGGGGAAAAGCAAGCTTGCAACTGCAAGGGACCATTTCTCCAGGATCACGTTTGATTTATTTCTTTATTGCAGGAATTCTAATTAACATGAGTTCTAATTTGATTCTATTTCTCTTTTGAAAACCAGTTTTTGTTCCTTGTATCAAAGTGAAGTGCAGGCTGGGAAGAAAAGGACCACATTGTGCTGGCCTCCATCTCACTGCTGGCAAGCTGCATCACGTTTCAGTACTGGTGCCATTCATACTACATTAAACAACTCACTACTTCAGTGGAACCATAAAAATATTAAAAAGTGAAGCAAAAGATCCTGCTAGCTTCTGGGAAGGCCTGTCCTGTCCTCTACCACGCACACACACACCACCTGCTGCCTCTTCCTATCTTCCTTGCATTGGAGATTGTCCTGTCAGCTCTTATCTCGTGAAGCTGGAAATCACAGTACATGCTCTTAGTATTTGTTCTCATCCTACCTAATGCTGCAAGAGGCAGCCTCTGCAAGTCTTGAAATGTATGTGTGTGCTGTACAACACAGAGCAGAGAGTGCAAAGGACTGACCTCAGAATAAGGACAATAATTATGTCTAAACATTTCTCTCTAAGTGCATAGTTTCTTTGGGGCTTTCAGATTCGCAGGCTTCAGGGAAATGCCACAGCATGTAGTTGATGAATTGGATGCATTATTTATAACATTACTGACACACACAGTGGGTTTTCATTTCACAAACAAAATAGGGCTTGGTGGCAGGCACGCTGTGGACACAAACTGGGACAATGACATGAATTATTCCTGTAACTACTGAGCCTTGCCCGACTACCTGATCAGAATTAGAAACCTCTTCTCTTGATGTAAGCAAAGAGCCAAAGGCTCTAATTAATTTTTGACTGAGCCTTGATTAAATTCAGCGTTCAGGACCTTGAAGTAAGCTAGGAATCCATGAGGTTTAGACAGGTAAGGTAATTCAGTGAAACAGTTCACAGGCAGCCTCAGGACAATGGCTAGCCTGTACGAAAACCTGTTTCATAAATCCGTATTTGCTCTTTGTCCCATCCTTCTGAGTAGCCACCTTAGGTATTTGCAGGGTTTCTGACTACAACATAGAAACAACGTCTCCTGTAAAGATGTGGTCCTGGTATATGCTTCTAGGAAGAAAACTTGGAATTGAATTAATACATCATATTTGTGCCTCCTGACCCTAACAGTAAAACTGGGAATACACTAATTCATGCTTCCTTAATTCCCACATTTTTTTTTTTTGCTAAAGCACTATGTTGCATGTACAGCTAAAGGTCATTTGGGACATCTGAAAAGCTTCTTTGTACTTGCTGAAGTAATGGATTCAGCTGAGCCGTCGGCCGTCGGCTGTCGGCTGGCTTCTACTACACAAACAAACAGTAATACGCATGCTATGACCATATCATGATGAGAAAGAAGAATATTAATCTCTTCATTGTACGAGGACGTGACCTAGGTGTTTTCTCATAGCTCAAATCGTGACAGATGCTGTCCCTGTGGATATAAAAATAGTTTATTTCTAAATAGTGTGTAACACCCCCTGTCCAAGAAACAGAAGTATTTTGTGCCAAAGATGTCACAGATTTAATACACTAATAAGAGTTAGTGTAGCTCTAACGTAAGTTAACACTGAACAGAACGATGAGTTAAAAAAAACCACATAAAACAAGTGTGAGCCAACTTTAAGGCTTGATGCCAATTCCATCTGCAATACTGGCTAATAATCACTTTAACATTACAGGAAAAGAAAAGAAATACCTGAAAAGATACTTGAAAAAATTTTGTTCAAATTCAGCAATAACACTAACTTTCAGTCTTAAAACTAGAAGATCAAACTTATTTCTCAGTTTCTGTTTAAACTGAGTTCTTTGTTACAGCACATACAGAGTTGAAGGTAATAAATATAAGTCACAAAGATGATAAAAGATGTTTTCAATACATTTAAGCAGAACATACATCATGAAACTGTAGTTTATGTTTATGGTGTATTTATAAATGGCATATGTAGGTTCTGTACCGATGCTGCAGATATACTTACAAAATGATTTGTTACCCAATCACAGAAATCTACCACACCGTGAAATTTGAAAGAAATGCCTAATAAGTCATTATGCAAATTAGAAAAAAACTTGACTGTCCAATACAGGGATTCTTATGACTTCTGCAATTTTCCGAAGATACACCTTGTGTTCCTGTTTGCATGTGTTGCCTGCCCAATATACCTCCCTCAAGTAAGGATTAATAGCTTGCCACTGAGCAGTTCCAGGCAAACATCCATGATTTCACTGTTTTGGTGACTGCCATTTACTTAGGAAAGTTAAGAGAGGTCACTGCATGATAACTTCCAAACTAGGTCTTGATGCTTATGACAATATCAAAATCTGAAAAAGTTGACATTAATTCTGCACATTCATATGGAAGGAATGCTTTGTCAGAATCTCTTTTGTTCTGCTTGATGACTTATGGATATAGAAAGATGAGATTTAATACTGAACTACAGAACCATTATTCTTTTTGTAAAATGACTGAAATGATTGTCCTTCCTTGCTCTGAGTCATGGAGATTTACGGCATGGTATTTCAGCCTGATTTACTGCGTGTCTTTTGCACAGGACAATAACAAATCCAGTTTTCCATGAAAGGATTAAAGTGTTAAAGTGGGAGGTGACTGGGCTGCTGCATTTGGGAATCTTTTGGAGTTGAGACAGTTCTGAATGAAGATATTTATCTAGAAGGGAACTATCATCTGTGCAATATCAAAGTGTGTGTGCGTGGGTGGAACCACATATTTGGAATACACTTTCAATATTATTTTAATGTTGTTATTTTAATTGTTTAGTTGAACAAGACTGATCTGATGGGGTATGCTAATAACTAAAGCTCTCTGAGGGGAATCTGCCTCCAACCATTAACATCACTGACCGAGATCAGTTGCCAGCACACTCTTGTGGGAGATGACAGAATAGACTGTGGTGCTTCAGATCCCCCTCAGAGATTCAGCTGGGTTTTAATGAGCAAGTTCTCTTTCAGCACAGCATAAATCACATTTTTGGGAAAGTGGTGAATTTACTCCCTTTCTTACATCTGTGTAAGCTTACACATTATTTAAGACTCTACCATCAGCTGTTGAGGCAGATGCTGGAGACCCTGGATCAGACTGTGTGACCTGGGACAAACAAAATGCTTCTACCGTGCTCAAGATCAGAGCATCCCGACACGTAGGAAGTCAAGGAAGGGAGCCAGGAGACCTGCGTGGCTAAACAGGGATCTGCTGGGTAAGCTCAAGGGCAAGAGGAGAATTTACAGATCTTGGAAGGCAGGGCTGGCCACTTGGGAAGAATATAAGGCTGTTGTCCGAGGATGTAGGGAGGCAACTAGGAAAGCAAAGGCCTCCCTAGAATTGAACCTGGCGAGAGGGGTCAAGGACAACAGGAAGAGCTTTTTCAAATACGTGGCAGATAAAACTAACACCAGAGGCAATGTAGGCCCACTGATGAATGAGGTGGGTGCCTTGGTGACAGAAGATACAGAGAAGGCAGAGCTACTGAATGCCTTCTTTGCCTCTGTCTACTCTGCCGGAGGCTGTCCTGAGGAGCCCCGTTCCCCTGAGGCCCCAGAGGAAGTCAGGGCAGTGGAGGAGTTTGCTTTAGTCGATGAGGACTGGGTTAGGGACCAATGAAGCAATCTGGACATCCATAAATCCATGGGTCCAGACGGGATGCATCCACGGGTGCTGAGGGAGCTGGCTGATGTCATTGCTAGACCACTCTCCATCATCTTTGCCAAGTCTTGGGAGACGGGAGAGGTGCCTGAGGACTGGAGGGAGCAAATGTCACTCCAGTCTTCAAAAAGGGCAAGAAGGAGGACCCGGGTAACTATAGACCGGTCAGCCTCACCTCCATCCCTGGGAAAGTGATGGAACGACTTATCCTTGGTGCCATCTCAAGGCATATCAGGGATAAGAGGGTCATTAGAGACAGTCAACATGGCTTCACCAAAGGGAAGTCGTGCTTGACTAACCTCATAGCCTTTTATGAGGATATAACAAGGTGGATAGATGATGGCCGAGCAGTGGATGTGGTCTACCTTGACTTCAGTAAAGCATTTGACACAGTCTCCCACAGCATCCTTGCTGCTAAACTGAGGAAGTGTGGTCTAGACTCTCGGGTAGTGAGGTGGACTGTGAACTGGCTGGGGAAGAAGCCAAAGAGTTGTGGTCAATGGAGCGGAGTCTGGTTGGAGGCCTGTATCCAGTGGAGTGCCTCAAGGGTCGGTACTGGGACCAGTATTATTCAATATATTCATCGATGACTTGGATGAGGGACTAGAGAGTACTATCAGCAAGTTTGATGATGACACCAAGCTGGGAGGAGTGGCTGACACGCCAGAAGGCTGTGCTGCCATTCAGCGAGACCTGGACAGGCTGGAGCGTTGGGTGGGGAAAAATTTAATGAAATATAACAAGGGTAAATGTAGAGTCTTGCATCTGGGTAGGAACAACCCCAGGTTCCAGTATAAGTTGGGGAATGACTTATTAGAGAGTAGTGTAGGGGAAAGGGACCTGGGAGTCTTGGTGGACAGCAGGATGACCATGAGCCAGCACTGTGCCCTTGTGGCCAGGAAGGCCAATGGCATCCTGGGGTGTATTAGAAGGGGGGTGGTTAGTAGGTCAAGAGAGGTTCTCCTTCCCCTCTACTCTGCCCTGGTGAGACACCATCTGGAATATTGTGTCCAGTTCTGGGCCCCTCAGTTCAAGAAAGACAGGGAACTGCTGGAGAGAGTCCAGCACAGGGCAACTAGGATGATTAAGGGAGTGGAGCATCTCCCTTATGAGAAAAGACTGAGGGAGCTGGGGTTCTTTAGTTTGGAGGAGACTGAGGGGTGACCTCATTAATGTTTACAAATATATCAAGGGTGAGTGTCACGAGAATGGAGCCAGGCTCTTCTCGGTGACAACCAACGATAGGACAAGGGGTAATGGGCTGAAACTGGAACATAAGAGGTTCTGCTTAAACTCGAGAAGAAACTTCTTCTCAGTGAGGGTGACGGAACACTGGAACAGGCTGCCCAGAGAGGTTGTGGAGTCTCCTTCTCTGGAGACATTCAAGACCTGCCTGGACACGTTCCTGTGTAGCATTATCTAGGCGTTCCTGCTCTGGCAGGGGGATTGGACTTGATGATCTTTCGAGGTCCCTTCCAATCCCTAACATTCTATGATTCTATGAAATGGTTAATGGTCAGACTCCATGATCTTTTCCAAGCTAAATGACTCTGTTTCTAAAAGGCCACACTGGTTTTAAGAGCTCTGACTCTACAGGCCTGTACAGCCTACCCCTTAGCTGCTGAGCTGCAGCAGCAGGCTCTGGCACAGAAGTATAGCACAATCACTTCTGTGCGGTCCATGCAATCTGGCTTGGACTTGAGTGGTGAGCAGGGCAGGTAGGTGCAAACACCAATAGTTCTGCCACCTCCACTTTGTGCAGCCTGTCTGCAAGCCAGTTCTGGTGAAGAGACCATAAAACTGTTCAAGTGCAGTACCTGCATTAATAAACATTGCTGTCTCAGCATGCCCGACTATTTCAGAGTTTCTTGATGAACACAACACAAATAAAACTACAGGTCTTATAAGTGCAATTGGTTGGAGGGTTTATAAATTCAGACAGAGTCCTTCTGTTCTACTGATCACTGCAGACTGACCTTACAAAGGTGTGTCTGGAAACCCTTCTCATCACTGTGACCAATGTCTTTTTAAAATTTAATACATATATATATATATAAAAATAAATATATATATATATATATACTGCAAGGCATTGAAAAAAAGCAAGACAACTGCCTGTACACTATTTGTGATGCAGTTTCTGGGCAATCCTCCCAAATAGTTTTTGCAAATTTCAATAGCTTAATTCTTAGGCTATGGAGTCTTCATCTCTAGGCCATGGATTCATGCAAGCATATCTCACCAGTGCTGTCTATTCATGACACTGCCTGCCTGTTTGCTTTAAGACAGCAGTAGGGGTCTTTAAAGCTGCCTCCAGTTTAGCACACACCTAAATGAGTGATTTTCTATCCTCTCTGCGATGGTGTACAGTGTATGTTCTGCAACGTGCCACGGTTTAACCTCAGATGGCAACTAAGCAGCAAACAGCCACTTGCTTACTCCCCCCACCCAGTGGAATGCGTAAGAGAACTGAAAACAAAGTAAAACTTGTGGGCTGAGACAAAGACAGTTTCATAGGGCAGAAAAGAAAGGAAATAAAAAAAAGAATTAGAATATACAAAACATGTGAGGCACCATGCAATTGTTCACCACTCACCAACCAGTGCCCAGTTGGCTTCCGAGCAGGGGTGTCCCCTGGCCAGCTCCCCCCAGTTTATATACTGGGCATGAAGTCATATGGTACGGCATATCCCTTTGGCTTTTCTGGGTCAGCTATCCTGGCTGTGTTCCCTCCCAGCCTCTGCTGGCAGGGAGGTATGTGAATCTGAAAAGTCCTTGACTTAGTACATAACCCTGCTCATCAACAACTAAAACATCTGCGTGTTATCAACATTTTTCTCATTCTAAATCCAAAACACAGCACTATACCAGCTACTAGGAAGAAAATTAACTGTATTCCAGCTGAAACCAAGAGAGCACTAAATTCCTGCATGCCTCCAGTTCTTTAAACACTTCTGGAACACTTCAAGAACCTATCCAAAACTCTCCAGTCTAATAATCCTAATTCACTGATATTATTTGTCAAGTGTCTGAGGGATCACTCATAAACCAGAACCACAGTCTCTTTGCAACATCTATGAGTCTTAATATAATTAAGATGTGCTAACATGGCAAGTATTAAAAAGCAAGCAAATGATTATGAGGTTAGTTTTACTAGAGAACTTTCTTGGATTGTGGAGATCCAACTACCTGAATATCCCATGTTGCTTTGGATAGAAGTGAGTTTATCTGTTCAAACTGGATATTCCATCGATTTGCTCTGCATGTTTATTACTTATAGATTTACAATTTATTACTGATTACTCCAATGGTAGGTAAGCCTGTTCTACAGAACTTTCACTGAAATAAAAGATGAGGAGAAAACAGATCTGGAATTTCAGAGGTCAGAGACAGAGTAATGAACAGACTTCTCCTACAGCCAACAGAAATCAAATATAAATATGCAGCAAGTTGTATTTTGCCCTTTTTTACACTAAACGCAAACACATTATGTGGATCATGCATGTGAGAATGGAGCACAACAGTGGGAGAAGTATGATAAACAGGAATAGCTTTCTAGCACCTCAGAGCTGAGAATCAGCTCTGTATCTAGAGGAATTAGCCCAGCCAAGCTGGGGAGGCATGAGAAGTCTTTTTGGTTCCAAATGCAAAGTGAACATAGAGTCCCAAGCTCTTTTCAGTCCCTTGATCACAAAACCAGAAGCCGCAGGTGTAAGGAAGAAGCAAGAGCACTACCAGGCAGTAACAGAAGTACATGCAGAACACAAGCAGAGCAGCCACATTACCCATGTTCCCTCTGTCAGCAGTGCACAGCAATACTAGCAAGAGACAAACGGCCCATTTGCTTCACTGAGATTCATTTAGTAAACACTGGATGGTCAGATAATAAATTTCAAGCAGAGTAAGCCTAATGGGCAATATTGACTGTCCTGATTTACCAGATGTAACAGAGAAAAAATGACCGTCTCAGTTAAAGAATAAAAAAAAAAAAATCAGACTTCCAAAAATACAAGCTTTACACCATGATAAATGCATACTCTGAGTCCTGCACATTTCCACATGTTCCTCCACATTTCTTCCCCCACCAAAAAAAGAGGAAAGAAAAAAGAAGATAGTTTAGAGATAGGTATCAGTCATCAAATTGCTCTAGATTTGGTCAAAGATTGAGACTCTAGCCAAAAGCTCTTAGTGAAAACAATAAATATATTTTCAGCCTGTCTTTTGAAGGAGAAGCTGTAATAGCACCACAGCAGATTTCTGACAGTACAGCTAGCTTTCTACACAGCAAGAAATAAAAACACAGAAAAAGGTGTTTACTTGTCAATACAGCTCTGTAATATCTTCTTAGACCTGTTTTCTTCACATCTTGACTCATTCACCTATGCTTGAAGATCTGCATTGCACGTATATGTTACCTTTACAATATTAGCTAGTTCTGGAAAGAATCCCATTGAAACAAATCAGATTAGCAGCATGAATTTTTTTAAAGGATTGGATCACATGGCTAGCAATACCTATCTGCTTTTTAGAAGCAGACATTCTCTGCCATATTTAAGAGATATTATTTAACACAGAACTACTATTTTAGGTAGAATATTCTGGTATTATGTTGCAGGTACTCTCGGTCTAACATTTACCCATCTGAGATTGATTGGACCTTGGTGGGTGACAAAGTTGTAAGAGCCTTGTTTCATGTTATAGGACACTTGAGACTGTGCTCAATTTACTAATAGTGATATGATACTAAACACTACTGGGGGAGTAAGAAAATTAACCAAATTATTAGAAGAAGATGGCAAGGACTGGCAATGGTCTGAAATGCACATTAGGGACAGAGCTGTAGCTCATACTAGAACAACACTGTATCAGATGGAAACTCAATATAACTTCTGCTGGAGCAAAAAGATGTAATTCCACTGTCAGACAAAGTATCTTATCTCAAAAGGACCAGATGCACCATTACATAACTTCAAGAGACTCATTTAGATAAAAGTTCAAAAATTGACTGATTATGGAGTGCTTTTTGCTCTATGCAGTTCTATAAAGATAGGATGCAACTGTCATTAGCAGAAATTGCAAATGTGCCAATCCTGTCTCAGTGATCAGTTTGGAGGGGTGGCTCAACTATAGCGAGATTTTGGGGGAAATGGAAACAAATTAGATCACCATGATGTAGTCTGAGATATACAGAAGTCCAGTATACCTTACATATTGTATTTATGGGAGGACAACTTTGATCACACAAACAGAATATATAGCGCTCAATGATATACTTTGAGGAAATGATCATTTCCCCTTCCCTGAGAGAGATAACAAAAAGAAGCATAGGTTGCATTTGCTCCTGGCAGCATTTCAGAGCTTCGTGCATTTTGGGAAAGTTTTGGTTTGGATCTTTATCCCCAGAAATGGAGACCAAGAGAAGAAGGAATAATGCTAAGATGGGTTTTGTTACTCAAGCACAGCCTTCAAGTTGTGACTCGTGCACATGAGTCTCCGCAATATAATTGGGATGCACCTTTTGAGTAGAGAACCATGTGGATTACTTCCAACGTTTTTACCTCTCAATAAGCAATCAAAGGGTTGCTCCTCGAATACTCCCACAATCCCAAATTGCCCCAAACCTGCCCCTTTAGATGTAGTTCCCAATACCTGTGATAACATGTTCATCTCCCAACTTTTGTCATTTCAGAGCAGGAAGAAGAAAACATAAGGTTTTATCAGTCTTTTTATCATAGAAGACAAGAGGAGGAGAAGGTGGTAAAGAAGAAATCTAACTGCTGGTTTTGTCTCCTTTTTTTCTATGCTATATGGAAAAGAACCTGAATAGCTAAATTGAAACCCCCAGTATCTTTCAGTCCAGTTCTGCCCTCACATGCAGTAACATTCCAAGCACTCCTAGAGCCATCCTGCTGCAAAAGCCTTCCTATAGCCAAGTCCAAAAAACTAACTCATACTAAAATAAAATACTGGCTCAACAGTTTTTACTTAAAATTGACACACATAAGAAGTATATAATTTGATTAACTCTTTTTTTTGTTGGTTTGGGATTCCCTCCCCCAATAACTATGGAGTTCCTAATTTCAGAAAATTCAGAATCCAATATACCTTCACTGTAAGCATGCACTAGATTAATCATATTTACCATAAAAGCATAACTTTGTTTATCTACTGTATTTAGAGATCTTTAATAAACCTTTTTTTAATAATTAATAGTCATATATTTCAACATCTCATATAGCTAATTTGACTGTTGAATCAACTGAATCATTAACAGAATAAATTAATGGAACAACTGATTTCTTATTCTTCAAATGTAATTGATAATATTTAATTGCTACAACTTTCATGTACTGTAGAAGTCAATCCTAAAGTGACAAGTACATTTTACATAATAATAATCAGAATGAAAACGTAGTCCATAGAGAGTTTCTCATTCACGCATTGTCACATGTCTCACCTTCTCATGCTCTTGTATTTTTATTTAACATTGGATGTGCATCAAGTAAAAACCTAAGCCATCAGAAAAAACAGGTCACTGTTTCCAATCTCATAAACCGTGTTTGGACAGTTTATCTGATTTCCTAATTATTCCTTAAATTACATAGATACAGTCAGCAGTTTCTAACTTTTAACAACAAGAGAGTAAGAAGAGGATCGAAAGGAAACTGTTTGAAAAAGAAATACGGTTGTTTAGTAGTCCTGTCAGACACCCAGGTGTCACATGGGACACTTTAGAAAGTGCTCCAAGCCACTGCTGAGAGTCAGCAAGAACAAATCATTGATGCTTTGCAAGAGAAATGATTAGATAAACTTTTTTTTTTCCCCGAAACACTGCCTCTCATTTCACGAAAAAAGCAAGGTCAAAAAATTCTGTTCATAAGACCAAACCTAATTTACCAAGAATTAACATGTCTTCATAAATAAATACATAGGTGAAAACATCAAGTATTATTTTCCCAGTCCTCCTGATGGATTTCAAACACCCTTCTCAAGTCTTACTTTGTATTCCTGAAACAAATCATGCAAAGAATCCAGCAGAGACATAAAATAAATGGGAAAAATGAGAGCAACTTCACATGGTTGTTTTTTTGTTCTTAAAAAGTCTGTTTTCTATCCTAATTGTTTTTTTCTCCTTAAAAAGTTACATCTTACCACCATTCAGCTTAAACTGGTTTGAATTTAAAGCAATCACAAAAATGAACAATCCAGAAAATACATGGATTTAACAAGCAACTTAAAAAAGAAAAATCCTCTACTAGCAGTTTTTACACAGCTAACTAAGAGAGAAAATCATGGAAAACTTCTCCTCAACATCAGCTGAGCCAAAATTTAAGTAGGACTTTTTGAGATAATGCTTTTAAGATGTAACAGGCAAGACAGAGTAAATCACTACTTGCAGTGGATCTTGATATTTGGGTTTGTAAATAACCAACAACATGAGAGCTTTTGCAACTACTTGATTATCTTTCACATCTACCATCCATACCTCGGTGCATCCCCTAGCTTTCATCTCCTCACAGCTTCTTGATCTCCAGGATCTTTCCTCCAGTCCAGAACTTCACCTTTTTCTGTTTGGGTCTCTTCTTTTTTCCAAGATCATGCCTTTCGGGCACCTCTTGTCTTCCGGCACCTCAAGACTCACTCTTCCCCCAATCCGAACTGTTCCCGTGCATAAGCACAAGGTGTGAGCAGCCCCCCTAACTGGTGGTTCTGTCTCACGTCTCTTCAGTAACTGGAGGACTCCAGACATGCCACTTTAATTACAGGGTGGTTTACAAGCTGATTATAAGCTGCAGGCTTCAGCTCGAGATCTTGAATGTTCAAATCTGGGCACTAACACATACATTGAACTACTTGCTACCTGTTAGTATTCATAATTTAAGCTACTTTTGCCTACAAGAGTATTTGATATTAGCTTGATTTCACTTCCATTGAAGACACTTGGATTAATTTTACTTGTTTCAATAATTTTCAGTAATAGAAGTTTCCAAGGGCTGATTATTTGTTGCACATAAATGTATTTTTCTGAAGTGGTTCAACTAAGCTTTTACAGTTGTTTGCCCACTGGATGCAATTATTCATGCATAAATAGAACCTTTCCAAAAATGTTGTTATTATGAAGACTCTAGAAATGTTTCTTGGGCTGATTAAAGGTTCTGTCTGCACTACAAACACCACACTTCTTAAAAGAATTAAGGAGGTAAATGCATTTTCAAGCTTTACTGGAATTACTGGAGGGAGTCATGGAAACAAACAAATACACAACACTTTTTGTTAGCTTTTGCTCTGCATTAGTATTATGAATTATAACAAATTTTATCTAACCAATTTCTTTTATTTACTACATTAGTAAGTTACCTGGTCAAGGAACTTGAAAATAGAATACAGCACCGTAGCCACCTTGATTGTTACTAGTTTAAACAACAGGCAAAAATTAATCAGTGAATGTACCTAATTTTAGGCATTCTCGATACAAAGGCTAGGCCTGTTCAAAGAAAGGATCAAAATATTTCACTGTGAATGCAAAAACCACCAACATCTATTTTTTGTAAAATCTTATTTTCAGAGAGTCTTTTCAGAGAGTATTTTTCATTTGCCTGCGGGGTTTAATTTCAAACTGAAGCAGACAGTTGGCATAGACGATTTCAGCCAAAAGTATTAAAGTTTTGGCAATCATGCAACCTAACTGAAAAGGTATCATGTACTGTCAAGCTTTACCTGTAATTTAAAAGCTGAGACTGGCAGGTATTAAAATTTTGATAGTGAAGGTACAAGGATATACATGCAACTTTAAAGGTTATTGCCTAACATACAAAAATCTCTGCTTGATGCAGAAAATTTTCTCATAAAGGAAACACTACTATTGCTTCTTGTCAGCGCTGGCAAGTCAAGAAAATGGCAACAAACCTTAGTAAGCATCATATGACACTGATTTCTAGTGTGCAGCTTATAAACCTGACACCTTTGGGCAAGTAAGTCCTGATGTTGCTTTCTAAGGAGCTGTTAGAAGTTAAATTACTATTTCAGCTTTAGACTCAGGCTCCCAAGAGAATGATGCTGAAAGACTTTTAAGTCCCTTGCAAAGGGACAGAAGAGCAATGAAATCCAGTTACATCTGCCACAGTACCCTGCTATAAATATTCTCTAGTACGCTGAGCTACAATACGCCGAATGTTCTGTACTGCTATTTCACAGAAGCATTTCTACATCTTTAGGCCCCTAGCAAGCAAGAGGCAGGAAGGATCTGGGACTATTGAGACCTGCTGCATCTCCAGTGCAACTGCCACAGCAGTGAAGAAGGTAGGTGGTTGTGCACGAATTGTGCAGTGTCCTGGCCTGAATTAAAAGAAGGTTCAGTACAGAGGAAGCGATAAACATGCATGTAGAAAACACAGGGGAAGGCATATGAAATGATATTGCAACCATACACAGTTAAAACCTTAAGCTTTCCATTGTACGTTAGATGTTTTTAGATGCAAGACTGGGTGCACTAGTGCTGCTGAATAACAAGACACTGATAGCTATGAGTTGACTGAGTGAGACGACAATTACTGTGCTTGATAGGCCAAAGTAGCATGTTTCTAGAATAGCAGAGACCTACTTTGTTCTGTGATTTGCTGTCAAGATCTAGAAATAACTGGCTGTTGTTGTATGCTGATTCAATAACTCCACGTTTTGTCACTCTAAAAAGTCAGATGAGCTTTTAAAGAGATCATGTGTGACGAGACATTCAAAACCCGCCTGGACGCGTTCCTGTGCGCTCTACTGTAGGTAATCCTGCTCTGGCAGGGGGATTGGACTAGATGATCTTTAAGGTCCCTTCCAACCTTTAACATTCTGTGATTCTGTGATTCTGTAAACAAGAGCCCTGCGTGCCTTTTCATGGTCCTTTCCCTACAGGGAAACTAGCGCTTAAGAGGAAATCTGCAGTGGCAGAAGGCCTGCCCTACTCCTGCAGATATCCAAGGGCAAGGGCATGAGTCTGGACAGGCCTGACACTACCTGCTCTGCCATTTTGCAATTAAATTCAGCCCTTACTCATTTAGTCTGCTTTGAAAGATGAAAAGAGGGACCTGATCCTTCATTTGCAGCTACACTGGGACTCTGATAATGAGAACCTGTGGGAGATGTGTTTCCCCAGTGAGGGCTCAGCTCACTGCAGGTTTAAAGATGAAGTCCCACATATGTGTAAAGCATTTTCCTTGAGGAAAGCACTCAGATTAAAATGACAGAGTTCTGTGCTTATTTTGCCTCTTAGGTGAAAAGAAAACTTCAAGACATTATTATTTTAGAATTGCATTATCAGATCTCTTTCACAGTTGCCCTGATTTATTAACCTGTAACTCTGGGGTAAGGGAATTGGATACTCATATCTGATGTCTACAGGAGCCAAGCATCTAATTTCCTTAGGCTTTTCTGAAACTCCAGCATACATTTCTCAAGTAATTGAAAGCAGATTCTCTAACTACAATTCAGAGAGATTTCTTTTTGCTCTGTACAAATATTCTTCCAAGCTTCATCTTATCACTAGATATAAAAAAATATACTGTTATACGACAATAAGATGAAAAAAAATGTCCAGATGCATGCAGAAAAGGAAGTGTTAAAATTAACAGTGAGAAACCACATTTGAAACACTAGTCCACAAAGAACTGGCATCAAAGTTTAACGTAGGTATGTCACAAGAGTTAATTTATTTCAGTATGAGAAGAACAAACCTATAAGGAATTGTAGTATCTGTGATGAAGATCATAAGTACAGTCATTAAATGTAATAATATAATAATCTGTGTGGTAGATGTGCTTTTTTTGTCCACATTAATTATATTCACCGGTACTCAAAATCCGAATTAGAAGAGGTTTCGAAGCTAAACTATTTATAAGCTAAATAGGTCTGTGAAGAGCTGTTTTGTTATGACATACGAACAGTTTCACTCAGGAGACACAGACAACGTATAAACATTTAATTTCTGAACTGTCCAAAAGCCCTGACTATATGTTCTTACATTGACTAAAAATACAACATCTTCTTGCCCAAGACTTTCTCTGGGTTGCTAATCTCTTGTTTTCTAACACACAACCAACACACACTTTCTTCTTTACAAAATCATTAGAACCTACATTCAAAATTATTCATGACTTTCTGAGAATCTGCTCGTATTTAGGAAGTAAGCTTTTTCTTTTTTTTTACTGCAACCTAAGACTTGCTTCATCTTCCCCTTTGTTGTGCATTTCATTTACTGAGATCTAAAAACCCAGGTTCCACTCCCTAAATACGACCAACAGCAGCCACACACAGTGGTATGTAGCAAAAATGAACATGGCAGCTGTTAACAATCCTGAGACTGTTGCAGAAAGAAAACAGCTACATATACCTACAAAAGGGCAAATAAGCTTCATTACTGATAAATTACTTCTTCAAAATAGTGCTAGATCATAGAGAGGCATCAGCACTGGTTGTTTGCTGAGGCCTTTGTGTACATCCTTAAACTCTCATGTTAATGAGGAATCAAAATACAGAATTCTCTCTAATACATACAACCTTCAAAAAGATTATGCTGTTTGACTTTCCCATAGATTTCTCTCTCCCCAAAGGTGGTGGGTATTTCAGGATGATATCCACTATCTATTTGGAAGTCTTTCCAAAATTTGCTTTTCCTTATTTAAATGGCAGATGAGAGGGACTAGGTCACGCTTATGACATAACCACAAGAGTTTCCGTAGCAGTTTGTTTACCAGTAGGTTTGCTCACTATTATTTTTTTTAATAAGTGGAACTTACAAACTTCAAAAATAAAATCATCACCAAAATTAATAAAAGCAATATTTTTTTAAAAAAATACTTAACATAAAGCAAAACTGTTCAGAATAGCTATTCCAATGAAAAGAAGTAGAATTTATAGTACTATACATTTGCCAACACAGAAGAGCCATCAAAACCATGGCAGCACAGCTTTTTTACATTGGCACTTTTGCCAGCAAACTATCAGAAGAAGCAAGCTATCCATCTCTCTGACCTTGAAATAATACTTTTTTTTTTCCCCTCTTCAAAGGGTATAAGATTACTTTTTCAATTAAGTTACCTGTCCCAATGATCTCCAGTCCAAGCTGGCACTTCCAATGTACACGTGCTGTTTATCAACAATCCAGAAAGAAGATTGAAGCCGACCTTCGTTATATGCTGACATGTTCATATACAATACTTCAGCACCTAGAGATTTAAAGATAATAAGCAGTACTGTTTAAAATATAATTTACATTATTAAAAAAACCCCACAACTTCACATTTCAAGGCCTCAGCTTCCAAAACTAGCTAAGGATGTAATTAAACATACATTAAGGTTTAAAATCAATGATAAAGAGCATTACTGTCCCACTACTTAAGATCTTAATTAACAGATATCCCAAAAAGGAGATACAGGGAACACTCCCATGCATTATACTGTTCAATTAATTTTCTTTCATTTTAGAACCAAATAATTGTTATTTTTTCCAGGACTATATGTTCTTAAAATAGTTTATTTCTAAAGGTCTATTGTGTAACTCAAATCTGCTACATAATATCATAATAACCTTGAAAATATTAACCCAATTACAACCGCTTCCTGGAAAGCAGACTCTGCTCTTTGCCCTGTGGAATGGCTCAAGGAGGTAGCCTATGGTGGGCTGTGGCATGGAACAGACCCCAACAAGAGGAACATGGGTGCAGAATTACGGAGTGAGGAAGCAAGCAAAGACCTAAAGTATGCTGAAACTGTTCTTAATCTTGCTAATCTGTGACATTCAACTCACTGCTTTGAACTGCACAGTTTTAGTAAGGATTCTAGGCTACTAAAATCAAAGGAGCTGCTTGTCGGGTAAAACCACGTTGGCTCCATCACATCAGCAGGAATGTCTGCATAGGCCCCACCAGTATGTTTGCAGGACTAAATCCAGAATATACTCAATATTAGGTGAGTTTAGGGGATTTCTCACATCATTATTGTTCTTTTAATGCTCAAGAGTTTTTAAGATTAGTTGATTAATCTGAATTAATCATTGCTGAAGGTAATTTAACACATCTTCACAGTTTAGTCATCACAGTAACTGGGGAAGAGAAGTGACAGGAAACAGCAGCCTGGAGGGCAGTAACGGTATCAGTCATCTCCTACTAAAGATCCCATGGGATCTTCAGTACCATGAATTCCAGAAATGGTTGGATATGAGTCACAACTTCAAAAAAATTCCAGTATACCTAAAGAACTAAAATACATTTCTTTTCATCTAACTTTCTACTTCTGACCTCTTAAGAAACATTTGACTTGCAATTTCAAGCAACAGTTACCAGTGCTAAACATTTTTTTTGTATTACAAAAACTGCAATTCTCACAAATTATTCTAGAAGTTCAGACACCAAGAAAAGACGAAAAATCAGGTAAGGTGTAACTTTTCATAAGGCACCAAGCGTGCAACATAGGATTTTGAGCAAGTTACAGAATTTAGTTCATTGTACTACTACATTTGCTGCAACCCAGTTATCTTATAATTTTTTTTCCTAGGTATCACCCATTCACATTCATCTGTGCTTAGAACAAAGGCATTTTCCAGTTTTCCTTCGAACGTGTTACTGCTGACTTTCAGTCCATACATTAATAAGCAGAACTCTGCTAATTAATGAGATAATGTGTGTGAAATGAAAAAGAAATCAGGAAACACCAGAGCAGGTGTTATATTGGTTAATCTGTTTTCTGATGAGTAAAAAACCGTAAAAGCAACTCCTACTAGCTGAGGAAAACAGTTCTGTGAGGCACTAAACTTCTAGCTGCTTATTTGACAATGGTGTTTAAAATCAAGTTTAACATAGCAGTTTGCCGTGATCATATTTTCTTTCCATATATGCAATTAAATAGCAGTATGAATTTAACACCCACAACACACCTACAACAAATAGGTTATAAACGAAACGTTAGGATTTCTGTACAGCAAAGGTAAAACAGTTGGAAGCAATGATGAGCTTCCTTCTCTTAACTGGGAGCCTAAAATAAACACAGTTTAAAAATAGTTTTGAAACATCCAGTGTCAAACAAAATAGCCGATTGTTAAAGTTACAACAGGAGTCTATATAACAGTAATATTAACAATAAAAATAGCAGCCATTTTCAGTAAGCCGACACAAAATTCAAAAGTTGTAGACCAGGATTTGTGCGCGTCTGCAGTCTAGACGTGGGCATAAGCAGTGGGATTGGGCTATCACTCTAAAATATAATCTAGGCTTCAATTAGCAAAATAGTGAATACAGCAGCGCAGCAGATAATGCTATTACACACACCATTAAAAACAAAATCTAGAACTCAATTTCTTTTCCTTCTAAAACCAGCCGATTCATGAGGCTAAGGAAACAGTATCTCCAAGTTAATTTAAAAAAATCTCATGTGTTGCAAATAGCAGCTGCTCTGCAGCCTATTAATGAATCCCTAACCTTTGTTGAAAGGAAACATGCCTCAGTATTGATAACTACCTCTGTTCCAGAAGCCCTTGAGAAGTTTTGTTAAAACGGCCTTATCAGGCCTTCAACACAATCCATCACCCCTAGCAGGGTCCAGGTCCCAGGAGGAAATTAAATTGGACTGATCAATACGTGAAGCTGTAACATAACTCTTTATCATGCTGCAATCTCAATCACACAAAGCTTTGGGTCTACTGCGTTCAATCAGAAGGAACAATTTGTAGGCTTGATTGCTAATGCAGATGCCAGAGTCTTCGAAAAGAAATCTAACAATTTGGTTTCACTGAAGATTAAACTTCAGTGCGAGATCTTAAGCAAAACTTGTACTGCCACTTAAAACTCAAGTGGATTTGCCAGTTCCATAAAACTAGGCATTCTAAAGGTTGTGCTACATTGCCCCCTTTCTGCAGGAAAAAAACCCACGACTGTAGTGATCAAAGCATGCTTCAAGTAACAGACATTTCTCTGAGTACTTTTTGTTCTAGGGTGGAGGTTTTGAACTCTGTATAATGGAGACGACTGGTGCAGTCTGGGATACACAGAGGGGACCCCACCGTGGAGACCCTGGACCTTTTCCATGTGCTGGGAACAGAGGCCCTGGGAGGTTCTGGGCTGCCATTCGGCCACTTCCTTTGTTTCATAAAGGAGAAAGAAAACAGAAGACATTGGTAGTATTGCAAAAAAAAAAAAAGACTGATTTTTCATCTATTTCCAAAAAAAATTCAATTCCCAAAGTAATCCCAAAAAAGAATCATCATAGAATGGCCTGGGCTGGAAGGGACCTCAGAGGTCATTTTAATCCAACCTCCCTCTTGTGGCCAGGGATGCCACCTCTTGACTAGGTCAGGCAACACACGTGAGAACTGAACGGGAATCGAACCCGTGACCTTGGTGTTTCAAGCACCACGCTCAACCCACTGAGCTAAACCGGAGAAGTGCCAATTTATCAAAAGTGCACAAGCAAGTGCCATTTAGCATTTCTAGCCTTGTGACATCCTGTTTGATCCAGCTGTCCGCTCTCAGGTACTCCACTAACAATATCATGAAGGCGACAGGACAAGCTTGACTTCTAGAACAGGACTGTAAAAATAGGACCTTTTCTACATATTTGAGTCAAACCACTAAGTTGTTAGCAGGAGTTTTAATCAAGAGCTTACCACGTATATCCTCTAACATGAAAAACTATATGTCATTGTGAAGTGCATCTTGGCATGCCTGTGTTGCAGCATATGCTAGCTTTGGATTTTACTGCTGCTCGAGCAAGGTCACCAGGCAGCTACACAAACTGAGAGACTCTTCTTCACAGGAAAATGCAGGAGGCTGGGGCTCACAGGGCTGCCACTCAGCTTCCAGATCCAGGTTTAAGCAACAGTCTGGAGAAGGTGCACCAGAAACCTTTGAATCCAGCACTTGTGAGCAATCTAAGATATTCCCAGGTTGTCCAGGTACAGAGACAACATTGCTGAGCCAAACCACCTCTCTGGTAGATATGGTAAATCATTTTTATAAAGAACACCTAGAAAGAGCAACTGTTTAGGCTGCTATTATCACAGCTGCCTTGAAAGCAAACAGTCAAATTCTGCCTGCAACAGTTTTCAACAGCACCAGTTACAGGCTAAACTGACTCTGGAGTTAGCAAACATAACGCCCAAGAAACAGAAGCTTCATTTGCTTGTACTGCGGCTAAAATTGGCCTTCTGTCTTCACAACTTTCTTTATTTCACTATAGTTTTTTTAAAACCAGAGAGAAAGAAAAATAGGAAAGGAAAAACCAGACAGAGATGTCTGGGAAGATGCAGCAGCAGTGACGGGTGATTCACAACACACAGAGCAAGGATGAGAAAAGCACCAAGAGCCCTGACCCCATTAGCCTTGACAGCAGGAAACAGCGCTGCAGCAGCAACGAGGGTGAGACGAAATTGAGATACATGATCTCATAGCACGTGTTGGGACTGTGCATCGTGCAGAGCCCTAGGAGAAAGGGTCATGGAGCCAGGCTGGGCTCTGCTACCCCCAGTAAGAATAGTAGAGTTGTAAAAGTGAAGGAGATGAACACGGGGCTTTTGAATGCCTCTCCTTCCCCATGTTGGAAAAAAAGTTTGCCAAGTGCAGGCTGCAGAGGCATGGTGGGCGGTGGAAGGGGGAGCACACTGGAGAAGGGGCAGCTACACAGGGCTGTTGGTAGGATGAAACAGGGAGGCTGCAGAGGGATTGGAAAGGAGAAAGGAGAGCAGGATACAACAAAGCACTAGTATATGATATGATTTTGGCCAGGGAAAGTAACACTGCTTACAGCTCACTTGTACATTTGCAGCTTAAACCTGACAACCGCTCCCACACCACGTCTAATCCACTGCGCATCTTCCAGCTGCTGTCCTCCATGTAGCAGCTGCCCTATTCTGCTTACTCCATCCCTGCTGTCCCTTCACTCTCCTCATCACCATGTCCATATGCTTTGCTCACAGCACTGTTTTTTTTCCCCTCTCCTAATTCTGTGTATTCCCAAGCAAATACTCCAAGTAATGCAACTTTTAAAAAGGAGTCTGGGAGTGTGAGCTGTGGCCTCTCTGTTTCACCCCACTGCTGACAGCCACTTGGCACACAAAGATACATGTTTTGATCTATGCCTTTTGTAGGGTGGCCTCAAGCCAAAGCCAAGAGCAGACTTAACTAGTCCATACAGCGAGCCCTAGAGCTCACAAGCACATGCTGTATAGTCTCGCTGTATTCTTTCAGCTAAACTGAGTTTTCAGATGTTGCGGGTTAGGGCTGGGCAGGCCACAAACGTGGACAGATGCTCTCTAACCCCCTCTTCCCCCCCTCCCCCCCAAATGGGAAGGAAAAGGGAATGAGGCAGAGAGACTTATGGGTTAGAGAAGAAAAACTGGAACAGCTTTGATGAAATAATAGAAATAATGGTGAAATGATAAAAGTAAAGAACTATATACAACTATAGATAGTAGCCCAATAGCAAACCCAACTCCCTCCCCTGATAGCAATCCCCATTGATGCTGCAGAGCAGGAGGCACTGGGGAAGCCCCAGGCTCAGCAGTGGCGGGAGCTGGATACAGGGAGCTGGATTCGGGAACTCAGCACCAGGATCAAAAGCAGGAGGTCAGATGGAGTCCTCTCTGGACACCGGCCATTGCAGAAAAGGGGTGAAACTCTCATGATCACTCAATTTATACTAAACATGACATATATGGAATGGAATACTCATGGTGGTCACCTGTCCTGTCTATTACCCCCCAGAGGTGCAACCTTTTACTTCCTTGTGACCCCTCTTACTACCCGGCACCCCCAGCGTGGCACACAAGAGCCAGCACTGACTTTGGTCACTACAGGAATAATTATCAGCAAGAGCCTTTCTGCATCCCAGTCCCAGGCAGTAACTGTAAACATCAGGTGTTATCACTGCCAGTAGCACACACTGTCTGCAAAAGCATGCTGCCAACTTCAGAACGTGCAGCCTTTCAGAAGAGACTAAACTGTAAAGTAAAGATCACTAAACAGGACTGTTTTTTTAGCTAAACCCAGGGCATCAGATCAGTACAGATGCAGCCAGTCATCATGCGCTAACTCAGAAAGATCAACAGAAGATCCTTTATCATCCTTAAGTCCAAAACTTATTACACATCCACTAGGATATGGATGTGTACACATACAGATAAAGTGAATGTCTTCTTCCCTACATTTTGCAATAGACATTTTCATTTTTTTACTATGCTTTAATATGCCAGGGCACAATTACAAGCCTTAGCACAAGGTATATCCATCAATTAAAAATAATTTTTATTCTGTTGAGACAAAAGTCCACAGTTTCTCAAACGCTGGTCCCAAGTGGCAGAATAGCTGTCTCGTATTGGGCAGACATAGGTGACCCAGGTAGAGGATCATCTCCCAGAAGTTTTCACGGTTTTTTTCCTTGACTGATTGCAAAGTCTGTAGGTGTTCCAGAAGCCCCATTAGTGTGACCTGTCAGCACTCAGAGGAGGACAAGTACAAAAGCAGAGGATTGCACAATGTGACAACAAAGCTATTCTTACTATGTCCTGAATGACTGAAAGACAAAATAGACTGTATTTCTGTGCTCTTTATGGAATATTGGATTTAAAATGCAATTTAAAAGGCTGTTTGGCCCCAAAAGGATTAATGATTCAGTATTATTTTAAAGAGAGAACACTCAAGGACTTTTAGGGAAATCTCTGATGGCAATACCTTAACTTTGAATCAATTGGTTTGTTTGCATTGCCCTCCACTGCTCACACACAAACACCTCACCTGTTTAAAAACTACCAGGACCAAATCCCGCTACTCTGCAAATATGTGCTATCCGTCAATCTAATCCCACAGTAATTTAAAACACAACAACACAGGGTACACTAAAAACCCTCCTGCCTTTTCTTTCATAGCTTCGTATGCAGCTGCCGCACACACAAAAATGAAATCATGATCATTCAAAGAAATTATGTTCTAGTATAAGCACAAGCAAACCCCAGAAAGCCTCCGCAATACAACTTATTCACAACACCTTGGCCTGCCTTAAACTGCAGCACTCAAACTTCTTTCCGAAAGAAATTCCCACTCACTCCCAATATACAATCAGCCATAAACTATGTGCACACACAGCTTCTCAAAACAACACCCGCCCCAAAGTTAATGCTTCCATTAGTAAAATTAGACTGCTTCTGATGTAGGTATTTTTCATGAAAAAGTACTATAATGTTTACTGCTTTATTTTACAGCATCTGAGGTCAATGACACAAAGATAATTTTGAGGAAATCAATGCACAGCAGAGGAATCCTTGATTGCAGTTCCATGGACCCCTCTGGTCCATCTTTGGAAAGACATGGGTGCCTGCAGCACCGACTGGAATTGCAATGGATGGACTCATGTGCTTGAGGCTGCAGCATGGGTGATTCAGGGAAAACCCAGAGAAAACACTTGGGCCCCCCCAATTCAAGAGAGAAGGGGACCTACTGGAGAGAGTCCAACAGAGAGCTACAAGGATGATTAAGGGACATGAACATCTCTCCTATGAAGAGAGACTGAGAGAAATGGGGTGTTTAGCCTTGAAAGGAGACGGCTGACAAGAGATCTTATTAATGTATATAAATATCTGAGGGGTGGGTGTCAAGAGGAAGGAGACAATCTCTTCTCAGTGGTGCCCAGCAATAGAACAAGAAATAATGGTTTTAAGTTAGAACATAGGAAGTTCCACCTCTACATGAGGAGAAACTACTGTGAGGGCTAAGGAGCACTGGCACAGGCTGCCCAGAGATGTTGTGGAGTCTCCTTCTCTGGAGACCTTCAAAACCCACGTGGATGCATTCCGGTGTGACCTGCCCTAGGGGATCCTGCTCTGGCAGGGAGTTGGACTAGATGATCTCTAGAGGTCCCTTCCAACTCTGAACATTCTACAAGTCTATGATGCCCCTGCCCATCTCCACTGGCATGTTCCCCAGATGGCTCACGTGTCCATGCCTGTCTGGAGCTTGGCAGAAAAGCCGCTATGAGAGCACTTTCCTCAGCAGACAGGCAGCAGTTAAGGATCTCCCTGTGGAGATGAGGGTGTTGGAAGAGAGAGGTCTGCATTGCTGCCAGCTGACTTCCCAGCCCCCTCTCCAGGCACTGAGCCAGCTTCTTGCCTGGTTCTCTTCCCTCCTCAGCAGACTGTAACATGCTGTTGGGCTCTTTCCTGCATGATCATGGAGAATAAATATCTTCTACACTCACCATTGGTTTTTTTGCTTTGATTTTCACTCATTCAGTGGATTAAAATAATTTCCCTGAGCCAGCACAGCCCCAGAAACTGCTCTATCCACACAGCTAAGGAAGTCAAGAATTGAGTGTGGGAACAGGAGACAGAAAGAAAAAGAAACAGTGAGAATTGAGCATTACAAAACCCATCTCTCTTACTGAAAACGAAGTATTAAAAAATTATGACTGGCATGGTTAAAAAAAAACAACCCAAAAATCCAGTGACAGTGGCATGAACAGATCTCTTTTTCAGCAACCCTTCTCCTTCCCTCCATTATGTCCTCAGCTGTGCCCAAGCAGCTTTTTTGGGATCCAAGGAATGAACTAGATCAGAAAATGGATTCAGGCTAAAAATAAATAAAATGGTTGTTTCAAATGTAGAGCAACTTACTAGTCCAGCTCACCACATGGCAGTAAATAATTTTCCTGACACCACTGCAGGCACAGCGTAAGTGTGGGAATGATTGGCTTGGGACAGGGTGCAACCAGATGCAGTAACTGCTTATGCTAGTGCTGCCATATAAAGGTACGCCCACGTCATCGCAGCCTCCGTTGCTCTCAAAACCAGGCCTCTCAGAAATACCAGGTGGCAAGCCCCAGTATTTGTCTGCCTTTTATCTTTCATAACCATTTGTCTCATGGAAAGAAAGCAGACAAGAGGACAATGCTGGCATTTGCTTGGGATGACATTTCCCACGTGCTTACACAGGGGTCCACAGTGACACAGAAGATCCAGAAAAGACCCGTGAAGGGATCCTCACGTGTGCTCACTGGATGCAGGATGGCAGATTCTTGAGAACAAAGGAAAGGTCAGAATTAATTTCTTTCAATTGCTTGTTTAACTTCAATGACATCTTGGGAGCTAGTTAGTTCCCAAGGTAACATTTATCTAAATACGCCCTTACAGTGGCTTTGAAGATGTCAAATGCTGGCCTTTGTTGCTAGTCCAAGTAATCAAAATACCGATTTCTCAGCTGAGTACCCTGCTGTAGACAGAGTTCAGCGTAGGAGTGTTACAGCTCTCACCCACATGAACACATTTTCTGCTGCCTTCTGGGCCATTTTAATTTATTCAGCAGTAAAAATGGACACATAACCAAAATGCTTCCTACACCATGTCACAGGAGAGACAAAAGACAGTATTTCTTTGTAATATTGACCCACCCAGCTCTACATAATTTCTGATTCACTGACAAAAAGCCAGAGGTTCATCTCAAATGCAGTGTGGGCAAACCATGCCAAATATGACAGCACAGAGATAAAAGGTTCCCTCTTTACCCACGAAGCAGGTACAGCACATGCATCCTCCCCTCAAGCTTCCCTGCCAAATAGCAGGTAGCTCAGTTGATTAATCATGTGTGGCCATGTTTAATTAACCTACATACAGAATTTTAGACTGCAAAAAAGGAAGAAGCTCATGTACATGACTACAGATCTGTGGTCATTCCAATGATGGAAATCCACTTTCCAGAGCAAGCTTGTGGCTTTCTCATTTTCACCCACAAGGAAGAGCGCCTCCAGAAATCCACAAAGTACTGAGATTCCATAAAAATGCAGTGCAGCCCATGTTAAAAACCCCTTGTATCTAGAAACAAGATTTGCAGCCTGGTACCCCTTCCTCTAATGCAGAATATATAATATTAAATTAACCTTGTTAACCACATCATTTTTTTTTATTATTTGCACTGTAATAGTTCTTTCCTTCCTTCCCACTTCTTTTCCTTATACCTCGTGGTGTGTACTTGACTTTTTCTTTAAGATTTTTAATTGTTACCATGGAATTTCACAGTCTATATTCTCCAACAGAAAATGCCTATTCTATTCTTAACAAAGACACACCCATATCATCATATCCTTGGGAGGCACATGCTGCCACTCAGTAGATATTTCATAAGCAAGTACCACATAAATGCAAGCAGCCAGTGCTGCAGTTCATTACACAGAACAAGTCAGGAAAGTAGACGGGCTTCAAGTCTACACTTTCCCACCCGGATTTGTCCTCTGAAGTCAGTGATATTGGTACTACATTTGCTATGTAAGACTCCCATTTTAGATCGTCTTTTAAAATAACAAAAAAAAAAATTAAGTCTGTACACAAGAATTTCATATAACATAAAAAGATCCAAACAGCTTTTTCTTGCCCTCTAATAATTTTATTGAAAGTAGGAAACATTTTACGCCTATGAGAGAAATCCTCGGTTTTGCACTGACTTGACTGACATCAGTATTTTCCAATCAAATTCTTACTTCTTTTTGAGCTCTTTATGGTATTTCATATCAATAGTCATAGATTATCTTGAATGAAACTTTGAATGATGAGAGCAACGATGATCAGTTCAATTCTTTCTCCTTAGCAGAACTCAGCATTCCTCTAAATAGCATTTTCTGAGTACAAATCTGTTTTGTGAGTCTGATGATTCAGTAGAGTCTGTGAGATAACTAGTGTATAAAAAAGTTTCACAGAATATTTTAAAAAGATTTCCACATCCTTTTTTTGCCCTTCATTATGGGAGAGGAGGCTGCTCATTTACTAGATGAAGCTATAAAAGTGATTGCTATAGAGATTGGGAAAAGTAATTTTCTTTCTTAGTTGATCCAGGCGACAAAGTGTATTACTGCTTAAAGGAAGACTATAATGCTATCAGTAAAAGCATTATTAAAGTTGGATTGTGGCTTTCTTTCTTTGTCTAATTGTAATAACACACATTTTTACTATAAAAGAAAGCTATTTTAAATATAATATAAAGATTAGTACACTCATACACTGCTTGCCCCACTCCCTTTCAAAGACTCTTTGCTTTGCTTAGCATTATAAGCACTAGATTTGTTTATATACTTCCTAGAGGAAACATCCAAGAATTCAGGGACAGTTTTTCACCTTAATACTTGAGAAATCAGAATCACAACTCTCTATGAATGAACAAGGCTAAATCTCTACCAAAAAATGCAGTGATTATTTATCCCTATCTCTTTTTTTAACTTATCAACGTGATTTCATTCTGATATTTATATATTCTAAAACCATCAGTATTGGTAACAGTGACTTCTAAATGTGCTGACTAGCAATAACACCACTTGTGCAATCATTCTTAAAATATGGTCCTCAGACATCCGTAAGTCTGCTTTGGGTTCTGTCCATTTCCTTCCCATGAAGGAGAAATCTCAGTTCTGGAAGGGGAAAAAGATACTGCAGGGCAGGCACAGAGGTGAGGACGGAGGGTACCTCCTCAGAGGGAAGCAGTATTTGGTCCTAAGCTTCTTATTTTTACAATACTTTCATAATAGGATCCATTTCTTTTCTGCACCTTCATTAACTGACTCTCTGAGCAGCGCTAGAGTATTATCTCCAGGTGACCAAAAGCCAAGAGCTGTAGTTGACCTGGCCAGGTCCACACAAGGAAAGCAGAGACACAGCCAGAACTAACCTGTGTCTTCCAGAGGCAGAGACATTTGCTTTTACTCCTACCTCCCTCTTGTCTCTCGGCATCTTTGCCTACCTCCTTCTTTGATCCTGCCCTATTGTCCTGCCAAGTCAGCCCTTCACTTGTCTATCTTATTCAGATCGTTCCTATCTCAATTCTAATTACTTTCCTTTCATCACTAGCCCACCAAGAACATGCTTCACTTTTTTGCCATCGTTCTTTTCTGATCTTTTCCTATACTAACTACAGTTTTCTGTTTCTGCCCTTCTCTTCCACCTGATTCATTCCTCCCTTTTCTTTCATTTTCCCCACTACTTTCCTCCCATGTCATTCTTTCTCCCTCTCTTTTACTCTCTTCTACTTCATCCTCGGTTTATCATTTCACTCTTGCCCTTACCCACTCATTCATTGTTTCATTTATCTCATATATTCGTTCAGTTATTCATTCACTCCCCCATTCTCCATTTGCTTGAGGAACATATTTTATTCTCTAACTACATAGCAGCATGATATATTCACCAAGCCTTTACAAATAAATTTGTGAAATGGGAAAAGGATGTTTTCTTAGTTTGAAGGCTAACGACAGTTTTGAGGTGCCCGGTTTGGTCCTAATTTTATTTTATTTAGCATGTGCTAAAACTCCTGCAGGTATATTAACTCATGATATACAACCCAAAGATAGACGAATATTGCTGATGGTTATGCCGATTGGGACTCTGGGAATTTCAACAACAGCTGAAGCTGAACTTCTGTTTCTTACTCTGGGTCTAAGGTTCTTAAAAAAACAAGGCACTTTTACAGTCTCTTCTTTTACAAAAATACGCATGAAGAATAGACACTGCAGCTCAGAAAAGTCTTATGCTTTATATTCTACTGTTCTGATCAGCCTCTCTGATGCATTTTTGAGGGCTTCAGCATTCTGATTTGGTCACTCAGATACTTCATACACTAAAATGGAGACATTTTTAAGAGTCAAATGGACATGCCCCAATGTCAAAAGCATAAAAATCCACACAGTGGACTGAGGAAAAATGAAAAGCATTTGAGGAAAAAAATGCCTTGTCTTGGAGGAAATACGTAGGGGATATAAATCAATAGCTTGTCAATTAGCAGCTTTTTAACGCAGACTGACTTTCAGCTAAACAGCCTATTTGAAATGTAGAAAGCGAAACAAAAAGAAGGCACAACTTCACAGATTCCATGTTACTAGCTGGGTGAAGGACACATGCAATGTACAGTCAATAAAAGTGACAGCATGCTGAAATCACAGAGGATTTTAGTGTCTCAGATGGACTAGACCACAAACATTATCTCATTTCTCCAGCATAAATATTGGCAACTGTCTGTGGAAGACAGGAATATAGCTATATTACTCCCCTGCAACATTTTGAACTAGTGGAAAACCAGGTCTGTAGGACGTGTTTTTCATTTCCAAACCACACAGAACAGAAGGAAGTAGCTTGAGGACACTAAGAGAGATGGACCAGTTTAGAGCCATCTGGGATGGCAGCAGGGTACGGGACAGGCTGTGTAACTGGACTGCTTGCACCTGCACACTGGGATCCCTACAAACGTGAGGCCAGAAGGCAGTATGTGCACTTCTAGTCCCACTAATCACATCATGCACTTGGTGCCAGTCCCTTCAACGCACTCACTCTAAGCTGCAGGACAAAGGGCTGACATTACTTTAGAAGTCCATCTGAAGTAGCTAGCTGGACACACACCCAGGAAAGCCTGAGACATGAGAGTATGGGGCAGCAAAACAAGAGACAGAAAGGGAAATCAATTAAGATTTTCACTATATTTGTGGATGCCTCATCCCTAGAGGTGTTCAAGGCCAGGCTGGATGGGGCTTTGAGCAACCTTGTCTGGTGGGAGGTGTTCCTGCCCATGTCAGAGGAATTGGAACTAGATGATCTTTAAGATCCCTTCCAACTCAAGCTCTTCTATAATTCTATAAACCACATATAAACTGGAAATTATAAAGATTTGATGATGAACATGGCTAAATATTGACATGAAGTGTAGTGAATGAACAGGCAAGCAGGCAACTCGTCTGTGAAAACAATGAAAGATTAAACTGAAAGCAGTATGAGACATTAACTAGGCCCTGTAAAGATGACCACACTGTACTCAAGCTCACTGTCTTTATAACAGCATCATCTGCATCATCACGAGCCCATTTTGATAGTTTAATTTCAGAAAGCAGACTTTCATAACATAAGTATGCTAAGAGGAAATTAAAGGCCAAAGAGAAAAATCTTTACTAGTTTCCTGGCAATACTTGAATACATTTTAATAGTGGCTCAGCATAAATGTATATGATTAGTGAAACCAAATGCTCCTCTCCCAAGAGATGATGTAAGGACACTATAAAAGAGAAGCTAAAGAAGAATGTTAGAGATAAAATAGTATCCTTTGACAAGTAGATTTGAGTCCAAGTGAGAAAAGAGAGAGAAGGAAAGAAAGAAAAGTAATATTAAACTCAGGCAAGCTAAATGTAAAACTATATAAAGTAAATCAAAAAGATTTTGAGGAAATATGGATACTGAAGTCTCAGAACGCATTAATATTGTGCACAGCATTTTGTGGAGACAAAAATACAAAAGGATTCAAAGTTATTGCACAAATTTAAGGGAAAAAACCATACCAACACAATAGGTTGCTGAACTCCATGACAAGGCAGTTCCTAATCTAAAATTGTTAAAAGGATATACAGACTAAGGGGAATATCTTCACCCACTTGTTTCAGTTGTCATACTCCTTCCATAAGATGATGTTTTGGTGACACCCGCAGTGCAGAAGACCGACTTTTAGTTTGTTTCCATTGTCTTATGGCTGAGACCAATTGCTCAGTGATCCTTTGCTCAGAAACTGTTATTCGGCCACAATAACCCCCTGCAGTGCTACAGACTGCGGGAGGAGTGGCTGGAGAGCAGCCCAGCAGAGAGGGACCTGGGAGTTCTGGTTGACAACCGGTTGCACATGAGCCAGCAGTGTGCCCAGGTGGCCCGGAAGGCCAATGGCATCCTGGCTTGTATCAGAACAGTCTGGCCAGCAGGAGTAGGGATGTAATTCTGCCCCTGTGCTCAGTCCTGGTGAGGCCTCACCTCGAGTGCTGTGTGCAGGTCTGGGCCCCTCACTGCAAGAAAGACCTTGAGGTGCTGGAGCGGGTCCAGAGGATCCTGAGCAACGAGGCTGGGGAAGTGACTAGAGGGAAAGTCCTGTGAGGGGAGGCTGAGGGAGCTGGGGGTGTTTAGCCTGGAGAAGAGGAGGCTCAGGGGGGACCTTATCACTCTCTACAACTACCTGAAGAGAGATTATAGTCAGGTGGGGGTCGGGCTCTTCTCCTGGGCAGCTAGTGACAGGACGAGAGGGCACGGCCTGAAACTGCATCAGGGAGGTTTAGGTTGGATCTCAGGAAGCACTTCCTCACAGAGAGGGTGCTCAGGCACTGGGATGCACTGCCCAGGGAAGTGGTGGAGTCACCGTCCCTGGAGGTGTTTAAGGAGAGGCTGGATGTGGCACTTAGTGCCATGGTCTGGCCGATGTGGTGGTGTTGGGTCATAGGCTGGACTTGATGATCTCAGAGGTCTTTCCCAGCCTCAACAATTCTGTGATTCTGTGATTTTTGAAACCTTGACATGGCAACCATCATAATGTGGATTTTTTTGGCCATGATTTTGAAGCTTAGTATATATATATTATGTAGTCCTAGAACCCTGCTTGTATTTTTCCCATCACTTTATGCAAACAAGACTACTAATATTAGAAGTATCAATAGCAGTGATCTGTTTTGTTTTGAGTCACTGAAGTGACTGTCAATTTCTTCATGACATAATTAGTAATATTTGCACATTATATATAGTTAATATTCCATCTGAAGGCAGGAAAAGATGCTGAATGTACTCTGTTCTCAAGCCTAAGTGTTAGAGAAAATCGCTCTTATAGTGTGTGCAATAAAAGATGGAATTGATGGGAGTAACATAGCGATGCCTCTCTGGGAACTTTTCTTCCAGTTGAATCACTTTAGAACAAGCTTAATGTAATTTACTTTCGAACCATTAGGCTGTGTAAAAAATCATAACACATCAAAGTGCTGTAGAAGCCTAAAGTTAATTTGAAAATTGATATAGGAGATTACCAGAAAAATCATTTTTAACGAGCTAGTCCTTTTTACAAAGATAGAGCTTGGTAACTAATGCTGTATAAACTGGCAAGATTTGGTCACATGAGTTTAGCTTAGGCTACAACTGTGCTATATGCAACAACCCAAGGGTAACCACAGCTGAGCAGCCTTTTCAAAGTGTTCATAAAATGAAAAGTAAATGGCATCAAACAGCTTGGTTTGGACATATATTAATGCTCTTAGATGCTTTTGACAACTTCTTATATAACTTTGTGCACACAATACTTCAAGTGCAGGTGGTTTGAAGCAGAAGTGATTGAGTCAAACAGTGAAGAAACTAGAAGAAAGTAAAAACATGTACACAGCTTTAGAGATCCAAGTGTCTGTGTCGTGTCACTTCAGCCAATGGTCTTCTCAGAGACGTCCAGATTAGCAGCTGTATTTCAGTCTAGATGATATACAGAAAACTTGAACAAGGTGAAAGGTCAAAGACTGGGAAGGCTGAAGCCTTAAAAAATACACCAAATCATTCCAGCAAGACTGTCGTGACTGACCAAGGCACAATTTTAGGAAGACGGTCTGCCTTTAAGCGAATATGAAACGTGGGGACCACATGAATGGACAAGACAAACTTCACTGACCATAAATTAACCTGCTTACTTTCGACCACTATACAGGACCATTAGCCTTTATCTCTTTTCAGGATGAGATACTGTTAGTGTTTTCACATAGAAGAGAAAGAACGAGATGCCAAAATTTCTGCAAAGGGAGCACAGCTACCAAACAAATATTTTCTGAGCTCAGATGGCCCTGGCAACTCTTACGAGCTCTTCCAGTAACTGTAGGTAGGAACTTGCATGCTATCCATATGTTTTAAAAATGTCACAACTAATTTCAGCTAATGCCATCCGCTATTGGCTCCTCTGTACTAAAAAGTGTCAGTGACTCAAATTGACTCTTTTTTTTTAATTTTAAATTTTTTATTTGAAAGCCAAAAAGAGCTCAAATAGAAAGCCACTAGCCTGGTATTTAGAGCATCACTTAGGAGATATAAACTCAGGTTAAGACATTATCTCAGCATTTGCAGGTACAAATGGAAAAGCTTCCATACAGAATGAAGACAAATGCATGAGAGACCTGAGGCAGGGATATGAGTCCATGTCGCTCAAATTTCACCTCTGAAGCACAGTGTCTCTTTTCTCTCTCCTTATTTCGACTGAAATTCTATCTATGAGCTATAGAGGACTCTTTCAACTGCAGGTTTAATCAAAATGATTTTTTTCCACCACAAATGATTCTTGATGTGGTCTGTGATCAGCAAATGTTATAAAGTGGAGCCACATTAGTTGACTAAGTTCACTGGATTTAGTGGCCACATTTTGGCTGTAGTACTGAAAAGGGCTGGTTTTTACACACAGAGAAACAATCTTCCAGAGCATTATGGCAGAGCTGCTAAACTGATGCAAGATTTATGAATATGTAGCAAACAAAATGCAAAGTCTACAGAAACAAATTCTGTAGAGCTTAGAATTAGAATTTATTTCTTGTATATCTGGTTCTGACGGGGACAGAGTTTTGGCTTTAAATGAAGCTTTTTCCCTCTCCCTCTTTGCAAAACAAGCCAGTACAACCCGAGGTCCTGGTTGCCATCAGAATTTAAATTATAGTGAGTGGGTTTGTTTTGTTTTTTTTTTTTTCTCTGTTGGTTGTGGATATGACAGTCTTATACTGTTAATTCTCTTACACTAGAGAACTCTGTATGGCAGGCCATGCCTAAATCTTAAAATTGGTGCGCTCCAGACTCATATGAGAAAATAAGCTGTTTGGCATTGTGATCTATTATGTGGGGATATTTGTGTGTCCAGTAAAAGTTTTATTCCAGACTGGGCATCTAGTTTCCTATAGCACATACAATAAAACCTGGACTATGAGCAGATTAATTTTTTTTGAGTTGAAAATCAGGTAGCAGGCAATGCCAATTGAAGATATGTTATTTACCCCAGCCCCTCATTTAGAATTGCACAGAAGGATCAATACTCCAAAGTTTAAAAAATCCTGCTCTACAATCAAAAGCCTACAATAATTCTTTCACAAATAAGGGCAAGACATTTGTTTCAAAATATATCCCGTGGTAGTAGAAGGAGCAGAAGCAGGAAGCCAGGTTTCTTTCATCCCAAGTGAATGTGTGACTAATACTGCAAACAGAGATTAGAAGATTTTCTGCAAACTGTTAGACCTCAAGCAAGAGGCTCTGAAGGGGTGCTACTGCAGAATACTCTCTGTGCTTCATAATCCCTTGTAGTTGCAGACTGTTTTATGAAGTTCAAGATTTTTCAATACCAGTTTAAACCATTTCCTTTCTGTCAGGTGCCTGGTAAGGTAGACATTTCTTCTTCGAATTGACAATTTTAAAATAATTATCTGTTTGACGGTTTCTAGCCTAGTAATCTGCAACTCAGGCAGATGTTGTGTGTGATCTTTATGCATGTCTGAGATGAAACAAAAATGCTACCCACCTGCTCTTTTCAGCCACTTTTCATAAGGTTGGACCTGTCTTACCTTACATTGCAGGATCTAGCTCTCCAACTGAAACAAGTCAAAAACATTGCATACGAGTTCTTATGGGATTTAGGCATAAAACCAATGCTGAACACTTCCTTGCTATCAAGACATTAGTGGATGTGTGCACACTTAGCAACATAATTTGAGGTAAGAGAGTTTAGCTGCCTAAACAGAAAGAAGTTTACCCCAAAACCATCCAAGCAGGAGTTTCTGCATGTTAGTGTTGCCTAGATGCTAGGTAGATACTCAAATGCTTGAATCCCTGATGCAAAACTGGTACCTGATTTTTTTCAGAAGATGGAATGCAATTAGTTTTGAAAGTTCTCCTCAGTATCTCTCATTATGCAGAACTCTGTCAAAGTTATTATGTAGTTCTAGCATGCAAAGAACATGATGAGATCTTTCATCTTGGAACTGCCTTTAGATTGCTTGTCATAAGCTCAAAGTTTTTGAGAAAATGCCAGGAAACTCCAGCAGCAACTAATAAAATCTAAATCAAAGTATGCATCTATTCTGTTGTGGGTACCCAACAAATATAAAATAAAAATAGAAAAGGAACAAGGCCTGATTTATCATAAATCAAAATATAAAAATGAATTTAAAATCAGATATCAAAGGCCTTGACAGTACAATTTTTATTAGCTGTCTTTTGAACACTCTCATACTTTATGGTGTGGCTTAGGCAGAATTTTAGAAAAATGTCAGTATTTGAAACCTGAAGCTAGTGTTCACATCCACCTTTGTTTAACTCTGTGAAACTCAGATCCAAATTTCTTACTTCCCTCAGGAGGACTCACCCCTAGTCTACTGGTACTTTCAAAGGACCCTGCTTACTTGTTCCTGAAAAATTATAGGGAAAAAATAGTCTATTTTTGGTACTACTGCATTTTAAAAGAGCAGCAACATATCTCATCTTCAAAACAATCTTGGAGAATCTCACAGAGTCTTGGAGAATACAGCCTAGGAAAGACTAATGAGGAAAGAAATGGAGCTACAACTCCATCCAATGTCTTACATAAACCCATCAGTTGAACTTCAGGTCTCAAGAGCACTCTTTACACTCTTAAAAAGCATGCATCAGATAATATTATTTTTATGGTACATTGTGCAAAAACTGGCCACCTGGACAAGCAGAAATCTCTTCAAGACCCAGCTTCAGGATTTCAGCTTTCTGTTGTGTGAATGGAATGTATTTTCTTTTTAGTTTTTGCAGTGCCTTTCTCTGATTCTCAACCTTATCTTCACATTAAAAGTAATTAAGGGCTTACTTGAAATCATAGAAAAGTTCATGTCAGAAGGGTCCTCAAAAGACCCTCTAGCCAATCTTTTGTGGGAAGGCACATGAGATTTTCTAACACATTGTCCCAATCACATCTTGAAAATCTGCAGTGATTGGGACTCTACCATATCCCTGGGGAGGTTATTCCAGTGAATGATTGTTTTAACTGTAAAAAAATTGTTTCTTCTTAAAGTTGAGATTAATGTACTTAAACACAAGTTTAGGTTTTCATTCCAAATCATTATGGAACTACTAAAACCAGTTTTTAAACCAATCTAGACCTTTCCCATGCCTCAGAGCCAACTGCTCATGAGGCCACTCCTCACAGGGGAGGCTTGTCTGCTTTCTTAAAATTGCCAGTGATAGCTCTTTCATAATCTGCTACAGTCCGCTGTCCCAATATTTGGAACATTTTCTTTAATATTGAAACCAATTATTCTGGGCTGAATGTGAATCAATGCCATCATGATTTACCTTACCTTTCACAAAAACCAAAAACGTCCACAACCCAAACATCCTTTAGGCCCAGAGAAACGTATCAGAAAATGTCCTCTCTTATTTCTATATTTTTTATCTTTTCCAGAGAACATGGTAGTTTCTCCCAAATGGTGAATTCCACATTCCTAAGGTTTGCAGTACATAAAAGGTCTAGGTCAAAAAAAGTGATTAACTCACAGTTTGTTTCATAAGGAGGAACTGGACTGATGTTCCCAGCTTTTCTCCATCTTTTGTATGACATAACACAAGTCTTTCAGTTCTTCTGTAAAGTACAATACGATATCTTTGCATTCCCCCACAACCAGACAGGAAAAGGGAACATGACTGTGGCCAAAGGTAAGAACTCATGTCCCACAAGCACCACAGCTCTAAACCAATGCAAAACCCGAAGTGTGTCAACAGAAGCAGACAGAATATGGGACTAAGCACGTTTAATCTGATATATAAATCTTATTCACTATTGCTGTCCATTGTGAAACAATTTCAGTAAAACAGAAGTACACGAAAGAAGCCAAAACCACTAAAAGGCATTCCTAGGCATTGCACGAACTCTGAGCTATCTGGTGCCATGGCAGATTAAGCCTATGTAAACGAGGTTCCAGTGGCCTCCCTTGCCAATCCCTGCTATGTGTTTCCTGTCTCTGTCTTGTACCCAGCATTTATGCCTGTGAGACCATACACTGGGTAATGCAGAAATCTAATGCAAATTACAATTAAGCCAGCCCCCTAAAGGCAGTCGGTAGACAAATCAGCCCCCTGAACTGTCTTACGACATGATCACTGGTGCAAGCAAGAAGGCAGCAACAACATATGGTGGGGAGAGCTAAGAGGAGGCTGGGATCATGCAGCTGTCCAGCTATAACCTGATTAAATTTGTCATGGAATCATATCTGTTACTGTTTGCAATCTAAAGTGCACAAGTAAAAGAACAGAAAGCATCTAGAGCTCCACTTTCTACTCTCAGGTCCCTTCCAGCCTAGGCCATTCCATGATTCTGTGATTCTATGATATCATTGTCTCTCTGCAATAATAAATTTTTTTTTGTTTCTCTGTTTTCGTTGTATCTGGTTAAGAGAGAGTGTAATCCTGGGCAAACGTACATGAACTGTTTAGTGAGTAACAGCTCATGACTTTATATTCTCCAGTTTTGCTGCTAACATTCAATAGCTATTGGTTGAGTTAGCCGATTTTTTTATTTTTTTAATCATATTGTGACACGGACAGACTCCTCTTTTAATTTCTGTCTCAGCTAGTACTGACAAAACAAAAAGTATTCCTTACGAATACATGAAAAATAACTCATGAAAAGGAAGTATTTGGAAAAAAGTAAATTGAAAACGAATGAATTAATGCAAATTGAAGAATGGAAATCCAATGGCATGTCTTAAAAAAAGCATTAATACTGTCACCTAAAATAAGATTTTAATTAGTAAGGGATTTAGATTCTGTACACGTAAGAAGTGATACAACAACCTGCTAATTGGAGACAATACTATTCAAATGTTACTGCGGAACAAAGACTGGTGCATAATTATTGCAAGGAGTGGGAGGGTTATAAGAAATGTTTCAATCTAGTAGATTGAACCACAGCTGAGAAGAAGCTAAAATGGTAACCTTGAAAACAAGCATTAATAAGCTACTGTCACCACACAAGAAGCATAAAGAACATGTTTGTTTACATACTGGGTGAAATTTTGCTTACAGCAAACCTACCTTTCACAAGACAGTCATATACATATATACATAGTATTTGTATACGTATGTGAAAGCGAAATATAGCTTTAACATTTACTATAGAGAAGCAAGACTTCACACCCTAGAACTGCATATTACAAAAGCTCCTACGGAAATAACTTCATAGTTTATAGCCTGTTTAATAATAATTTTGACAACATGAGCTGGGAGAACTTACATGTGGTTGATTTTTTAAAATTATTAATATCCATTTTAAAAAATACTACTATAGGAAACAAATGCCCAGATCTGGTGCCTGTACAGCCATTAATAATCCCTAGTTGTCCCCGAGAGACAGAAACAGCGAACGACCTCACCTAACAGTGATGTTGTAAAAAGAAATTAATTATTACTGTATTTGCAGAGCACTTGGATACCACAGCGAGAAGCACCACAGAAAAGCCTATGAGAAAATCAATCATTCTACATTCGGTGCAGGATCTGGTAGATGTGCAATAAAGCAGGCCTGGAGACATACATTAAATATGAAGATAAAAAAAAGATTCTAGCCATTAACAGCAGAAATAATATCCCCTGAATGAGCACCATCTGCCTTAGGCATTAAATGCTTGACACAGTCTCATTCAATACAAGCGAAAAACTTCTGATTAACGTGCTAAGATTAAAGCAAGAACCAGCCACGTAATTCTATGAAAATATAAAATGTGTTAATGTAATTAAAGTCTATCATAAATACACGTTCTGGGACTAGTATTTCCTTGTTTCCACATGCTTGATTTTGCAGCTAAATAACGCTCCCACAGTGCAGCAATTACTAGCAAATGGACATTATCTGAGTACTCAAAGGCTCCTGTCACCACACCCCTAGGTGTGTTATGTGTTATCACACTAAATCAATCCATGTTTCACGCTGCAGCTGCTCAACTGCTTCTGTAATCAAGCTACTCTGTTTACAGCTAGTTTAAGAAAGTCAGGATAGCAAAGATATGACAAAGAAAGGCTTAAGAGTGGCAAACCAGCAGGTTCACAGCTAGCTCAGATATCTGTACTAACATTGCAACTGTAAATTATTAATTTTATTTTATTCTACATCAGTTCAGTTCTGCTCTCCCATCCACATAAGTTATTCTTTATCTTACCCCATCAGTTCAAATCTGAAGTCAGATTTCAACTTTCTCCTCTGTTAATCAGTAGGGATGGCTGCTGGAGAGGAAGGATGTGTAGGGAGGAGTCTAGGATGCACCCCTGGGTTGGAAAAGGTCTATCAAAGCTGCTTTCTACAGTACTTCAGAAATGGGGAGAAGAGGCAAGGGGGCTCCATGCACGCCTGCCTAGAAAAATGAAAGATGTGCTAGATGGCAGAAATAGTCCCAACATCTGTGCTGGGATGCAGCAGTCCTGTAACATATCATGCTTCCTGGTACAACAAAACCCCACCGCATGAGACAATATGGATGACCAGGTATTATTCTTCAAGTAACCACATATAAACCCATGCCACTCTGTCAAGACTAAGACTTTGATCTGGGTTACTTAAGTCCGAAAGGGCACACTACCTGAAGATGCAGCCTGAGGTAGATAACCGTGAGCTGAGTAACTGCAGCCTTAAACCTTCCTGGGCAGTGGATCAACAGGTACAATTATCCCTCATCCTGACCCCAGGAACCAGCCCGCAACAGCATGGGGGCACAGCTCCGGAGTTCTGACCACCCAGTCTGCTGAAAAGGAAGGCAAGGCTCTTCCAACTCCTCTACGCAGCAGCAACTGTGTCTCACGTTTAAAAGGACAGCCCACTACTTGGAGACAGTCTGACTCTCGCATACAATTTGCCTTTGAAAGAAGAGGCTAGCCTATGCTTACCTAGCAAGGTGAAGGCAGGATCAAGTGTGCATGAAACTCCCAGAGCCCCACAGAGTATGTATATGCTTTTTTTCCATGCTACTGCCCATGGTTTGAGCTCCAAGCATATTTGCTGCTTAGGAACAATCAGCTATTTATTAGCTGGTGAACCACAGTGTATTGCTTGGGTCCTCCTCTGTCTAATCCAGACACCGCAAGTGGGAGTTTAGGTCTGTTCAGCCAAATGTATTCTACTTCCCCATCTTGAGAAGATTCAAAACTTAGCTGAACTATTGATATATTTACTGCTGTCCAAGAGGAACGTTTCTATTAATAAAAGGTGCTTGACATACTTTCTAAGACAAATCTGACCAGTTACAGGGGGAAAAAAATGAGTTCTTTTCCTGAATATACGTGTCCAGTTGATGACACACAGTTCCGTTTAAAGTATCAATTCTGACTGACTTCTGAGGATGCAGGTCGCCAGTGAGAGATTAATAAATTTAGTAGACAGATGTTCCAGGATAGCAGAGCAAAGCTTAATTGTAGGTTTGTCAGCAGCTAAGACAGTGGTAGTAAGTAATATTATTTTTTCCTCCAGCAGACATGGAAAAGACTAATGTAGATATATTTTCCATTATTAATATTTGTGTATTATTAAAATGTGTGTATTATTAATATTATTGAACTAATGGAAAGATTGGTAGAATTAGAAACATAAGAAGAGAAAACACTGTTTCAAAGACAGTTTTACTGACATTGGTATTAGAATACCTGTTTTTTTTTCAACACACATCAGAAAAACGTAATTCCTTAATTAACAGATGTGTGACAAATCTGATATATTCTTATTGGTTATCAAAGGATTGATATAATTTTTTGTTATGTAACAGAAATAATCAAAGCCCGAGAATAGGCAGTGTCATGAAATGACAAGTCTCTGTAGTTATTACACTTAAATAACATGTCAATCTTGATCTAAAGATGATTTCTTTAAGGGACCAGAACTTCCATTTGTAATGTTCTTTTATTTGCCCAGTTAAGAGATTATACGTGATTTAAACAAATAAAGATTGATTTTTGTTAGAAAAGGGTATTCTTTATTCTTTACCATAAACAGATATGTTAGGGTGCCGCTACACATAGCGACTGCTTTTGTAAATCAATTTTTTAGAATTCGCTTTGCGATTCATATTGTAATCTGCGTAAAAAATGATGATCAGCAAAGTAAATAGGTTCTTTTCGTTCTTTGAAAAATGTATCCTACCCTTAAAATCATACTTTTGTCAGATGATATAATCAACTTATTATTCAGAAGTGTATATGAGATTGCTAAAACTCCTGAGAGATTTTAATTTCTTTCAGCATTTCTTAAACTCTCTTTGCTATTTTTCCACGCAGTTTTACATAAAGCAAATTTAGTCATGTAGTGCCAGTGTGTAATTCCTCTTTGGCCGGGGATTTTAAGCCTCAAAACAACAATTAGGAAACACAGGGACCTAAGAAATACGTATAGCCCAGAAAAGCTTATCAGCTGGCTAAATCTAGCTGAAGGTCTATTTTGCAATGCTTCAGAATCATCAGTACGATAGACATCTTGGTTTATGAATTTATTTTTGCTGTTGCTCAAATTAGGAAGTTATCTTATCCCACAAGGTATGACAGCAGTCTGTCTGCCATTAGAACAGCTACAGTGAGTTTAAACATCTCTCTAATCACTGCACCACGTTTTTAAACACTTGCAAATGGCAATCACCAACTACAGTAACAGAATTTCAGATTTTTGATAACTATGAACCTGAGAAAGCTGAAGGATTATAGGGTAATAGTGTTAAACCAACAGTGCACATTTTATACGCCATCCAAGTCTGCATTTTAAGTAAAAGGAACATTATGTAGCAGTCAATAGCATGAAAACAAAGACCCTGGTCTTACCCTTTGTTTTCAAGTCGTTTAATACCTTTGATTCCACGGGCAGTATATCGCTCACTAGTTTTATCTCAATATTGCGGGATGCCAGTTCAAGCAATTTTTCAAAAAGACGCTGACCCTGGGAAGAACGTTAGAAGAAAGCAGAATGTGTAAGACAGAATTGTTTGAAGAGCACACCAACAAATTAAAGATGCATGTTAAAAAAACCTCACAGTGCACTACAGCTGAGTAAGTATATTCCTAGATATGGTAAAACGTGCCTTAAATGTTAGCAACTCAAACAACTTTTTCTTGGACAATTACTGTTTTGAAGGCCAACCTTGTTTCTTTTCCCAGATTGCGCAATATTATTGATGACAGGTGACACGCAGAGAATAAAGTGTCATTTTTTTTTTATGCTGCATAAACATATTTTAACATTCTTCTAAATTATTACGTTCTGTTAAATTAGGATTAAAAGTGCAAGGAAAAAGAGTTTATTACACTTATTCCTCATTGAATTTTTTTTAAGTGGCTCTAATCATAGTACAACACCTTTTCAACTGGTCATAAGCTCATCCTTAGATGAGCTATGCCAGAAAGGAAACCAGTGATCTACGTGTTATTTCCTATGCTTTGCCTTTTTACACTATTATAACTTCACTATTTAAGCCCTATTTCTAACACAGCAAAAAATGAAATCCTGTACTTAGCTAGATACATGTTAAAACAGAAATTAAGATTTCTTTCACATGAAGAATAAAATTTTAAATTGCCACATTTTTCCATATCCAAGAAACAAGGGAAAAATAGTCCTTCTGACTGCATAGGAAATGTTTAACTTTTAGATCTGAATATTTTAACTTAAAGAAAAATACTTTGTTAGAAGCACAAATGCCAAGAATAAAATATGCAGTGTATCACTACTGTGCTGTTACTCCAACCACAATTAGAGCCCATTCCCTTGCTGCCGTTCTAGCTTACTACAGCCGACACCAGTTACAGTTTTCAAATACACAAAATCTTTGGGTTTATGGAGCTGACACAGTGCCTGCCCTATCTACATAGTTTGCTTTAGAGTCAATATAAGGATGGCCCCAAGGAAAAATTGGGGGAAAAAAAAAAAAAAAGGCAAGAGTTGTTTCAGTTATATCAACTTTCAGACTAACAGATGATAAACCTTTCCACAGAACCATGTTAGGTAACTCTCTGTACAGACTGTTACTCTCAAAATCTTAAAAGGATCTTTCTACTCAACAAAAATGGCAGCTTGGGAAGCAAAAGCAGTTTGGGAAGATGTAATCTGACACAGCAGGGACTAAAAAACCCTCAGACAGAAGCCCTCTTCCCACATTGAACCTAAAAGCAGCAGATAGTGCAAAGCCACCCTTTGCCCTGTAATTTCCTGCACTTGCTGACACTGAGCCTTGCAGGACCTCGAGCATTAAACAGGAACAGAAAGCAGCTCTTCACCTGTCTATAGCACAGACCTATTTTTTTGATATTAATTTATTTTGAATATGTGGCTAAATAAGACTACTCAGCCTCCAAAAAACTACCTTTCTCAAAAACACCAAGCAGCCAGAGGCTGCAATGGAAACACAGGACTACTGTTTATGTTTTACTTTTGTAGTATTTGTCTGCTTGCTGACTCAAATTCACAACCTAGCTCCCCTGCTTACCCCAGGGCACACAGGAATTTAGTTGTCAGTAAGATGCTGCCATAATGAAAGCATTATATGATAGCTAACAGAACAGGAAACCAAAAATACGGCTTTGCATGAAGCTCCAAATGCTTCTTATACTCAGATTCAACATTTCTTCAGGTGACGAGGTGGTCCCATACGTAAGAAATAACACCCATGATTTAACTTGCACCCCCAAAAGCGCTTACTGAGTTGCTGTGGAAGTCATGGAGTGGCTTGTCCTCACGTTTCCCATGAAGCTAAAAAGATCCTTAATTCTCACATCAATGGTTGTGTTTGTGTTTATTTTTTTTTAGGAGAAGAGGGGCTGGATGTTACCAGATGTAAGAATTAATGAGATAACAGTGTGGAGAGGATGGATGCTGCACACAGAGTTGTGCAGCAGTTCGTCTGTGGTCCTGGGGAAGCAGAGAGGCACTGACCAGTATTCCTTGGTGCCCTGCTCCCCTCAAGAGGGTCTCTTCTGCAATTGTTTGCATGTCTAGGCTCTAACCAAATTGTGGAAGAGCCACCTCTGTGCTGTTGTCTGCTGGGTTCCCAGCCCATACCTTGACTTGCACCCCAGCTGACATGTCAGAGCTCAGGCAGCCTTTGGACCCACTTCTTCCAGGTCCACCAACAGTTTTGATTTTCATTAGTTATAGTTTTGCAAAAGTGAGCAGGGAAAATTAAGGACTAAAAGGTTTGCATGATGTAAATTAATTACATATATTTATTTATGTAGAAACTTAGGTTGATTTAATTTGCTAGGTAGAAAGAGACACTGCTTTTGTCTGGGTTATCTGTAAAATCTAATTTTGACTAGAAGCATAGTAGAAAGCTACAGCATGCAAAAATAAACATGTAAAAAACATTCACACATTTGATGGAAAGTGATTTGCATTATCAACACAAATTAATGCATTAACTGTTCTGCTACAGAAATGCTCAGAAAGTTGATGTCTAAAGTTGATAAAATAAACTGTTTCAGTAGACTTTCTGTATAATTTTAGTTTGGACAAGGAAGAACACGGCAGCATTTCCTGAGTTTTACCTAACCTTAGTATATCCTTATGTGACAACACAGCATGCCTGATGGATCACTTCGCTGACATCTTAACTGAAAATACATGTTTTTCCCACCAGTGACACCACAAGCTATGGATTTATAATATCCTTTCTTGATCAATGGTGTTCACAAACGCTAAAACCTCAGATTGACAAAACATTTAAAGCATCTCTAAGTAACAATGATTAAGACTAGGAATGCACTCACCACAAATATGTGTGTTTATAGAGGTATACAAAAAACACTACCCAGTGGCAGAACTGGAAAGAATTCCCTCTGTCTCATTTCTTGCTGCATCACTCCTCGGCAGGCATTCATACACTCACCAAGGCTTAGTCTACACACTAAACAACATGAAAAATCACAACTTGCTTTCAAAAATCTGTACAAGCTATAGTAAAGTAGGGTACTAGAAATTCTTCCTTCATTGTTGAAGAACCTGGCCTTCTTCCCCATTAATATGAATCTGGAACTCAGTTTTTATACTTTCTGACATGTTTACTTGCAATTTTACTGTTTTGTTCTACGAAAAGGAAAAAAGATAGGACAGAAGGTCTGAAGAGTTTTGTCACTGCTGTCAGCCCATTTGAAATGCTTCTGTTGAATACAAACCTTCATGCTGTCTTTCAGATCACGCTCCCTTTGTGAGACAATATCAGGCTGCTGCGTGACTACGTGACAGCGATCAGAATCATTTCTATATACTCAGCTTGTGAGGGCTGAGAAATAGTAGCAGCCAAGTGTTATAAAACTGCAGTGTGCTACCTTATACCATATCTATGTTTTAACAAACAATACCACCAGAAATCGGCCTATCCTGATAAAATATTCTTTCACAGTTTCACAATTCTCACTGGGATATTAAAAAAATAATGCAACAAACTACCAAGAGTGACAAAATAGGATGCAAAAAGTATTTACAACATGAACAAACTAACATTCTCATGGTAGCTTTAAAATATCATACATCTAAAACATCAATCCCAACTGTACCTGCCACAGCCACACAGTGAATTTCGAAAAAGAGAAAGTTACCATTACCAAAAGGCCCTGATATTGCCCCTAAAGCAATTTCTTAGCAGTCACTAGGCAGGCTGATTCTAGCCTGGCTGATTTCCCTTGCCTGCTGTTGTCTTTATCAGCAAGTGCTTCTCATGTAAAAATAAAATAGTGGAGATATGAACATGAAAATGCTGTATTTATTGAAGCACTCTAAAACTGAATTATTGTGCTCTTCAGTAACTTGGATTCCTGCAGTTTAGAGAACGTTTAGCTTTTTCTTCCTACAGAAGTAGAATCCGTTATTTCCAGAATTTTCTTCTGGATTGATTCTATATGATTCTACTAGTATTTTTACAAATTGTCCCATGATCAAGCCTCTGGGTATATCTATAAAACATCACTAAAAACCATGGTATGCCAGCAGAAGCCAATAGAGCAAATAAATCAAGAAATTCTAACTTGTGCTATTTAATACAAAACAAAAAACCTTAAATGCTCTCCTCAAATTCTTCTAAGCAAAGCAGCTAATAAAAAGGGAGGGAACATGCTTTCATTTTAAAAATTTTCCCTTTTTAATTTTTTTTTTCTATGCCTCAGTCTGTACCAGCTGCATTGAGGAAATGCCACCACCTGAAAATTACACTGCGATCTCTATAGCTGATTGTAGCCAATTTCTGCGGGTGGCCGTTAGGTTTGGAGATGTGCTCTTTGTACTTGTTTGCATTTTTCAGTAATTATCCAGGACCGGTACTTAACAGGAGAAGCCACACATTCACATTCTGCAAAAACTTCCGAGCCTCTACATGACAGCTACCATGCTATCTTGAAAATGCACTGATGACAAAGTTGCCAAAACACATTGTTTTCTTCCGAGCAAGAAAAGCAAGTATAGAAAGTCTGCTCAGCATTTTGCCAAACAAATATTTGTTTGCTTCACCGGTTAAGCTGTAGAAACACACAAAATCCTGTACCATCATCTGTTTGCATTTTCAATCTGCAATTTAGCAAGACTCACGAACTCGGATGGCTGAGCACAGCAGTTGTGACCTGGCCACCTAGTCAGCAATGACTGTTTGTTTAGATTTATAACAACAAAACACAGACAGGAAACTGTCAAGGACAGCAGGTAACATACCCACAAATGAAAACGAAAAAAAACCTCCAAAACATCAGGAAGCTCTGCAATTTTATATACACACATGTATACACACACACACACCACAACTGGAAAAAATGGGCAATATTTATACATATGGATATGTATTTTGGACATATATATGTTTGTATATAAAATTGCAGAACTTAATGTTGTATTTTTATTCAATACACATATTGAACATATGTATGTGTATATATAAAATATGCATGTATACAGAGAACATAGTTAAACCTGATAACTAATTAAGAAGAAGCAATCTAGCCTTCTCAGCTTTTGTCCTTCAAAAATGCACATCTGTTGAAGTGCTCTTGTAGAGAACCTTGCTTTGCAACATGCCTTGAATATTCATAAAATGGAAATCACTAGTTATAGAGCAGGATGTGGGTCCATGTGAAAAATGGTTATGTCCTTAGTTTCTGATAAAACAAGAATGACTCAAGGAACAACAGGAACTTAGCCACTAAGCACCATACTACCTGGAAATACTACCTAATATTTTTTCGCACATTTCCCTAAACTCAAATTGTAACAACTTGAGGACATTCAACTTTTACTTCAGAAAATTACCAGATTCCAATTATTGAAGCTTCTCTGAAGTTTCATTTTACAAGTGTAGAAAGCAGATGTAACAATACAAGTTTTCTCTTTTCCCTTTCACACACCAAGCTTTGCGTACGTTCTCTGGGGCAACAATTTGCTAAGAAATGCTGCCTCTGGGCAATTTCTTTAGCAATTAGACTGGGCAATAACAGTATAGTGTTTTAGCATGAATAGACGAGCTTGACAGAAAGATCTATCAGCTGTTCAGCCCACACTGCTGTACAAATGAGGAAATGACTGGAATATTAATTGCCTTTAAACAGAAATAATTACTCACTTTCATAAGACCACTAGCAGACAGAAATAGATAAACAGAATATAACAAAAAATGTTTCATTTTTCCGCTTTTAACAGTATATTTGAGGACGAAAGAGCAAATCCACTTCTTACATGTCTCTTCTTCCTTTCCCTGCTCTGACATTCAGCAATATTTTGCAGTTTTTACTTTGAATGAGAATTTGGAACAGTGAATGGATTTGATGCTTAACTACTGAAATCCCCATTTCCAGCTTGTTATTTTTGTCCTCTGTTTGGGATTTGTTAGGCTCTGCTGGTTTTGAAGCAAATGACATGTTGAATTTTTTTCAGAGAAAACATTTTTAAAAGATTCATGCACACACCAATTCACGCACATCCCAAAAACATCTAAGGCACTATCTCTTTGAATTCATCTGCTTGAATGACAGTACATGAGTCTGAAGTTTCTTAGGCAAGAAATTTAAATAAAGCTTAGCTGCATAATTACATTGTGAAAAACCTTAATATTTTGATACTCAATACTAGTACTTATAAGCGTTCTTCTAAAAGGAAAGGTTTGCACTGCACTTCCCATTTGGCGGCTCACCTCAGATTTTCACTCTTTTAAATGGACACATAGCAGACGTATTCTGCGGAAGTTTATGTATGCTGTTCAACCAGGCTACAGTCTCCTTCAAAAGAAGTAGAACGCAGCTCATAGCTTAAAAATACAGGCTATTTGCAGTACTATCTCCGGTTGCTTGGAATACCGGTCTTTGTCTATCAATCAATGCATTCTTTTACTGCATAGCATCAGTAGAACTAGAGAGGAAACTGAAGAGTTTATGATGTATTATATTGATTCCTTACAGTTATCCGGCTGTCATTTTAACCCCTTTTCATGTCAGTTGAGTGGCTTCTTTCAGCAAAGAATCCATTTGGTGGAAAAAGAGGAGATACTTTCAGCCTATCAATTCTTTGATATCTTAGTTTCACAAGCCATACTAAGCGGAAACCTGCCCTTAACATATTTCTAGGGGGTTTGATGTCAAGAATGAAACGTTTGTTGGCACAGTGTCATTGCAATGCATGTCTGTCTCATTCACTATGATTTATGATTTTTCCTGTTGCTCTTAATTGCAGAAGTCTTGAACACTGCTCCTTTACCAAGATTCACTTTGAAAAGGTAAGAGAAATCATCTGATACTACATTGTTCTTTATAATTCTATTCATCTCTTTGGCTGCAGAAACGATGTACATGCTTGCTCTTTTGTTTCATCAGTTGAACCGAATGGAAAATAAGTGTATAGATTAAAGGATATTCCCAAATTATGGACGTGTTAATATAGGTCTAGTTTTACAGGTTTCTTAAGATTACACAGTGACAACCTTTCCTAAAATGAAAGTGGCATAAATATACATTGGATGTCTTATCTAGACCAAGTGTGCCATCACTCTCAGAAAACTATTGTCTTGGCAGGAAAATCCCCATAAGAAAATATTTGTTTAGATAGTCTGAAAAACCAGATCACCTACAGGGAAGGGCTGTAGTTCTTAAAAATTAATAGTGAAACAACAAGAACAGATTGTTGAAGTCCCACCCTTTCGTTAGGCTAGCACATACCTGGCATGCTGATGGATGACTGTGATTGAGGTCCCATTGGGAAGACACTATGTCAACAGACTTTTCAGCCATATTAAGCAAATTCATCCAGCCTTGGAAAAGAGATAAATGGGATGGTGCACTGTCTGAATAGTTGATCCCTTCAGGAATATTTTCCACAAGAGCAACCCTGAGAATAGATAAGGAAAAAATAACCACTTAACAAAAGCACTTTTCTTTATTGAAATTGTAAAGAATGTCAGGTTTTGGGCCTGTGGTTCAACATCTGCTCCCAGAGGCTCTCAGCAGTGTGCCACCCTGCAAGTCACTCTGAAGCTGCTGACTGTCATGCTCCGCAGTTCCCAAAACAATAAGATGAAGAAGTGAAGAGGGTCCCTTCGGAGAGCCGGCCAAGATAACAATCATCACACCAATATGGCTACAGATCGTCCTCCCTTTATTGCTCCAGACAGCTCAATATATACAGTTCAGCAGTGTTCCCGTGCCTGCCCCTTAACAGAGCTGGTCAGTTACAGGTTTACACGCGCCAGCGTTTTATTGGGTAGTGCCATTCCACTATGCAAGCGGCTCTCGCCCCCCCTTCTCCCCCCGCGGCCAGCACCTCCAGCCAAGCTTCTCGCAAAGCTCTCACAAAACAGATAAAACCTCCTCCTCCCTGTGTTCCAAGGCAGCTTCAAGGACAGAGCCTTTGTTTAGGCCTAAGCTGGGTTGTCCACATCTTTAAAATAATACCGCGCCTCTTCTCCACAAGAAATTCCTCTACATATCCCCCTTTTTCTTTTTGGACAACCCAGGCTTCGTCCGCTAGCTTGCTTATAATTTTCTTGATTATACTTATCAAACTACTAAACATAACTAAGCCTATAACAATTAAAACTGCAATAACCAAAAATGCCTTAACTAAACTCTTAATTCATCCTGTCAAAGTTCTCACACCCATCACCCTAAATCATACTTTGATCCTTAATCACACACTTCTAACAAAGCAAAAGGCAACTGGTTTCCCTGCCTTGCTTTTAGCTAAAGAAAGATCACTCTGCTGGTTAGTACATAAACCTTAACACCTACTATGTGGCTTTGATTACACAACCAATATAAATTTCATTGTTAGTCACACAAAGAGGATACATATTAATACAACAGGTAACATTGAGAACAGTCACATTTTCCCATAATTGCTCTGCCATCAGCCGTAAGCATCTTCTGCCAGTCCAATCCATATCGTCGTTGGTAATCAGTACCTCAGGGTCCCATCACGTCACTGGGCGAAACAAGGGGTTCAACAGGCAGTCCCAGTGCACAGTCGTGTTGCTGCTGCGCTGTTGAAGTGACAGGATGCTGCACAGCCACATCATGCAGGATCATGCGGTTCCCAGGTCCCTTAGCCGTTATTAATAATAACAGGACACGCAATCGAACTGGCTGCTTCCCAATCTCCCTCTATTATAAAGTCTCTGATGACACCGCTCCATCACTGTTGCAAAGGATCCTTTATGGTTCAAGCTTGAAAATCAGGCTTGAGTGAGGGAGCTGATGGTAATGGGGGGGCTGAACTGGTTTAAGGGTTTCTTCTATTTCTTGCTGTCTAGTTGATAATTCAGCGAGTTTGTTCAGGATCTCTTTCAGGGGTTCATCCTGATCTTCCTTCTTCCCCCCCTCTTTTTTTTTTTTTTCTTTTTTTTTCTTTTTCTTTTTTTTTTCTTTTTTCTTTTTTTTTTTTTTTTCTTATTAGCTCAAGTATTACTTCAATCACTCTGTTATCACACAGCGAGAGCAGACTTTCCCCGGTCTGTTTTGATCATTCTCTCCCGTTCACTCCCATGCACATCTGGTGTACAAGAAGCGTCTTATCTTCATTCTCACGGACAAGCTCTCAACATGAGCTGTACCTGGCTGGTCAGGGTCTCTTTTCATAATTAGCAAGCAAGAGTTATGCACTTGTTTAGAAAAGAGCTCAGCTCAAGGACGAAAGTCTTAATTCTGCAATGCAGTGCAGTTTCTCCTTTTTCTTTTTTTTTTTTTTTTTTTTTGTTTCTTCCACCCAGTCGGGACGAGCAGGGAGTTTCTTCCTTTGCCTTTTTCCTTTCCTGCCCTCCCCCCAACGCTTCGATCGCTGCCACAGCAACTTTCTTTTCTGCTTGCATGATTTCTAGAGTGCGTATAATGGTTTTCCAAACTGTTCCTAGTTCTTTCGCTTCCTTTCCTTCTTTTCCTCCCTCTAGAGTACAGTCCCACAAAAGATCTCCTACTTCACGCCATTCCGTGGAACTAAAGATTAATGACGGGTCGTTCATTTTCTCCCGTTTCCGAGCCCATGGGGCTAATACATCTCGCTCCTTTACTTTTCCTCCTCTCTTGGAGAGTATACTAAGGAGGCGAGTTGCCGCGTCCGTTTCCATCGCGGTCTTACCTTGGCAGGGGCTTGATCAGCTGCTCAAGCTCTGGTCTCCGGTGCCCTTTTGGTCACACTCGGAACTCTCCTGCCTCCAGCTCTCCGGCTCCCAAATCGGCTCACGTCCGATGCTTCGGAGTCTTCCCGCATTTAAGCAATCCGCATTTAAGCGTCCATAGAGGGTCCCTTGTTCGGGCGCCAGAAGAAGAGGGTCCCTTCGGAGAGCCGGCCAAGTTAACGATCATCACACCAATATGGCTACAGATCGTCCTCCCTTTATTGCTCCAGACAGCTCAATATATACAGTTCAGCAGTGTCCCCGCGCCTGCCCCTTAACAGAGTTGGTCAGTTACAGGTTTACACGCGCCAGCGTTTTATTGGGTAGTGCCATTCCACTATGCAAGCGGCTCTCGCCCCCCCTTCTCCCCCCGCGGCCAGCACCTCCAGCCAAGCTTCTCGCAAAGCTCTCACAAAACAGATAAAACCTCCTCCTCCCTGTGTTCCAAGGCAGCTTCAAGGACAGAGCCTTTGTTTAGGCCTAAGCTGGGTTGTCCACATCTTTAAAATAATACCGCGCCTCTTCTCCACAAGAAATTCCTCTACAAAGAAGTGATCTACTGTCAATGCAGCAAAGCCAATTAAACTTTGAAGCTCTACAAAATTAGCTTAAACATGGAAAAACTTACTTCTTACAACACAGTGGGTGAGAATTGGTCCTTAGGGTGAGGATGGAAGGAATGAAACAATCTCTTCTCACTTTGCCACTCTGCCTTAAATGTCTTCTCTCTAAGCAATGTGGCAAGACGTATACTCTCTGGCATTCTCTTAGGTCTGCTTTTACACCTGACATTTTATTACATTACAGCCTTTATATAAGAATTCTCTCTTTCCAACTGCTCTAAGCTACCTAATTTTTCTGCTTTTGTTTACCCGAGCAAGTCTCTAACTGAGATCCAGTGGTTAAGAAAAGAATTATGTGCTTTTTATTTCCTGTTCTTGATCTTACTGTCTATATTATTCAAAACACTTGCAAATTACATTACATACTTGGATACAAGAACCTAAACAAACATTGCAGCGAAATGATAGTTCAAAACATGCTCCTCTCTCTCAGGGAAATGGTATTTCATTCAGCATACTGCCTCACTGCTAGATTTCCTTAAATTGCAGCAGTTAAACTCCTCTCTACACGCAATAGAGTAATCTTAAAAATAAACACAAGTCAAACAAGCTTGTCAATTCTATCTTTAGGTAAACAGATGAAATTTTCAACTTCTATAAGTGCCCCCAACATCTGCCACTTTACTGTGAATCATACAAACCAGATTTAGGAAAGCTGTAGTATAGACTTGGAGAATACTACTTTTCATTATATCCAAGCACATGAAGTATTTTCAGACAGTTCCTGTACTTATTAACAGCACTGATTATCAACTCCAGCAATATGAATTTGTAAACTTTTTAAAAAGTAAATTATTAATATAAACCTCTAGTGTAAAAGAGAACTGTGCACTTTTTGACTGCTAGAAAAACTGATTAGTGCAGTATCTTCTATTAATTCAGTTCATACTACATAGTCACATGAAAACTTTTGCAGCTATTTCAGAATACCCAACAAGAATTGTGATAAAGTAAACATGTGACAATTATCACATTATTACTTTCCTAGACTGGCAAAAAATCCCCACCAAAACCAGAAGAGGTACAGCTCCTCACACACACTTCAATTGATTAACATTAGACTTATCTGCATCACAGTAACAGAGTTGTAACACCAGTAAATTAACTGTAAAAGTTTAAAAACACAACTTGATTTTTTAATGTCTTTGATGCATACTTGATTCTAAAATACTCTACCTAACTTGTTTATAATCTTTCAAATATCTAGTGACCTAAAAATTTAGAGTCCTTGAAAACCTGGTTAGCTCTTTTTCATTAGTTAACATTACTAATCATATTGTTGTTCTTTGCAATGTCCATGTTCCCAGAGCTCTTTTATGGAGAGCTGTAGGATGGCTACCATCAAAGAACAAGAAATCAAAGCACAGAAGATGTGATCTCTACAAAGGACGTAAAAAAAGAAAAACAAAACCCAGTGGCAAAGATGAGAAATGAATCCATGTCTTCTGGCCTCTTCCATCCTCAACCCAATCACGTGTATAGACAAGGGATAGTTATTTTGAATCTCCTCCACAGATTTTCTTTGTAACAAATGAATATTAAAAATATAATCTATCAAATATGTCTCTGATCTAGTTAGAATTTAAAAGTGCACATCACTCCTTTAACACAAGATGTGACCAAAATTTCTCAACATTAGAATATTCTCTGACATACACAGTGTTTTCCCATTGAACTTATATGCAAATTAATATACAGGAGCCCACAAAATAACTGGTAGGATTGAATGTGTCAAAAGACATTTCATCTAGCCAAGGCACTAGTTAAAAAGTTGTCTTCACAGTTTAGACTTCTCTTTAATCATGAACTGATTCTGCCAACCCTCCCCCTCAATATATTCCTTCAGCCACTCAAAAACTCAATGCTAAGCTCAGAAGTTTAAAAAGTCAACCACCAAGTTTCTAAACTAAGTGATTTTACCTTCATAATTTTCTTTTCCTCTGGACAATAGCAAAGTTCCAGTGCTTAATCAAGAAGAGTCTTGTTAAACCTTCTGTGCAAAAGTTTGAGTTTGCAAGCTCCGATTCCATCAATAAAACCTAAATGTAGCTCTCTGTTTTGTTCCAATACGACCCACAGAGGTTTTTAAAATATGGTATAACAAAAGCTTCCAGGAAAGAAGGTCATTCACAGACCTTGAGGGAGATCAGACACAGTGGCATAATTTATTCTGAGAAAAAAAGGCATATTGACAAAGCAAAACAGAACAAATGTAGCATGGTGATTAAAACAGACTTTCATGAGTATTTCATCTGATGAATGCCAACATAGGGTAGCCTCTTCAGTTACACAGCTGAGTATTCCCTAACCACGTCACACAGACTAAGGAACCTGAAAGTAATGTTACACTATTTCTGTGAGGTTATATAGAGGGACAAGGGTCAGAGCTGAGATTCAAGTTCCTCTAAGCTACAGAAATGTGATAAGCATTATAATGGTATTTAATGTCTACCACAGAATAGATCTTGACCTCAATAATAAGACTTTTATGAGCTCGGCTACATCACTTGCATTTAGCAATTCCAAGTGAATTCTGTCTTGGCCTGAGAATCCTTCTTCATCTTTGGCAGTTCTTTGGTCAGAAAGTAAGGATGTTTGTTTCTGTTCTTACATCCTTTTTTTTTTTCTCTGAAAGAAATAGAGATACTCTTACTTTAGCTTTTGGGTTAATTTAAGTATAAAGAGGGTTAGGACAGTGAAAGATATTAAAGGCTATATGTCTGTCTCTTGAATAAACTTGGGGTTATTGGCAAAAATTTATAGTCTGCTAAAAAGTTTAACTGTAATGATTACACAAGTTTAAAAGGGAAGTTCTTTGGATAGTTTAAACTCACATCATAATAAATGATAGCTGTAGAATACTATTCACTCCAATTTCTCTCAATCTAGAGTCATACACTAAAGAAAACCCAGGTCCTATGCACTTCAGTGTGTCTACAACATCTTAATTTACTTACTATTAAAGGGAAGAAATGTAGTAAGAAAATACTGCAATGATTTGTATGAGGCAATAAAGAAAAAAAAGATGAGCAAAAGCTATCTTTGACATAAGGCTGCTATATTTCAGACAAGGGAGAGAAAAAGAAGGAAAAAAGCTAAAAAAAAAAAAAAAAAGTCCTGTCCCTATACCAGGATCCTAGTTAAACATACCTTCTTGTGAACTCTCTCTCTTTATTAATCCAGAACCACCAACTCCTGCCCTGGAGGACCACAGATCCTCACAAAGCTCCAGCTCCTCTTTTTCTTATGCTGCCAGAGTCTTAACTCAAAACCTACTATCTTTATCAGACCAGTGCTTTAAACTGAAGCTTTCACCACATCAGCTTCAGGTCCTCCACTTCCTTCTGTTTTGTATCACTCCTACTACTCTTCTCCCTCAGATCTACTCATTAGCTGTCATACTGGCGAAGACCATCTTCTCTTTAGGTCCTCAACAGAACCACAGCTCCAGCCCTGGTTTCCAAAAGGGATTAAGAAATATCCTTCTAGACCGAGTATAACTACTGTTTCAAAAACATGTAGAACAAACTCTCTTTTCTGGGTTCAGAGAAGTGGTGTCCTAGAAAAAAGAGAAAGCGCAGCACAACGTATCAATATATTCGGGTATTCCCCTTACAGTCAGTGGTAAGGATTTGGAAAATCAAGCACTGCAATTCTACTTGAGATCAAACTCCAGAGCATAAAGTATATAGTGCTTTACATGGTCTATCCAGTAAAGAAAAATTAAACTGTGCAATATATAAGTTTTTTACTTTTTGAATTTTAGTCATGAAGACTTTGACCTCCAGACACAAAATCTTGTGACGTTGAACCCTTGGTTTAAAGGCTTAGATTAGATCTACAGTGAATGCAGGTAAATTGAGATGTATGGTATTAAATACATTTTTCTGCAGACATGCAGCACTGGGCTCCAGCTACAGAGTTTTATCTGATAGTATGTGATAGTGTAGATTAGTGTGATATTTAAAGTAAAAAATTGCTTTTAGTGCCTCCCTGATGAATATGTAATTTCAGCATGATTCCATGCACTCAATGATAAAACACTGCAATGAACATAGTAAATCTCATTATTTTAAGAAATCAAACTGTGCTGGAATTTTAGACACGCAGTTTTGAAGGAGGATTCTTCATCTCTCAATTGTCTCTATATTCAGAATCTGGTAACCAGTTGTGATATATGAAGGTAAAAGCAAAAACCTGTCGTATAGGAAGTCCAACTAGATGGTCTACAGCAGATTTCCCTGGTCCTGAATTTCCGCTTTTCACCATAGCAGTCAATCAGTGACTCCTCAGTCACATAACTCACCTGGGCCAGCATGGATGCCACCAGGGCACCCTGACAGAATAGAGGGCCACAGCATTTTACATTACAAATGCAAGATGTGGAGATAATTTGCTAAGTAACACACACCTAGAGCCAATTAAGCTGTCATGCACTCACTGCAAACAATTTGACAGATCTCCTAACCAGTGGCCTAAATTCTGTGAACACAGAATCACAGAATATTAGGAGTTGGAAGGGACCTCTAGAGATCATCTAGTCCAAGTCCTTTGCTAAAGCAAGATCACCTAGAGTACATCACACAGGAACGCATCCAGGTGGGTTTTGAATGTCTCCAGAGAAGGAGACTCCACAACCTCCCTGGGCAGCCTGTGCCAGTGCTCTGTTACCCTCACAGTGAAAAAGTTTTTCCTAACTTTTTGTGAAACCTTCTGTGCTCCAGCTTGCAGACGTTGCCCCTTGTCCTATCATTGGAAATCACTGGCTCCGTCCTCTTGACACTCAGCCTTTACATATTTATGAACATTAATGAGGTCGCCTCTCAGCCTCCTCTTCTCCAAGCTAAAGAAACCCAGCTCCCTCAGCCTTTCCTCATAAGGGAGATGTTCCGCTCCCTTCATCATCTTCGTGGCTCTGTGCTGGACTCTCTCAAGCAGCTCCTTGTCCTTCTTGAACTGAGGGGCCCAGAACTGGACACAATATTCCAGATGTGGCCTCACCAGGGCAGAGTAGAGGGGCAGGAGGACCTCTCTCGACCTGCTTGCTACTCCCCTTCTAATACACCCCAGGATGCCATTGGCCTTCTTGGACACGAGGGCACATTGCTGGCTCATGGTCATCCTGCTGTTCACCAGGACCCCCAGGTCCATTTCCCCTGTGCTGCTCTCCAACAGGTCAGTCCCCAACCTATACTGGCACATTGGGTTGTTTGCTTCCAGTTGCAAGACTCTATACTTTCCCTTGTTGTATTTCATAAAACTTCTTCCCACTCAACTCTCCAACCTGTCTAGGTCTTGCTGAATGGCTGCACAGCCTTCTAGCGTGTCAGCTACTCCTCCCAGCTTTGTGTCATCAGCAAGCTCGCTGATGGTGCATTTTAACCTCTGATACAGGTCACTGATGAATATATTTAATAGTACTGGTCCCAGTATCGATCCCTGAGAGACTCCACTAGATACAGGCCTCCAGCTAGACTCTGCCCCATTGACCACAACTCTCTGACTTCCTCCCTTCAACCAGTTCACAATCCACCTCACTACCCCATCATCCAGACAACACTTCCTCAATTTAGCTGTGAAAATGCTGTGGGAGACAGTGTCAAACTGTAGTGGGTTGACGCTGGCCGGCCGCCAGGTACCCACACAGCCGCTCACTCACTCCCCCCTTCACTACTGAACAGGGGGAGAAAATATCTCCAAGGGCTCAGGGTTTGAGATAAGGACAGGGAGATTACCCTCATTTACCGTCCCGGGCAAAACAGACTCAGTTTTGGGGAAATTAGGTACATTTATTAAAAGAACTAATCAGAGAGGAGTAGTGAGAAGTAAGAAAGAGCAAACAAATCTTAAACAGAACACCTTCCCCCCATCCCTCCCTTCTTCCCGGGCTTAACATCAATCCCGGTTTCTCCACCTCCTCCCCCTGAGCGGCGCAGGGGGACAGGGAATGGGGGTTGCTGTCAGTTCATCCGACGTTGGTTCCACCGCTTCTTCATTCCGGGGGAGGACTCTTCACTCTTCCCGAGGGCCATTGTGGGGTCCCTCTCATGGGAGACAAGCTTCACGCTCTCTTCTCCGCGTGAGTCGTCCCACGAAGGGCAATTCATCACAAACTGTCCAACGCGAGACACCTCACGAGGGGTAGCCCACCCCTCGTGAGTCTGAGGCGCAGTCCCTTCAGGGGAAACTGCTCCAGAGTGAGCCACCCACAGCGTCCCAAAAGTCCCACTGGCCAACCTGCTCCAGCGTGGGCATTCCTCTCTTCCACGGGCTACAGGCTCCGGCAGCGACTTGCTCTGATGCGGGCTTCCCACGGGCTACAGTCCCCTTTCAGGCATCCACCCACATGGCGTGGAGTGCTCGGTGGACATCTACGTGGTGATCCTCACGGTGGACCTCTGCACCTCGCCCATGGGCTGCAGGGGGACAACCCGCTTCACCATGGTCTTCACCACGGACCCGGGGGACTCCTTCTGCTCCGGCGCCTGGAGCTCATCCTCCCCCCCCTCCTTCTTCACTGACCTTGGTGTCTGCACAGATTCTCACTCCTCCATCTCTGTGCCAGCTGTTAATGGCGCAGTTCTTTTTCCCGTTCTTAAATATGTTTTTCACAGAGGCGTTCCTCTGCTATCACCTTACTGATAGGCTCAGCCTTGGCCAGCGGCGGGTCCCTCTTTGTAGCCGGCTGGCATTGGCTCTATCAATCTTGGGGAGCTTCTAGCAGCTTCTTACAGAAGCCACCCTGCAGCTCCCCCCCCGCCGCTGAAATCTGGCCAGGCCAAACCAAAACACAAACACTTTATTAAAATCCAGATAAACCACCTGCACTGCAGGGCCATCATCTATCCACCTGGTTACATCATGAAATGCTATCAGGTTGGTCAAACATGACTTCCCCTTGGCAAAACCACGTTGACTGCTCCTAATGACCCTCTTGTCCTCGATAGGCCCAGAGACAGTGCCAGGGATAAATTGTTCCACCACCTTTCCAGCAGTGGAGGTGAGGCTGACCGGTGTGTAGTTACCCAGGTCCTCCTTCTTGCCCTTTTTGAAGACTTCAGTGACATTCTCTTTCCTCCAGTCCTCAGGCACCTCACCTGTTCCCCACGACTTACCAAAGATGACGGCCTAGCAACGACTTCTGCCAGCTCCCTCAGCACCTGTGGGTGCATTCCATCGAGGCCGATGAATTTATGTATGTTCAGATTTATGTATGTTATACATAAATATGTTATACATATACATATATGTTATTTACGTTACACCTTCTGTGACTGGACTCAGAAGACACAGGGCCCTTCAGCCAAGTGCGTGGCCCGATCCTATTTAACACGCAGCTGCAGGAGGTAGCTTTGGCACAAGAGTGGGAATCAACAGCCTTGCCAACTCCAAGTGTTCACTGAGCTCCAGCCTGAAGCACTTCAGCTAATACCTAAAATTAGAAGTTGCCTTTTAGCTTTCCCTTTCTATGGCTGTCCCTTCTTTGCGCTTAGTCTATCCTTTTAATCCTTCTCATCAGTCCACAGAAGCAATTGCAATATGCTAACTATACACCAACATATATTTTAACTCCTCACCAGAAAGATCTTCATTTATTTGTACTGACATGACCATTATTTGCCTCAGTTAAAAAAAAAAAATTATAAATAAAGTGCAACTTAGTAGTGAGCCTTTAAGTAGCCTTAGTGATTTTCTTAGGACTTCTGATGTGTTTGATGCAGACTTAGGCATTTTCTTGAATTATGTAGGTCAGGTCAGCTCAATACTGATCTTTTCCTTCCACTATTACACATCAAGCCTCATACCAAAATAATTCTTATCAACTGCCCCTTGTTCCATAAACAGAATGCTGAAATGAAGGGTTTTGATTCCATTGTACGAAACCATTTAGCAGCATTAAGACTCAATAACAAATCCATCATGAAAGAAGAAAAAAAAAAGTTTAGAATGCAATTGAAGGAAACAGAAAAAATATATGTAAAGACCTTCTTACAAATAATGTGTGGTTTTACTTCAGGTGCTCTGCTTTAGGTTTCTAGATCTGTTAAGCCTGAGCTACAACATTCTAATTTCTGTTGAAAAATATCTAGGTAACTTAGATATTTTAAAGTTATTTCAAAAGTAAATTAACATAATTGCTTACTAAAATCCAGTCATAAGTAAGCAAAATAAAGCTGAGAACTAGTAATCACTAACAGGTATCATCAGCTGAGACCCTGAAATCTCTTTCTACCAAGTAGAATTAACATCATAAGAATGCAGTGGACCAAAGAAATCTTTATTTTACTGAATTGACTTTAATTGGCTGTTAGTTTAATGAGTAGATAGGCTGTGGAATTTGGTCCTCTACACTTCAATCTAGCATTTTGCAGCAATTCCACAAAGAAGATATTTCACAGCTCCTGATCAAACAAATATAATTCTTCCATAATTAAATGTAAACATTGAGCAGGAACAAAATTAAAACATTTTACTGTAACCTTCTGCTTCACAATCCTGTGACAAAGCCCAGTATAGTTAAAATTTCAAATTCTTCCTCTTTTGCCACCTTCTGCAACCATTTATATACATACTCACCAAACAGATAAGAACCTAATATGTCAGAACAGATACATGTTTTGTGAAATAATTATAGGAATAATTATAAATATCTCATGGTTTCTGACTGGGACAACATGTTTATCAACAACAGCTAAGGAAAAATACAGTATCAAGCTGAACAGCCAAGCCATCAAACTAGAAATACCTAAATTTAATAGAGGCAAGTGCAAAAATATAATAAAATAAAATAAAATTAAAATCTCTATGATATAGGCCTTGCGCTACTCCTAATTTCAATTTTGCATATGAATTCGGCCCACAAAGAGAAAATAACCAAACTTTATACCAGAAATTAACAGTAGATTAACCACAGACTTAATTAAGGCTGGTTTGACCAGAAAACCAATACATTATCCCAGTGAAAATTCTGTGCTTTATGGTGCTAGCTTTCTCATCTTCATTCATGACAATTATCACCTTATTCCAAGACGAAACAATTATTTGCTAGAGGGAAGGGCTGCAATGGTGACACCTATATCTGAGTTTCCAACACACAGAATGCAGTTTCATTTTAGGAAACATTCAAGTATCTTATTTAATCATTTCAATTCAGATGAAATCTTGCAAGAACTGATGAGCACTGGATCATCAATATTTAAATCCAGCCTGTGTCAGCAGCTCTTGAAGTCCCTTTATGTTGTCTGAAGAGTAACCAGAACTGAAACATATCACAACGCTGCAGTGTTCTACTCGTAGCTCTCTTTATGCACAACAGATATAAGCCTTGGGGATATCTGTGAAATCTATTTAATGGACACAGACTAAGAATGGAAATTACCATCTGTTCCTTGTATATATTTGGGCTTTCTTTAAGACACTTCCATTAGACTATTGTTTGGGTATGAAAAGCCATGACAAAACGCTCTAAAATATTTGGCTGTGATATGCCTCTGTCCTTGGCACATCTAAATCACGCTACAGAACTTTTCAGCACTTTATAATGTGCCAAAATAACTTTTTTTAACACTGTAATTTCACAATAGTGTTTAAAGATAACAGAGGGGAAAAAACCAACCCAAAACACCAATAAAGGATGACATATCAACATTTGCATACAACTGAAATTTATTTGAGGTCATAGCAGCACTTCAGGAGCTCATATCAGCTCTGACAAATTTCAAGTGACACAGCAGATTTCTCCCATCAAAGTTCTATGACTATCACAACTTCATTACTTACCTTAGTTCTCATAATTTCCCTCCCTTATTCTTTTCCTAGATGCTCAGACATTCATTCCAGCTCTTGTGGAGCTCTTTGTGACAGGAAAAAAGTTTCTCTCACAGTTACCCTTCATTTTGATGATGTTTTATATAATGAAACTTACACTTTGCTTGTAAGTGCTCAAAATGCATTGTTTTGAATGAACTCTTCATTCTTGGGATATTTTCTTTGCTTTCACAGGTAGAAACTTGCTTTACTTGATATCCTTTACCTGCTCTATCAATTATCCTAAGTAACCCAGATTCCATCCTGGAATTTCTCTCTCCTGTGATACTTTTATGTAACTTTCACCATGCACAGCCAGGCGCCTTTAGAGTCTTTTTTATTAAACAGACTCTTCATTCCTAGAGCATCCTCCTACCCAGCTTGAGTTCAGCCTCCTTAATTATTAATGGTCAGTTACATATAGTATTAAAGGTTAAAACTTACAGATGCCTTGCAAAACAGCATTAATACTTCGTTTGCACTTCTGGTTACGTCTTGCCTGATGTAAATAGTATTGCACCTATCTCTATGCAATACTCTATTATTCCAGTTTCCCTAAGGAATTGCTTCCATTAAACAGTATAAAGATGGAAAATCTGGTTAAATTACAATTGGACTACTGCCTATAAGGGACTACAATCAAACTGTTAACCAAAATGATATGCATATTCCCATGAGAAACCAAAAGATGTATTTAAGATCCATTATAACCTCACAAATTTGAAAAAGTTTTCCCATTCTCGGTCTGAGGAAAGGGCATTTTTTGATAATTTATATTTATTTCCTGCCTTCAGATCATACATTTTCTCTCTTCAGATCATATATCTTCTTGTTCAAATTTAATTCTAATGATGCCTGTAGGGAAATGTATCTTTAGGAAGGCTCTACATTCAGCTGTTACTTAATTTGCATATTTAAGTCAGAAAAATGACTAAACCAGACTTCTGTCATTCCCTGTAATTTGTGAAGTTCAAAAAGTAAAACAAATTAAAAGATAGCTAGGCTAAAGAAACACACCAATTAAAAGCCAGATGACTGCTGAAGTGTGTAAAAGACAAGAAAAATCTTTTTACAACCCTTTTCAGAAACTCTAAGGAACATGTTCCAAAGAAACAGCCAACAGTTGAGCTAGTTTTATTTCTCTCAAAGCTGCTTTTGAGGATGTTTTATTATTATTTTCAACTAATCCAAGAACTGACTAACTACAGAATGTGAGGAGTGATGAACTCCATGAAATATTAAACATAAGTAATGTTGTGAAGCAGAGAGGACAAAATAAAGGTGAAAACACAGAAAGTCTGCAAAGAACCATTTTGAGGCATTAACCTAGTCCCTAATAAGAAATTGTACCACAATTGGGGTCTGCAGCAAAAAAAACAAGACAAAAAAAATTTGAAGAAATTCTACTGAATGACCCAGAATTAACCCATAGCAAAGATTTTAGATTGCCAGAATCAACTATGCCCTACTGAATTCTAGGAACGGCACACATTCTTCTGAAAAGTGGACATAAAAAGTCATGTACCTGTAAGGAAAAGCGCCAGGACAGAAGGGAATAAGGAGCTCAAACTGGCATTCCAGCTAACTAAACAGCAGACAGTGTCATCAGAAAACTCCAGTCAGAAGATTCGCCTTGAGGCCACCTAATCTAATCTGCTGAACACAGTTTCACTTAGACCAGGTTGCTCAGTACTTTGTCTGGCAAAGTGTTGAATATCTCCAAGGGTGGAGATTGCACAAACCTTTCTAGGTGCCTGCTTTGATATTTGACCACTGTCACAATGGAGAAAAAAAACCACCCAAAACAACACATGTACTTTATTGGCATTTCCTGTGCTACCATCTGTATCTGCTGCCTCTTGTTTTATCATTGTGCACCCTCAAGAAGACTCTGGTTCTGCTGTCTCTATAACCACCCTTAAGGTAGTTGTAGACAGCACTAAGATCTCTCCTTCTCCATGTCAAGCATTTCTGTCAGTCTCTGCTTATACTTCATGCACTCGAGTCCCTTAGACGTTCACTAGACCTGCTCTCTAGTGTGCCAGTGCCTTTCTGGTATTGGAGGACCCTAAACTGGACACAGCACTCGGAGTGTGGTCTCACGGGTGTTGAATAGATGGGAAGAATTTCTCTTGCCCTGCTGGCTACACTCTTGCTGATAAAGCTGAGCATGCAATTGACTTCAAATGAACAACAACCTGAGAAATCTTATAAGGCTTTTCCTTTAATTCTAGTCTATTAAAAGTCAAACAATAGTTTATGTTATTCATAAGTACAATGTCCTGCCCTAGTACCCAGGCTGCTCCAGTTCTTGATTTGTAGCACCCATTCTTACTTTTCATCTGCAAATAAATGATATTTGTGCTTTGCAGTATTGAGTAACTTTTCTGTAACTCCAGACCATAAGGTCACTTGTCTTCTATGATATCACCCAACTCTTTTGCAGAATTACCAGGTTCCTACTAACGTTGACAGTATTTCTCAAACCACTTTTTGAGCATAAAATACACTAGTTAAAATATTAAATGGTAATGATCTTGAGGATCACCGATTCTTGAAAAACACTGCTCTACCATCCCTGTTCATGATTTTATAGTACCTGTCATTGCCTTCCCTTGTGGTGATTTCTCATCTACCAAATGGTTTGCTCAGATTGATACAGAGTAGATCCACTGCCTTACTATCCTTTACAAAATCAAAGGAAATTTTTATCCCTCTTTCCAACATCTGTGTTAAAACACTACATAATACTGCAGTAAAATTTACAGGCTGGAATTAATTTATTTTTTTTTTAAAGTAGAGGATCTATTAATTCAGAAATGCTACCTGGGAAAGCATAAAACTTCAAGTAAGCTATCCCAAAGAGACCAGGCTTTCACCGCAATAGATGAAAAGATGTTTATTTGACTTAATCATACTGTATAATGAGTAAACTAAAAGGAAAAAAAAAGGCAACATGGATGAGGCTGTGAAAAATTCACTTGCTACAGTGAATGACATATATGGAAAAGATTAAATTATTACAGAATAAACACAACTGCAAGACAAGAAATGTAGACATATCAAACCAAAAGTAAAGGTTATTTAAAAGAAACTTCAACAGGAACACTAACTAGTAAAGCATAATTATTCCCTAATGTACTCCAGTTCAGCAGCTGTACTTCAAAAAGGGTTTGGTCATATGTGGGTAGAAATCTCTACATAAAAGTCAAGGACAAAGAAATACAAAAAATTCTGTTATCTTAATTCATATAAAGTCAACTGGATGTGAAGCCATCTTATCTTGATCCAAAAAAAGTAAAAAAAATACAACCCATGCTTATTGGTTACTCATTAGTCAGGCTATTCCTTTTCCCTGCAAAACCAATCAAAATTATTTCATTTTCTATCTCCATTATCTTCTAGACCTACACTTTATCAGTTAACCCATATAGGCTAAGCTACCTCCCATTCTTCTCTTATTCTAATATTTATCATAAACTATGTCCCCTACCATCTTATGGTAAATAATATAGCCAAGTTCACTAAAAGAATAAGGATTGACAGGTCTACATTGCTAAAATTTTATTTTCCCGTTGCAGAACAGAAACATCTCATGAAAACTCCACAGTATTTTGAGATAAAAATTGCTTTGCTCCATGCCAATTTTCTCAGGAGTTCCATTCACACTAGCGTAATTCCTCTGGTGGCTCTTGTAGAGATATAAGGAAAGGTTATTACATCTAACTTTTTTACAAGTTCAAGACTAAGTTCTTCAGGGTACAGATCACATCATCCCATGATTTTGTGCAACATCTAACATATCTTGGACAATAATATATTACAGACCATATCAGGACTATGTAAAGATACATAGATGCAAGGACAGATAAAACCAACAGGCTATGCTAAAACCATCAGGCTACAACTGGATTAATTTATTGTTCCTAACCCTTACTAGTAGAAACATGTGGACACTCAACAAATAACCTACAATTCAGAGTAAATTCTCCCACCTTATCACACAGTATTTCAAAATCCACCCTCTGGTCTACCATTACAGAAGAAGGAAGATGTTTTGAAAAAAAAAGGATATCGATCTGAAGATTTCACATCTCCTCTGTTCCCGAAACTAGAGAAACTTCAGGGATGAGAAGGAACAGGGGAGTTTGTTTCTGTGAACTGGTACTTCAGTTACAACTGATTATAAATATTTAAAAAATATCTTCTGAAATAATTCCTATGACCTATTTATCTTTAATCAAACTATGCGTATCATTGGAGATGTTGTGGCAGGATAAAAGTCTTCAAACATGTCTCTGTCTTGGTCCCAGTGATTCCCAATAAATAACACAAGTAATTAATGAGCTGCAGAGCATCTTCAAAACAAAGACACCATTACTGATGCTCCAAGGACAGAAATGGAGACAAAGCTACAGAGAACGAGAGATATTACCGGTGACAAAATATCAGCTCTCTCTCTCTCCTATTTGCCCACTGACAAGCAAAGGCTTCTTACAAAATCGATGGGTTTCCTCTTGCCCTTCCTGGTGCAAGCCAACTGTTTATGGAAACTACACATTTCCATGGATCCCCATGTGTCTTTCATCTGAGAGGGCAGATGGCGGATTGCGGTAAAGCAAAACAAATTAAAAACTGGCCTCCCTAAAGTGCATAACAAAATGCGTAACAGTTCAGTTGGAACAGAACTTAGTTCTAACTTAATTATTTTAAATAACCTCCATACATATACATAAGGGATTCTACAGTAGTTCACTTCTCAAACCCATTAACTGTCTGATCTCATTAATACTCAACTGTAGTTAATTCTGGTTCAGCAATTTTTGTGCCTCATAAGGTTATGCGTATAAAAAAGAATAAATAATTACTATGTAGAAGTACCACAAATTGTTTAATTTGCAAGGAATGAAAACTGCAAGTGAATATTTTTAACAGTCAAGTTTAAATTGTTATTTATGATCAAAAGTATTGTATACAAAAGACATTCAAGGCTGTTTTACTATCTGCTGTAAGGGCCGTACGCACACGCACACACACTACAAAAGACATACCTGGCCGTGTCCCTCTACAGTGATTAAGATACTCTTCTGAAATGGGTGAGGCAAAAAAATGCTTACAGATCAGCTTGATCTATAAAGGCAGGCACCAACATCCTCACCTGGCATGGCTATGAGCTCAGTGCTCTGAGCTCTGCTTGATTTGGTCTAATTATTATTGATTTGGTAATTATCTCCCAGATAATTACGCACAGAAACATTTTAATTGTGAATCCAAAGTTTCCTGAAGGATGAGATGGGGAACACTACTAAAATTGTGGTAGTGTTAGAAATGGAGAGTAGGAAAAATCTTGCCTGGTTGGGGTGAATATTTTATTTTGGTAATTATTAAAACTTTCATTTTTAACAGATTTTTTAAAAAATCATTTTAATGGATTATTTTCTGCACTTGAGCTTCCAGTTTCTGCCTCCTTTGCATTTCAGTGCAGTTTGGGGTATCTGATTTTTCAAAGGAGGACATTTACAGTAGAAGTTACAATAAGACAAAGTGAGAAGACAGAACTATCACAAGCAACTCAGAGTTCTCAAAATAATTTTAGAGACAACATGATGCAAATAGGGTTTTCACTGTTCTTCTGAGTACTGCACAGATGAGAAATAAATAATTTTGACTGGACAGTTTCCATTCTGTTTGCTCTCTCCTTATTGACCTGTTTTCTGGCTCAATTCATCACGTTTTTTTGCGATGAATACTTGTCAATACCTCATTGAAGTCTTCTAGTATGAAGTCTTCCAGTATGAATTTAGCATCTCTTTGCCAATTAATGGATTCTCCTTTCCTCTCAAAATATGTTGTAATATAACTTCCTTTCCTAGTTTTCCTTAATCCTTCAGATCTTGGCTGGCAGTCCTCCAAATATACATTAAGTCACTGATCCAGCTTCAGGAGTTTATGCTGGCACATGCTCATTGCTTTGATTATTCAGGTTTTGGGAAGCTCATTCTGGAAATTCTGAACAATAAATGCACTTTACTTGCACCTCTATCATTCTGTGATTCTGTAATTTGAATTCAGTATTTAATATTTACATTGTAATTGTAATTTTTAAGAGCTTTGGTGGAAGAAGTCAGACATTTGTTATTTAAAATAAATATGTAACCTTTACGTCTCACAATTTGGAGGTAAGTTGTAGTCAAGTTTCCAGCCCCAGAGACTGTAAGTTGGAATAGTCAGAATACATGAGAACCGCATCACTAGTGAAACTCCACCTCTGTTAAAACATGGGAACATGAAAAATTTACCTGTTATTATCTTCTGTCATTTCAGTTACCAGAAATGAGAAGCAATAGTCACATAACTTATAATTATAGAATAGTTACAAAATACATCTGTGAGACAAAAATATTGTCTAACAAGAAAGAAGTTACTTCTGCTTTGGAGCATATGAAAACTGAAAAAAATGCACTACTGTCTCCTCTTCAGCACATAATCGGACTGCCTGATGGAGATGGGACTGTTTATGAAAATCAAACACTTTCTGTGATTGCAAGCTTTCTATTATAAGTCAAGTAACTAAAAGACAACAGCCAAAATGAAGATTAGAACAATGAATCTCTTGCTGCAAAAGAAAAATCATAACATGTTTAATCTTAAAATAATTAAAAAAAACCACTACGAATTTTTGCTGACATAATAATTGATCTGCACTGAACACTCCCCTATCTGCCCACCCCCAAAGGAACAAGCTCTGTACAAGCAGGAATGAGAAGTTTTATCAGAGTTTAATTCTGTAGTTAGTGAGATGCTAAGACCGTATTGGGTTGCACTTGGTTGACTGACTGACCTAGGGTTTTTCAATGCCTGCCCTTTCAAGCATTCCACAAGGAAATAACATTTTTAAAGATAAACAAATTGTTGTAGAAGACACCAGCTATTCTATCAAAAAAGCATCAAGGCCCCAAACTCAGAAACTACATACACAAAGCACCTTCTTGTACAAACCCCAAGAAATGATCATGTGAATTACTGACTGTTTAACATTTGGGCTTGCTGTTGTGGTACAAGGAGCAACAAGAACATGAATGAACTCAATTCATTAAAGAAAACTAAATTACTCTAACTTTTCAGCAAAGTATTGCTAAGCATTAGCAGAAATGTCTTGCTTCTAGTTAGTAGCTGTACAGAAAATAATGACACTTGTAATGAAAACCACTTCTTCCAACATTGTCTTCAAATTCATATTAAGATTTCACCAGCTTGAAAACATTCTCTATTGCTTCAAATTGGTATTTTTTAGCTGGAAATAGGACATGTTTTTCAAAAACACAGTGAATGGTTAATGAAATGTGATCATTTTTGTTACTGTCACACCCCTTTAGTGCTATGCAAAATACAGAATTCCAAGTAGTCTTTAATTTATTATGAACAGTTTGCATACAAAATACATTTTTGATTAAACTGAACTTTGGTTTTAATGAGATAAATGTTGCGACTAGAAATCTTCTTTTCACTGTCATATCTTTTTTTTTTTTTTTTGAAACAAGCAGCTGGAGTATTTAAAAAGTGGTAAATCTGGAGAAAAAATAAAAGTAGTAGTAAATTTAACATGTTAACTCTTCAAACAAAAAAAGCACTTCATTATGTAGGGGTCTGACATGAATTCTGAAGTAATTTGTGAAGCGGACTCTCTAAATGAGAGACACCAACTAGTCACCAGGGTGACCAAGTAGAAACTCTGTATTCCAGTATAGCCTTGCAGCAGTATTTTCAATTTTCAACTCAGCAGTTACTGCACTAAATCTCATTCAAATGTGTTTAATTCCTGCTTCAAGGAGGTAGCAATATCGCAACACAGAGACTTAGAGACAAGAAAAAAGGAGCCAGAGGGTGCAGGTGGTCATGGGACGCCCCAACTCTGTGCTTGGCCAAACAGTGATCACAGCTCCCTTGCCAGGCTACAGCCGCACTCCCGTCCTGCCTACAGCAATTACAGAGGGAGGCATTAAGAAGCACTTTAAGAAAGAAATGACAACATTTTTTTTAAATAAGCAAAATACCTGACAGTGAGATTGAAAGGTCCCAGACGGACATAAAGAGTGATGATTGTTTCACTTCGTCTTGTGATAAAAAATTCAGTTACTCCATCTTCAGGGTCTATTCTTATTAATATCCTTTCCACTTATGTCCAATATGGGGTCAACATCATACCAAGCCAGAGTGGAGTGAGCAGTACTTTACCTTTAGAACTGTTAACTTGCAGCTGTTTAACCAGCAGAAAAGAGCCTTCATGGATTTAAAAATAAAAATAAACATCCTGTGGGAAATATGCTTCTCAGAAAACAAGCAAAGATCCTTTCTTTATCTTTTTTTTGTATTTTGCTCTTTCCGTGTAGAAATGAGCAATTTTCATTTACGTTACATCTTGTGATCAGGCATTCTGCACAAACCATTTCAAGGCTGGCCACAAGGCATGCAATGTGACGATGTTCTAATATGCATTAGTTTCTAAAACATTGGCACCAAACAACAGGGCAATATTTACAACATACACTCATAAGAAAGAAAAATAAAAGTCATCCATAGGGGAGCTCCAAGTTTTGCTACTACTTTTGACCTTGAACAAAGTCAAACAAAACCACAGACTATTTCCTGAGGACTGAGGATGAATAACCAAAGGTTAGTTGTTTTCCCATTATACCTCCATCTATCTTTTACTCCTAACTTGTCACTAGTGTGTAGGAAGACTGTGCCACACCATGGCCATTATTAATAAAAGGACAATAAGTATTCTTGCCTCGCTAGATGGGGAGAGGCATAGGGAGTGCAATAAGCTTCAAATAATATGTGAAAAAAATGTCCCTCCTCATCGCCACATGTCGAGGGTTAGGGCTGGGCTGTCCACTCAATGCTGACAGACACTCTCTAATCCCCTGTCCCTCCCCAAAATGGGAAGGAAAAGGGAATGAGGCAGAGAGACTTACAAACTGAAAAAGAAAATTAAAATAGCTTTAACAAAACAATAAAAAAATAACTAATACGGAAATAATAAAGAACTGTATACAAATATATACAAATCCATTATTGAACCTGACTCCCTCCTGATAGCAATCCCCACTGATGCTGCAGAGCAGGCAGCACTGGGGAAGCCCCGGGCTCAGTGGCAGAGATGAGCTGGATACAGGAGCTGGATTCAGGAACTCAGAATCAGGATCAAAGGCAGAAGATCAGACAAAGTCCTCCTTAGATACCAGCCATTGTAGAAGAAGGAAAAGAGAGAGACATAAACCCTTGTGATCCCTCAGTTTTATACTGAATATGATGTATATGGAATGAAATACTCTTGTCGGTCACCTATTCTGTCTGTTAGTCAGCAGAGGTGCAACCTTTTACTTTCTTATGATCATTTTTACTTTCTGGCACCCCCAGCGTGGCACACAAGAGCCAGCACTGACTTTGGTCACTACAGGAATAACTATCAGCAAGAGCCTTTCTGCATCCCAGTCCCAGGCAGTAACTGCAAACATCAGGTGTTATCACTGCCAGTAGCACACAGTCTGCAAAAACATGCTGCCAACTTCAGAACGTGCAGCCTTTTAGAAGAGACTGAGCTGGAAAGTAAAAATAACTGAACAGAATTGATTTTGTTTAGCTCAAGCCAGGACACCACATTATTAGTTATGGCATGAGTTCAATGGATTTGTATTACCTGAAACTTCGAAGAGGGAAGAAAAGTAACATAGCATCATCATAATGGATTGCAGGAGCTGAAGAGCAAAGGAGAGGGAGAGAGAAGATGCAAAAAACCCCGGCTTGTTACGAAGATCATCTACTTTTAATATGAAATAAGCTAGTTTTAAAAGACAGATAAGCATTTAGGAAATGAGTGTTTGTGGTTTGATCTTTGCTGGCGATTAAACATTGCATATAAATGTACCTCCCACAGAAATTAAAAGCAAACCTTTTATTGTTTGCAGATAAATCTACCAACTTGATTCAAAGCTTTTATTACCTTTAGTGGATTTTTCAAATAAAATAATCTTGGTTAAAACTATAAACAACAAGGTCCAAATTTGTGAGTTAAGATTCTAGACATGACAGTTCCAGTTTATTTCCAAATGAAAGGTATAGTAGAAGCAACTAAAAATATAAGGTTTTAGCAAAGAATCTACAACTAACTCTTAGAATTGCCACACATAGGTGAGTTATCTAACAGAATACTATGTTAAGATAATTAGGACAAGTGAAAAACTTAGATAAATGTATTTCTGATACAACACAGAAATATTCCACACATATATCAGGGTAATAATTATGACAACACATACTACTTTAATACCATAATACAGCTAACTAATCTTCATCGAGCTCTGCTGATAACCCCTTTACCTTGCAGTATGATTTCTCAGATACAGCACGAGGATGAATGAAATTGGTACAGAGACAGAGTATCCATTTGATAGGCCTTTAATTAACACATTACCAAAAAAAGAGCAGTCTGTAGTTGCTGAGATCTCATAATGCAAATTTACTCTTTTGTAACTCGTGCACACCTTCAGGGTATATTTATGCCAACGCTGCTGAGCCTCTCAAACAGTGTTCAACGTCCCATTGAGATTTTTAGGCTTCATTCCCCTGTGGGAGGGTACAATTTCTGTTGCCTTCTTTGTAGTTTGCTCTTATTTATGGGGCTTTCACACATTGTATTGAACACTACAGACAGCTCTGTGTGACCTAGATTTTTCTCAGAAAAAGTTGTGAGAATCTTCAGGTACATTTGTATGCTCCTTTCCTGGCTGCTCAGACTAAAATTAGACAATATTGAAGTGTATGTATTAATTTAACATTCATGTACTGTTACTACAAAGAGCTACTCTTTCTTGAGACTGCTGAATCAAGCAATGCTCATGGAACACTCATTATGCACTTCAGTAGTGTTAACAAAAAGCGCCTATAAAAAAAACAGATTTTGACTGTTCTTGGCTTGCATGGGCATATGCTTTGCTGGGTAAAAAAACTGGTTAGATGGCCAAGTCCAAAGAGTTGAGGTCAACGGAATTAAATCCAGTTGGCGGCGGGTTGCAAGTGGTGTCCCCCAGGGCTCAGTACTGGGGCCGATCCTATTTGACATCTTCATCAATGATCTAGAGGAGGGGATAGAGTGCAACCTTAATAAGTTTGCAGATGACACCAAGCTGGATGGAAGTGTCGATCTGCTTGAGGGTAGGGAGGCTCTGCAGATGGATCTAGACAGGCTGGATCGCTGGGCCAAGGTCAATTCCACGAGTTTTAATAAGGCCAAATGCCAGGTCCTGCACTTGGGCCACAACAACCCTCCCCCAGCAGCATTACAGGCTTGGGGAGGAGTGAGCCGTCACGAGCCAGCAGTGTGCCCAGGTGGCCAAGAAGGCCAACGGCATCCTGGTTTGTACCAGGAATAGCGTTGCCAGCAGGAGCAGGGAGGTGATCATGCCCCTGTATTTGCCTTTGGTGAGGCCCCACCTTGAGTTCTGTGTCCACTTTTGGGCCCTTCACTACAAGAGGGACATTGAGGTGCTGGAGAGGGTACAGAGATAGGCTGCCAAGCTGGTAAAGGATTTGGAGCATGTCACACGAGGATGAGGAAAGGCTGAGGGGTCTGAGGCTGGAGAAGAGGAGTCTGAGAGGAGACCTTATCGCTCTTTACAACTACCTGAAAGGAGGTTGTAGAGAGGTGGAGGTTGGTCTGTTCTCCCTAGTGGTGAGTGATAGGACAAGGAAAAATGGCCTTAAGTTGCACCAGGGGAGATTCAGGTTGGGTATTAGGAAGAATTTCTTTACTGAAAGAGTTGTCAGGCATTGGAACAGCCTGCTTAGGGAGGTAGTTGAGTCACCATCCCTGGAGGTGTTTAAGAGATGGGTAGATGTTGCATTGAAGACATGGTTTAGTGGTGTTAATAGTGCTAGGAAAAGGTTGGACCCAACAATCTTGAAGGTCTCTTCCAGCTGAAAATGTTCTATGATTCTATGATTTTGGCTTACTTGGGAAAATGGTAGTGAGAATCCTCAGAGAAAGTAATTTTCTGAACTGCAGAGCACTAATCCTACCTGTCCTTGTTAAGTATCATCTGATGTAAAACGGAAAGATAAGATGAAATACAGCAACACAAATACAATAGTTCAATATAGGTGACTGCACTAATGGGAACGTATCACTGCCTGAACAGCCCCTATGGGGCAAAGGAGAACTAAAAGAGGATGAAATTAGGAAGTACATTATTACAGTACAAAAAAGTAGAAATATAATCAACTCCTTTTTTTCTAAGTCTCTGATTAAGATTAGAAAATAACACCCCTTTGAAATAGTCTTGAATATCAACTGTTATGCAGCCACTATATTTCAGCTGAGAGATGAAAGAAAAATAATTTTTAAATTTTCTCATCAAAAGTCACAGCTTGTTCCAAAATCTGGACAAAGCACCACTTATTTACTTTGCAACAGAAGACACCATTGTTTTAATGAAATCCTGCTTTTAAAGAAAAAACAAAATAATCTCTCCAGTTCAGTGCTCTGCTGACAGAGTCACGAGCACAACTCTGTGCATTTCACTTGGCCACAGCTCTACTGAGCATCAATGTACTCATCAATGTACTGAGCATCAATGAAGTTAAAATATTTGCTGAATGAAAGCTGACCCTTCTATACTGGCCTTTTCTACAGAGCTTCTAAGTACAGTATTTGGGAAGATGAAGACACACAGTGCCATTTTGGAGCCTACAAAGCAGTCAGTCCTTCCTTTGCACACTAACAAAATAGAACACCACCCCATAGTGTGTTAATAGTCCATTATTTTCAGTTGAAAAAGAAGTACAGAAAGCAAACACTGTACCAAAGTCCTGGAGTGACTAAAGAACCAAAATACTAGTGATCTTACTGACAGTATAAGTGTGTCTCCCATTGCTTAAGACTGCATTCCAGTTTCATATAAACTCCCCTAAACCCTTATTCAGCAGTGAAACATTTTTAAAAGCATTTCTTGGCATCTTGCCCTTCAGCCAAAGAAAATTTGCATTTTTACAGCATTTCTGCCTGTCAGCACTAAAACATTCTAATGGGTTTCACAGCTGCGCGGGGAGAACTGAGAGACGGTCAGCGGAATCTTACGGCAGACTGCTGGGAGACAAGTGCCTGAGGGTGCTGAGGCAGGAGAAACCAGCTGACCTGACCAGTCTTTACACTCTATGGAAAATGCAAATAGCAGATTTCACCTTTGAGAAGCATGCCAAATCAGAAGCCCTTTGTGATCCACGGGCTCTTTATAGCAAGGAACATTAAAATACTTTTTTTTTTTTTGCCTGATCTTAACAAAAGAAGCAAGGTTCTCTAAAAACATATTGAAGAGCAAAAGTATAGCTAATTGCAACTTCAATACCCATAAGCTGCACTTAATATATAATTTTTAAGTCACAGATCTTTACACTGTAACTATTGCATGCACCTGGAGAAGGCAAGCAAGAGCAAAATCAGAGAACCATGGCATCCCAGGTTTCTACTTCGAAGCAGGGACAGCAGTGCATCTGACTTAAAGGTATTTCTTCAAAAGATGCTACCTAAATGTGGAAGTAAGGGAGGAGGTAAGAGGTAGCAATAATGGCAGGAGTCAGTCAGTACATGCAATCTCTTTAAGAGCTTCAGGCTGAGGCAGCTGAGATAAGAGGATTGTGGTACCACCAGCTGCTGTTCCTCAGGGAAGCCATCCAGCACTTGGACACCCAGTATCAAAGGGTGAATTAAGTCCAGGAATTGAAATCCAAGTAGGAGGTTAAAAGCATGTTACCTTCTACTAAAAGCAGAATAACATTGCTTCTCCACAGTGCCTCTTGGTTAAACACTAAAACTAAGTATTTCCCATCAAAAGACATCCCTTTGCCAACTCAAGAAGAGCCTGTCTTGCTGTTTCAGTACACCTTGTTACAGTTTACTAACTGCAGTCAGAAAAAAAACATCCTTCACAGGAGTAGAATAGTTTGATTTCAAGTCTAATAAAACTGGGATCACATAAGTATATTCACCAGATTAACTACCTTATAACACAGTCTTCTAATAATCACACCAAAATGTTTCTTTAACTAATTAACCAAGTTCTTGTGTTAGTTATACTAACACATAAATGGATTTGTTTGATATTTGCGGCACTTTGGCCAATGCAGATTTATCCTCAAGAAACTCTCTGTCTCCAAATATAGACTCAAGACAGTTCATCTAGGCATGGAACATGCATGTGTGTAGTAGGAGGGAGCCTGAAAACGTTCCAAAGAACGGAGTTTTTGCCACTTCCTAAACCACTGGAGAATAAGAGAAGACCACAAAAAGGCCCGTAAGGAAAAGCTCAAGGGAGGTTCAAGCACACTGGCAGAACCTCACAAGGCCAAACCTGAATGACAAGGTAAGGAGAGAGAGAGAAGGAAGATCAAGTTACAGATGTCTGTATCAGGAAAGAAAATTAAAAAAGCTGTAAAAATAAGAAAGCAATAAGGAAATATCTTTACTGCATGACAAAAATCTTATCAGAGTCCACATTAGCAGGAACATCATCTACCTCATGTCAGAGTCTGTAGGTAAAGTATTAACAATTTAACACACCACCATTCATTATTCAGAACATTCATACTCACTGTGAAACTTTTTGAAAACTGTCTTGCTTCTCAGGTTTGGAGTTAAGGAGAGGAAAGGTATTCACCCCTGTTAGTGCGTGCCTCTGTCCTGCTCATGCAACACAGCCACAGTACGTCTGTCCTTTTCCTTCCATCAAGGTGTTACATCACACAACACCTTAAAAAAAATTAAAACCTCCCCCTTGTAAGAGCAGATCTGTAGCTCACATTATCACCCTGTAGACAGCTAGATGCTATGTTGAAGGGTAAGGTATGAAAACATGAGGATCCTAAGTATCTGAGGTGAATTGAAATGAAGAAAGACGAGGTACATATTGCAAAGCTCCTTCTGAAAAAAGAAACAATGTGACCCAATTCTGCTGAATTCACAATAAATTTATTTGGCATTGCTGTTTATTATATAGAATGCTGTATATACTACTAACCAAGAGATGCTACACCATTTAGTTTTCTCTGATCGCTACCAAACTGTAACTGAAGATCTACTTATCAAAATTGAAGATCTGCTTATCAAAAACTCCACACAATTGCCTTGTCTACATATTTCAAAAACTCATGCTTAATCTCTAGACAGACATGAAAGGACAAGGACACCATCAGAAGAGAAACTTTTCTTCAACCCCAATTTCAGTTACCAAAATTACTGTTTTTCCCCTCCTGCTCTTCTTAGTTTTGAGAAAGGGCCAGCCAATTTTGGTTTTGTTTAATCACTTTTTGCCCCATCACCATGAATATGGAAAGATTTGGCTTGTTTTTATTTCTGTTCTGTGTATCTCTACTATGCAGTACTACTACACTCAAAATTTATGCAAAAAAATAATTTCCTACTGAGCTTATTTTCTGAACAGATTATTTGTTTATACATTCTTATTTCTGAGCTAACGTTTTTAAGATTCACTGTCTATAAATGTTTTTAGAAAAATCTTCCAAAGACAGTAACACATAACAATTTGCCTTATATCAAGGGCCTGTTTCCTGACAGTCACTCCAGGCAATATACCTAAGTGGCAGCTGGAGAAGCTCTGCACCCCAGTCCATGGCAGGCAGTTTCCTTTTTAAGAGAAGAGGACTGTAAGGCACACACAACTCTTGGTGTTAATACTGTACTTAGAAATCCAAACTTGCCATTTTTCTTCTAATATTTTATTGTATACATACTGCAGTGAACATCCTGAATAACCATCAGTCAGGAATCAGGAGCTCAGGCTTCCCAACACAATACAGAAAGTGTTGACTCAGTACCTGTTTAGCCGCTGGAAAGAATCTCAGCCTCTTTCCTTTGTTTGCACCGTTTTTAAATAAATAAATGGTAAATATCATTACCTTGATTTTCAAATTATCTCATTTCACAGAATTACAGAACATTAGGGGCAGGAAGGGACCTCAAAAGATCATCTAGTCCAGCCCCCTGCCAGAGCAGGATCACCTACAGTAGGTCACACAGGAACGCATCCAGGTGGGTTTTGAATGTCTCCAGAGAAGGAGACTCCACAACCTTCCTGGGCAGCCTGTTCCAGTGCTCTGTTACCCTCACTGTGAAAAAGTTTTTTTTCTAATATTTTTGTGGAACCTCCTGTGTTCCAGCTTGAACCCATTGCCCCTTGTCCTGTTGTTGGACATCACTGAAAAGAGTCTTGCTCCATTCTCCTGACACTCAGCCTTTACATACTTAAGCAACATTCAGGAGGTCACCCCTCAGCCTCCTCCAAGCTAAAGAGACCCATCTCCTTCAGCCTTTCCTCATAAGGGAGATGTTCCGCTACCTTCACCATCTTCATGGTTCTGCGCTGGACTCTCTCCAGCAGCTCCGTGTCCCTCTTGAGCTGAGGGGCCCAGAACTGGACACAATATTCCAGATGCGGCCTCAGCAGGGCAGAGTAGAGGGGGAAGGAGGACCTCTCTACTACATCCCAGGATGCCATTGGCCTTCTTGGCCACGAGGGCACATTGCTGGCTCACGGTCATCCTGCTGTCCACCAGGACCCCCATGTCCCTTTCCCCTGAGCTGCTCTCCAACAGGTCAGTCCCCAACCTATACTGGCACATGGGGTTGTTCTTTCCCAGGTGCAAAACTCTACAGTTGCCCTTGTTGAATTTCATAAGATTTCTCCCTGCCCAGCCCTCCAGCCTGTCCAGGTCTCTCTGAATGGCAGCACAGCCTTCTGGTATGTCAATCACTCGTCCCAGCTTTGTGTCATCAGCAAACTTGCTGTCAACGCTCTCTAATCCCACATCCAAGTCACTGATGAATATATTGAAAAGCACTAGTTCCAGCACTGACCCCTGAGGCACCCCACTAGACACGGGCATCCCAGCCAGACTCTGCCCCATTGACCACAACTCTCTGGCTTCTTCCCTTCAACCAATTAGCGACCCACCTCACTACTTGGTCATCCAGACCACACTTCCTCAGTTTACCTATGAGGATGCTGTGGGAGACGGTGTCAAAGGCCTTGCTGATATCCAAATAGACCACGTCCACTGCACGGCCACCATCCATCCACCTGGTTATGTCTTCATAAAAGGCTATCAGGTTGGTCAAGCATGACTTCCCCTTTGCAAAGCCATGCTGACTGCTCCTAACAACCTTCTTATCCTTGATATGCCTAGAGACAGCGTCAAGGATAAGATGTTCCATCACCTTTCCAGGAATGGAGGTGAGGCTAACCAGTCTGTAGTTACCCGGGTCACCCTTCCTGCCCTTCTTATAGACTGAAGTGACATTCGCTTTCCTCCACTCTTCAGGCACCTCACCTGTTACCCACAGCTGAGGTGCTGAGAGTCCTGTACAAAGCTGCCTAGCAGCCACATAAGCTCCTCATCAGCTGGGTTATGTCTTTTGGGCAGCAACCCATTCACTGTTTGTCCACCTGTAAAACACAGCAAAATATCCAAACATATAAACCCCACTGAGCCTCTCAAAAGATCAGCAAATATTGTATAAATAGCCACTATCATATACCTTAATTAATCGGTGAGATGTTTTTATTTTATTTCTGTATTCAATTTGTAACCTTTTTATAAGGCCTGGATATCACAAATAAATATTACAGGGATTTTTTTAGACCTTTTTTATTTTTATAATGACAATTTATGTCCTTCTACACAATCCCTGATCATCTTATATGAACACTTTGTAACCGTAAATAGCATCATGAATTTGGACTGAGTAATCATACATCCATACACAGTAAGTAGGAACATAGAATTATAGAATCACTAAAGTTGGAAAAAACCTTTAACGTCCCTGCCCGTGACAGGGAGGTTGGATTAAAATGATCTCTAAGGTCCCTTCCAGCCTAGGCCATTCTATGATTCTATGATCATCAATCGTCAACCCAGCATCACCATGATCACTAAACCATGTCCTGAAGTGCCACGTCTACACAATTCCTACCTTCTTTTCTCTTGGCCTGTGCACATTTCTAGAAGGCCCTGATGATCTTAGTATGACTTACAGAAATGAGAACAGAACAAAAATGTTATTTTTCCTCATGAATAAATATGATTTATAGTGTTAACAATTATTTAATTAGAAACTTCTAAGTAACAGCTCTCTTCCCTGGAACAGGAACAAAAGGATATTCTATATGTTGACAGTTATACAGTCCAGCAATTCCTTAAGCTTAATTAATGCCCTTCCTGCCCAACAAGAACAAACAAAACTACTTTGCAAAACAATGAAGGAAAATTCAAGGTAAAACTTTTAGTCAGCAACTATTTGAAATCAGCACTGCAAATTCAGCAGATATAGTCAAGGTAGAAATGGTAATAAAAATCCACAGATGAAAAGAATAAGGTACTTAAAGTATCCATTCCCAAAGGACATTGCCAGCACTCAAATTACAGAGGCAAGATTCTATGGAAATGTTTCAGGTCACCTTAGGAGCACTGAGATAGATTTGACTACTGTCTGTTGCTCTGAGGCATCTCTTTGTATCTCTGGTTTTGGTTTGTTGGATTTTTTTTGTCTTTTTTTTTTAAATGGTAGTTAAATTTAGTCCACATAAAATTGCATCTAGTTCAAACTGCACCTGTTAAAACTTACTGCATCCAAGTAAAAACTTTGAGGGGGGGCATGGAATATTAATGGGTACATTTTTGGCCAAGATAAAGAAAGTGACAGGACCTCTTTCCAAAATGGACACAAACTACGTAGCTTGATACAGTAGTATTAAAAGAATTAAAGTCATATTAAAAAAATGTTTTATTCTGATATATGTAGAGTAAAATAAAAATGAAAAAAAAACACAAAAAAACAAACAAAAACAACACCCACAAAAACTCCTCAACCAAAAAACCCCAGAATAAAAACCAATAAAATCCATCTTTTCAGATTTTAGTAGAAAGCATTAACTGAGTTTCTGGTAATTACTTGGTAAAAAGAACTCTATGGAATATATTTTAATAGCAACCTCCCGACTCTCAAAAAAGGCCTGAAAACATAAAAATGTTTTCAAGTATTTAGAAGTACATTTCTAGCTGAAGCACTAGCACATGCATACGTCCAGAGAAGTATCTGTGACACAGGGTCACTTAGCTGCTCATCCCAGGCATTTGTGTGACTCTTCTGAAGAGCACCTTTGGGCATCTCACTGTTTTCTCCTTTCTAGACAGTCCTGAACAACTTTTTTTCACATGCAAATAGGTAAGTCACTAGGAAAAGAATAGTTTGTCTCATGTCACACAGAGGTTACATCTCTACTGCTGTCCCATACCATTTTCCAGTTTCTGTAGCACTGGACTGGCTCCAGTGTGTGGTAGCCTATCTTTGCCCAAAACGGGAAGGTGCTTAGTACATTTTTAAGGTAGCTCACATACATCTATAAAATACACCAGATGGGCAGCTCTTAGAGACTGTCACCATCCCAACAGCACTAGCTGCAAGCTTGAGAAGACATTTCTACTATTAAAGCATTTCAGCCTTCATTGTCCAAAATACATCACTTCTAGTGCATTTATTGAACTGTTAAGTCTGTCTGTGCTCCACTAACATCTGTAATGAACTGCACAACATGCACTGCTAAGTTAATGCAAATACCCAAATGGGGTATTTGGGCAAATACCCAAAAATGGGTGAAAAAAGGAGTAGTAGTTTTGACAGTGTTTGAACAAAAATCAAATGATGGCTGCCCTCCTCATGCTGATGGCACATTCATTCTTTCCTTAAAGTTTTGTGATTGGCTATGAAGCTTATACACATCTACATTTGCTAAGCTATTGGTAAAACTGCATCTTCCCCGATACTCAGCTAGTAGATCCTGAGCTCTAAACTCTATTGTTTTAGAGACTGACTCAAGTTCAACTTAATTGAGGATGTATTTCATAAATAACAACAAAGAAAACAAAAACCTCCTCGTATTTTCTTAGTTTTTAAAAATAAATATTTTGGGAAATCAATGAAGATCAATTAGCTATATACCTTTTAAAGCGATAAAAGATATCAGATTATCTTCTGTGGTCATACGTATGACATATTTATTCTGAGAGTTCCCAGCAGATCTAGAAAAGCAGTAAAAAGCCAAAGCCAACACTTTGAACGTGCCGTTAAATATCATCAGAAGTTTAGTCTGAGGCACGATGAATCCTCCCCCTCATATCAGAAGGCATGCAAATGACTGATGGCTCTGAGAAGAGCCATTTCAACACTTAGCATGTAAAGAAAACAGATTTAAACATAGCAAATTATGATGCTGTCAGTCATGAAAACTCCCTTTGCGCTGTATGGTAGTTCCCCAGTCCTATCTGGAGAGGACTGGTCATTAAAAAGAGAACAAATGACAGATAAGGAGTTGCATCTGCAAGTTGCCAAGGCTTGTATCAGTGCACTATTTTTGTTTTCTGGTAGGGCTCACAGGAAGCGAATTTATTATGGAAAAACTCTAAAATGTAACATGAAAAAATAGAAAAAATAGACCAAGTCTTCCAATGCATTTTTTCCTCTTGGTCAAGACAATTGATTGTAGGTAAGCTGAATAAAGGAAGCAAACTCATTCTTTCCTGATTAACGAAGGTCATAGAGAGATTCAGCTGCCCAACACACAAGAGTACTTTGTACCTAAAGTGTTACTCACAGACACCAATTCTCTGACGAACTAGATAGACACAGACACTGGGAGACCACATGAGAGACCACAGAGAGATGCCTCTAGCACAACACACATATTGATATGAGGAAAACAAATTAGGAAGAAAATCTTCAGAATCATCCAAGGATATCTTTCTAAAACCCACACAGAGCATCTGAAAAAACAGACCTAACAGACCTTAACCATCCATTCTCTTCCATGTCTCCCAGTGGAAGACCAATATCAAGAACCGCTGCCGTCTGACTACTCTCGCAGAGCTACAGCTGGCAAAGTATGCTGCATGTGGCTGAAAAAGACAGCTCCAGCTCGCCCAGCCAAACAGTACCAACAGCTCTGGCAAAATGCTTAGGCTTCAGCGGGCACCACAATGACTTTTTCTTAACTGTGGCACTGCCATGGCGCTCTAGGAGGCAGACCCAGCTCCATACTAAGCAGGTCACCACAGGCATGGATCCCCACGGAGATGGCGATGGTAGGAGGTCTCTCTCACCAGGGTTACCAGTACCCCGTGGGCAATCCCCTTGCTTGGCTGGACCGTACCTCACTTTCATACCAATTCACGCAGTAGCTTGTCTTGGATTTTATGTTCTAGGAACTGCTGCTGTAACTGCGAGTCTTATACTGGAGGCTGTGTTTTTATACTGTATTTTTGTACCACTTTTTGAGAAGTGGTTATACTTGAGAAGGGTTACACTTGTACTCTTGAGGAGTATCAAATCACACTAGCTGAGAGTACACTCGCAGTACAATCATAGGATTAGATACAGAACTCAACACATCTACTGTAAGCTGACAGGATAATAATTATCTTTTTTATATCCTGCTCTAGGGTGGAGAAGCAATTAAAAATAAATGGTGTCACTGGAAAAGGTGCTTGCTAGGATCTGATGCAAAGCCAGTCCTGGCTGACTGAACAAGGCACCCTGAAATGAAGCATGAATTCAGGCAGACTCTACGACAAATTTTAGATACTTCTAATGCCTTTCCCATGGAAGAAAAGAAGAATGATTTATCAGGAAGCTTTATTAAGTTGGATTGCTATTCTCAGCAGGCAGAATAAAAACCTCTCTAAAATGTTGCAAATCAGTCTTCAAGATCACAAGAATGACCAGTAATTTTAGATTTAATATCTACATTTAGAGCAGGCTTACAATGTGTAAGGAAAATTACCTCGGTCCTTCAGGGGCGAAGCCATTTCAGTTTTCTGAACACATTAAGTTGAATAAGAGAAAGCGAAGAGAAAAAAAATGAAAAAGATAGGTTCAATCATAGAGAAACTCCCACAAACTATACTAGGAGAAAGGCTACTCTAGCATCTGAGTTGTTCCTTTATCCCACCTACACCACTCAGGAACCCTGAAGTAACTGGAATTGGACTTCTCTTAAGTTTTTCTTCTCTGATACAAGTTCACAAATTCTAAGTCATGAAAGGAGAAACAAACACACACTTAATAGTGTCCAGGAATACAAAATATGTCAATTTCTGTATTACAACCTAAACAACGCTTTAACATGACAGGTAAGGCTGCCTTAAGGAGACTCTAAAACACTATGTCCTAAATTTCAGAAGGAAACCATCAGATTTAGCTGAACAAAGAGTAGGAGAAAAGGAATGGTTTGTGCATTTAGACAAAAAGAGCTGCAGCCCAGACCTATTCAAAACAACGTGATTAATGATGAACTATCTACCGCCAGTAATACAAACAGAACAAGATCTAAGCAGATCATGAGTTTTGGCTCTCCTTTTTTAATTTGTAAAGGCATTATTTATAGCTGAAAGTAAATGCAAAGCAAATTGATCCCTTTTTTGTATTACTGAAGGAACAAAGGGGAAAAATCTGTACAGATACCGAGGAACTGTTAATACAGTATCTTTTCAACTGAAATACATTTTAAAACATAAGAAAATTAACAGGTAGGAAAGGTAGCGCTTCCTATTGTGAAAGTATGCCGAATTACTGCTTTCTCTCTTAGGCTCAGGTTTAGCAGGAGGTTCAGCAATTCTTAGCAGTGTCCAGCAACAGACACTTCAACTGTAAGGGTATTTCTTCTTTTGATGCAAAAATAAAAATGAGTGCAAAACAAGTGACCCCAAAACAAGAGGACAACAGTCAGCAGAGAATCATAGAAATTGTCTAGGTTGGAAAAGAACTTTAAGATCATTTAATTCAACTGTTAACCAAGCAATATCAAGTCCACCACTAAACTATGGCACTAAGCACCATATCTACGTGTCTTCTAAGTATCTCCAGGGATGGAGACTTCACCGCTTCCCTGGGCAGCTTGTTCCAGTATTTATAAGCCTTTCAGTGAAGTTTTTCCTAATATCCAAACTAAACTTCCTCTGGCACATCTCGAGGCCATTTTCTCTTGTCCTATCACTTGTTACTTGGTTGAACAGATCAGTACCCACCACTTTACAACCTCCTTTAAGGTAGTTGTAGAGAGCGACAAGGTCTCTCCTCAGCCTCCTTCTTTCCAGGCTGAACAATCCGACTTCCACTTGTCTTAACACTTGTGTGAGACCCTTCACCAACTTCGTTGCCCTTTTTTGTATATGTTCCAGTAGCTCAAGGTCTTTTTGGTAGTAAGTGGCTGAAAACTGAACACGGGGCTCAAGGTGCAGGCACACCAGTGCCAGGTACAGGGAGACAATCACTGCCCTAGTCCTAATGGCCACACTATTTCTGATACAGGCCAGGATGCTTCTGGCCTTGGCCACGCTGCTGGCTCTTGTTCAGCTGACTGTCCACCAGCAACCTCGGGTCCTTTTCCGCTGGGCAGCTTTCCAGCCACTCTTCCCCAAGCCTGTAGCATTACATGGGGTTGTTGTGACCCAAGTCACCCAAGACTCGGCCCTGGACCTTGTTGAATTTCATGCAACTGGCCTCAGCCCATCAATCCAGCTTGTCCAGATCCCTCTCCACAGCCTCCCTACCCTCAAGTGGTTCAACATTACCACCCAGCTTGGTGTCATCTGCAAATTTACTGACTATGCACTTGATCCCCTTGTCCATCATGCTGACAGAAAGCATTTTTATGCTAAGTGGCATAAGTGTTTTGTAAATAGAAATCTTCAGTTGCTCTTTAACAGGCTTGGTTCCAAAATCTGAGCATCTTATTCTGTGTTTAGACATTTAATTATTACGCCTGTCATAGTTTGTTTATTAAATAGAAATCAGTCAATATAAACCTTGCTATGTTCAGAACCCACGCAGCACAGAGAAAATCTCCCCCACAATCAGCCGGGGGCAAAGCATTTCCAAGGTAAACCAACGTAAGCATTTGCTGCAGTATGCTCACTTAACAGAGCTGCAAAACTCTCCTTTGTAAAATAGTGCAGAAGAAAAGATTTATAAAGCAAAAGAAAAAATTGTGGGCTCCAATTGTGGGCCCTCTCTCACAACCTGAGAATAAAGAAACATCTAATGAAACTGAAAGCAACTCACACAACACTAATAACTGATCAATAGAAATATATGTTGTGTACAACTAGATTAATTCCTGGAACTCAGTGCTGCAGGGTACTGTTGAGATCTAAAGCTTAGCATTTCAACAGGAACATTCATCTCCTCTGCAGGGTACCAAAATTATAGAGGATACAAACAGTTACCTGAAACAACCTAAACAATTTCCAGTGCAAACACAAACACAGTGTGTTACCACCTACTTGCAATAGAGCAGAATTGGTCAAAGCCTCCCTACAATCATCAAGTGAACTAAATAACTCTGCCAGTCATGTCATACAGAAAAATAAACTCCTCCAATATTAATCCAAACACAAAAGACAAGTGCCTTCATTATATATTACTCCGAAGACAAGAGAAATTAGCAAAATTGTGTCACGAGAACAGAAAGAATCTGCCTTGAACACATACACACACCCACACCCACACATACCCACACCCCTCCCCCCCCCAAGAAAATCCTCCAGTTATCATCAGAGGAAGACAAAACTGAAAAAAAAAAAATTCATTATGACAACAGTTTTAGTACACCTTACACTTGGGACCCATGGAAGGTGGCTACTATTGCTTCTTTTTCCACCTCACTGTTCCTTGGCAGCTCACAACAGACACAGGCAAACCCACTGCCAGAGGCAAGAGCTATGCCAGCTGCTGCTCTTGCTTCAATGGATATTGGAAAAGCTGGTGAGACAAGGATAATTAAGGGCATGTGCAAGCTCTGTAGGAACACTAGCATGACTATCAGCAGCAACAAGCAGAAGAGGCATGCTGAACAGCTGAAGTTTCTGGTAATAAATCAAAATGACCTTGGTTCAAACACTTTGGATAACAGAAATTTTCTCTCAATAGTTGTAATTTCTTTTATTTCCCATGTTGCCATTTTTAGAGTTTACCAGCCAGTTTCAACAAAGCCAAGGCGAATCTTCACTGCCGTTAAGTCAGAAGCTAGACAAGATTTATTCACAGACTGGCCATTAAAAAGTACTGTTTCAAAATTACAATAATCTGATTTTATAGGTTCAGTGTCTAATGGACCTACAGCAAGACACGCAAAATTCCCAGGCTTCTAAGCATATCCTCTTAACCAGTCTCATTCATCAAGGCTGCCCAACAACATTAATGTGGATGTCTCAAGAAAATTATTTGTACCCCAAACCACGCGCAAACTGCAAAACCTCATCTTTTCAGTCATTAGTACTTTTTTTATTCCTCAAATGTCAATCCGTTGACAATCATATAAACAGGAAGGGTCAAAAGCCCTCTGTATTTTTTAAGGCCAGCATTCTGAAATAATTTTTTGTGGAAGGAAGCCAAGAGTGTACGACACCCTCTGAAGCAAAAAGCTGCTTTTTAGTAGACCCAGTTCAGTTGTAAAAAAAAATAAAAAGCTTTCAGTCAGCCAGCCTCTTCACATATAATTCATAGTATGAAAGTTATATGAGACAATACAAATAAGTATAGGTAGTATTATTTCATCTAAACCAATGGTTTTCCAGTCAGCAGAGCCCAGATTCCCATTTCAATTCGGAATTCAGAATTTGTCTACCTGATAAATTTTACAGACCTTCCCCAACCTCCTCCCAGCTCTTTATTTGAATTGCAATGTATGCAGCACTAGAAGACTACTAATTTTTACAGTGGTGCTTTGTAATTAAGCTGATAATGACATTTTTTTCCCCCTAATGTTTGCCCTCAACTATTACGTCAGGGTTGTAAATTCTTTTAAATTACTTGTTTGTATTTTTGGATTACAACATACAAAGTAGGCTAAAAAAATTCAGTTGCTATATCTACATGTCAGAATAAAAAATCATTTCAGTTATTTCTGGGTTAAAACTCACATATTCAAGTTCCTCTTGAATATTTTACTCAATATTATTGAATATCAAGTTCCTCTGTCTGTGTAACAAAGAACATGGGAAACAGTTTGTAGCCTACAGCAATCTGACTTCACATTGTTGCAGTCACAAATGACCTGTAAGTCTATGGTCGATAACTGAAATGCATCTTGACTTGAGTTTTTCTGCAAGAAGCTCAGAGATTAGAAATCATAATTCACAGTTTTAATTTCAAACATATTTTAATTTCTTAAAAAAGTGCACCCTTTTAGATGGGTGGCAACAATCCCTTCAGCAGTTAGTGAAGACATGCAAAAGGCCTGCTCTTCCATTTCCTCGACTCGTTTTATTATGAAGTCCTCAGGAGTAATAAATAAACATGTCAGTAAAGAGGAAGGTCTTTCTGGCAACATAGGCAGTCAGTATTTCTTATTGAATAAGAGTTTAAGGAATGATTAACAGAAGAGGAACCTCGTGTTGAATTACAAGCAGTGGATCAGAAAGGCTGCATTTATATTCATGAACAACACAATCACAGCAACAAAAAGGCTTTACCGGAAAATACTGCTTACAACAAACCTCAGTGATTCCTCTCTCAGGCTACAAAAAGCTCTACATATCTAAAATTGTCTTCCTTTTACTTTCTCTATATCCCTTTTAAAAATTCTCACTTGCTATTTTTTTGCACAAGCTCCAAACTTTTCTAGCCACAGAACTATTCTAGACCACAGCTCTATTTCAGAGATACTTCCTTTAAAATAAAAAGACAGAAATGAAATTGACTTTCAGAAGATAAAAGCCTTTAGCAAACCATCAGCGAAGTTCTCTTCCAATCAATAGCATCTCTTCCGATCAAGCTTCTTTATAAATTTGATCAACTAAACCCAAGAAATTCTAGGATCACGTATGTAAACTCTCGTACTTGACAATAATATAATCAAAAAAGAGACCATCTATTAGCATTCTGTCTGACCACATCCTGCAAACCTAAGTGCCTGTTCCTGAATTTCAGTGAAAGTACTCACACAGCAGAAATATAAGAATTCAATAATTCTTGTCTTACTTATTAAAAGTGCTTACCCCAAATACTAAATATATGCCACAAGCAGCAATTGATCTTAACAGCGCATCAGTTACGTCTGCAATATATTTAACACATAAATGAGCCCAGTTTCATCACACAGAGAAGGATTCAATGTTAGCAGGTAGCAGCTGCCAGCTCTTGGATACTGTTATTAGAAATGGTTTAGGCCGTATATACACACAGCACTGATATTCCTTCTGGTTCAGGCATTAGTAGCTAGATCACGCACTTGAACTCTCTGTGAAAGGCACCTTAAAATAGAGCTGGGGCCCGAGATCACTTTTATCACTGTAAATCATTGAGTCTTGTGTTTAAAGTCAATGTGCTGGATTTACTCCCAGGCTCCTCTATGACAGACCAGGAGAGACAAGAGCGACACATGCCAACCAACAAAAAAAACCCAAGCAAAGATGACTATTCTTTGGAAAAGGGAGATTGATGTAACCCCTATAAATAGACAAAAGCAATTAATCTCCTATGAGGAAAAAATAATATCCCAGTTTTCCACAGCGCTTTACATTGCTCCCACTCTCATTTTTTTTCTGTTTGAAGAATACAAAGTAATGAAGATTAAATTCCTCCATGGTTCAGCCTATGCAGCTACCCAGAACAAAACGGGATCCATTAGCCGATACAGTCAAGAGGGTAACATGGTGCAGTAGTTGTTGCATGTGTTGAAATTGTGTGCAGAACCTTGAAGCGAATGAGCAGAAAGACTTTCCCCTCATCTGACCTAGTTCTGTCAAAGATTCACACATGGAGATAGTGGGTGCGGAGGTGACACATGCAGTAATCTTTAAAAATTTTGGAAAGCAACAACTCACAGTGAGGAATACGTAAAACCCTGACAGGGAAAGGGCAGCTAGCCAAACTCTAGAAAGTTCAGGTAAGATAGTAGAATGCTGCCTAGAACTGTGGATATACAAGAAAGTGAACATATCAATGTTCACAATGTTAGTGGAAAAGTGCTAGAAGGATGGTTGCTTTCAGGATAAACCTACCTGGTATGTCCTATTGGAAAGGAGGTTCAAATTTAATGAATATCCTTTCCCCTCCTTACTTTTTTAAATTCATTTTAAGCAGCAGGTAAAAAATATTATATAAAAAAAAAAAATCAGTATAATTGCAAAACCATAATACAATTTGCTGGATTGTTAATTGCTGCTGACTGCAGTGTGGCAGGTGGAGCGTAGAAGGGTACCACTCCCAAGGAGTTTTCATGCAAAACCAAAAACGAATAGCAGAAATAAGCAGAAAAGGGTCAAAGAAACATTCTTTTTTTTTCTTTAGATTATTTTTACAAAACAAATATAAATTATCTCTAACTCACCTATACCCAGCCATTGGTAGCTGGGTAGATTCTGTACAAACAGCAGAAGAGGTTGCCCAGGAAGGCTGTGGAGACCACCCTTGCAGCTGTGCAAAGCCCGACTGCTCATGACCCTGAGCAACCTGCTGTAGCTGACCTTGCTCCAAGCCAGGGAATGGACTGGAGGATGCCCCGAGGCCCCTTCCCACTCTAGCAATTCCCTCATCAGACTGCATCAGATTTCTGAGGAGTTATTTAAGAATGATTGTTTTTCCACAAAACTAATCAAGAGAGAGTGCTCTATATACAAGGTAAAGCCTTGAAAAAAGCATAATACAATTGTAAATGAAGTCTAAAAACGTTTGTTAAATCACTTTACTGGTGGACAGAAGAGGACCTTGGACAATATTATGCAGAACAAGCACTGATCATCACTGCTGAAGAGATTCATGGAAGAACCAGTTTGGAAAGGCCCAAAAAAATCTAATCGCCTACATAAATCTAAAGTTAAAAGACAAACACAACTGTGGCAAGTGTCTCAGGCAAATCTTAACCCAACACAGTCAATACTCTAGTCTGTCCGACCATATCATTAATTTTCTTCACAGTTCCTAAGCAAGTCACTCTGCCTATTAGGGTAAAGAGGAATATGTAGTAGGTCTCCCTATATAAAAGTGACGGCAGTCTTAAGTCAAAAGTGATCAGTGACCTTCCTGCTTTATTTTGTCAAACCATCCTTCAAAGCCAGAAATTCAAAGCAAGAAACCACTTCTTCCTCTGTTACCTACTCTTCCAAATTACACCACAGGACTATGGTAACTATGACATGCCATTATATAATACATGTGTGTTCTTGTCCACCCCAAGAGAGAAGTTTTGTTTGTTACCTCTTACCGACAGTTATTTTGACAGTTCTTTTCTGAGAGTCCATCCTCATCTTCTCCCATAATATCCACTGCCGAAAATATCAGTGCAACCAGAATTGCAAAGCAGCATACCAGTGCAAAGATCACAATGCATCTTTGCTGGGACTGAAAGAGATTAAGATTAAAAAAGTTTTAATGGCATGAGCACATTCCAGTCAATGACATGAGACTCTAAAACTTTTACATAAAATCTAAAATCCTTTCAAGATCTTACTGCCATATCTGTCAACTTGAAACACAGCTCAGAATGAAAACACTCTCAAAAGTCTCCTTCAAGTGTCACCTTGAGATGCATTTTAAATATCTCAGACATTGTTAAATAATTAATCACAGAAAATATTCATAATGCAAACTGTTTTCTGTTTGTACTACAAGAAAAGCATTACGCATTAAAATAATGATTCTTAAATTAACTACGTATTTTCTGATTGTGCCTCCCAGGTAAAGTACACACTTAGGATGGATGGTACTCAAAAGTCTTGAGAGTTTTGTTATAGTTGGCTGAAATATAACATGTCATTGCAAGAAGACTGAATTGCCAAGTTGTTGTTTGGGTTTTTTTATTGCTACACAAAGCAACTGACATTGTTACTATGTTTGTCACAGCAACTGAGACACTTTGGCAAGTCCTTGCCCCACAGTACTTACATTACAAGGAAAACAAATTCACCTATTATAGATGGAATTCAACGAAACAATGGGAGACTGTGGCTTAGTATGATAGGCAATGCCCTCCACGTCTCAGATTAAATATTAAAACATAGCATAGCACTACCTTATTCTACAACATGAAATCCTGAAGTACTAAATCAGATATAATTGGGTACAGCCCTAGATAAATGTGAACCCTCCTAAAGACAATCTCCTGGCACACAAATTACATAGCTGCATGAATATTTTATTCATAAACCAAATGTTCAAAAAACCATGTAGTTTTCTGCTGAAGAAAGCTTGCACAAAAACATGCATATATATAATGATAAAAGTCTAACTTCCGTTGCCATAGTTATTTTCTTAGTTTTCATTATTGTCCTGTAATTAAAATTTCTTACAAAGAAAAGAAAACTTTATCAAGGATTGAGAAAGTCTAGAAGTATATGGGAAAGCAGGAAATGTGAAAGGGAACAGAAGCAATGTCATACTTGCAGCTTAAAAACAGCTTCATAGCATTTCTATAATTCCTGACTTTTTAAGAGGAAGTAAGTTTCAGAGTAATAAGAATGTTTTCCTGAATGTGTAAAGACCTGACTTTTTTTTAAACTAAGCTTCCAGAACTTTCAGAAGAAACATGTTCATGCTTAAAGAACAAATCAGATAAGCATTTTATTCTGTCCATGAAAATTGAGAACACAGCAAACAACTTTTTCAGGCAGAAATAACTTTTCTGAAATTTACTGAGAAATGTATCCTTTTACCTAACAATAACACTGAATACGCTGCTCACGTTATATACACGTTTTAAATATAATGCATACTAGACACTTTTATACATTACAAATATACTGTATTTTCTATTATATTACCTAAAATCTTACAGAAATCCAGCATAAGAAGATCTTTGTCAAACATTTACAAAGCCCACTTTTGAAATAAATAAAATTTGGACCTTTTCTTTTTTTTGTGTGTGTGTGTGCTGCTAGGTGTAATTATGGCAACGTATGAAAAGAATTAGAAATTACTGCACTTGGGTGTCCAGAACTAAGGCTGCAGTCAGGTGCACAGGAGAACTAAAGAGAAAAATGTTAAATATTGTGTCATTCTACTAGCAAGAGAGACTGCGAAGTGCCAAAATCATATCTGAATCTGCTTTATGTCATTTCTTCATCAGGATGATTCACAGTCTTGCTAAGATAACCATTGTCTCATGTAGGTTTTTTTACAGTTCTGTAAGTGTATTTGCAGAAACAGTTCGATGCAGCTTGTTTCAAGTGCTGAACATATCACCATGACAGCAAGATAGCAAAGCTACTCCCATATCAGCAAGCCAAACAAGAACAAGCAAGCCCTTAAGAACAGGGGATGTGACCCAGCACGGCTCACAATCTCGCACTCTTATTCCTCCCAAACCAGGATAACGGCAGCCTTTCTACACCCGGGGAACTGTTCAGGGTCCCTATTTTGCAGAGATTTGTAGCAACAAGCATCCTAGCTACCACACAGTATAAAGAACTTCATGCTATTGCTCCAGGGAATAACTCCCATCTTCTTGCTGCATCACCATGCAAATAGCAGAACTACTACAGAAAGCTGCAGAGTCCACACACTGAGGCAGCGAGAGATGTTTCATTAAAAGGAGTCCACAGCACCTCTATTACACATTTTATGTTATAAAACAGCCCTAAAATCCTTTTCACCAGCTTAAAACTCAAAAGCCAAAAGCTATATAAAATGTACAGTGTATCAAAAGCAGTATCACAAGGAGAAGGGGACCAAACAACAACAAAAAAAAGCAGATGCAACAGATGCCTTGAGTTCCTTCAATAGCAGGCAATTTTATGGTAGCAATTTCTGTGTGGATATGTGCAACGAATAGAGAAAGGAAAGGCCAAAATCATCCTGAACGAATCCTCCTAATCTAGCTTTAATTCCCATTCCACATAAATTTGGGGAACATATTCAAGCCTTCTTGACTTCTGCGCTGTAGCTGAAATTTGTATTAAGTTTCAGTCCCCATTCTTTCAGTTCTGCACAGGTACAGCTTGTCAAGCTCTGCAGCTTGACTGACTGCTTCTCACTATGAGCAAAGCAAAGTTAGTACCACTAGCAGAACCACTGCTACTCTACCAGCACTAAAATACAGAACTGCACAAATCTTGTTTACTGCTCTTATTTACACAGATCCTTTACATTACGCATTTGTCTGTAACCACTTGTCTTAAGTATTAGCTTAACATTATGGCTACAAATAGGGTAAGGTACCTTTTAAATCCACGTACAAAAAAAAGAATCACTTTATTGACCCATGGAAATAGTATTTTTTCTTTGAACTAAGAATAGCACAAAACACTAAATCAAACAAAACACAAATTCCAAGTTTCCCACATTTCCACTCACAGGTCTGAAGGGTCAGGTAAAAACTATTCTAAAAACTTATACAGTTAGTAAGGAGGATTTTGAATGCTTTTACAGTTCATCTTGAAATTATTCCTGCCAAGTAGTGATTTTTTGATTGCTTTTAAATCTCTATATTACATTAGAAATGAATATTTGAATATTGCTTAGATTCAAATTGGTATTTATATTAGAAAACAAAGAATAAAAAATAACTACTAGCACCAAACTAGTCTTCTGAGCATTTCTTTTGACAATGGTAATAAATCTTAATTTTCATGCACTAACCCCATACTGTGGGCAACTTTCTAATAGGCTTTTTCTAATTAAAATAGATTAGAACAGACCATGTAATTGTTCTGTTATATTATCCATGAATGCCTGCATTTATGTGTGTGTGCATGTGCAAGTACTAGCAGGCTTCTTGAAAGAATTCAAAATAGAAGATGCTCATAGCATAGATAGGCTAAAAGGAATCTGGTAGCTTTACTTTTCAGACTCTTGTGTTGGTGGGCTTGGGCAGGCTGTTTGCTTGATGATATGTTGTTGTATATCTCCTTGCAACTGGGATCACTCAGATTATCAGACCTGTCCTCCAGCTTTCTTCAGTAACTGCCTGAAACCCCTCTATATCTAAGTTTTCAACCTTCAATACTTCATTGTGGAATAAAGGGTCGGTAGGGATTTATAAAGCTTGTGTAGTCCACCTGTCTGCATACATGGTTAATTTATCCAAATATTACTTCTAACAGATAGTTGTCTAACCTGTCCCTAAAAATCACCAGTTGAAAGAGATCCTGCAATCTCTTCAGGCAACCCAGCCCATGTCTTAGTACGTTACTGATGTCTAACTTAAATCTCTTATGCTGCAATATATCTTTTGTTTTCCTTCTCATACTTGCTGAAAACATGGGAGAGAGAGTATTTCATTCTTTCCTGCTGCAATGTCTTGCATATCTGTACACTGCTAGAGATGTTAAGAGGTCTGGGCTCAGAGGATCTACTAGGTTGATTGGACTTGTCAGAAGACAACCATGGCTGAAATTTCACTCTTACCAGTTTGGAGATCTCTCTACTGTGAGCCTAGAAACTCTGTTGCATGAGAGAGAGACTTCTTCAGAGCTCATGGAAGACTGGGAAAGAAACTTCTGCAGAAACAAGGACTATCAAAAATGCTATTTTCCATTTCATGAGCAAAGCCCACTTCATTCACCTCCCTATTGCTTAAACAATACCTACATTAAAACAAATCCACCAAAATACTGCATTTACTAAAACAAAGTATGGTAATTTTCATGCTATTACAGTGAGAAAAAGAGCAAAAGTGCATGCACTACAGTACTCTTCAGACTAAATTTTAACCTGAATAGGACCCTTTCTATTTGTCTGTTATTAAGAAAAAGGATAGTTTATGCCAGTTGATGTTGTCTGAGAGATGGTGATACCCAGGCAGAATTATATATGAGAGCAAGAAAGAAACAGGCTTCCATCTTTACTGCACTCACTGTGCTCAAAAGCTGTTAAGAACACTTCAATGGCCCATAAAGCTTTCAGTTTCTTTACAAACAACACATATGCTCTGTAACACACTAAATTTAATCAGGAACTTACTTTTACCTCACTACACTACAAACATGTCCTTCTCTCTCCAAAAAAAAGAATCATGAAATTGCAATGCTGCGTGTACTGAGAAAACTGAGCACCTAAAACCAAAACATGTAATGGCTTTGAACTACTGCCTTGTTTTTATACCTATTCAAAGAATAAAGGAGGTAATATTTATACAGCATACTAATACAGAGCTCATGTTTGCTTGTCAGAACCACAGAGGCTCTAAGAGGTAGGTTTTCAAACCTTCTGTAGTATCAATAGTCTGCTCTTTCCTGCAACATGTCTGAGCACCAGTGTGAGAACCAAAGTACTCATCTTCAACACTAGTAACCTATTCAACAGCTCTCAAAATCTTGTTTATGAGTGGCGTATTAAGACATGCTACAGTACATTTGCCAAAGATAGATTCTTGGATTAACCTTGGTTCTTAAAATCATTATGTGCGTTTATTAGAGAAAAACATTACACTGTTCTCCATCAATCTGGTATCCATATATGGTAACAGTCTTCACTGCAGCCTTAAATCTCCCAGCTAGCATTATTAATACCAATCAACACTTAAGTTCCTACTAAACAAAAATAGGAAGGAACTGATCCAAGAGTGTTACATTAAATATTTTCAGATTGGCTGTGACTAGTGAGCTTCATTCTTGGATACTTAACTTACTGTCTGAGGCTAACAGAGAGCTTTTAGCATTTACCTCTGAAAACTCACAAGCATGAGTGAATATCAGAAGACTGGAAAGATGTTACCCGTACTTAGGATAAAAAGGTGGGAAGGCAAGTCGGGAAACAGTAAACTAGTTATTTTCATTTCAATCTGTAGAAATTACTTGAACAAGTATGTAATGAAGCTATGGTACATAAAAACCTAGAAGATAAGAAATTTTGTCAAGAAAAAGTCACATCAATCAATTTTGATTTCTATCTTTCCTAGTCAGGAGCCCTGTTATCCTGATGAAGAACCAGCAAACAACATCTACTTAGATCTTCAATAAAAAGTTTCTCACAAACCACAGAAACTATGTCCAGATTATTATAGAAGAGGTGTAAAACTGGCTGGAATTTCATGCTCATTAAAAAAAGGGAGGATGTTTCAGAAAAGATTTAGAGGATTCTGCTGCGTATCTGTTTTTGTTCATGTCTTCATTAACAATCTAAATCATGGACTAGAAACAAAATGTGCTTATTAAGTTTTCAATCAAAATCAAAACAGCGCAAATTGAAAGCATGCTGGAAGACTAGATTAAAATTTCAAAATGTTCTTGGCAGTTTAGGGAGTATGTTGAGAAAAATAGGCTAAAATTCAGTTAAGGAAGAGAAAAGGGCTACCAGTAGGTAGGAGCAATCATTTGCACAGATACAGGATCTGAGAAACCATTATGAAAAAGCATAATCAAAATGATTTAGAGGCTGGAGCAGATGCTTTAGGAAGGGACCAAAAAAATGGCATGAGTATGTAGTTCAGGGAAGAGAAGAAATATGACCAAGGGGTACAAAATTATCATAAGAGCATCAAGTATAGCAAAAGCAAAATTATTATTTACTAAGTATCACAATATCAGAAGCAGGATGTTTACTGAAACTTGCAGGAGTTAATTTTCAAAAAGATAAAGTACTTTTTAATGAAGTGGATATTGAGCATCTGGAATGTGTTGCTACGGGAGGCTGTGAAAATAAACATCAGCAGCAGGTTTAAAAAGAGATTAGACAAAGCCTTCAAGAACATGTCCACAGCAGATACTGGAGAAAACATGCAGGGATGTGTCCTCTAAAAGTGATGATGGATGACATGCTGTTGCCACTGTTTGACGCAGTGCAGGACTAGATATGCCATGGGTCTGAGCTGTAGAATATATTTTTAAACAGGTTCGTTTTCCCACAGAAGGACCCATGAGTTATAACAAACATGAATCAATTGTATCATGCTCTCGTGTTGACTTACATCTCTGTATCCTGGTACAACATTTGTGTTGACTTACAAGGCAAAAATAGTCCTTACTTTCTAGTTCAAGTTGGCATGTTTTGTTCACTTTTCAAGCCTGCATGGAGACAGTTTAGAGAAATACCAACAGTGAATATTTATTCCTATAGTTACCTGCAGGAAGAAGATAATCAAGAATGAATTCTTCAAATACTGTTCTTCAATTGCAGTGTTTTCCAAGCAAATAAGGCATATGAAGTCACACTGTCTGCCCAGCAGTCTCTGTCTGCTCAGTTTCGTTTTTGAGAGAAAGCCTTATAGAAATAGAACTAAGACATTTTACAAGATCCAGTATGTAGGTAGACTTGGCTGAGAAAGACCCAAATTAGTGCCTCTGCCAAGGGAAAGATGGTCCAAAGTTTTGCTTTCCAGCACACACACAACTTGGCACCTTGCAGCCTCATGGAGACACGGATGGGAGGAATCCCTGTTGCTGTGTACACAGAGGGGGTGCGGGCCCTGAGCACACACCCACAGGCGAAGCAGCTGCAGTGGTTTCACTGCTCACTGAAAAGATGTTTGATCCAGGCATATGACACATGAACAGACATGTTACTATAAATAGAAAACCAATAAACTACTTTGGAAGAAATCCAGGGCTTTAGGGGTTACTTATCTGAGCCTCCTCCACACAAAATGCTATTACAGAAACCTATTAATATTCAGAACATGAGCTCTATAAGAAAAAAGGGTTTCCAGCACATGACCAACTAACCTCTAATGCATTTCGTGGACTAGAGCTGGCATAAGAGAAGGATTGAAAAGCCTGCCTACATTTAAGGGTTCACGTGCCATTTTCTGGAAATTGGGTCTTGACTTCTCAACATGATATATTGACTCAGTCTTTGGCATAATGTAAGACAGTATTATACTTTGGTAATGCCAAAAAAAAGCAACTGTCTTTCCTAAAAATAACAGACTACTCAAATGTAGCATTTCCTGCAAAGGGAAAAAAAAACCAAAACAAAACAACAAAAAAAAAGTATTGAACAATCTGAACTTGGCCTGAACAACCAATTCAGAATACTTTTAATACCTCATTAGTAAAAAATACTGTAAACAGGATTTCTGTATCCCAATATTGCTTTACACATCTTTAAACCTGGACCCTTTAAGTAACGACTTTTACCACAGCTAATATTAGACCCATTACTCCATGGGGAACTTTGTAAGTAAAAATTGCTGGGCTAGAGAAAGTTGAAATCGATTTTTTTTTGGATCAGCACTTCACCATATAATAAAAAGACTTCACCATATAATAAAATTGACACCGAAGCGTCAATTCAGCTACAGTGACTCCAGAGTGATTTCCATCCCGCTCCACTGGCTAAGTCTAACACGTGTTGCTCTGGCAGCACAATTATGACCCAAACCAGACAGGACTGCAGTAACTATACAACAGTTCTAGCTCTTCAGCCAAGGCTCCTAAATTAGCAAAATAGACCAGCCATAAAGGTTTTAAATTTTAACATCAAACCCTTTAATGCTATTTAGGTGTGTTCCAGCCTAAGGACAATCTGTTGAGATGGTAAGATCCAGCAATTGAGCACACTTTAACACCATGAACCCAGGACAAGCAGCACCCGGGGACACAGGACAGGACAGGGTTGTCCTCTGGCTAACTGCGGTATTTAGTATTGCAACATCAAAGAATTTGAGGCTGCCTGACAGAAGGGATCAGCAAACTGTTGGACAGCTATTTTGTGCGCACACAATAAACAAACTTTCATGTGCAAAGGGCCTTTTAAGAGAAAATACAGTAAGCCTATCAATGCCACTGCAAGTATGTCCATGACAGATCATTCCACATCACTTTGGCATCTGAAAAGCGCCTGAACGTCTTTGTGGGCCTTACTCATATTTGCGTCACACTCCCCAAAATCAGTGAGAATTTGAAATGTGGATTCTGGTTCCCTGACAGCTATTAAATGCTTTATTTTTTAGTGTGTGTATATACACTCTGAAATACATATATTTATACACACAGATAGACACCCCATATATATATATATATAAAATAATGACTGTTAACAGCCAACACAAATCTGTTTCTAAATCACAAGGTAAAATTAGTAATATGTCAGATTCAGTTGTATGTGTTTATTTGCAAAGGCAGACCAGACTATATACAAATGATTTCATACTTGCAATTTCTAATCTACAAATGGTAATGCCTGTTGCATTTAAAAGTAGCTATAATTTATTTTAGTACTTTATGTCACTAATACTTTTTTTCCACAGTTACTAGTCAGCTTAGTAACCTAAAACTTGCTGATAGCACAGCATCAGTTATGAAAACCACATGTATTTATTTAAAGTATTTTATCTAAAATGCTGCTAATAAGGCTCTAAGATAAACTAAATGAAATGTGGAAGTCATGGAGAAATTTTTCCCCAGTATTTGCATGTCATTTGGCACATTAAATGATCATGCGTACAGTCAGCTCAAGCTTCTAGCACGCAGCCTTTCACTGTTCTTCCAAGCTTTTTTCAAGAAGAGACAAGAAAAAAAAAAAAAGACTAAAAATAAGAAATTGTGGCTACTGGCACATAAACGCCATCAGGGAGGCTGTTAGATACAAATCTGAGCTGAAGTGCAGTTCTGCAGCATAAAAAGCTCACCACTCCACATGAAGCATGTTTTTTCTTAGACAAATTAACAATGCAGTATACATTACCCTAAACCTTTTCCACTAAAGTTTAACATTTCATCCTGCAATTGGGACAAACTAAGAGTACATGGGCCATCAATTACAGCAAATCACATTAAGTCCTGATAAAGCAATCAAAGGCAGGTGCTGCAACTGAACCCAGAGGTACTAACTTCGTCAGATGAATCATAAATTGCCAGTTTCCCTTTCATAAAGTGTAAAAAGCAAACCAAGAAGATTTCGCATGATTTATTTAAGCGTTTTCTTTTACTCGTTCTGATGAGACACACTTGAGGAAAAAGTCTTATTAACACTATTATAAATTCACACAAAATTATGAAAAGAAATTATCTCATATGGGAAGCATTTATTTTTAGCTCATTCTGCCTTTCTAACTACACCATGAGTACATGTTGAAATAATAGATTTGCCATTCGGCCAAGCAAGTCAATTCTATTATCACAGAGAACATAACAAATGTGACATTTACAATAAGAATTATATTCTACTTTAAAGAGAGATATAGGAAAATAAAGGCAGGCTTATGATCCACAGCTTATCAGAGGTATAAAGGGAAACTAGTTAATTATAGTGATTAAGTGTATCTGATCTATGCTTTCTTTCTCATGACAGACTTGCAAGGTAATTTAGCTACCATGTCTTTTATCCTATAATATTCTGCACTTGAATTAAATGACAGTATTCGTAACTTTTACCCATCTAGTAGAATTACTAAAGATATAATTTCTTTACTCGTTGGAAATGTAACATTATGAGTAAAGACAGGACTACTGTATTGAATTTGGCTTCTGGGAACTCAAAATCATATATACAAAGCTGATCCTCACTATCATTTTTGGAAATACAAAACAAAGATATTTGGCCCGGATCATTCCTTGCCTGCCCAATGCTTTGAAGAAATTCTCTGTGTTGAGAACCCCGACTTTCAGTAGAAAAGGAATCTGTATCTGACACTTGCTTCTGATTCCAAACAACACTTCCGATGGTGAACAGAGGACAGAAGCCTGGAACGTGACCAGGAGCAGCACCATCCCTACTCTGCACGCAAAGTTCCAACAGGAGGAAAGCCAGGCTGGAAGAATGCACTTTCACACACAACTCACAAAGGCAGCTGACCCTCCTTGGAGGGGACCCCACAGGCTCTGCTTTGCTCCCTTTTCTCTGACCAAGGGTGACATTCCAGTTCTGGTTTCTGTGATGTGTGTGAGGGGGTTGTTTTTCCTGTGCTGCCTTAGCTCCATGTTAATAAGGTCAGAACCCTTCTGCTACGCTGGGATGTGAAGGTGTCCTGATTTACAGCCTTTTGTCAGGTTGTTTCCCTGCTTTGTTTTTCTCATTTATTACCTTCATGGAAAAGGCTTTGTTCTACTCCTTTCTTAGTCTAATAATATAGTATAGTATTATTCTACTGTATCTAGTCACAATATTTTGGTTTTCTTACTCTGTTTATATGAAAAAATAGCTTTCTAAAATAATAATTTCCACAACATTATATATAAGGATAATCTATTAACACTGTAATTGACTGAACATAGATTAAAAAAGTTAGCTTGGCTTCCCATGTTTTCTATTTTGTCTTTCTTTTTTTTTTTTTGCATCCGAGCCATTGAAAATTCAAACAATATAGAGCCCAGTTACATAAAACTTTTCACTTTACTAGGTAGTAGAGAATCTGCCCTTTCCCTCAGCCTGTCATCAATTTTCATGACACCTGACTTGAAAAACTTCTAAGACCTCCACCATTCTATTACATATGGTTTAAGTCAATCAATGTATTGAGAAGTTAAGGGAAAAGATGCACACACATGAATATACATACTTATACACACAGCCTTGACCACAAAAGCCACAGTTTAATAAGAAAACTATTCTAAAGATTAAATATCATATTTAATATATATTACTGTTATGATTAAAAAAAAAATTTAAATATCCACGCAGATACATGTCAAATCATTGCCGATTTGGAATTTTAATCATTCTGTAAAATAAAACATAGAATGAAGCTACTGTGAAGTTCTGTAGCAGAAAATCATAATAAAGGAAAAAAAAACAAACTACTGAGAGAGATGAAGATGAACCATGAACACACTAAATAGCCACACAGCAAATTGACATGGTGGAGACACATATCCCTCACTGGTGTTTCAATGTTCCTGCAAGGAGAGGAGGTGTATCACACCTCACCAATAAAAGTGATAATGTATTGGAGAAAGTTCCAGGAAAGAGTAGCTGTACGCCAAGAAGTGTCACTAAACATTATCACCTTTCATCCCACTGTGAAGTCCAATACTCTTCTGGAGCTTTTTTTTTTATTTTACCTTATCTTTTTTTTTTTTTTTTTGACAACAAATTTCTTTGGAAATACTCTTTTAGGAGTAGGAAAAGGAACTAAATTGTTAGGAAAAGAAACTGAATTATTTGGAATAAAAGCCTCTTATGGCAGGCTATCAACTGACGAAAATTGTTCTGGGCACAGGTTTATGCTCCCAATACCTTGCAAGCCCTTTCTAAATGGCAAAATAAAGTATAGCTTATGTTTTCACCTAAATATCAAAGACCCTAACACAGCAAAAGCATCTAGAGTAAGGTAAAGAGATTTATCTTGGAAATCTACATAGTCTACATAGATTTTGTTTTTAAATTGAAAGTATTTATTCCCATACTAATTTATTAAGAGATTTATACAAAATTATTTACAGAAAGCATTGCTCCAAAAACAAAAAAAAAAAATTTAATTATTTTGCTTGGCAAGCGGTGAATGAATTGATGGTAGCCGAGCAAATAGATGTCTTTGCTAGCATTTGTAAGAAATATACAAAGTATATACATGTGTCCTATAGAGCTTATTTCTAGACAAATGCCATTGTATATCAAAAGCACAGAATAGTAGTTCCCAAACTTTCTTGGTCACTGAAACTCTGCCAGACCTCAAGAACTATAATCGAAACCACAATGATTTATCAACAAATCATAAGTGCAATAAAAGTGAAGTAAACAGTAATATTTAATACAGTTCAGTGAGTCACCTCCACATAATATAATTTTTGTCGGTTATCAGGGCTGTCTGGACCATACCCTACAAAATTTCACATACAGAGAAAGCTTAATGATCTGCCATCAAAGTTACCTTTTCCTATAGTGGAGGGATATGGGCAAGAGGCACAGGTCCCACTCAAAGGTAACAGTCCAAACATACAGCAGAGATGTTCAGAACATTATATAGAAAAGGACAAAATTTTGTAGCAGTTTTGAGCTAAGGATGTGAGCATGCATGCATTATAGACACAAATGTCCATGAATGCACCAAGATGTTACCACTAAAGGTGACAAATGCTTTGCAGTAAGTTTAGCAAATGAGCCACACTTGTAACTATTCAGTAAGGACTTTCTGGAGAAAGGCTTGCTCTGAAACACTATCCTTGCCCACTAAAGAACTGCTAAGCTTGCTAGCACTATCCCAGTACAGATTTTAAGTCATGGTATGAGCCATGATCTTCTATGCCATTTCTCACATCCCCCATTTTTATACTGCTGGCACACTTCCCATCTGCTCCTGCCTTTCTCTACTTTCCACCTTTCTTTTGTATTGAATTTGCTATTGGCTTGGAACAAGGCAATGTGTATAATAGCAATTTTGCCACTGTCTTTAAAAGGAGCAAGGCTTAATTCAATCTTCAGTAAACACATATAATTGGGTTTATATTACAAAAGCCAAAAATCTACTTTGAATAAAAATCGTGATAAATTTCCTTCAATTCATAAAACTGTAGACTTTCTCTTTCAAGGACAGTAAAATGCAAACTAATCACGTAACAGTCACATTTCAAAACAGTCTTTTTCAGGGACAATATGCACTTCACTGTTTAAAACCTTCGCCTTTTCTTCAGTTCTTTCCGTCTGGCCATGAAAACTCCAGTTCCCTACGGACCTACGGGCATAATAAGATACGCACCTAAGCCAAAATTCATCCACTTCACTGAACTCAAATTCAGATTTTGCCAAGGACATAAAACTGCAGCTATATTCTGCAACATTCATTTTGCCATTTTAGAATGTACAGCCAGGTAGCAACCTCATAAGCTCAAGCAATTCTATTTATCATGATTCTCTACCAGACAAACCTCTTGATCTCATTTTGAGATAATACTAAGAAGATACACTATCAGATATGGTGTAAAGTCATCACTGTGATTTATACTTTGAGTACAAATGTCTTGATAAAAATTTAATAGATGATTCAAAGCATCTGGCATATTATTAAATATTCACATGTTACCCTATTACATATTAGCAAGAAGAAATGTCATTTTGATTTTCCTTTGTTGCTAAGACCTTTTGACAAATTTATGATTTTCTTTGTCCCTTTATTCCATGTTGTTCTTTAAAGGGCCTTCCACAACATACACCAGTTGTAGATTCTGCCCTTTTTATGACAGTCATGCTCCTCTAAGGGACACACCAAATGGCAAGATATCTCACATGGTCTGCTAGGACTGCAAGTCTGGATTTGTTTCTACAAATTAACTTTATGCTCAGCAGCTGAGCTTTTTATTCAGAAAGGTGAACAAGCTGAACAATAAAGCATGACAGTAACTTCTTCTGGTTGCAACTGTGTTCTATTATCATATATGTACTGATAAAATAACCTTACTAAGTTCAATGATTTTCTTTACATCAGTATAAATGAACACAATTTGGCTCTTTGTTCTTCTTAGCTCCTCCATGACTGACAACTACATAGTTATTTAGTAAAAATTAAGAAGTTTAAATACATGTCATTCTTATGTGTGTTTCTTGCATGGCTTTCAGCTTAGTTCTTACATTAAAATAAGCAATTAGTACACTGAGTACTAACTAGGCTTGCTATCTTGTCCACATACTAAAAATTTTGTAATAAACTTTGCAGAAAAAAAAAAATAAAGCTCAACAGTTTTGCCTAAGAACCACAGAAACTGTTTTTAAACATGAGGGGGGAAACATTATTAGTTTCCTTCTAAGCCAAGACAGTTTGAACTGAAGGAAAATTACCTAGCAATTTATAAATTCAATAAATATGCTTGCACTTATCCACAGATCCCTCCAGGAATGTTGAATCCATTTACTATATCAGCACAAGTTAATATATTCTGTTTCTGATGTTTTGTAGCTGTGCAAATTACTTTGCAAATGACAACTTCAGCAATTTATTTCTTTACTATATAAGAATGGGCTTAGAGATTGTAAATGATTATTTGACAAAAAGCACATCAGATTTTTTTTTGGCTCAATGCAAAAATTTTGCAGTGCTCTCTTCTCTGCTAGATGATCACAACTCATTCCGTAGAAAGCTGAAAGAAATTATGCAGGCAAACTTTTTGACTGAAGATCTACAAAAAGTCTGAGACAAAGAAAAATTATCTGAAGGTTAAAAACAAAAAAACCAAGACCTAAAAGCAGCTTGAAGAATTTTGCTGTCATCTTCTACTAAGCATATGGCAGAACATAGCTGTTTAAAATGTTGTAACTGATGGTTTGGACGGTATCCTTTTTGAAAAACAAGCCTCTTGATCCCGAGGTATAAGAAATAAAGCAAGGAAGGGAAGAGACCAGTCTGGCTGAGTCAAGACCCCTTGGCCAAACTAAAAGGCAAGAAGGAACTGCTTGAGCACTTCAAGCAGAGACAAGTATCCTGGGAACAGTACAGGGGCACTGCCTGGTCATGTTGGGATGACGTCAGGAAGGTCAAGGTGTGGCTGGAACTGAAGTTGGCAAAGGATGTGAAGACTAACAAGAAGGGCTTCTACAGGTATGTCAACCAGAAAAGGAAGGTTAAAGAAAGGATCCTCCCACTGATGAGCAAGAACAGCAAGCTAGTAACAACAGATGAGGAGAAGGCTGAGGTTCTCAACAACTTTTTTGCCTTGGTCTTCACTGGCAACCTCTCTCCTCAAACCTCCGGAGCTGAAGGATGACAATACAGGGACCAGGGGGGCAAAGCCCCTCCCACCGTAAGTGAAGACAAGGCTTGTGACCACCTGAGGAACCTGAATGTACACAAGTCTATGGGGACCTGACGAGACACATCCCAGAGTCCTGAGGGAATCAGCTGAAGTATTTGCCAAGCCATGGGAGTCAGATGAAGTCCCTGGTGATTGGAAGGGAAACATTACACATGTTTTTAAAAATGAATGAAGGAGGACTCCATGAAATATCAACTTGTCAGCCTCACCTCTGTGCCTGGGAAGATCATGGTACGTATCCTCTTAGAAGCTCTGATAAAGCACATGGAGGACAGGGAGGTGATTTGAGACAATGAGCATGACTTTATCAAGGGCAGGTCCCACCTGACCAAACTAGTGGCTTTCTACAACCGAGTGACTACACCAGTGCACAAGGGAAGAGCCATGGATGTCATCTGTCTGGACTTCTGTAAGACCTTTGACACGGCCTCCCAAAACATCCTTCTCTCTCAAGTTGGAGAGATACGGATCTGATGGGCCAGCTGTTTGGTGGATAAGGAATTGGCTGGATGGCAGGACCCAGAGGGTAGTGGTCAAGGTTCGATGTTCAGATGGAGATAGGTGACAAGTAGCATCCCTCAGGGGTCTGCACTGGGACCAGTGCTGTTCAATATCTTCATCAATGATATAGACAGTGGGATTGAGTGCACCCTCAGCAAGTTTGCAGATGACACCAAGCTGAGTGGTGCAGTCAACATATCAGACAGATGGGATGTCATCCAGAAGGACCTGGACAAGCTGGAGAAGTGGGCCTCTGTGAATCTCATGAGCTTCAGCAAGGCCAAGTGCAAGATCCTGCACCTGCATCAGGGCAATCCTTATTATAGGTTTCAGCCTGTCCCAGTCCATGACCATAGCAAATAGCTGACAACGGCTCTTCTTAGGACTTATTATACTTGTAACACTATATAAAAATCTATGCAACTGTGACACCTCGTTCCAAATACCAGTCCAATATTAAAACACTATATCCTGACTGCCAGGAGGACATCACTTCCTTCTAATTGAAGTATTTTTCCCTGGCTTTGTTTATGAAGGTACACAGAATTTTAGCACCTCTTTGAATGCTACAGTGAGTCCTCCCTCTGCTGTAGTCATCTTCTTAAGCGATCAGTCACATATGATTATTTTATTAACTAATTAATATTTGATTATTTTATTAATATTTCAGATGGACTTAGTTAAGAAATGCATTGTAGATATACATAGACATCATAGAGACAGCATACTAGGACAATGGAGAAAGTCCTCTTCCATTTTAGCCTCGTGGTCCCAACCCCTCCAAACATTATAATTTCTACTCCTAATCTCAGTTCAAAAAAAAAAAAATGGATGGAGATATGTGGATTTGATAAAAGAAGAAAAAGCTTTTTTTTACTTCGGGAAGTTCTGAAGATTGTAAACTAACAAAAGCATTATGAGGCTAAACATTAAAAAAGTGGTACTCAGCTAAAACCATTACTGTATCCCTTTTATCTTTAAAAAAACCCATCAGAAATAATCTGTAAATTCACATCAGTGCATCATTGCAGAATCTAATACAGTAGCAATTTACTGAAGTTAAGATTTCTTCCCCCAACATCAGCACATGCACTTTGAATAAACATTCATTACTGCTTTCACTGTTCATTTTCTTAGGTGATAAAATTCATCCTAGTTGGCAGACAGTTAGGTGATGACATGAACTTAGTCACAGGTTAGTGAAGAAGGTAGCCAAAGGCAAGAAATGGCAGTAGGACCTACTGATGCTGAGTGACCAAAAAATTATATGGCTGAACATAAGTGCATATGCCATTTCTGACTTAATTTGCCTCAAATTTATTTTTAAACTATTACCATCTATGAGCAAGATCATAGTTATAGTACATAACCTTATGGAAACATGAACTTAGTGTATGGAGGTCAAAGAGGCAAACTAAAAGGGGAACAATTTCTTCACATTATGAATTTTTGTATACTTGTGTATCCACAACCTAAAAGTCAAATATAGTTGTGGTCCACTCATTTAAAAAAAAAAAAAAAAAATCACAGAATAGCTGGAAGAAGTATGGAAAAAGGTATAAAGGACAACCAGTGTCTACAATATCTCTATGTAAAGAAAGATTAAATAAACTTGTAGTCTTCAGTTTGGAAAAAGATATGACTAAGGGAGGAATGTGGCAGAAGTATGATTTCATAAGTGGCATGGAAAAAGTGACTAAGAAGCAGTTATTCACTGTCTCTTCCAATGAAAACATAAGAAGGCATTAAATTAATTATGTTGGCAGGTTCAAAATGAATGGAAAAGGGTACTTCTGTGGTACAATACCACATAAGGCTTTGTTAAACTGTAGAACCCTTTGCCATAGGACACCATAGATGCTAGAAGTCTACATAAATTTGAAAACGGATTTCTTTGCATTTTCTTAATGAATGGAAAAAAGCCCTGGGAGCTAGTAAAGACCAAGATACCAACTCTAGTATGTGGAGATTACAACAATTAGGTCTATTTTCCCCCACAGTACAGCTGTTCTTGCTATATCTTTCCTGGAGAACAACTCTGGCTAAATACTTCAGGACTGTATTTGAGGGTAGCACTGTTGTAAGACACATTGTCTGCTCAACATGGGTAACATATTCACTTACAAGACTAAATACCAATACTGAATGTCTACCACTTGGAAAAATTTAAACCTTTGGGCTGTTCAGTAAATTTTAGTCATGGCATAGGAAGAGGAGGAAGACTGACATACTCCTTTACATAAATCTTTACAAATTTAAGGCCATCTGTATTTGGATTTATGCTGGTAATAAACTACTTGTGTTTGTTGGGTTTATTTAAATGACCTCAATACAAACAACAGCAATAGTTATAAATAAACAGCACCAACATGAATTCAGAAAACTGACTCCAATATTAAAAAAATAAAGCTAGTATTAAGCCTATCTGTCATGATGCTAACAACATCTGATTGACTCTATCAAAAAAGTAATGCTATCCATCTAAACCCAGCCTTTTGTCCTGGTTTCAACACATTTAGAGGGATACACTTTTTCTTTATTATTGCACAAAACCTTGGAGCTCCTCAGTTCCACAGGCAGCCACACTTGGTGTCAAAGCACAGCTTCCAGATAGCAACTACACTAGATTCATGAAGAGAGTAGTTTGATTTTTTACTTGTTATTCATCTTAAGTCTCAATAACTGCACACACAAAGGTAGCTGTGTACTTTGGCTATATAGCCTGCATCACTTTCCCAAATAATAACAGAAGATAAATTAACTTGGGAAGTACCTTTGAGCCACCCGAGATGTCTAGTCCTCAGAACTATCTCTATTTTGCCTCGAGTACACACTTTACTAAGTCAGTTTTTGCTTGCTTTGAACAGATTCTGATTATAACCAAAGACAGAGATACTCATCACCACTAGAAAGAAAAAAAAAAAAAAAAAGAAGTAAAAACGGTAGGTTACAAACTCCCCAAGTTGGTATAATTATTATCTGTGTGAATTATCAGTAAATAGGACGAATCATACACTCAATGTCAGTGAGTTAAGCCAGATCCATGAATTTAATGGAACTGGCACAAAACTCGCTATGTTGATATCATTAAAGTGAATGAAAAAGTTCTGCTTGTCCCACTGGAAACTTGACAAGGCTGTAATTGATGGAAGAGAAGTAGCAACTAATAAACCACATAAGCAAGATAACTGTCATCAACATCTTATAGCTAGGTAAAATGTGTCTTGTCTGTGGTTGGCCAACACAGAGAAGAAACAAATATAGACAATCCATTGCAGCCAGGCCATTTCTGGCTATTTTTTGGCCAATCTAAACAGAATAAACAAGAATCTTGTCCTTCTGCAAACTGGCAGTACTCTCATGCTCTAAATCCAGTCTCTTTCTTCCTTATTCAGGTTTCAGGGGTATTTGCAGTGGGCAAGCCACCCAGCAGTAAAAATACACGATCTACATGTATTCTGTGAATAATTCAGTTTACCAGGCCATGTTCCTAGGACCACAGAATCAGCTACATTAAAAAAATAAAATTATTCAAACAAGAGAAAAGATAATTTTTTAAATTAAAAATCAGTTCACACCAGTAAAATAAGGTTCACAGGGCTTCAAGAATGAAAATTTTTACAGTGTTATGAAGCAAGATCTCAATCCTAATTTATAAATACATTCTAACATCTCTGTAACAGACCCATGTTCCTTACACCTACGAATGCAAATCCACTACAAAGTTCTCGTCTGGATTACTCCTTTCTAAAACTTAAGAATACCTAGCAGGCATCAAGACAGCAAAACACAGTGCTCTTTACTTTCTAAAAATCTTGATTCTTCACATAGGAAGAATATATTCTTATTCAGATGATGAGTGAGATGTTATCCATTTTCCCCTATGCACTCTCCCTGCTTCTCTTAATTTAAAGAAGTTGCAACATGTACAAGACCAATGCTGATTGGTCAATTAGAGTTACATTAATGCGCTATGAATTTCTTAGAATAACATTAAAAGCAGCAATGAATCTTAATTTAGATGCCAAAAAGGTTTATGAGTTTAGAGCACCAGCAATGTAAGCATCTTTGTCTTACACAGTTTGCAGGAGGAAAATCAGTAGAATTTACAGCTCTTTCTCAGAACTTAAGTGAGGAACTTGAAAGTTGATAGAAAAAGCTATGAATAATGATTTGGTAATTTGAAACAACATTCAAAGAAGAAGCGTCTCCCAAGTGACTTTCATGACCAGTAAATTCTAGTGTTTTCTTCTTAACATACAGTAATTTTCATTTATGCTTAGCAATATTCTTGCCTTTACGAGCCAAATCACAGATTCCATGCCAAATCAAAGCCTGCAAAATTCTCCCCTGCAGTAGACAACGTCTTGCACTCCAAAAGTCAAAACCTCTTGGTTAGTTTTCAAGCCAGCAACTCCTGGAACTGATTCATTAAAGAGATGGCACTGGCTGGAAGAAATGGGTGGGGCAGAATGGCCTGAGGCAAAGCAGCAATATGCAGCCTGGGTGGGATCATTTAAACTGTGTTAGAAGTACAGCTTCAATAGATATGATATCGACAACTTCCTGGATAACCCTCTCATACCTACAGAAATTTCAGAGAACAAATGATTATGAAGCATTGTAGCTATTTAAGCCAGATGCTTGAAGTTGGATGATGTGAACATTACTTCTCTATTTCAGTTTTTCAGTCATAATAAAGCAAAGATTTGTGAAGTTAAAAGATGTCATGGATATACTCCATTGTTACTGCCTTGTCATTTTTGTTGAAACATTTCTTAATTCACAGTGAACACTACAGAACAACAGTATGATTCTGTCAGTGATCTCCACGATTTTTAGGCTACAAACTGAACTAGAAGCCCTGTAGATCACTTGGAAAGCAAATACACAATCCTATGCTGAAAGGACTGACTGCTTCCTGGATGAGTTTTCTAGAAGTGCTAGGTGAATGCTAGCTATCAGGATTCATATTATGCATCTATCTCAACAAAAGTCATCACTAAGACAAACTGAAGTAATAAAATGTGCATACTCTGGTTAGCATTTGGAAAGGACACACAAGAACAGGCAGCAATTGTAACATTGTAGAGTAAATTCAAAGATTTCCCATCTCTGATTTGCAACTATCATCCCAGGACTTTTTCCTGAAGGCTTCAGCACTAGATCTCTGAAAATCCTTTTTCCTCAGTACTGAGCAAGAAAAACTCTGCACAGTTGATGAGATCATGTCACCTGTGCCAACTGCAACACAGTAGCAGGATCAAGATTGTGCTCTTGATCATGGTTTACAGACTGGATATAGGTTTCCAGAGCTTGAGTTCAGCCAGTTTCTAGTTACGCTGTTTTCTGTGGTGGAAGGAAAATACAGGTAATTTTTCCTGACAATGCTTCAATGTTTTGGTGGCAAAGACTTGATGGCACAATGACCGATCTCCTCCTTCTCCAATTCTTCCCCTCTTCACTCCCTCCCCTCCACCCAAGAAAAGTTGTAGCACGCTGATAAAACAGCATGAGGAAGTTTGGACTGCCACTGTCTAGGGAGCACATATTCCGTGGGCAGGCAGACTAATTCATTTGCCAGAGCTGTCAAGCCAGCCCTTTCTACAAACACTAGCTTAAGACAAAATAAAAGAAAAATTATAATAAAATGTTTTAAAAGCTGCACACAGAGCGCTGAAGCAAATGCATAGTAATTAACTGGTTTCCTGGGCAACCAAGGGCAAAATGATCAAATCTGCCTGCTTAAAATTAGATTCTTAAATTTACATCTAGACATTTAGGAGTTGCACAACTTCCAGGTGTTCTGAGCTGCAGCTGTTTTGATTAACTGCACCTCTAGCAACGTATGCAAGTCTTGCAGTTTTGGGAACATAAGTCAGTAAGTTTTTCCTTTTCCAGTTGTGCCTTCAGTAGAAAGTATAGAAAGGGCTTAATTTGCCAGTGTGCACCTACAACATGTCAGACTCAAGCAGAAGTGACCTTTCAAAAATCTAAACAAGGTAAGACTCTAAATTTACGCATTAAGACTAGAGATGTCTGCCTACCTAAACACAGGTATGAATCCAGTCTACTGCACTAGACTACATAACATGAAAGGGCAGCTTAAAATCCAACTGCCCAATTTAGAGAGGAAATTAATGGCACAAATCCAACAAGAAAGCTTAGAAAATTGCCCTTCCCATCTCCGTCAGCACGTGTCTGCATTTGTTTTTGAAAGGGGCAACAGGGAAATAACACAGGTGAAGTGGTTAATACCCTGCTTAAATCCACTGAACTATTCCTAGTCTCCACGACAGACGTCCTGTCTTGCAAACCTTGCATGGGTGCTCCACATGTTTTGCCAGTCCTTTTGCCTTATGTTTGTCAGTATTAGCAAGCATGAGATCTCTGTAATGAGCCGTGCAGCGATGATTTACAGAATTGCTTAGAAATTTTATTTATCGAATGAGAAATGAAATGCATATCCTGGCAGATGGGCAATCATGAAAGTGGTTTTGGACTATCTAAATCAATTTTGTTTCAAGAATAGATAAGCTCTTGTGCAGTTTTCTAAACCAAGAAATCAGACATCTGGAGACGTCATTGTCGTAGCCTAAACCATATTTTTACACTATTTTTTTTGCATCTTCCTGTGTGCATAAGAAAGAAAATGGTATTAACTGGATAATCAGTGATTTCACATTACAAACAAAACCAATTACACATGCTTTTCTCTGTTTTGTACAACAATACTGGCTAATTCCTGGGGTAACATAATGAAATGATAGGACTCCCACTAGGTATGCACTTGTCCAGGTGGGTTACAATGTTATAATAGAAGTAGTATGTGCATGTAGTTCACTAACAAGGATTCAGAAAACAACCTGCTGTGTAAAAAAACAAGGAACTAAGAGGCTCTCTCTGCAGTTCACTCCTTTTATTTATTTATGAGGGAGAGAAAATACTCGCTCTAAAAATGCCAAAAAAAAATAAGTGACAGGTGGTAAAGAAGATTCTGAATTGTTTCAACTCTTTAAGGAATTGAGTCATGGGAATTCTCGTATTTCAAAATAATTTGAAGTCTTCAGAATGTTATTCTCTACGGTGTTTCCTAGAAGCTTTTCTTCACTAATTTAAGCAAGAACAAACAACACTGAATTTTAATTAACTGTCAGGTACACCAGTTTATATTCCAAGCCTCCTCCAGGAAACAACTATTTTAGAATTTAAGACAGAAGAGTGTTTATAACACAATAAATAATATGCTTCTCACTGCAGCCTAGTGAGTGTCAAGCCCTAAAGGTAGTAAAAAAACCTTAAACTAAGCATGGTCTTCTACATCCTGCATCCATTTCCCTAGAGTACACTGTCCATTCAGAAATTATGCTTTTGATTTAAAGAAAACATATTTACACAACATAGTTTGCAATCTCAGAGTCATCAGGAAACATACATGTCACTACTGAAAATACAAGAGACCTATGTAAGCTCAGAATATGATCTCTGTATCTAGATTCTGCAAGTTTGCCATATTCAGCTGTGGCTCTGTCTTTGACCATTAAAACCAACAGCACCTACATTTTTTAAAGTTGGACACTTTATATACAGTTAGGGTATGCAACCTAACAGAAATCCAATTTCATGGTTATGGTCAGAACTTCTCTTTGAAATTAATCCTGACTCAACACACCACCCTTCCCCCAGCTGCTAAGATGCAGTCTAGGTCAAAATCTCTGCTCTGTTTTTTGTGCAACACCTAATACTAATAAAGCAGAACTGGCAAGAACACTGAACTCCACTTAGTGTAAAGTCTAAGTACAATGCAAGCAGTTGCAATATTGTAACATAATTCTTACTCAGTGGCCAAATTTACAGTAAAGCAAACTGGGAAGAACCTGTCTTTAAAACGCAGAAAAAATGGTAAACACCCATTTTTCAGTTACAATGATATGGACTGCACTGGATATTATTTTTTTAAACAAGGAAATAAATAAATGAATAAAGGTATTTGATAGCTTCAGTGAACCCTCCCCCAACATAAACTGCTGTGCTAATTAATTTTCACCATATACTTTCCACTGCACTTCTTCAGTCAGGCCTAGAAGCAAAATGTTACACAGAAACCTCTTAGCAAAGCAAAATATTCAGCAGCAGTGGGCACAGGGAAGGGCAGGGCAGTGAGTACCAGCCTTGGCCCTGGTCCTCCCATCAGAGCTCTCAGCTGAGAGCCAACGCACAGAACATCTTCAGGAGACTTGAGCTGTTCCTGCTGAAATTTTCTTTGGACAACACTAAAAGTATAGCCCACAACGTGTATTTTTGACTAAGACTTTCCAGGTGTCCATTCTTGCAAACGAATGTTATCACACAGACTGCCCACAGCTTTGTTTGGAGACAGTTAAAATCCACTGGAGCTTTTTTCTTCCTGCAGAAAATGGAAGAGTAGTGGGGAGGAGGAGGGGAATTTTTTTTTGGTCTGTTTAGAATGTGATTAATCCCTGGGAAGTCACAACACACCATACCTGGTAGTAAGTGCTTGTAAAATTCAGCCCTAGGCAACTGACTCTGTTTTTATTTCTAATGTCCGAGTCACTAATGGATTATTTTCTAGTATTTAGCAGCAGGTGAATTAGTATCCTCACCTCTTCTGGACACCTTTCAAGAAACACAGGTGTGATCCACAACAGCAGCAACCATGCACACAATTTAAATTGTGGTAGATAGACAAGAAAGCATGTCTTTGAAAAATTTTCACAGCTCCCATACTTCTACAAGAGTAAATAATTTTCAAACTACAAAACAAAGCTTTATGGCAGTGGCCCATGCCCATTCTGTATTAAAATTCCAGTGTAATATGCCCAATAAAAATTTTAATCAAAAATTCCTTTCTGAAGACACAAACGTTAGAAAAGAAATACTGTGTTACAAATAGGAAACAAACTACTCAGCAAACCTTTACACCATGGGTAAATTAATAACACACACTATGATTCCAGGGCAGTATTTTTTCCCCTGTAATTATCTATATCTATACAGTACTTCCTCAGGCAGCATCTTGCATGTATCTTTTACATACAAGCATTTAATTATATTGTTCATGAAAAATCCTCCTACTCCCTCTCCATCACCAACTGAGAGAATATATTATATGTGCTTCCCCACCACCACTGACACAGATCAGAGTGAATATTTCGCTGGTTATTGGACCATAAAATGACGCACAGCAAATGCACTACTTCTAAAACCTTGCACTAGAGAACCCATAGGGCTGCTACAACTGGGAAGACTATTAAGGTCATTCTATATCAACATGAATTAGCAACCTTTTAGCCTTTATTGATCCTTCAGATTCTTCTACAAATATTTTTACATTTCCTTTGAGTAAAAGCAGACTCAAATCAACAGTGAAGCCAAATTGATTAATAAATTTACGAAATAGGTTTAGCATTTTGAGGACTTGTAATTTGCTAACAAAAAAAATGACTACAGACATTAGAGTAACACAAAGTCATCTAAATCCTGAAGTATTGTATATTAAATCTCTTTCTACAACACAGTTAAAAAATTGCATGTTCTCTCGTAAAACACACAGCATGAAAACTAATTTCTTCAGTTAGACTGTTTGCATTTGCCATGACTTCAGGGAGTTTTGAAATTGATAGAGTAGAAAGATTCATGTTTATCCTGATAGACATTTAAGATTTGTTTATGTTTACCAAGCACTTAACTGTACCTGCATGTTTCCTGTTAACACTGCAGTACTGCTCACTATATGAAGTAAAATACCTAAACACACATCTGAAAAGAGTTATAAACATTAACCCCGTGGAGGTTTTTTGGTTATTTGTGGTTTGTTTGTTTTGTGGGGTTTTTGCTTAGTTTTTGTTTGTTTGTGTTTTTTGTTTGGTTTCTTTCTGTCGAAAGAACAAACAACGGGTTTTTGCGATGGCACACGCTACAAGCGTTGTTATTGGCAGCACCAGAGGAATGAAGTGCTGTGGCACATGATCTCAAATCCATCCAAAACAAGATCCATAGTAATAGTTTCCTAGGTGTTTTTTTTTTTCTTCCAACAAACTTTTATCCCAAAATTATGACTGCATCCTTTCTAGGAACTTCGCAATGCAGCAATTACCTGTCAACTCCATCAAATCCACCAGGATCACCAAGACAAAATTCTTTCAGGACTCAGTCTTTCATGCTTTTCTGCAACTCCCAAAACTCCCAAACTGAGCAACTAGCTTTGGATGATAAATACACTAATGATCTTGAAACAGAAGGTATACATGATGCACAGAGATAAGAGAACTCCCCATCACTTACTGGCCACAAGACCACATCAGCACTGAGAGACAGAGCCCAAGTGCACCAAGAGGAAGCAGCTAACTACAAGCATAGTTTCATGATGACCTCTGTAGCAAACAGATGCTAGAAGAGACATTAACAAGTTCTGCCTATAACATTCCTCCCTCACATGGAACTCATATTCTTATGCTTTGCACGTACGAGGAAACCAATTTGCTCTACCTGTGCTCTAATAAAAGAACTATCTGATGCAAGCATTGCTTTTGTGTGATTGACCCTCTGTAAGAGTGGAATGAAGAGTAGGAGAAAAAAAACCCAAAAGGTTTCTTTTTAACATGCCTATCACTTTTGACAATCCTACAAAGAGAACAATAAGAAAATAAACAGTAGTGCATACAAGTTTAGTAGAACCAGAAAGAAACCATGAAAGTTTAATTGACCTACAAGACCTTTACATCATGGAGTTTTTCAGCACTCTCTAAGATCAGTCCCTTCTACTTTTCCAAAGAAAAGAAAAAAGAGAGATGAAACTTCTTTTTTTTTTTTTCCCCCCGACATAAATTTCACAGGACAGTTTGAGACAGTGGAAGATCCTTCATTCTTACTTGAATGAGCCAGAGGTTTGCACAGTAGTAGCTCTTCAATTACTCAAGACCCAAAGGCTCAGACAGCATGTTTGGGCCAAATCAAGTATATATGCTTCCAAAAAATTCTCACCAGAACTAATGCTGGTAAAATCTGTACCACAGTACACAGGTTTTGCCTTTCTCAACAGGAATGGCCACAACAAAATTATTAGTCCTACACCACCTTCCTTGCCATTTTTCTCAAATTAATATCCAGTCTCAGTCATCATCTGACCAAATAAATACCCATTATATGGCCAAAACAGAAAAGCCATGTGATGAAAGCTATATCCCATCACATAAGGCAAGAAGAGGATGCATGGTCTCTGAACACCTCTGATCATCTGTAAGGTTGTCACTATTGAGTTAAAGCCATAACTATTAAGTAAAGTCATCCTCCTATGGCAATGGAGGCAGAAATGCTGCAAGTTTCAACACAGGATTTATCTACTCTCTTCAGCTGAGTAAGGATCTACACCAAAGGTTGCCAACCTTCTGCTTTGTCTCCTTCCAAAATCTTCATGGATCCAAAAGCTTTAGTCATATACCTGAGGTGATTCTTGGTGAGTAACAGGGAAGCAGAGCTGCTGGCACAGTTCCAGGGGAGTAGATTGCACTCTCCTCCTCCAAGCTGTCCATTTCATTATCAGGTGATACAATGGAGCTGGCTCTGCAGCTGTATCCCCAGGTGACACAGCAACATTGGAAAACATGTTTAAAAATAAAGTGATCTTAGCAACAGATTTACCATAAACTGAAAACTCAAGTGCAAGATCTAAAGAATTCCTTTAAATACGGTAGTTTCCCATCACCACTCCATATAGTGGAATAAGCCTGGAAATCCAGCAAAAATGCACATCATGTCTCCCACCACCACATACTATGCAGCCTCAGTTCTGACCAGAGCACACTCTTTACATAAGCACTGGAAATACATCCTCCAGGGCATAACTCCGTAATTGGCTCTTCTTCCATCTGCACAGTATCAAGTGGGTATAAAGTTGTCAGTACCCTTTTGTGATCTCCAAGTCGTTTTTTTTTTTGTTTTGGTTTGGTTTTTTTGCATAAAAGGTCCACAGTACATCTCAAACTTAATTGCTTTCAGTATTCTCAATATGGTCATGAAATATATGAACAATTACGTGCAGAAAAACATCACATTGTTGTGAGAGTCATAAGATATATGGGCCGTGGAATCTTGCCCTCATATTTCAAAACACTGCAAATGCTGCAATACAGACATTAACCAGACACAGAAAAATATGTATTATCCAGCCACCTTCTCACTTTAGCTCTGCTTCTCAGGAAGGTGCTCCCATCAATTATTTCACTTAGAGACCAGACTGACTTTTCCCCTGACTTAATTTTCCCCAACCTCCATTTTTGATGGCATGTCAGGATAAAAGTCAGGACAGACTAATGCTAAAAGCATCCCATTTTAATAGTTTCTTTGTATATCACATAGACAAATGAATAAAACCCTGTGTTGAACACAGATGCAGCAGACAAGCTAATATATTATGTAAACCATGGGAAATAATTTATAACTTCTTGAAAGCAACCCATTTTAAGTTCTACTGACAGTGTAATGGCACAGTTTAAAAGATGGATTTCAGAGAGCAAGACCTGATTTTTACAGAACATATTGGTAATGAATCAAAAGGAAAATGGATTAAAAAAAAAATCTGCCACCACTATTCTAGTTTAGGAATCACTGCAAAAACTTTTCTCGCTGTCATATTTTGTTCACTGAAAGTATTCAGGCTCCATAAACATGGATGCTGAAATTTCAAAACACAAGCTTATTTCATTATGAATAAAGTCCAATATATGCCTGGAGATATTTCAGCATTACATTTCAATTAAAGGTCAAAGTGGTTATCTTTGTCCCTCACAAACAATACGTACGGAGCATGCAAGTTTGTATTTCACTGTAGAGTGATGCACAGACTTACTGGTGTGGTAAACAGCCTGTCACACAGCTATGACACATCACCTGAACCAAACTGTGCCAAAAGGTAGTGGAGGCATGTAAGTCAGTACTAAACATACACAAAACACCTGTGATTTCACCAAAGTCGTACTGCATCAGATTTCTTCTGACAAAATCCTTCAAACCTTTTTCAGCAATAGCATTATGAGAGCCAGCATGATTACTTCTGCATAAACAAAAAGTCTTATTAAAAAAAAAAAGGCAGAACAAAGCAAAAAACCCTAAAATCGTAAAACTGAGATTATCATTATGTGCTCAATCAACTCCATAGGGGATAAAAAGCTAGTTTTCCTTTCCTTAAACATTACAGATAAACAGTATATATTTACAGTATACCTTTTTAAACACAGGACTACATTTTCTGACAGATTATCAGACTTCTATTTAATCACTGGATTTAAAAAAAAGGTATTTAACCTAAATTCATTTGGATGAAAAATGCATTCAATTGTTGAGCAGGCTTTTTTTGAATTTTGTACTAGAAAGATACTTAAATCAAACTTTGCCATAACTTGCATCACTTGCACTAAACCTATATTCAACTTCATTAGAATTTAGCACTGCGACAGTCATGTTCACAACTTTTCAATTTTTCAAGTTAGACTGGTATATTATTTGCAATTTAATTTTTATTCCTTAGGCTTATTAGGAAAAAAAAAACACACCACATCTTTGAATAATTAAATCTGGGTATTTAAAGCATTTGACAGCTTGCAATTCTGACCTCTTTAAGTCCACTTAGTATTTATATTCTGAAAGAAATCATATAATTTTAAAATTGTAGCTGTGCCATTTACTATATAGCTGATTACTACTAAGAATTCATCTTTTGGAATGGTGGTTCTGGTTTTTTGATTTTGTTTGGCTGGGTTTTTTTTTTGCTTGTTTGTTCCTTCGTTTGGTTGTTCCCCCCCTCCTCCCCGCCCTGCAACAGCATATGGAAGACCCTTGCCTAGGAATCCAAATTGAAAGAAATAGTTTCCTTATGAACAGCCCACACTAGCTACCCAACTAATCCATGTCAAGTAGGATACAATGCAAGTTTACTTTTGCTTAAACTTTATCAAGAGCTAATATGTGGCAGTACATGAATCCTGTGTTTCTAGAAGAAAATGTTTTCCTTAATTTAGTGTTACTGAATCATATTGGTATTCGACTTACATAGGAACTAAGGAATCACACACCTAGAGATATACATAACCTCATTTGCTAATAATGATTAACATAACAGTTCTATGTTTACAACAGGGAAAACCAGCCAGATCTTCTGTCTCCCATATTTTCCTGTGCCACAATGTAGATACAAGATAATACTAACTATAAGTACATTCTTTTCCGCTAAGAAACAACAATATATTGAAGTCTGTTCAGTACCACAGCAGTATCTAATTGATACTCAACACTGGGCATTTTTGTCAAGACAACAGTAATAATAATAGTAATAATAACCACCATGCTTAGTTTAATATAGAACATGTTTCCAAGAAGCTTGTATACTGGTTGCCATTCAACTATTGGTTTTGTAATCTATGCCACATACTAAGAAGGAAAACATAAATCTTTAATGCACAGTGCGTTTACAGTTATAATCTGGAATATGTAGGCCAAGATAACATGACTTACTGTCTACTGTACTTTAGTATTTTATTTCTTGCCACACAGTGAAACCACTTAGAAAAGAAGATCAGAAAACAGTCAGCGATAGTTTTAGTTCTTGCATTCTAATTTTCATACTGCTGAGCAACAACAAATACACAAGAGAAAAAAGACCAAATCAGCTTCACATCTGCTGTACACTTTTCAAACTCCCATAGTTGCTCTTTCAAAAATCTCCTATGCATTTGAATCACAAAGAGAATAATTTCCCACACATCAGCTGGGCTGTCAAGTCAGCACATTTCAGTACTCCTCATACTTATTTATAATTTGTTTTCCTTTCACTCTCATGTACTGTAATTTCATAATCAACGTATTCCTGGACTTAGCATGCACTTAAAATGAATGGCTGAGTTCCCATACGGGAGACTGGGTATTTTTAAATTGAAATATGCATCAAGCCCAGTTTTGACAATGAATATAGAGAGTAAACACACCCAAGATTTGCATCCTCCCTCTAATTCTTCAATACCTAGAAACTCGCTAATAATATCATTATAGTAACTTCAGGCATTAAACTAATCCTGATAGCACTAATATAATTTTACAATACTTTTGGCTTTAATATGTTTGCATTTTATATTCTACTTCTATTGTTTTAATATTTAGATCAGAATATTTAAATTATTGCAAAGAATAAAATCGTTATCTTAAAAAGTTTCATGTGGTTATTCTTCCCACCAAACAATTATGCTAGAGAAACAATGTGACTAGCAGGTCCTCACAGATCGAAAACCCAGAAAAATAAAAACTTCACAGCTCCTTAAAAGTCAAAGGGTACATAACGAGCCCTCTGATTCTGAAAAACAAAACCAAAACCCCAACAAAAGAAAACATGTAACCATTCAGCCTGCATAAGTGATCAGCACAGGTTTATTTACATTTGTATGTATAAAGTCTGTGTTGGTGGTTATTACTGTAAAATTATTTTAAAAGGCTATGCAGCGGTCCTTCTACAATGAAAAAAAAGTAGGCAGGCATACATTTTACAACAAATTCTAGTCAGCAGTGTTTCTCAATTTTAAGATTTTATATAAGCTGCACATGTTCAGTGCCAAAGATATTTGTCACCAACTTGCTTTGCTGATCTCTTCCAGCAAAACATTAATAATGCCACTGTATCTTCCACCCTGTTTTCTTGGTTCAAATACTGATCCCAAATAATTTCATCATCCGCTTTTAAACATTCTTTTCAAAGTAATAATCTAGTTGTGTTGAAAAGTAAAGAGCTTCTTACCATTCTGATCCAGTATTCTCCCCGTCTCTGGAGTCCAGCAGCAAGGAGCTGATGCTGTTGCACAGCTTACTAGAGACGCAGGAGGCTTTGGAAGCAGAGAATGTTTTATGTGGTTAAAATGTATCACCACTGATTATATTTCAGTCCCTCAATTCCTAGCCTTGATGCTCTGGAAATCAGCCAATCCAAGCGATAGATGTTTGCAACAAGAAGTTGCAGAATTTTCACAGCAAATGCTTCAAGGAAATGTTTTGCTCCTTGGTAGTTGTTTTTTATATCTACTAAATGTTAAAATAAATCCAGGCTCCCTCTTCCCTCCTCCTCTCGCTTCTTTTTTTTTCCCTCTCCAAATGAGATTCATATATTGTTCACAAGGGACTTCAGCATTTGCTACAGCTATGCACAGTGCAGAAAGGCATCATGCCAGATTACACATACATCCCTGCCAAGATACCTGAATTTTGACTTGCAACACACCCTGTTATTCCAAACATGGAACTTCCTAAGCCAAAGCTCCTAACTTTGCCAAAATACACAGTGTCTTTGTGAGGCAGCCAAATGCCCCTTCAGATTAGCTAAGTGCATCTTTTATTCGCAATGTGGTTGATCTTTGATGGTTTTTTCTTTAAAAAAACCCACAACACTTTTTCCTAGTGAAGACAAGGTGGTATCTTCCAAACAGCTGAAATTATAAACTGGCACTTCTACTACACGCTTCTACTCACACCCCTCTCAAAAATATACAACACTGTATATGTATATATATGTGTGTGTATATATACATACACACACACACACATATATATACACATATATATACATACATATACAGAATGCTCTAACTATGATTAATTTCTTGGTTAATATTTACATTTTAATATTCTCAGTGATAACTCAGGATGCTACTGTGCAAGGAAAGAGAAGAAATTCAGAAAAGATGCTCATAGCCTTCTTTAATTTTTGCAACAGGATACAATAATGATTTTCATTGAATGTTTGAATGTGTATGAGTGTTCAAAACTGACCTAAAGAAAGCAAGGCAAAGGATGCTGGACTAATTGGCGAGTTTATTTAAAAAGTGAAGAGCAGCTGAGGAAAGTTTTTTGCTTGCTTGTTAAAACAGCAGTCAACTAATTTTAAGAAATTACATAGAGAAATAAGATTTAGTCATCAATAACAGTGAATATGTTGTTTCTAAACTTAGAGAAGGACCACAGTAATAAATGACATGTTACAGACATCATGACAAGATTGTTTTCCAGAGTGACAGGGAAGCAACAGCAGGGGAGTCTACAGGAGATCTGTTTTAGCTCTGTTGAGCTGAATAGCCACAAGAAGCTCTCTTGTTCTGGCTGAAGAAGAAAGGTCTGGAATAAAGAAACTAATTTGCAAGCCATGACAAAGATGGATCTGATTTGTATTTACAGATGACATTATCAGATGTAAATAAAACAAAGGGCCACGGTTCAACCTGTAAGAAACACAGCAAGGTGGAGTGGAAAGACGGGTTGAAAGAGAGATTAAGAAAGCAGGAGGGAAGAATTAGGCAAAACAGGTTGTACGAAACCAGGAGAGGCAAAATTTCAAGAAGAAAATGGACAACAGTCTACAAGTTAGCTTACAAAATAAAGAAAATCAGTGCAGAGCATTGGTTTCCCTGTTTGACCAGAAAGATGCCTACAGCTCAAGACTTCGCCTTGAGCAATTTCAGCAGCATAGAGGGAACAGGAGATGTGCTGGGAAGTGCCCAGTGCTACACCAGAACTTTTACAGCGTTTGGCGTTAGTCAGACTGCTAATGGGATTCCCACCAGAGAGGCTCCACTGGTAACATCACACACACAACACAAACAGACACACAGGAGTGTCCAAGAAAACAAAGAATTGTGAACTTCAACTTTTACATCTACATAAGCCTTAAAGATGAAATCCTCCACCCCCGCACCCTTCAATTCCTAAATGATCCAGAAGCAAAAGGAGTTTAGATTTTTTCAGACAGGCCTAGAATTTCTCCTCCTTATAAGAAGAACCTGTCATCTTCTCAAGCTTGAGTTAAAACCTTAATTTAATTCTTGCTGACCACTTAATCCTCTCACGCAGGGGCAGATATGTATTGCCAGTCTTTACCCCTCTCAGCACATTAACTGTCATCAGGAGCCCCATGCTTCAGAGGCTATTTCAAAAATAAAAAGAAAGCTCTCAAATGCATGTGACCACATTCTATAGGCACCTGTAGAAATGTAGTTAGCAGCCCAGGTATTTAAACACTTTATTTAGACAGTTTTTCTTAAGCAATGACATAAGGAAGTCCTTGTATGCTCTAAATGATCAAGGAAGACACAATGAGGCTGAAAAACTGAAGTTGAATCAGAAGTAATCTATTTTTGTGATGAAAATATGTGTTGCCAGATCTACTCTATTTCACACATGCATGTTCTTTGCATCACATAAACCTTCACATCAGAGCCTTCAATCTCCAACAATTGAACAGATGTATTAAGTGGTACCTAACATAAAGCAATGGATCAAAGAACTTACTTTTCTCCCTCGTAGAATTTCTTTTATTTTGGCATTGGATTGTTGTCTGGAGAGGACAGGAATACACAGCATGTCAATTTTTCATTAAATGAAAAGTCCTAGTAAACTTAAATGCAAAATTGTTGAGACATTATGAAGTACTATCTCTCCCCACAGGTTGTAATAAATAATGCAAAGATCTATGAATCGCTTACTATAAATAGTTTAAAATAAATCACAGCCCTAATGAGTAATAAGACAAAAGCATACAATATTATTTGACTTTGCAGAATGAAGATAAACTAGGTTATACATGTCTGCAGGAATTTGAAAAGTCAGGAAACAAAAACTCAAAGACACCTAGACAAAACAGGAATTTTTAAATAATTTGCTTTTTCACAAAATGTTGGTGTTTTTCTCTTCCTTCCTCAAAATTTTCACTCTCAGAAAAGGTCTAAATCCATCCATGACGATATCTGGGATCTATACACAATAATGCACTTTCTCATTTTAGGGATATTCCATTTCATCAGGAATCAGAAAGCAGTAAACCAGGACAGAACACAGGAAGACTTTTTGAGATCTTAAGGCACCCAAGTAGCTTAAAATGCAATATCAAGTACTTTCAGTAGAGTTTTGCCTGTCTTAGATGATTCTGAAAAACTGAATTCGGAATTTTAATATTAAAGGCTTAGAGCAAGCAGAAATTCTCTCTAAAAGTGCACGGATAATAAGGAGATGGCTATGCAAAACAGGAGAATGGACATGGCAGGGAATATCTCTGTGCTTTCTGTATAGAAGCTTGGCAGATGACCAGAGTCACAAGAGCAACTACTCCATGGGAGCAAGAACTGCATCCCTATTTTATTTTACTCTAGCATTATTTTCCATATGACAAATTTCAGGACTGCACCTCAGATAGCACCTTCTATAATTGCTTGGGGTTTTTTTCATCAGGCCCATTATTTCAAGATAACTCTGCTCTAGCATCCTGTCAGGTTTTTGTATATTTCTGCAGTCATTATTCAAACTAGTTTTTCAGAATCAAATTATTTTCTCCCCAAAATTCCCTATCTACCATGTCACTGTTCAAAGTGTATTCTGACTATAAGCTGATAAAGTGCTACAGTTCTACGTGTTAAAAAAAGTCATGGACACATCCTCAGAAACACAGGAATTCTCCATTCCTTCAAAAATCTAACTAGCACAGGAACTTCAAAGCTGAATGACTCAACTATAAACATCAGTATTAATTTTTCACTGCCCATCAGTTTCAACAACGACATGGGAAAGCAACAGAACTCGCAGGAAAAAAAAAGTTGTTGTAAAGAAAGAAAGAAGAAAGAGGGGAGGAAGGAGAAAGAATGGGGAAGAAGGTAAGAGAAGAGAGGGGCAAAACAGCAAGGTATCTCAATCTAGTCCTTCATCAAAGCACATTGAATCTACAGATCAATAGCTAGCACAAAAAACAACAATCAACATCACCAAAATCAAAAGATGTCACCACCTGTTACTCTTTCACATAGAGAACACTATTTCACCTTGTAAGAAGCTTTACCAAAATCTCACATACAAGCCACATCCTGAAACTTAAACAATTCATACACTAACGGCAATGAGGCTTTCCAGTGTTAAAGTCCTGTTCTCTAAACGAACTAATAAAAACACAACCTCAAATACTTCAAATGACATTCCAAAGCAAAAATAGAGGATTAAGAAGTTCCACTGGCCCTGCAGGAAAGGAACTTTTATGAAAATTCTGCTTGTAGAGATTCGGACCTCGAACTAATTCAAAACAATGAAATTCAGATATTACAAAATTAGTAAAACATCTATAGAATAGCCGAGGCTATTTACCACTGAAGACTCTACTCAATAATAACCAATCGATGAAACATGGCTCTAAACGTTTAGCTCTCTTGTAAAGACGGCATGCATTACCCAACCCTAAACTGATGTGCCAGCTCACAGATCATAACTGGAGCATGACCCTGTCCACAGCAGGTATCTGGTATTTAAATAGGCAGTCTCAATACACAGAGGATGATGGGTTTTCACTGCCATCAAGACCAAACATTGCTTGCAATTTTCAAAGAAATAATTTTCCATTATTTTCGTGAAGAGCTAAAGGCATGAGTTAAAGATAAGAGCAGGTGCAACAGAAATGCTATCCCATTATCATCTTTTTAGAAAAAAAAAAAAGAAAAAAAACCATAAAGCCTTCTTATCTATCAGATGCAGCTGAAAAAACATCTGAGTGCTGCCTCCCAGAGTCCAGCTGTCTGGAAACAATTCTTTCTATTTTGCTGCGGTACACTGATTCAGCATTCAAGGAAACAATTTCCAACGGCTTTGAAAATCAAGTAGATTCTCTGTTTCTGCCAACCACAGTACCGAGGGGGTCACACTGGATCACCCCAGCTCTACAAAGACCTAGGTCTCTATGTTGCCCAAACAGCATGGCCAGGTAACAGCTTCAAAATGGAGCTGAATGCCTCTCTCGTGCCCGTGCATGCCGGTCAGCAAAACCTCATACAGGAAAATACAGTTAGACCCTCTCTATCCACAGGCCCCAAGGCTGCGGCACAGAGCCTGTATTCCATCACTCCCCCACCTGGAGCAGAAGGCCAGGGAGATGGCTGGGGGAGGAGAAGCACAGGAGCATGGTGCAGATCTGCACTGAGAGGGTGGGCAACTTCCACCTCCTGTCATTCATAGAATCATAGAATGGCCTGGGCTGGAAGGGACCTTAGAGATCATTTTAATCCTGTCAACAGAGATGATGACAATGTAGGCATGCTGCACCCAAGCAGCTCAGGCTGGCACAGCATTTCTTGATCTAACTGCTGAAATTAGTGCACAACTGTAATCACTTACTAAAGCAAGAAGTGGATATTTAAGGAGTTTAAAGAAGTTAAGGGTTTAGTCTATCGTATTTTGAGCACTAATCACAGATTGCTATTTCACAAGCTTACACAAAACCCACGCCATGCATCCTTCTATCACAAAGTAACTCAAGAGATGCTTCTAAAAAAGCCAAATATTATGAAGATTATGATCCTAATTTTTTAGCCGGAAGAAAAAAAAAATTTTAAAAAAATTGCCTCTTATGTTACTGAAAATAGGACACTGGGACACAGCCTTTAGATACTGAAATTGCTATCAACTCACCAGCAAGCAAACTGTTCCTGTCACTAGTAAATATGGTTAACGGAATAGTATTTCTCCCATTCATAAGGAAATGCTTGCCGGTGTTCAAAATGGAAAGAAAACACATAAGCGGCTCTGTAACCCAGCACGTCTCTCGTTGTCGCGTTGCTTTCAAAGCAATGCTTGCCAGGCGCTCTCTCCTCTCCCTTTCACCACGAGGGGGAGGCACAGCATTGCTCGGGCCCCTTTCTCCAGGAGCAGAATAAATAGAAAAGGCAGAAATGTATCATCATCTTATAACAACCACTTGAATTAACTTAATTAAGCTAAGCAAGAATAATCACAGTATATGCTATTGAGTAAAAAAAGCCTATGCAACGTATACACTGAAAAATAGCCAATTTTAAAAACAGCGAATCATACGTACATTAGTATTTGGCCTTCTAAGTAACAACATTAGCTGTGTTGATGTAATTCAATTTTGTTTCCATGTGAAATTACACTTAATATAATTTTTCTAGATTATAAAAGACATTTAATTCTGCTGCAGTAGTCTGCCTAATGCAAGTCTCAAACTTGGATATAAGAGGAAAGAAACGACAGAAAGATAAAAGTTGCTGCTGCTGCTTGGTTGAGAATAGTTTGAGACAGAAGTGGAAAAATAGAGCAGCACCCAAGAAGATCTTCAGGGATTGATGTGACCTCAGGGATACAATACATAAGTGACCTACATCTGTTGGATTTCCCTGACCATGATGCCCTTCCAAAGCTGTCCTCAGAAAGCCAGTGTCTGATATAGAAATATATTCTAGAGAGGGACAGGTCTAGAAAACTCCAGACAAAATACAGAGGCACAGTGCAGTACTTTAGCAAGGTCATATGGACAAGAAAATACTCAGAAAGACTGGATGACCAAGGCTCACATTCCTGGGTGACAGTACCCAACAGACATAGTGGCACAATCCCAAGCAACAGAGCCAGTAGAGTCTCCACTCAGTCTCCTTTTCTACAGATGAAACAATCCCAGCTCCCTCAGCTGCTCCTCATATAACTTGTGCTCCAGACCCTTCACCAGCTTCACTGTCCTTCTCCGGACATGCCACCATAACTCAGTGTCCCTCTGGCAGGGAGGGGCCCAAAACTAAACACATTATTCAAAGTGCAGCCTCACCAATGCTGAGTAGAGGCGCACGATCGATTCCCTATTCTTGCTGGCCACGTTACTCTTAATACAGACCAGGATGCCGTTGGCCTTCTTGGCCACCTGGGCACACTGCTGGCTCATGTTCAGCCAGTTTATGCAAGAGCAGGATTCCCTTTACCATGAAACAGGAACAGCAGCAGCAAGGAAAACCTTAATGTCAACACATACTTGGACTTTCAATTCTTAAGTTACCATTCTCCCCGCTATAAGCTCTATAAGAGAGATGAACTACGAAGACACAATGAGGAGACAGCGATAGACTTAGAAGAATATGGAAAAAAAGATGTTGTAGGATTGGACCCAAGAATGAATCCTAAAGGGCAGTAATCTGATGCACACTAGACAGTTATCAAAGGTGCCCTAGATATCACATCCAGTCTCCTTCCAAAGTTAAAACAGAAGAGCAACTGCAAACCGATGCTGTCAAGCCATATACTCATACAGCTATACTACAGACACTGCAAAAAGTCAAATAAGTGGGTTAGACACAGAAGGAATTACCTAAGAAAACCCTAAACCACACCACCACAAAAAGAAAAAAAAAAAAAAAATCAGCTAATTTTGACCTAACAGGAACACAAAACAGGTGTCTGGACAGGAATATTGCTTCTCACTGCAGGTCTACAAATGATTTGCACTTATGTAAACTACTGTGGTGGGATGACCCTGGTCAGAAGACAAATAGCCATACACTGATTTTCCCTCTCTGTGGGACATGGGAGAGAATAGGAAGAACAAAGAAAGGAAACTTGTGCATCAAGTTAAGACATCTTAACAGGTGAAGAGACACCTTACCCCCAAAGCAGTGAGTCACTCACAGGAAATTACTCGCTACCCACACAAGCAGACCAATGGCTGGACAGTCTTTGAGCAACAACCACCATGGAAGTCATTCACACCCACCCACCCTCTTCCTCTACCTCTAGGGCTTTACCAACAAGTGATAAAGTCAAACAATACAAAATAACATCTCTGGTCAATTTGAGTAAGGTGTCCCAGCTGTATCCCCTCCCAATCTCTTTCCCACCCTACACTACTCACTTTGAGGGGCAAGTGAGAAACAGAGAAAGCCTTTGTGCTGTGCAATCAATGTTCAGCAATAGCCAAAACATCAGCGCATTATCAACAGTGCTTTAGCCATGCATCAAAAACACAGTGTCATATGGTGCCATGAAGAATAGCTACATCTCAGCTGGACACAACATAACTATTTTGTAACCAAGTTGACTGTCTTTAGGGGAGACAGGAAAAAGGCAGTAACCTGGTTAACACGGACAGCTTCATCCATCTGTACCCACAAGTCCTTCTATAAATAAACTCATCACAAGAAAGATGCCGATCTGTCGGAGTGGGTCCAAAGGTGGGCCACAAAAATGATCAGTGGGCTGGAGCACCTCTCCTGCGAGGACAGGCTGAGAAGGTTGGGGCTCTTCAGCATGGAGAAGGGAAGGCTCCAGAGAGACCTTATAGCAGCCTTTCAGTACTTAAAGGGGGCCTACAGGAAAGAAGGAGGACTCTTTGTCAGGGAGTATAGTGATAAGGGATAGAGGTTTCAAAGTGAAAGAGGACAGATTTAGATTAGATACTAGGAAGAAAATCTTTACAGGTTGCTCAGAGAGATGATAGAAGCCTCAACCCTGGAAACATTCATGTTGGACAGGGCTCTGAGCAACCTGATCTAGTTAAAGATGTTCCTTTTCACTGCAGGAGGGTTGGTCTAGATGACTTTTAAAGTTCCCTTCCAACCCAAAATATTCTATGATTCTATGCGCTTGCAAGGTCCTAAGACAAGAGAGAATGTTGCTATCTGCCTGAAGTCATAAGTAGAGTTGATGTTAACTCAAGACACTATGGAAAAGTAAATTATTAAAATCAGATACAGTTTAACACACGGATACTCTCAGCTTTGCTCGTTGTAGCCTTCACAATGCTTGCTGTCGAAATGTTTCTAATAGTTGCCTAGAGTCAGCTAGTAAGATGACATCAATAGCTATAATTAGGAAACAAGAAGGAGAAAGAGATGATCAACAAGCTAGTGAAAAACCCAAACCCCAAACCAAGGCAGCTTGACTTCTCTGAACACATCTCCCAGATGAAAGATGATCATCTGCTACAAGCAGATGTGTTTTTGAGACAAGCAGGAAGTGACTGGACTGTGGAAAAGTGGTTGAGAAGCAAATTTAAAAACAGTATGCTGAAGCACGAGACAGAACAAGAATACACAATGTGCCTGCTGTGTACAGTCATTATACTGCACTGGCAGAGGAAGAAAGGAATAATATGCATTAATAGTAATTTAGATTAATACCCACACTTTCACTGTGCAGCTGAAAGCTACTGTTCAGAAATTTAATGTTGGGTAATGAATACCTTAATGAACTTATTACTGGTCAAGCTGAACTGAAGGCACAGCATTAATGGTTTAATCACCTAATGATTTTAAGGCATCAGGTCAGTTCCAAGACGTAATTAAGGCCTAGGTATCCTTCTTGGCCAAATTCTTTGTTGCTGTAGCGCACACACAACCTCATTAGTTTCAGTTGTGTTTCACTTGTTGCTGTGTTTCACTTGTTTACACAACTTAAAAATATGGCCTTGAGGAGATTGAAGAGTTACCTCAGCTTGACCCCATCAGGGAGAAGTAAATAGATCAATTTTGAAAAACTAAGGGCTGAGGAATATACATATAGAGAATCCCATGGACTGCAAAACAGATCTTCCATTGGGCAATGGCTCTCTGGATGGCAAAAGCAATACCTCCCCACATTAAAGAAGCCCTGATGCTATTTGCTTACCTGCAAAACACTACAAACATGCCTTCCCAGGTGATACACAAAACTCTGCAGAGCAATGGCCAACTCCTCTCCCTGAAATTTTACAACTAAATCAGTGTTACTGCTTCCCCCTACTGACTCACAAATCTAGTGCATCCCTGAAGAGGCAGTTCAATTCTGTTCAGGATTACTGGATTTCAGAATGCAGGGAAAGCAAAACCACATTCAAACACAAAGAAGAATGACTTGCAAAATCATATCATCATAGAATCATATCATAGAATGTTATTGCATAACAAATATATTATCAGCTATGCTGAATGTTTATGTTCTCCAGATCAAAAGTCTCAACAGGAGATAAGAAAAGTAAACAATTTTTGCAACTGTATATAAAACAGGGGTCACACAGTACCTCTAAGCCAGAAAATTGACTGGGAATGGAAAACCAGGTAAGTCACTGGAAGACTCTGCCCTGGCAACATGCAAAAACTATGACTAATCAACACAGGAATTTACTAAATAGCAAGAGCAGTATCTAGTGGGGCTCTCCACAGTACATTTGTTGGGTAGCTGTCATGTGCTTGCCAGCCTCATCTCAATAAGCTTCAGCAGGAACAGACCCTAATGACTCCAGAAATTCAAGACATCTGAATAGTGACAACATAGTCGGAGCCACCTCCCCATCGCAGCTGGTTGCTTGCTGCACATTCAGTGCTTTACAACACAGAAAAGTTTGTCCCAAAAAGAATCGGTGTCCTCAGAAACACATCAGTTCTTAAAGGAAGAATCTGAATGACTCAATGCTCAGACGTAATTCTTAAATCAATTAAAATACTTCATATATTGTACAAAACACTTTCTACATTGACAATTCTTTTTCGGGGGGTGGGGGGGGGGGATGATTTAATTATTTACATTTATTAGAAGAACTACATGTAACATTTCTGTAGCCAGCAGTATAAAGCTTCCTGAATATATACATTTCCTTAAGACAACACCAGTCTTCGAATCTGCTATAAATAATTTGACCACTAACTGGAAACAAAGCCACAGCATGTCCACATAGTTGGCAGTGTTTACAGAACCTATTAAAAAACATGAATCAGCCTACACTGAGTTGCAAATTTCTTTCCATAGATCTAAACTTTTGATTATTTTTTTTTGCTTCATTTAGTATTTACAGTTAAATAAATTACATTTGGATTATATTCTGATCTCTTAATTTCTCTAAACCACCCTTCTCAGTAATTTAAAAAAAACCCTCACCCTGCAGACTGGGTTTGTCTCAAAAGAAAGAATTTCATTCCTTCCTGAAAAACACTTTGTCAAAAAAGAAAATTATATTTGGATATATTTCCCTTGGAAAGCTCTTCCTACCACTCTTCAAGAGGCAATTTTCAAAGCTTTATTGAGCCCTCTGAACACTGGAGAACCTCCAGCTAATTCAGTCCTGATTTTAGAAGAAAATTGAGTATATTTGTGTAGAAGAAAAGCTCAACAGATCCTCCCCAACCCAAGGACAAAAGCTTTAACCCCATGAAATGAAACTGTAATATCTACGTAAATGTAAGGCCTACCTGGTCTTCCTGAGGCCTTATTTTTCGGCTATTTAATGGATATATCTAAATTAACATTTTACCTTGCTTCAGGAGCCTATTTTTGTAAATATACAAGTCTCCTGACTATCCCCATCTTGTACTGGATCCCAATAAGCAGGGAAAAAAACCATTCAAGACGGTTACCTATTTATTAATACTGCATAAAAAAAGTGTGACTGCAAGTTAAGAATAAAATAAAATCTCATGTCTTATGATGCTAGGAACCCCAAGACGATATAGCATTGGCTAGACCTCTGGTCAAGGCATGACACAACGCACTGATCTCCTTGGCAAGGCTGACCAATCCTACATTCACTTGCATTCTTACAGGATTTTGCTTACAATACAGATTAATCTACTAGCGATAGCAGTGAGGTCTGGAATATGGATTTACCTTTGAAGAGCACTGTTGTAGCAGACCTTAATATAAGCCAACAGTTCCTGTGAACATGTACATACAATATTTGCACACTGATCAAATGCACATCTCTTAAGTAGCTGGGAGTCACACTGCATTTGTGATAGGGAGGCGTACACCTGGATTTGCTGTCATACAGATTACTAACTCTTTCTAAGGTAATCTTCTTGGCCAACCGTCATAATCCCCACTTCAGTTTATTCCACAGAGTGATCTAGGAATATGTGACTGGATTTACCTGGATTAAACCCACACATGGATTCAGGAGTGCAATCAATATGCAAAACCTGCTAATAGGTGTTCAGTCAACAGAACCAGACTAGAGCTAGTCCTATTTAAACCTCCCAAATGTGTACAGCATGGACACTCAGCCTTAACATCAAATGTTTTGCTTTAAAGATCTGCTTATATTGTTCTGTACTCTTTGCTATCATAGATGTAGTCTGTGCAAGTGACAGAGATAGATGAAAACTGAGGCCAGTGTATCTCATCTTACAGTCACCTGCAATGACAAAAAAGAAATGGAAAAAAAAAAAAAAAGGAAATTAAATACAGTGGCTAGGACAACAAACTAGGAGTCAGAGAACTAATTCAAACCCAAAGTCAATAAAATGAACAAGACAAATTGCCATTCCATTCCTCTATTTCATCTTCTTAGTCTCCATGACAAGACCTGTCTCTTACTACTTTCATACACAGCATTGCATATTGCATTCTAAGGTATGACCATGTCACACAGCAAGCCTGGAACCTGACGAGTTTTGTCCCTATAATCTGTGAAGCTGGTCCAAGTCTCTGAATATTCATTCACAAGGTAACTCCATAGCCAAGTTTCTACATCCTACCTGCTACATGAACTACAAAACTGGTGATAGATGCCTACATCTCTTAAATCCATCCACTGAATACATAGTAAATATTATACATAGTAATATTATATACATAGTAAATATATCCAGCCCAGGCCATTCTATACAAAGTGTCTATTATGGTCTCTTCAACTAAGGGGATTTTCCTCAGTCAGAGATAAAGTGAATCATTGGAAACTATTTATTCAGATTGTCCTTCTAGCAAAAGTAAATACGTGTTTTTCATACTTTCATACATATATTGGTAAAATTATCTTTTGGACATCTGACAAAGAATAGTCAAATCTGTGATTATGTAAAAGACTGTTAAGTCTATATTATACACACATTTATTTTACATTGTTGTGGTTTGCCCCGGTCAGTGGCCAGGTGTCCACACAGCTCATCTATCACCCCACTTCTCTGCTAGACAGGGAGAGAAAATATAATGAAGGGCCCATGGTTTGCGATAAGGAGAGAGAGATCACCAGTATCTACCATCCCAGGCAAAACAGACTCAATTTTGGGGAAATTAGTTAAATTTATTAAAGAACAAATCAGAGAAGAGTATCGAGAAATAAAAATAGATCTTGAAAAAAATAACACTTTTCTCCCACCCTTCCTTTCTTCCCAGGCTTAACACAGAATCATAGAGACACAGAATATTAGGGGTTGGAAGAGACCTCTAGAGATCATCTAGTCCAACCCCCCTGCCAGAGCAGGATCCCCTAGGGCAGGTCACATAGGAACACATCCAGGTGGGTTTTAAAAGTCTCCAGAGAAGGAGACTCCACAACTTCTCTGGGCAGTCTGTTCCAGTGCTCTGTCACCGTCACAGTATAGAAGTTTTTCCTCCTGTTGAGGTGGAACTTCCTATGTTGTAGCTCATACCAATTATTCCGTGTCCTATTACTGAGCACCACTGAAAAGAGATTGTCCCCTTCCTCATGACACATACTCTTCAGATATTTATACACATAAACAACATCAATCCAAATTTATCCACCTCCTCCTCCTGAGCAGCAGAGGGGGAGAGGGAAAGGGGGTTGCAGTCAGTTCATCCGATACTGTCTCCACTGCTCCTTCTTCCTCTGAGGGAGCACTCCTCACTCTTCCCCTGGGCCATTGTAAGGTCCCACTCATGGGAGACAATCTTCACACACCTTTCTCCAATGTGAGTCCTCTCACAAGAGACAGTGCTTCACAAACCGCTCCAACATGGGTCTCCCTCCATGGGGTGCAGTCCTTCAGGGGAAAACTGCTGCAGCACAAGTCCCCCACGGTGTCACAAAAGTCCTGCCAGCCAACCTGCTCCAGCGTGAGCTTCCCACAGGGCCACGGCCCCTTTCAAGAATCCACTTGCTCCAGCGTGGGGTCTTCTACAGGCGGACATCTACACCCCATCACCTCTGTGGACTGCAGGGGGATAGGCTGCTTCACCATGGTCTTCACTACAGTAAGGGTCTCCATCCAATAGGGGACTCCCTGCTCTAGCATTTGGAGCACATCCTCTCCCCCCCTCACTGACCTTGGCATCTTCACATAGTCTCACTCCTCTCTTGCCCTCTGCCAGTCATTGTGTGGCGCAGTTCTCTTTTCCCCGCTTAAATACGTTTTCACAGAGCCGTTCCTACCCTGTCATTACTGACAGGCTCAGCCTTGGCCAGTGACAGGTCGGTCTTTGGAGCTGGCTGGCATTGGCTCTGTCAGACTTAGGGGAAACTTCTAGCAGCTTCTTGCAGAAGCCACTCCTACAGCTCCACCTGCAGCCAGGCAAAGTCAACACACACATGAATTTAAAAACAAAAAAAAAAAAGGTAAAAAAAAATGTAGAATTGCACCCTTAAAACAAGAGGAAGAAAGAGGAAGACTGCAACCTGAAGTAGTCTGGAGGTATTACTAAATGAAAAAAGAACGGTTGGTTGTTTTAACTTGTGCATGTGCTTGCACACAGGCGGAAACCACTCTTCTTCAAGGGAAGAAAGTCAAAACAAAAACAGAACAGCAACAAAAGTTAAAACTAAACCTTACTGTAATAGAAATTTGATGAGCAGGAACATAAAATAGGTGTTGTATAATATATTTTGTAAATAAAGCATACTTGTTGCAATCTATCACCCCTAACAGTCAATGAGTCTATGAATTACTGTATTCATACATTTTTACCTAGTCTCTGTCTTAGACAAAACCTAAAAACACTGATGGGTAACAATAAATTTTTACCAACAAAGTTGCTTTTTCAGCATCTATCTTACTGAAGAATGCTGACCCAACAACTGATTTTCTGAAAAACAGAAAGAACAGAATTATCTGTCTGAACAACAGGAGTGCAGCTGTCCCAACGGTTCTTGAATATAGTCTGATTTACACTGTTCCTCACCTATTGCACAACGACTGCCTTTTCTACAGCACTGCAAGTCTACAGGCACCAAAAATATCAGGACACAAAGGGCAAGCAATGCAGAAGCTACCCTAAACCAACTAAATCAACTAACTACCTCAAGGAAGGTCTTCGGAAAAGGGGGTAGGAAAGCAGGACAGTTAATCTTTGCAACCTTTAAAATTTTACTTTTAAAATAACGAACTAGTGTTTGCTTGCTTCAACATGCAGTCTCACAGAACTGTAAGAGTACTTAAAACTATATGGCCTACTTGCATCAGAATTTATTTTTGATGGAAAAAAGATTACACTCATTTTCTGCAAAAATGTCATGTAATTCTGAGAAGTTCTGGTTTACAGCCCTATGTAAAACACAGCTTTATGTTATTATACAGTTTCTCCCTTTACTAAAGGGGAAAGAGGCATAAGTATAGGGTTACCCATTAAAGTTTAAAAAAACAAAAAAAAAAACCAAACAAAAAAACCCCACAAAAACAACCCATACCCAAAACCCCAACTCCTCAAGTAGTTGCAAACACAATACACAATACACTTACAAAGAAAGGCTTTCTGTTGAAAATTATGCCAGACTAAAGGACTTTAGAACATGCCTGTAACTGTGCTGGAGATATTCAAGGTCAGGTTGGATGGGGCTCTGAGCAACTTGATCTAGTTAAAGATGTCCCTGCTTACTGCAGGGAGGTTGCCCTAGATAATCTTAAAAAGTCCCTTCCAACTCTATGCATTCTATGATTCCATGATTCTATACGAGGTCCTGGGATTCCTGGTGGACACCAAGTTGAATATGAGGCAGCAATGTGTTCTTGCGGCAAAAAAGGCTAATGGTATCAATGGCTACATCAAAAGGAGCATTTTCAGCAGGTAAAGGGACATGATCTTTCCCCTCTGCTCCACACTAGTGAGGCCACACCTGGAGTACTGTGTCTAGTACTGGGTTCTCCAGAACAAGAGAGAGATGGAGCTACTGGAGAGAGTACAACGGAGAGCCGTAAAGATGGTCAAGGAACTAGAGCCTCCTATGAGGAAAGGCTGAGGGAGCTGGGACTGTCCAGCTTAGAAGAGAAGGTTTGGGATTGAGGTATGTGGGTGGTGGGGTGGAGAAAGAAGGGGGGCAAGCTCATCTATGTGTACAAGCATCTGAAGAGAGGATGTAAAGATGATGAAACCAGATTCTTCTCCCTGGTGTCCAGTGACAGGCCAAGAGGCAATAAGCAAAAACTGAAACACAGGAGGGTTTGAGTATCAGGAAATACTTTTTTTTTTTTACTGTCAGGGTGACCAAATACTGGCACAGATTGCCCAGAGAGGTGGTGGAGTCTCCATCCTTGAAGGTATTCAAAAGCCCTCTGGACATGGTCCTGGGCAATCTGTTCTAGGTGGTCCTGCTAAAGCATGTGGGTGGGACAAGATGACCTCTAGAGGTCTCTTCCAACCTCAGCTACTCAGATTCTATGAAGGCACACCAGTGAGTTTGCCTGCAGGAGCTTTCACAGAATCACAGAATGTTAGGGATTTGAAGGGACCTCGAAAGATCATCAAGTCCAATCCCCCTGCCAGGCAGGTCTTGAATGTCTCCAGAGAAGGAGACTCCACAACCTCTCTGGGCAGCCTGTTCCAGTGTTCCGTCACCCTCACTGAGAAGAAGTTTCTTCTCGAGTTTAAGCGGAACCTCTTATGTTCCAGTTTCAGCCCATTACCCCTTGTCCTATCAGTGGTTGTCACCGAGAAGAGCCTGGCTCCATCCTCGTGACACTCACCCTTGATATATTTGTAAACATTAATGAGGTCACCCCTCAGTCTCCTCTTCTCCAAACTAAAGAGCCCCAGCTCCCTCAGTCTTTTCTCATAAGGGAGATGCTCCACTCCCTTCATCATCCTAGTTGCCCTGTGCTGGACTCCCTCCAGCAGTTCCCTGTCTTTCTTGAACTGAGGGGCCCAGAACTGGACACAATATCCCAGATGGGGTCTCATCAGAGTAGAGTAGAGGGGAAGGAGAACCTCTCTTGACCTACTAACCACCCCCCTTCTAATACACCCCAGGATGCCATTGGCCTTCCTGGCCACAAGGGCACAGTGCTGGCTCATGGTCATCCTGCTGTCCACCAAGACTCCCAGGTCCCTTTCCCCTACACTACTCTCTAATAAGTCATTCCCCAACTTATACTGGAACCTGGGGTTGTTCCTACCCAGATGCAAGACTCTACACTTACCCTTGTTACATTCCATTAAATTTTTCCCCGCCCAACTCTCCAGCCTGTCCAGGTCTCGCTGAATGGCAGCACAGCCTTCTGGCGTGTCAGCCACTCCTCCCAGCTTGGTGTCATCAGCAAACTTGCTGATAGTACTCTCTAGTCCCTCATCCAAGTCATCGATGAATATATTGAATAATACTGGTCCCAGTACCGACCCTTGAGGCACTCCACTGGATACAGGTCTCCAACCAGACTACGCCCCATTGACCACAACTCTTTGGCTTCTTCCCCTTAGCCAGTTCACAGTCCACCTCACTACCCGAGAGTCTAGACCACACTTCCTCAGTTTAGCAGCAAGGATGCTGTGGGAGACTGTGTCAAATGCTTTACTGAAGTCAAGGTAGACCACATCCACTGCTCTGCCATCATCTATCCACCTTGTTATATCCTCATAAAAGGCTATGAGGTTAGTCAAGCACGACTTCCCTTTGGTGAAGCCATGTTGACTGTCTCTAATGACCCTCTTATCCTTGATATGCCTTGAGATGGCACCAAGGATAAGTCGTTCCATCACTTTCCCAGGGATGGAGGTGAGGCTGACCGGTCTATAGTTACCCAGGTCCTCCTTCTTGCCCTTTTTGAAGACTGGAGAGACATTTGCTTCCCTCCAGTCCTCAGGCACCTCTCCCGTCTCCCAAGACTTGGCAAAGATGATGGAGAGTGGTCTAGCAATGACATCAGCCAGCTCCCTCAGCACCCGTGGATGCATCCCGTCTGGACCCATGGATTTATGGATGTCCAGATTGCTTAATTGGTCCCTAACCCAGTCCTCATCGACTAAAGCAAACTCCTCCACTGCCCTGACTTCCTCTGGGGCCTCAGGGGAACGGGGCTCCTCAGGACAGCCTCCGGCAGAGTAGACAGAGGCAAAGAAGGCATTCAGTAATTCTGCCTTCTCTGTATCATCTGTCACCAAGGCACCCACCTCATTCATCAGTGGGCCTACATTGCCTCTGGTGTTAGTTTTATCTGCCACGTATTTGAAAAAGCTCTTCCTGTTGTCCTTGACCCCTCTCGCCAGGTTCAATTCTAGGGAGGCCTTTGCTTTCCTAGTTGCCTCCCTACATCCTCGGACAACAGCCTTATACTCTTCCCAAGTGGCCAGCCCTGCCTTCCAAGATCTGTAAATTCTCCTCTTGCCCTTGAGCTTACCCAGCAGGTCCCTGTTTAGCCACGCAGGTCTCCTGGCTCCCTTCCTTGACTTCCTACATGTCGGGATGCTCTGATCCTGAGCACGGTAGAAGCAGTCCCTGAACGCTAACCAACTATCTTGGGCCCCTTTACCTTCAAACAGCCTTGCCCATGGGATTTTCTCTAGTAATTGTTTGAAAAATCCAAAGTTTGCCTTGGCAAAGTCCAGGGTTGCAATTCTGCAATTCTTCCCACATCTGCCGTCTTTCTTCCCTGTTTCAAGGTTTTCCTTATGCTTTTCCTCTTCTTCAGGTATTTCTCTGAAAGATATCTAGTAAAAACTAGTGTATCTTACACTGTATATTCTGAGAGCAGAACCCAAGTACAGAGCAGAGCTTGCCTATATTCACTATTTTCCTTGTCTGATATTAAAATAGGTAACAACTCAATGGTTTGCAGGTTTTTTTCCTTCAAGCACAACAAAGAACAAAAATTATAATGCTTCTGGATTTTTTTCCATTTATGGAGGATTCTACTTCCTTTAAAAAACAGAATTGCATGAAGTTTTTCTGAATAGTTATCCAAGCAAATCAGTCTGGCTCAGTATACAGGGTATTTTTCTTATTTTTACATCATCTTTTCATCTAATATTATGAAGACCATGCACCATGGAAACTATTTTTAGAATATCCCCTGTGTCTGTAGATCCACATTTCTTGATGTAATCCGTTTATTCCAGTGACCCCCATATCAGTGTGCACTCTTTATCCAAATATTTGGGGATAAGACATACAGAGTATGTAAATAGTAATAAATGCTATAAGAGTTATTGCAATGTGTCACATGCGCCTATGTGTAAATAAATGTACTCCTTAATGGAGCCAGATAAGGATTAAGCACTTTATGTATGAAATTGACTGGTAAGTAACATTTGGAACTTGCACTACAAGTTTAATCAAAAAAAGTCCAATAACACATGCCTCAGAGTTTCACCCTGAAAGGAAACAATAGTTAAATCAGTATACTAGAAGACTGAAGATAAAAAAATCTGAACTTGCATAAAGTCATATTAGGGTTTTCTGAAGCAGATTTTATTATTGTTCATACTAATATTACCTTTCAAAACCAGGACCCAGACTATCCTTAAGCTCAAATTCACCTTGCAGCCAAGCAAAAACCCTTGTTCAGAAAACATGTCTAAGAAGGAGCCTGAGCAAAATGTTAATATGTAATATGATAGCATTTAAGCTTCCCCCTGCCAAAACTGTGATGATATGCTTCAGTTTGCTCTTGGCCTCATGTTCCACTAGGCAGTGAGGACACATCTTCTAAATTCAAGAATTTCTAAGCAAGTCAGAGTCTCACATCTCAGAAGCAAGAAGGCTGCTCTATAGAAATAACTTAGCTTTGTCATTTTGGGAAGCATTTTTGCTGTAATCCTTTGAATTTGCATAAGTAGAAATCCATTTTCTGAAAGCTACCTAGATAATTGTTAATGTTGATACTGACATGGAACAAACGGGTAACTGAAGTAAGTATCCCCGTTTGGTCTCCATGTGTTGCCTGATCTAGTTGAGAGGCGTCCCTGCCCATGACAGGCAGGTTGGATTAAATGATCTCTAAGGTCCCTTCCAGTCTAGGCCATTCTATGATTCTTCTATGATTCTATGATCACTGTGTATTGCAACAGCCTGCAACCTCAGGCTGCAGCCGTCTAGATTCCTATCCTTAAAGAGAAAGAGACCTACAAAGAATACTCTGCAGGAGGCCATGATGAAGTGAAACACATCCCTAAAGATGCTATTTTGCTTTACATTTCAACCAACTCAAGTATATTGACCATTAAAAGGAAGGTTTCTGATCAGCTCACCTCTTCTCACGTTCCTGTTCCTTCGTCTACATCAGATTTAGCTCACCCTGCATCAACACGATTGCTAGATAAGCTATCTGAAAAAAAGACAACAGTTTCACTTGGGAAGAAAGGTAAGTAAATTTTCTGTAGAAATCAGCAAGTTGATCAGCTTAGCCTCTGACCACGTGACCACGAGCAGCAACAGAAGGAATATGGCAGACACTGCACCTCAGGAAGCCAGGCATCATTGCTCAGTATCAACCTGCCACTGGACCAGATGAAATATGCTTAAAATTGCATTTAAAATTGCCATTGTACCATCTATTCTGAAGAGCTGAAATGCAAAATGTTATACTAACATTTATCTAAAATATTCATGTGGTTCACAACCCGCCCATATGCATATTTTATCATCTTCACTGGATGTATCCTCACAATCCTTACAAAAACTGAGTAATGCTATTAGCCCATTATACATGCAGAGAAATGAGTTGCAGTGAAAGTATGACATCTTGCCCAAGGTCACACAGAAAACATAAAGCCTGTTTTCACTATATCTTTAAAAGGAGTAGTAAGTCAAACACTGTCCTAAGATCTCATTCCCTGTCTATGCCCAAAACAGAACACAAACTCACAATGATGTGAAAATTCAACATTTCCTCTGCTCAGCTCAGCTCCATCACTCTTTCACAGAATCACAGCATCACAGAATGTTAGGGGTTGGAAGGAACCTCAAAAGATCATCTAGTCCAACACCCTGCCAGAGCAGGATCACCTACAGCAGGTCACACAGAACGCGTCCAGATGGGTTTTGAATGTCTCCAGAGAAGGAGACTCCACAACCTCCCTGGGCAGCCTGTGCCAGTGCTCTGTTACCCTCACAGTGAAAAAGTTTTCTTCTAATGTTTTTGTGGAACCTCCTATGCTCCAGCTTGTACCCATTTCCCCTTGTCCTGTCAATGGACATCACTGAAAAGAGCCTGGCACCGTCCTCCTGACACTCTCCCTTGACATATTTATAAACATTTATGAGTCCACAGCAAAAGCAAATGGATTAATTAGCTGGTAAAGGTTTACACTGACAGTTATGCAAAAGATGATGTTATCTTGTCTAGGAATCCAGATAAGAAGAGTCACAACTTTTCAGCCAAATTCTTAATTAAAGAATGTAGGGATTTCATTTTTCTTCTGACTACCAGTAAAAGAAGGGAGTGGTGGTGAAAAAAAGTTGAAAGCGTTGATCCTTAAAACCACATCAAATCAAATCAACTAACCAAAGAAAAGGCAACTCAGAAAGAGGTTTTCCAAGTGGTATACAACTTTTCTGTTTTGTTGTCCCTACATCCTTCAAGTAGTATCACAACCTTACAAGATCCTATGGTAGCCCATAACTAAGAAAAAACATTATTTCATTCCTGTAGTCTTGGCTTAGAATCCTCAGGAAGATATTCCACTTTTAATATAGTTTTTCTTGGAAAGGTGGTATGAAGACTGCTTGAATCTTTACACAAATTAATGGCAATTTACCTGGTGTACAGACTGCAGAACGAAATTAAAAACCTGCATCTCAGAGTAAGTATATTTAAACAAGTCAAGTGAGATCATTATGTATGCAAATCAACATTAAAAGGAGTGGGTTTTTTAAGTTGAAAAGATCTCACTTCAGAAATACTTGTGCAAGTGTACATTTGCAAAAGCTTATGTCAAAAGTGTCAGCATAACCATCCAGAAATTACTTCTCTGTACCTTCTCTGCAGGTAGCAAACATAGTGAAAAAAAAAACCCAAACAAGTAAGCTGAACACAGCATTATTTGTGCCCAGTCATACACCCTGAATTACAAATAAATAAAATATTTAAACCAATAAAAACTACTAAAGAACTTGTCAGCTGCACTGGGACTTTGGTAAAATTAAGTCACAATTAGAACAACCTCCAGCTTTTGGAAAGTAAGAGTGGCCTCTATTCAGTCTAAATACTTCATATTCCCCATTCTGGTGGTCTGTGCGACTTCCACATTCCACACTTAAAGCTATGTAATAGAAGCTAGTTAAATGAGCCAGCAACTCATCTTGCTACATTTGGCCAGTTTGTATGCAAACATTCATGATGGAGCAGCCAGAATCTTCAGATGAAATCCCTGAGTATGCCAAAGTGAGTATACCAGAAGAACAGGCAAAACCAAACAGCAATGAAAGACCCAAACAAATCCCTCCACCCATCTCCAATTAGCTGCACAAAAAGTACTGAGACAATACAGAACCCAGAACTCAAACCCATGGAAAAATCTGAAAAAAACACTCTTGGCCATATCATTTTGTGAGGCAGGTCTTTTCTTCCAATTCAGCTACCTGACCCAAAAGCTTTCTAAGGCTTACTTGAAAAATCTTCATGTTTACAGCTCCAGAGTCCTAAAAAAGTTTTTGTCTTTTTATTATCATCTTACTACAAGCAAGTTCTCTGCTCCTTTCAGAAATCTTCCACCCTTCAGTTTCCTTCAGGCTTCCCAGTTCCCCTCCTTCCCTGTTTGTCTTACCTCCACCCTAAAAGCTTCTCCAGGCCTCACGGCTCAATTGCTCTCAAAAATCACTCATTTCCTCCTTTCTGCAAAGCACAGCAGCCAGGACAAAACAAGATGACAACATTCCTTTATGCTGCCAAGCCTTTTATTTTTTTTAAGCACACACATTATATATAGCACTTAATTAAGTAGAGCTAAAATAAGATACTATAAATCCAATATAACTCACAGAACAAAGGTTACTACCAGCAGTTGTTTTAAGATTACGTCTTCATGATGTCTCTAATTAGATACACAATTATTATCTAAAATGGTATTTTGGGAAGGTGTTTCCGTCATGGTGGTAACAATCAAATGCCCATCAGTATTGGTTCTTCTTGAAGCTATTCTACCTGCATCAGAACTTCCATGCTCAGAGCCTGAAGAAATTAGCCAGGTATGCAATCAAAAATTAATGATGTCCAGAAATAAACTGAAAACATCTGATGCAAAACAATCATAAAGTGAATAAACAAAGCAACAAGTATTTGCAAAGTTTCCTATAAAAAGTGTTAATCTTCTAAATACTGGAGAAACAACCATTAAAAAAAAAATTTAAAAGCACAAATAGCTGTTCAAGAGAGACTTTTATCAAAAAAACAAACCATAAAAAGCAACAGCTGAAATATAGTCACCAGATTGATCCAAACAGGAAAGGACTTTACAGTATTTCAAAAATACCACGACTTCTTATTCCAGTAATGTATTAAAAGCCAAAAATAACACAAACACAAGATACAGTGGTAACCTGAGAGCTAAAACATACACAAGTTTTACATACTTTACATGTGTCTTATGTACTGTGGCCTTTAAATGAGAAACTATTACTATACAGTGGTGTTTCTGTAAGAAATAATTATTTCTACCTCTGCTGCAAATTCCTCCCTCTATCAGAAAAAAAAAAATCTTATTTACTACCCATGCAAACTAACTTCAAAAGATGCACTCAATTGCAATCTCTTGGAAAACAGATTCGATAATATTGAGAAACAGTTTTCACGTCCCTTTCAAGGCACAATACTACAGTTGCTTCTATTCCTCTGTACTGAAAATGTCTGAGGTCTCAAATAATTACAAGGAGAGAAGATTCTGAAAGAACACACTTGGCTGACACAACAGTCACATCGGAGGCAAAAACTTTTCTTGTTCTGAATGTAACCACTGCCTTTTATATTTCCTAGATCTACAGAATGCACTTGCAAGGCTGTTGCCCAACTCAAACTGTCAAACACCTCAGAAACCTTCCAATCTCAATGTCGTCTCAGGGTTTTCAAAAGTGCCTACTCAGAAATTATAAGTTTAAATGATTTAAGAACTTCAGAAAGTGTTACCCTGCCAGTACAAAAGTTGTAGAAACCTTGTAAGAGAACCGTACTTTCACAAATCCTACATATTTCACTCACCATATTTTCCCTGGGAGTTCCACACAAGGTGTGTCATAGAAGGAAGCACGCAATACCAAAACAGGGTTGTGGACTTGCAAGAGAAGTTCAGGGCAAAAGGGCAGCAAGGTGGGAACAAGGGATTAAAGAAAAATAATTTTAAAACTAAGCATCATGAAAGAAGCGATAAGATGAAACCACAGGAAAAAAAGAAAAACCAAAGGCCTTTGTATGAGTAGGTGAATCCAACCTTGGAGAAGTAAGATGGGAAACAGTAGCTTTTAAAAATTGGATATGAAGCAAGTTATTTAAAGCCAAACAGAATTCTTGGAACAGTCCCAACACAGACAGGCTAGGAAACAAAGTGCATAAAATGAGAAGAAAATATTTTTTAAAAATTGGAATTTCCAACAGTCTAAGTTTTCAGCTGTCATATGGTTGCAGAAACAAATTGATTTAGGCTGATGTACATTAAGACCATACACCACACAGCCAGAGAATGCTGGTACATTCAGGCTTTCTGAAGCAGGAGTTTGATGCCGCTAAGTCATGACGACAAAGCTCAGAGAGAACAATACTGCATAAAATGGCACAAAATAACACAGAAAGGGTTAGGTGCTCTCTGCCTGCCATATGCACAATAGGGAATTGAAAGAGAAGACTGCAGGGACAGCAGCTCACACTGACAAAGGAACTTGCTTTATTCAAAAGGGTAATGTTTTCCAAAACATTTAAGTGACTTTACTTCACGCTATACCCAAAGGAATTGTTGTTGTTATTTAAACAATAAATCATGCCCACAGTAAGGACCTGAAACAACGTTTAGTGTATTGACATTTTTTGATGCTCATGGCATCTCAAATAAGCGCCAATCAGTCTTCAGCATCGCACATTTGGTATTAAGTCAAATTCTACAAACAAATCATTCCAAAACAGTTTCTAAGTGTAAATAATTTCAGAATTGTCAGGCTTTCATTCACCATTGTTCTTTATGTTTGCTTGCTTTAAGTCATTCATTTTCCAGTTGTGTTTCCTTAGAACCATTGCATCAACTGCACCAACTAAAGTGGCTATATAATCTTTATTCATTTTACAGGACTTACTCAAAAGATGTATCTGGTCAGACACCTAAAAATCACAGATCTGATAGAGGAAGCACTGAATATACTTCATCCCCTGTTGTTTGAACAGCACTTATGCACAGGACTGTATGCATGACTCCAAATGACCCCTTGTCTAAGAAATAGCAGAAGCTGACTATTCATGAAACATTGTTTTTCCATAAATATATGGAGAAATAGCACAGTTTAGCAAACACTTCAAACTGTGACTAAATTGGGACTCATGCTGGGCACCAATAAATCTGTTGCAGGTTAGGGCTGGGCTGGCCACTAAAACGCAGACAGACGCTCTGTAACCTCCCCCTCCCTCCCAATAACAGGAAGGAAAAAGGAATGAGGCAGAGAGAGACTTACAGGTTAGAAAAGAATAACTAGAATAGCTTTAATGAAACCATAATGGAAGAATAGTAAAATGATAAAAATAACTATATACAACTATATGTATAAGTCCAAAAAGCGAACCTGACTGCCTCCCCTTCCGCCCCATAGCAATCCCCACTGATGCTGCAGAGCAGGCGGCACTGGGGAAGCCCCACGCTCAGTGGCAGTGGGGAGCTGGATACAGGAGTTGGATTCAGGAAATCAGGATCCAGATCAAAGACAGAAGATCAAACAGTCCTCCTTGGATCCCAGCTGTTGAAGAAGGTGGCTTAATCCTCCTGATCCCTTAGTTTTATACTAAATATGATGTAAATGGAATGCAATACTCTTGTTGGTCACCTGTCCTGTCTATTACCCCCCCCGAGGTGCAACCTTTTACTTCCTTGTGACCCCTCTTACTACCTGACACCCCCAGCGTGGCACACAAGAGCCAGCAGTGGCCTTAGTCACTACAGGAATAAGTATAAGCAAGAGCCTTTCTGCATCCCAGTCCCAGGCAGTAACTGCAAACATGAGGTGTTATCACCGTCAGCAGCACACACTGTCTGCAAAAACTTGCTGCCAACTTCAGAACGTGCAGCCTTTTAGAAGAGACTGAGCTGGAAAGTAAAAATCACTGAAAAGAATTGGTTTCGTTTAGCTCAAACCAAGACACTATCCTACCAGAACTTAGCATCGTTATGAATCCTGCTGAAAACTCAAGAGAAATTACTTAACCATAAGGCATCAAAGACCATAAAGGTCAGTAAATAGCACACCTTCAATATTAGAGTTCACAGGACTGAACACACTGCTCCAGGCCATGAGACAACTCTTTAATTAGCGAGAAGTTATTGAATGCACTGATGTAGGGGAAGAAAGGAAAAAAAGTGTAATCACTACCTCAGCCAACCCATTGGCTTGAAATCTTTAAACCATTTTATTCTAGAAGGTAACAGTGAATGGGCAGCCCAGGGCTACAAATGTACATCAGTTTCTGTTTGCAAATACAGAAAACCCCCACCCATTGTACTGCACAGGTTCTTAGTGCTGTTTGGGTCCTAGAGAAAACTGACAGAGCTTTAGCCCTAACTTATTCCCTTCCACTCATCTTTCCAAGCTAATTTATGGTGGTCATTTTATCACTATCCGTGAAGAGGCTAAACAGGCCAACTTCTGTCAGCAGCCACCAGAAAGCCACAGGAAAGATGGTGTTTCAGAATTTCTATAATTTCTCTAATCACTTGGATTTTTTTCTCGGTTTTCCAGGAACACAAGACTCTATATCCTCATGGGTCCTCCCCAACAAACAACTATGGGGAAACGGCAGAACTTGACAAGAGTCTCCATCTTTATTGTAGCAACCAGGCACATCCATCCACATTCTTCTATTTGCTCACCTAATTAATTTTCCACAAAAGGCAACAGGTTGGGCTTTGTTTTTTTTTTTTTTCCCAATTATTATCATTAAAGCAGGTACACATTTCCACTTAAATGAGCACAAAATATGAAAACAGATGATGCCTGCAATCATTCAACCAAGATTGTGTAACAGTTTAGGTTTAATTTATCTTTTATCATGATGGGCTTTCTTTCATCTATGCTTCCTGATGAGAAACAAAAGTATTCTAATTGGGAGCAAAGAAACAATTTCACAAGTAGCTTTGTTTTATTGCGTTTTCTTTAGGTATCCATTCATTAATCTTGGCAGGTGAATGAAGTTTCAAACGCACTTATCTGACTTCCTTATGTGTTCTCCATTCTGAAAAACCTTAAAGTGGACTTATATGGTGGGCAACTATATATAATTTTTTGCGTACTCACAGAAATGTTACAGTTTCTTATATCCCATCTGTTCCCCTGTGCTAACTACAAAGTGTTCTCAAATATCATATGCAGCAAATAGCCTGGTGATCCAGATACTTAACGCTCAAGAAAAGGTGAGGACTCTGAGACAGATTTTTTTTCCTCCAACTGCTCAGCATGATACATTGAACTTGCTTTTTGCCCCAAAGACATGACAGGTGAGCTTCTCTCATGAAGCTCATATACAACTTAAATATATAGCGGTGAAGTCAATGGAGACTTTACCATGGCTTTGGAACAAGATCCAACAAAAAGCACACAAACTGAATTGAGGAGGTAGGGTTCAAATCACTGTCACCTTTAACACCATTCTCATAAGTAAGTAGGCAGACTCAGTTGAAGTAATGTCTGAAGCTTAATTCATCACACATAATCCCTATTCCCTAGTAATTATAATAACAAATACACATTCTGCTCACTGTGATAGGCTTTTCACAGCATATACTAGCTTTCAGAGAATATAGTTAGAGTATAAGCTCAAGTAAAAATGCCTTTATTGCAGCAACAACAGGATTGTGAAATTTAAACTGGTCAAAATCGCTAGCTCAGCACTGCTCCACATTTGGTTCTGCTCCAAACAGTTTAAATGCCTTGGGGAAATCCAGCCTATTCTATATATCAGAATGGCAGGAATTATCTATATCTCTGCTTTGTTAGTGGCAATTCTCAAATACATTAGCTTTTTTATTCAAGTAAACATTTAATTACAACTGTAAATAGTGAAATACTAATAGCAACAAAATTAGAATAGACTAATATTTATGAGCTGCAACAACTATATAAATTATAAACCAAGCTGCTGATTATGTTGACATCATGCAGTCAGAACTTAAGTTTTTTAAAATTCATGCTTTTAATAAGAAAAATTAATAAAATGCACAACTGTATTCACCTACAAACAGTGCACAGAGGAGAGAGTTTACAGGTTGTGCAAGAGTGGAAAAGATAGATAAATTTGTCTGTCTTCAGAGAGCAAGCCAATGAAGTATTGCTATGAATACAATCCTGATTTTTCTGTCCAGAGCTAGATATAATCCACACAGTCAAATAACACAATGCATTGATCAAATCAAAAGAAGTCAAATCCCTTTAAACACACTCAAATCCCACGTTATATTTGGAAAGCCTTCACAAAAGTGAAAGACTTCTGAAGAGTAAACCTTAAAAACAAAATTTAAAAAAAAGTCTGAGTAAGCCTTGATGGAGAAGCAGAAAAAAAACTAGGAATAAGTTTATAATCTAATAAAAATTAATTTCTGATTGAATTAATTCATTTTGTTGGTATCAATGTGTCATTCATTCCCTCTCCTCCTCCTGAACTTCTGAGCTCCTCCTAACCCCCCAGACATTGCTTCACTTGTAGCCGAGTGGCCCTTCTGCCTACCAAGGCACAGCAGACAGCCAGAGAATCTCAAGAAGCCAAGGATTCAAGTCACTTTGAGTGAACAGAAGACTAACTGGCTTCCTTTATAACACTATTGGTTCTCAATAAATCACTCAACTGCATCACTACCAGATGAGGCAACAACTAGGGACATGTTCACTTCATTGTTTCCCCATCCTGGAAACCTTGGCACAGAGGTCACAAGCAAGCAGCAGCACAGGTCCCTGATTTGGCTGAATAGAGAATGTGGATCCCAGCATGTACCTATTGCCTAATCTACACCTATCCTCAAATCTATTCTAGTTCCTGAGATCTGTGAAGGACAGATTGCAAGCAACTTGCAAGTCCACTCAGACTACACAATGTTACAGTCACTAGAGGGGTGTCACTCTGGAAAATTAATGCTATACTTTTTCACTCTAACCTCTGTCATTCAGTAATGAAAAATTTAGTCATGTAAAAATTCATAAAAAGCATTCCAAACCTCATTTTAAGAAACCTCCTTGCAGATTCTGAAATATGCAGAGGGAATATTCAGTTTAAGATGATACATGGACCTCTCAAGAAATTTGCTGTGTAAGGCACCTGTTTGGATTTTTTTTCCTCTCGGTAGTGAAACTACACTCGAGACCTGTGAATCAGACCTTAAATAAAGTTGCAAAAAGAGCAAGACAACAGGTGGACAGCCTTTCCCTCAGGAAAGACCTCCATTAGGTAGACAGACTTAGGGAATATACTGGCATTTCTGTTTTAAGAATGATTAAGAGTATATGGCTTCCCATCTCAAATGACAATGAAGTAGGGTTTACTAATTACTGACATGACTTGGTCTGTTGATTCCATCTTTGGACAGTCTGGCAAAGAAATTTTTCACTGCAGTATTTTACCATTCCTTGTTCTAGAATAGAAGAAGGCCAAAGCTACACATGCATTTAAGCCACGGAGACCAGCTTCTTTGGGCTTCCTCTACAGACAGTGAAGCGATTGCATTTGTGAGGAGATATTCATTAAGGATAATTTTCCTAGTGTCTTAAGTACTCCTACTATCTTTAAAAGCATTACTGTCAATGGTCTGCTACAAGACCAGACCATGGAAGACTGCAGAATATTCATTTGTGTAACAGACAAGGAGATTTAGTTGCAGGTTTCCAAAGCTGCTATTTCAAAATATTTATACAAGGATGGTCAAGACCAACAAAAAGGTATGATAGTAGCAAAAAACTAATCTGAATTTTCCTTACTGCTGGCAGCACTAGGAAAATCATAACTTCTCCCATATCTTCAGTGAAGTTGGCGTATGAAACAAATACAGTCTAAGGTTTAGGTCTTTTGTTCAGCAACTAGAAAACTTCATTTCTAAAAAGCCTTGAACAGACCGAGTTAAATGGATACATGCATACATAAGCGCAACTTTGAAAGACCAAGTTGTTTTGTTTTCTTAACAAAACCACACAAAGCCAGGCACTATAAATTAAATTTGCTGCAGTGTTTATGCCTCTCAAATGTTTTAATTTTAGGTTTGGAGATCTGGACTTCTAAAGTGACTGATGTTGAAATCATCAGAACTGATGCATTAGGTTAACGCAATGCTGAAAGTTTTTCTCCTATATCAGAGAAAGAAGAATAGCTTCTAAGACTAATGTATTTGGTTTAATGGCTAGGTTTTGGTAAAGGGTGGGGGCCACTGCAGAATTGGCCTCTGTGAGACCTGGGGCTGCCCCCATATTGGGTCCAGCTGGCTCCAAGACAGACCTGCCACCTGTCAAAGCTGGGCCAATGCAAAACACTGGCGGTACCTCTGCTGGTTACATGTAAGAAAGGGTAAAAAGCGCTGCACAGCAGCTATGTGAGAGGAGCAAGAAAAATGTGAGACAAACAGCCCTGCAGACACCAAGGTCAGTGAAGGAGAAGGGAAAGGAGGTGTTCCAGGCGCCAGAGGAGAGATTCCCCTGTTGCCCATGAAGACAATAGTGAAGTAGGTTCTTCCCCTGCAGCCCATGGAGGACCACACCAGAGCAGGTATCTACACCACAGCCCATGGAGGACCACACATTTGGAGCATGTTGATGTGCCCCGAAGGAAGCTGCAGCCCATGCAGGAGCAGGCTCCAGCAAGAGTTCTGGCCTGGGGAAAGGAGCCCATCCAAGAGCAGGTTTTCTGGCAGGAGCTGCAGCTCATGGGGGACCCATGCAGGAGCAGTCTGTTCCTGAAGGACTGTACCCCATGGAAAGGACCCATGCTGGAGGAGTTTTTGAAGAGCTGCAACCTGTGGGCAGGACCCACATTAGAACAGTTTGAGAAGGACTGTACTCCACCAGAGGGGCCCCATACCACAGCACAGGAACAGTGTGAGACAAATGTTATAAACTGACTGCAATCCCCATTCCCTAATACCCTGTGCGAATCCAGGGAATGGGTGGGGGGAAAGACACAAGAGTTAGGAAAAAAGTACTGAAATTGAGCCTGGAAAGAACCAGGGAGGTGGGACGGTGTTTTCAGTCTTGTTCTTGTTTTTTACCATCCTAGTCTATTTTCAATTGGCAATAGATTAAATTATTTTTTCCCATGTTGAGTCTGTTTTTCCTGTTTGTGTCAGTAAACAGAGCATGATCTCCCTGTCTTTATTTCAAGCTACAACATGTTTTATCTCATTTTTCTCCCCCCTCTCCTGTTGAGGAGGTGAAGAGAGAGAGTGGCTTGGTGGGCAGCTGGCACACAACAAAGGTTAACCCACAACAACTAGAAAGAGACAAATGAACTATTAGTTATCAGATTTTCACTACTTGGCAATACAAAGTTACTTTTATGTGTGGTAACTACTGAAGTAAGTTATTCCTTCCTCTGCAGATATCAAGATTTCAAATTCCCCATTCTATTTCAACAGAAACGGGTTTACATTTTCTGGCCTAAAACAGTATTCGGTATTTCCCCAACACTGCTCAATGATTTTGGTTCCCTTTTCCCACTTCTCTGAACATCTGTTTTCTCTAATCTTATTTGTCCAAAAAACATTACTAGAGAAAGACACCTTCACGGAAAGCAGTATTTCAGTAGAAGAATTCCTCCACCCACAGTTTGTCAGCAGTAAAGCAAACTGCGTGTTACTATTTCAGCAAGAACCTCAACACACACTAGTACCACCACTGCACACAGGCAATTCCAAATGTCAGTCTTCTGTCAAAAAAAGCCAAAGTCCCTCTAATTAATGGAGTTTGTTCCATTGATTTTACTGATGAAATCTAAACATATGTATATTTTTCCAGGACCAGATAGACATTTGGAATTATAATCTGCAATCATGCCATCAAAACCTCCAAATGCTAGAAACTAACTCTTTAGAACCTTCTGAATCATTTCCACTTATGTGTCTTTATACATGGTGCATTTCACTCTTTTTGGTATCCAACACTATTGGAGCTGACAAATTATTTATACCTGCTTAAAGCAAAAGAATCTGTCAAGTTATTTAACTCAAAAAAACCCAATCCATGTGTTTACATCTACTGGAAGCAGAGGCTGCTTTGGGAACGTGTGTAATGATTTTTTTGAACGCTGATTTAGATAATTTTATTATTATCCTTTAAGTTAAAGCTATCAGCTCTGTCCAGCCACTGATTTGGCTTGACTGACTTCCACTCTTGTAACCTGCCAGTTCTCTTTGTTTATGTGTTACAGGTTATAGTAACGCACATGATGTCTTCTGCTATCCTTTAGATGTCAAATTCTGAAGCATATAGATCTGTCCTCTGACTTTTAACACTTTTGCTAATTTATATACAAGAGCAGAACTGCAATTTTAAACTGTGCAACAATGTTTTTATCAAGAATTTGAAGGAGGGAAAAGAAGAAGGAGGGAAAAGAAGAAGGAGGGAAAAGAAGAAGGAGGGAAAAGAAGAAGGAGGGAAAAGAAGAAGGAGGGAAAAGAAGAAGGAGGGAAAAGAAGAAGGAGGGAAAAGAAGAAGGAGGGAAAAGAAGAAGGAGGGAAAAGAAGAAGGAGGGAAAAGAAGAAGGAGGGAAAAGAAGAAGGAGGGAAAAGAAGAAGGAGGGAAAAGAAGAAGGAGGGAAAAGAAGAAGGAGGGAAAAGAAGAAGGAGGGAAAAGAAGAAGGAGGGAAAAGAAGAAGGAGGGAAAAGAAGAAGGAGGGAAAAGAAGAAGGAGGGAAAAGAAGAAGGAGGGAAAAGAAGAAGGAGGGAAAAGAAGAAGGAGGGAAAAGAAGAAGGAGGGAAAAGAAGAAGGAGGGAAAAGAAGAAGGAGGGAAAAGAAGAAGGAGGGAAAAGAAGAAGGAGGGAAAAGAAGAAGGAGGGAAAAGAAGAAGGAGGGAAAAGAAGAAGGAGGGAAAAGAAGAAGGAGGGAAAAGAAGAAGGAGGGAAAAGGCTGCTACAAGAACTACTAGTTTTTGAATAATAAAAATGAACTAGGAGAACTGTATTTGGGATTTCAACTTCTATGGAGATGTTACAACTGGTGAATTAAAATTGTATTTTATTTCTGATTTGGTCATGAGGCTCTGAGAAAGACCATAACCATGCTCGTCAGGCAACATTTTAAGTTGTCTTAGGCCTAACGTCTGTACCTTAGATATCTGCCATTGTTGCCATGTGACACTGCCCTCCCTCTACCTCAGCTTCTTTTCTCTGGGTAGCAATGCTGCCAAAGGGATGTGGTATGCTGATCAACTGGTCAAGTCAACTCATGTAACAGCAAGAGTACTTAGAATCTGAAAATTCCATTGTTGCCTTTGCTACTGATCCAAACTTAAGTAAAACCAAGAGGTAGCATAAGAATTATCAATAACTTCTTCTAATTATGATAATGCTAAAGGTAACAGACTGAAGACATCCAGGAAATAAAACTGTTCTGATACCAGATCTCCCAAAAAGTTATACTCTTGAAGCAGTTTCTCAAAAGACAATTTTTTTAAAATGGTTTAATATAATTAAATAATTAAAAGTCATTCGAGAAAGACTACAACTAAATCTTTCCAAAAAAAGAATTTAAGCTACAACTAATGTGCTTCAAGCTTATAAAGAAATCTGTTCTGATTTTGTTTTAAGTTCTGATTAAGTTCTCCAGAATTATTTGCTGAGGTACTAGGAAAGCAGCTACCCAATAACTTGTCATTACTGAAGGACACACAGACATGATGGAGAGCTGCTGTAAATTAAACCAGGCATAGGTAACTCCCACCAGGTAAAGGCTATCAGGTTAGCTACTCCTCCCCATCCCTGTCTCCTTCTTTTTCTCTTAACCAATTAACATTTCATTAAAAAGGTAACACCAGACAAACAAACAAAAAACCCCACCATGCAATGGAGCCTTTGAGAGTATTTCACACAACAGTTTTCACTCCAACACTTTCAGTACCAGGTAAACAACTTCACAAGAAGGCACAAAGAACCAGCCTAATCAGATACCTAGAATCTGGACAATCTCAATTGCAGGCATTTCAGCCAAAGGTCTGCAAAATCACTGTGGTCACATCTGCAAGGTCCAAGTTCCTTACACCTCTAGGAATTTCCTCCATTAAAAGTACAGCTCTTTGACATGTTAGCTACAGCATACGTGCACCAAGGCCTCGCTTCAGCAAAAACTCATTGGCCTATCTTTAAACACATTACAGCAGATCCATTTAATCTTAAACACAGTGAGTTCAAAAAAGAAAACAGGGCTGAGTTGTGTTTAGATCTTCTGTGGTACAAATTGTGTTACTGCCACTTGGAAGAAGATAACCCATACAAGCAATTAGCCAATGAAGAGATACATTACACTGAGATTCATTTGAAAAACAATCAAGTAACAAGATGCCAGCAACACATTCCAGATTTTTACTTCCTCTATGATTAGTCAATAATTAAGTATTGAACAGTTTTAAAGTAATTGTATCACATTTGCTCATCTGACTTTGCTCTGTGCTTTTAGAAAAGATATGGCTACAGTCAAATTTTGAACCTCCTTATCACACTCTCCAAAATGAGATTTAAAAAAAAAACCCAAACAACAAACCACCACAAAACAAAACCCCCATAAAAAACAAAACAAAAAAACCCAACAAAAACCACAACACCAAACCCACAACTTTGAAATTTTGAAATCTAAAAGGTTTGTGTATTTGATATTTTTTAATATAAATAATTTCTCAGAAATTGGCTTCAGAAGATTTTTTTTGTCTCTCAAACTACATATGGATTCATAAGAAGCATCACACATGAACAGTCATGCTACCCACTTTAAGAAAAGTCAACATATCTACTGTGATCCACTAAGATTTACTAGAAGCAGCATACAAAACAAACAGGCCCAATTTTATCCCTATTACAACCACACTGAAATCAATGTAAGAAATAATTTCAATAAAGCAAAAACCAATGGCCTCCAAGAGGCTTAAAGCTACATACAAAACTTCAGTATCTGTTCATGCATATCTTGACTTACACTCACTATGTAGTTTTCCTCTGCCTATATATGTTATTATGTAGCATCAAATTTAGGATAACATACTTTAAAAAACAGTGCCTCCATAAATGCTTATGACTTGTGTTTAGATTTTCCTTGTAGGTATCAAGTAATATGATTATCTCAGAGCTGGATGTAATGAAACGTTATTCATGTCCTCCAACCACATCATGAAGTTTGTATATCTTCATTATTCAATATTGGCCATAAACTATCAGATGTCAATAACTATACCATTCAAAATTACGCATCTCAAATTACTTGGTTTGTCTTTTGGAGTGGAAGAGTGGAGTGTAGAAAATAACTCTTTACAATAAAACACTCAAATACCTCAAAGATTTATCCAAAAAATAGAAAATAACAACCTTGCTCCAAAACTATATAAGCAAAATACAATCTAGAAATAAATACATATTTTATCTACAGTCATTAAGAGGAGCTATGCAATAGTCTATTACAACACTCATGAGTAATGCTGTGATCTTAAATAATAAAATCAAAGTATTTTCACATATATACTGTTGGCAAATCTAATGTACTGCAGAGCAGTCACAATAAATGACAATGAAATAAATACTTCATGGCGAGCAATGAAGTTCCTTTTTTTTTCCCTTTACACTGTTCAAACAGGCTCTGGGAATAAAAATAACCAGATCAAATAAGAGGGAAATCCCCAAAAGAACCGGTATTCATACCAAACTGATTACAGAAAAAAAGCTGTTCACACTAGTGCTGCAGGGTTGTCAGAGATTACTATTTTAACAAAACACTGACTTCTTCAAAAAAACCAAAACCAATCAAACAAAAAAAACCACCAAAAACTAACCCCCCAGCCAAGTCACACACAAAATAAAGGTTTGCACTTGTAATCTTCAGACAATTTAATGCCTATTTTCCTTGTCCTATTGTGCTATGATTGAAAATACAGCTGTCTGAACATGCTAATGTTCAGCTACAAAACAGTAGTTCGCTATCAAAGTGTTGACAGGTTATTCCCCCCCAAATTAATAATCATTCATTTGATGACACAGATCAACGTGTAAACACACGTAGTAAAAACCTGTTACAGAAGTCAGAGCTCACATTTCTATGCTTTCTATGTTTTAGCTGTAGTGAGATAAGGCATTGACCTTTCTTCTTGATTCGCAATGGGAGAATACTCTGCTTACAAGCTTACTACTGTGAAGCCTTGTCATTAGTGTGAAGAATCACAAAAGCATGTGTAAGAAGGCAGATGAGATAGAATACCTTTCTCAACATTTGAAGTGTGATATTTCCAACAGTTAATCAGTTTTGTCATTTCCCTGTAAGTATAAACAGCCAAAGTTTAGATTTCACTAACAGTCCTAAAATACTCTGCAGGTTAGTGGAAAGGGAGGGTAATACCCCAGGAACTAGTTGATGGAGGAGCTTTTTTTCAGGTTTCATCTTTAAGAGACTCTGCTATGCCATCTAGGATTTTCATGCAAAGGCAGTTCATCCTTGTAATTATACCGTTTCTATCCAATAAGACTTCAGGTGGCTGTACCACAAGAAATATTTTTCTGCATGTCTTGAAGTCAATGTGACTGTGATTGCAAATTACTTGTTAATGTAAAGAATGGCAGGCTGTTGCATTATGCAAACCCATCTACATTATTCTGCATCCCTGTAAATGCAGCTACTTTCCAGTTTTGAGTATACTGTACACCGTAACAATGGGTTTCACCTAATCAGCTATTTTGAGAACTCTTACACAGTATACAGGTCATAGCCCATTTCCTTGCTGTTAGAAGTAACATGGAAAATGCTTTCAAACACCATCTGAGACAGGAATACTTAGAAGCACCTTATATTCTCATAAAATATTCACTAGAGCTATCCACAATAACAGTTCTACTGTGATGTCAAACACACTTAGATAAGCCATGTACTACTGCTGCAGGAATAGATGTCTTGAAGGAAATCTCCTCCACTCCACACAGACTGAATATTTTTAAAGTCCCATGCATGAAGAAAAAGAAGAAAAAGAAGGGGGGGGGGAAGGGAAATTACAGTTAAAATTAAACAAAGCTATTTTCTTTTAGCAATTCTAGAAGTACATTATTATCACTGTGAGATAAATGCTCTAACCTCCATCTGCACCATCCCAATCTTTCTCCTCCCACATCAGCGCTGAATTTGCGGGAGCAGAATAATGAATAAACCAAAGTGATCAAAAAATATTTCCAGTTAGGAAGATACTTGCATGTGGTTTGGGAACAATATTGACATCCTATTTACCTCAGATTTGACCAGTCTGGGACCTCTAAGTAGGTCCTTTCTCTACCATTTGGAAAATGGCACATCCAATTAATGGAGCAACACTTTTCTTCTGGAGTTCAAGCTGGTAGAGAGATAACCTAACAGAGCACCTAAAGAAGAAAAAAGGGTGGAAATAGAAGCAGGCTTACGTGCTCCAGTTTGTCTTTCCTTCTCAGCCAGACACTGGCACTGTAGTCCTGCTGCTTGACAGTGCTATAGAAGTTCGCACCTACTCTGGTGAGGCTTGGGGAAGGCTCCCTGGGTCTGCTCTTCAGCCTCATCTGCTCGAAGCCCTCATGGGGGGATGAGGAGAGCCAGTCATGCCTGACTTCCATCTTGACATGACAAGGCAAAGTCCAAGGAAAAAAATCGGAAGAAATCAAGAAATTAAGAGGCACTAGATGAAGAGGTTCCACAAAAGAACAGGATGGGGGAAGAAGGAAGAGACTGAATGAAAGAACACCCGCAAAAAAAAAAAAAAACCAGAAAATGGGAAGACAAGGGGAAGAAAAGAGAAATAATAGGGTAGGAGGAGTGGTGGGAGAAGAAAAGGCTGCAGGTAGGAGAGAGGAGCGGACTGAGAGAGATGAAAGGGCACACGGGAAGGAAGACGTTCCAAGATGCCGCTGCTTGTTGCCTTCGCCGCCAGCGAGCTGCAGTCCGGGACCGACGCAGCGGGAAGCGGCTGCTTGCGGCTCTGCCCGGGACGGAGGCGAGGGGAGGCGCAGCCCCGCGCAGACGAAGGCCGGGCGGGGCTGCAGCCTCCAGCCCTCCTGCAGGTTGGCGCAGTGGAGGGGCCGCCGCCCGCCCGGGGATGGAGCCGGCTCCTCCCCCGCCTCCCCCTCCCCGGCAGCCACCTTCGGGGAAGCAGCAAGCGGCAGGGAAGAGACCCGCTCTCGCCTCTAGAAAAGCAGCTGCCGCCCCTTCCCCGCCTCCCGGGAGGCAGAGGGCTCCCCGCTCCCCTGCGGAAGTTCGTTCCTGCCCTCTCCCCCTGTCCCGGCGGACACCCACCCGCAGCACCGGACGCCGCCGCGGGGCTCGGCGGCGAGCTGCCACTCCCTCTCCTGGAAGCCTTTGTCCGACATCCCTAGCCGGGGGGCTCCCGGGGCGCCGCCTCCATCCCCGCCCTGCCCTGCCCAGGGCGGGGTGCGCTCCTCGCTGCTGCAGCCAGCGGGAGGTGCGGGGCCACCCCGTCGGCCTCTCGTCGCAGCACCTGCCTTGTTCCCTCCCTGGGCAGGGGTCCCGGGGCTCTGAAACGTAACCTGACCCAGCTGCCAGCCCTTCTCCCGGGCCAGTCGGGAGCGCACCTCGCCTGGTCAGGAGAGGAAAGCCTCGGTCCGGAGCCGGGCACAGGGCGAGCAGAAGCCGTGGGCCCCAGTCCAGGTCCTGCCTGGAAGCCCTCACCCCCCGCAGCGGCTCAAGCCAGAGCCAGACCTCGGAAACCAAACCGTTTCTGCGGTCCCGCTGGCCAATATCGCTGGAGTGCCCACACCCGTAAACACCTGGCACTCTAGTATTTACCTCATAAAATAAAAGACGTTTTGGGGTGGTTTCCATAGTCCACCGCTATCTCTGTTAGTAGAAGTTGGTATGTGTTGCTATTTAGCTCAAACTTGTTTCAGCAGAAAAAAAGGACTTTCCTTTTTCACACACTAAAAAGCCACCTCTCTAGTTGCCCACACACTCTGCAAAGCTATATTAGGTACAGACAAGAAAACTTTCTCACATACCACCAAGAAATAATTATTGGAGCTCAGAACAGTATTTCGGTTTCTGGTGAATATTTGCTGGCAGACAATTTGTAGTTTGCCAGAGAATTAAACTGATGGAGCTATTCAGATAAAGTCATCTTGAACTAAAAGTCTACTCTTGAATCCAGGTAACTGGCAATAGCCTCTGAATGGTAAAACAGTTGATTCAGATTAAACTCTCTGCTAATGACTTGATCTGCAGTGTAGTTTACCTCTATCTGAAGGGAGATTTAAAACATCCTTGTGATTAGGTTCAGGGTATATTACTGCAAAAATATCATTCAAAAACCAGAGAATTTGGTTTTTCTTTTCAAAAATCTAAGGCTAAAGGCAAAACTCACATCGTACCTCATAACTGAGAACTATTATTAAAAAGTAATACTAGTACCTTTATGAAATGCTGGAAAAATAAACTGAAGCAAGGAGTTGGTAGGAATACATAAAGTACAGCATTTTCTTCTAAAACGATAAAAAATCCCAAAGGATTTAGTAACACTTACCTAAATGCTAACAAAAAAAAAAAAAGTGCAACAAAATAGTAACAGCTAGAGTCATCAATACTATACACAAATATTTTTTACTCACCGGTATAAAGGTTTTACAGCTTTCTTCCTAGTAACTTCCTCTCTAATATCTTCAGTTAGTAGAGTAAACCTGGGCATTTCCAAGATTGTCTTTCTCATAACGCCTGGAGCAAAAATTAGGACCATGTGACTCTACTGCGCTCACCTGAAGGTACTGAGATTTAATGTATGGCACATCACAGCTGCAGCAGTTTTAAGCTCACACAGAATAACTTGATTAAAAGCCTGCTGAACTGAACTTTAGCTGCAGGCACTCATTTATAAATTGTATATGCTCAGAGATGCACCTACTACCAAAAGACTGAAATACATGCAAAGATTCAGTCAAAAAAAGAAAAAGCCTCTGATTTTCTTCAAATATACCATCAGGGGGATGTTCTTAGAAATAGTTTGCATGTGCTGTAAATAAGGACAGCCTGCTTTATGCTGGTTTTGCATAAGAAATTTCATGTTGTTTCTATAGCAGTATATAAAGTACTTCAATCTTTTCCTTGCAAATATTTTTAAATCAAGTTTTTTAGTAGCACTTTGCAGTTGTCACCTGCTTTCTTCCCCATCCTTTAACACTATGATGGACGAGAATCAATATGCCAGTGTACTTCAGCACAATGTATTGTCCTACCCCTCCATATATGTTGTGTTTGTTTTCTTTTTAAAGACAGACTTAGCTTTTTTTATATAGTTTTTTTACTAGCTGCACTACCAGCAGCCTTCTCAACTGCTCTATGAACTTTTTCCTACCTATCCAGAATAGTCACAAAGCGAAGTGCTGAAGTTGCTTTTAACCCCTAGGCTATTAAGTGGATTTGCTCATCTTTCTAAACACCTTCGTGTTTGGTACCTAGGTGTGCTGCACGTGCCTTTCTACTACTGCTACTGCCAGTGTTATTACCCCAGTCCTATTCCTATTAGGAATAAGAGAGAGAAGGAAAAAAAGAAACCCAGAACAAGTCTTAAAATCATATGAGCAAGCTATACTTACCAAGCCTTTGTTGCTTCCTAATCTCAATCAGGGAAGATTTCGAGTGAGGAAATGGTCTAATGACTATAACATTTTGTGTTTTCATTAAAATTTTACTCAGACAAAGTAACAAGCTAAGAATGCAATGTCAGTCCCTGGTCAATAACTGGCCTTTAATCTGATTTGAAGAGAATTAAAGAATTGTTTCCCAAATTTTCTCTTCTAGTCTATTTCCTGTTTAGACCTATGCAAAAAAAACCAAGTTTCTTCAAACCACAACCACAAACATATGAACTAGCTTAAGTCTGATATAATTCAACTAATTAAAATTGAATCAATCAGCGCTGCAGTAGGCCATCAATTCCAAATGGCTGTATGAGCTGGATCAAACTGCTGTCTTTCTCTTCCATGCAATTTTGAGAACTACCCAAACACCTGCTCCTGTCAAGGCCCTGTGCTTCCATAGTCAGATGACTACAGCAGCAAGGATGACTGAAATGGCAAACATCATTCTTAAATCATTAGCAGTAGATGCAAGTCATGCAAATCACAACATGATTTTACTTTATCATGGTTCATGCTATAATTTTGTCTAATTCACTGCCCATCTTAACATCAGGAGGTTCAAGAGAAACTCCTAGGCAATCTACAGAACTTTCCATTTTCTATACCAACAGGAAGAATGCTGTAGGGGGCAGAGTTAACTCAGGCCAATGCAGAGAAAATAATCAGGATATAAGTGGAAACATGTAGGTAGGGCTACAATAGTTTTTTTTTTTTAAAAAAAGGCAGCTGCTTTTTCTTCCAAAAAACTTGTTCAGACAAGATTTAAAGGAGCTGCTTCCTGTGCTCCAGCTTTCTAAACACTATTTTTTTTTTATTAAGGAGTTCTAGCAATACAGTACATATACAAGAGCATCAGACCTTTTATGAACAAGTGGCATATACTTTGTAATATAAAAACTTCCACAGCAAAACTTTATTATGGTTGGATAGCTAATATACATGCATGCATGCATGCACTTGTAAGAGATTCAAAGTATCCTTACAAAGTACTAATTTATGCTGCAGAGTTGGACTGCACACAAGCCCTGGCCCACTTTTTAGAATTTACTACACCTGACCAAAACAACAAGCAGCAACTGCCTGCAGGCTTCAGCTGGTGTCCAGTCAGAGAGCTGTCACTGACACCAGCTCAAGTAGCAGGACGGAAGCTGGCATCCAGGAAGAAATTGCCAACAAGATTCAGCTGGGGCAACTTTATAACCTCCCAGTAACACTGGCACATCCCAGATTAAACTACTAGTCTTTCAAACTATTTTAGAATTACCAAACCACTTGCTTCTGCACAGCCACCCAAATTCTAGCAGGCTACAAATCAAAAAACCATTCAGAGCAGCGACCTGTTTCCTTTATGCTGACAGGCTTGACATGCATGTCTCCCAGCCTACCTGCTCCTGTCCCCTGGAAGCACCTGCCTATCACTGAAACATGTGTTTTCCATACAGAAGGATCAGAGAGGGAACAGATTTAGAAAACCAAATAAACAAATAAAAAAACCCCAACAAGGTGCTTTTTCTGTATAGTTTGATCCCCTACAGTATCAGCCACAGGAACTGAATAGTAAAACTAACTAGATGTGAAGTGGGAAAATAGTAAGAAAAAAGCTGGAATGCTACATGGAGAGTTGTAAATAATTTTGCATTGTTGCTTTCCAAATTCTATATAGCATAACACACAACCTTTGTACAGAATACCTGTATCTTCAGTTTATGGACAGGAATTGAAGTCACAAGTATGTAATGGTAAGGTTGAAGCTATGGTTACAGTAAGGTTTGGAGTTGGAGATGCTTCAGATTTCATGTTATGAACATATCAGATACCTACCTCAGAAATAACATGGAAACATTGTCTAATACTAATAACGTTCTCTGATTTAGCCTCCCCACATCTTTGTGGATTCAGCTCTTAACCAGAATCCTCTCTGTCCCTCCCCTTGACTTTTAATCACAAACTTTCTCTTCTTTGCATAACTGCTGATACAAAGAAAAAAACCCACCACAGACACAGAGAACAACCACCTGTTAGGAACTTACTCCCCTCTGTCAGATTTGGTTGAAATCAGTCATGTGTTTCAGATTGTATCAATCTCAGACTGACAAAGAGCATAATTATATAAGCTTTGTTTCCTTTAGAAACCAAATAAAAATATCCAAGAGATCGACTAGTCCATCTCTCATTTGATTATCCTGTAAATATCACCAAAATTTCCAATCAACCTAGAATTCCAGGGCTAGAAATTTTCTCCTATGGTATGCTTTCCACCTCCAGATAATCTAAGAGGGTGTTAAACTGGCCCCTTGGGTCCCTTGGTTGTGACAGAATATATGATAACTTTAAACTCAAATCCAGCTCTGCCTTCTCTCTTTCCCTTCTTTTTCATTCCTCCCTTCACACCCATTCACACACTGTCAAACAGTTTCAGTTCAGGCCTCAATAATCTTGTCCAGACAAGATTTTATTCTGCACCTTAAAATAACATTCATTAGTGGCACATACTAATGGGGTCAAATTCTGTCCTCCATTGCACCTCTATGGCCCCACTGGAGTCACGAGACAAAAATAATTGTATAACAAAGGTGTAACCAGGGGGCAAAATCTGGCCTACATTCCTTTAAAATAAATCTGCAGCAAGTAATGCCTGTCTACCTCCCCTCAGCATGAGGCCCTTTATGACTGTATGAAAGGCACTGGCTTTTTTTGTTGTTTACTGGGTAGGTTCACATCTATCTCTGCTTGGGTTCTTCGTGCTGAATTTATCTGGTTGGTGCAGCTAAGCACAATAGGCAGACTGCTGACAAGATCTAAGCTCAAGTATCCTTGCTCTGAAGTGACTACTTAAAATTGTTCCAGAGGAGTGGTGGTCAGCAGAGAAGAAATGGAAAGGACAACTTTTTTTCCAATACTGGAACCAAAAGCACAGCAGGTGAGGAATATGTACCAGCAGAAGGAGGGATCTCCAGAATGGAGGAATGCTTTTCTCTTGTATTTTCAACACATACAGAAGTTATGGTTGATAACAAGGGATATATTCTCTGCATCTGAACAATACGAAGTATAAGGAGGAAGGAGAGAGAAAAATTGAACAAGCTTTCATGAATGTTACTACATAAACAACAAAGAATATAAAAAAAAATTAAAAGCTGCTTAAAGAGTGGGGGAAGTAACACAAAGAGCAGAAACCATTTGAGAATGCTTTTGGTGGCTAGACTGGCAGGGCCATATAGACAAAGAACAGTCTCTAAGATTAGCACTCTGAAACTTGGCTTCCAAGTATATTCTTACAACACATTAATATATGACAAAGGAAGAAATATATTCCAAAAAGAATATAACAGCATACAGACTTCTTTTTAAAAAAAAAATAAAATAACAGACTGTCTCTGTAGTATACATTTGTACTTACTCAGGAAGATGTTCAGTAAAAAAAGTATCACACCAGGAATTGTCCAAAGAACTCTCCTACACGTAACGCTTCTTGTTTTCCATAAAATCTTGTTTCTGTCATACAAAAGCGTATACTTAAAAACAACAAAAACCTTACAATGCAGAAATTTGTGTGCCCCCAAATTATTCTTCAATGTATTCTACCTATTTTCATACCACAAAAAATTTTTGAAACTATTTCTCCGAAGCAAAGAAAAATGCCTTAAATTATAACTGACCTTTGGAAATCAGCTCAAAATTTCTTACTCAGGAATGTCAAGCTGCAAGATACAATATCAGAACCTTTAACACAAACTTCTTCTCTAACTGCAATGAAACTTAGAAGTAAAAGTGATTCATCTGTATTTGTATCATCCCATGTACTACAGATATAGCAGATTTAAAACATTTTGCATTTGTTTACAAGAATTTGGCTGCTGGCCTCCAGTGAAATACAGCTGAAAGGGTCACTATTTAACGAAATATTTCTCACTGGAAGCAAGCAGAAAGTTATGTCACAAAAGTCATATTTTTTTCCCCAAAAAAGAGATGTCATATTACACCAGAAAACAGACTTACTTGTGTGACCAGAAAGAAGTAAATAAGACCTATGAGACAACACATCATGAGTTCTTTAACTTCATGCTTATCTTTCGACTCTGATCCAGCTGATCTAACAGCATTTAGGGTAATTGTGTTTCAGTCACACTAGCTGCACAAAAAAAAGAGCAGATTGGGACGACAACGTTCACACGTGGTGCAGGAGAGAATAATAGGCTGCAGCAGCCTGGATATAGAGTGGAGAACCACGTCCTTGCAAATATGTGTACCTTATGTAAAGTCTGACTGACCTATAAGGATTACATACATGCTGAACATTTCAGGATAAGCTTTCTGAAGGTTCATATTCATCAGTGACTAGCATATGTTACAGCACAGGTACAATATAAATACATTACAGACACTGTCACATTGAGTTTTGCTGTGACAGAGATCTTAGGACTCCTTGTGCAAGGTTTTGCATAGATGTATATTAAATGATGCTCTCTGCCTCTCAAGTTCTCTATCTAAATAAACAAGCCAGATCAGAAAAAGAAAGGAAGCAACATTATTCCAATTTAGCAGCTATAATCTGAGATACAAAGAATGTAAGTGACATGCCAAAAGTCATTAAGTACCTTATAATAGACCTGGAGATTGAGATGAGATCTCCTGGAATCCATTACACTATTTAGCCAAAAGATGCACCTTGCTTTTGTTAATCATTAAATACTAGAGTTGAAATTTCAACCCACTGGTTGTGTAGTAAAGGATTTCACTGTGTTTCTCTACCAGGAAGAGACTTTACTACCATACTAGTGAGTGTGCTGACAGCACATGCTATCGAATTAGTATGTCCTCAACTGGACTTAGCAATGTTTATTACAAGATTTTGACAGTTGCATTACAGACTTCCTCAGACTCTTGATTACTTTACAGCCCTGATGCTATTTCACAAGAAAGTCTAAAAACAAAGTAACACAGAATGAAGGAACAGCCAGGTACAGAAAAACAAGAATACAGAATGTGTCAAGTGTTATTTGTAAGAAAAGGAAGAGGTGAGAAGTAATAACAATTGGTGCCAAATACTAACAGGAGAAATTCCCTTATAATAAAATGGTGACCAAAAGCAGGCAATATGGACCAGTTTGTGAGCTGTAGCAATATAAGGCAAAAATTAAAACTGTGTTCAGATACTAGGGAGGTGCATCTACTTTGATAACAACCTGGAAATAACAAAAGTGAAAGCACATTCCTAGCACAAAAGATTTATTGTTAGAGGACTAGGGTGGTTTTCTACCATGATAAACTAGTTCAAAGAAAGGAAAAATACAAATATAAAAAATCAATGTTAGGTTTTTCACTGTCATAGATCACCTCAGCTGGCTCAACAGTGTTGCCTACTATATTAGGGACCAAGAGTCAAAGTTGCCAACATTCGGTCCCTGACAGACTGTTTTCCACCCAGAGCAGCAGTAGTTGCTTTGAAAATTAAAACATATATGTATATAGTGCCTCACATTTTAGAAAAATGGAAAAGAATGAATGATGCGGTCTTTTTTCCCTGTCCTAAAAGTAAATATTTTCTTTAATATTTTTTTTTTTTTTATTTAAACTAAACAAAAAGGGACCTGCAGGAGCTGGTCAGTAAATCGATTGGTTCATACTTAATTTTATGCAATTGCATATGCTTACTAATGTGCAGTTGTGTTATTAGAGTTATGCGACCAATACTTTGCTGAATCCTTGATGGCTGTCATTCAGAAGAACTGAATCTGTCTTTGAGGTCTTCAGGACAGGACTATCTTGCTTTTTTTATGAAATTCTGGGATGAGGTTAATATAATTAAACACAGTATGCTTTACCTTTAGAGCCACAGCTGCAGAGAAACAATCTTAGCTCATCCTCACTTAGCTGTATCCTCAGTTGGAGGATACAGTGGTAGACAAAGACCAAATGAGGGAGCATGGATACATAACCCTGCAAGTGGTTCTTCTTCCATTGTATCATATGGTGCAGTCATAGAATCATAGAATCATAGAATGTTAGGGATTGGAAGGGACCTCGAAAGATCATCAAGTCCAATCCCCCTGCCAGAGCAGGAATGCCTAGACTATGCTACACAGGAACGTGTCCAGGCAGGTCTTGAATGTCTCCAGAGAAGGAGACTCCACAACCTCTCTGGGCAGCCTGTTCCAGTGTTCCGTCACCCTCACTGAGAAGAAGTTTCTTCTCGAGTTTAAGCGGAACCTCTTATGTTCCAGTTTCAGCCCATTACCCCTTGTCCTATCAGTGGTTGTCACCGAGAAGAGCCTGGCTCCATCCTTGTGACACTCACACTTGATATATTTGTAAACATTAATGAGGTCACCCCTCAGCCTCCTCTTCTCCAAACTAAAGAGCCCCAGCTCCTTCAGTCTTTCCTCATAAGGGAGATGCTCCACTCCCTTAATCATCCTAGTTGCCCTGTGCTGGACTCTCTCCAGCAGTTCCCTGTCTTTCTTGAACTGAGGGGCCCAGAACTGGACACAGTATTCCAGATGGGGTCTCACCAGGGCAGAGTAGAGGGGAAGGAGAACCTCTCTCGACCTACTAACCACCCCCCTTCTAATACACCCCAGGATGCCATTGGCCTTCCTGGCCACAAGGGCACAGTGCTGGCTCATGGTCATCCTGCTGTCCACCAAGACTCCCAGGTCCCTTTCCCCTACACTACTCTCTAATAAGTCATTCCCCAACTTATACTGGAACCTGGGGTTGTTCCTACCCAGATGCAAGACTCTACATTTACCCTTGTTGTATTTCATTAAATTTTTCCCCGCCCAACTCTCCAGCCTGTCCAGGTCTCGCTGGATGGCAGCACAGCCTTCTGGCGTGTCAGCCACTCCTCCCAGCTTGGTGTCATCAGCAAACTTGCTGATAGTACTCTCTAGTCCCTCATCCAAGTCATCGATGAATATATTGAATAATACTGGTCCCAGTACCGACCCTTGAGGCACTCCACTGGATACAGGTCTCCAACCAGACTCCGCCCCATTGACCACAACTCTTTGTCTTCTTCCCCTCAGCCAGTTCACAGTCCACCTCACTACCCGAGAGTCTAGACCACACTTCTGCAGTTTAGCAGCAAGGATGCTGTGGGAGACTGTGTCAAATGCTTTACTGAAGTCAAGGTAGACCACATCCACCGCTCGGCCATCATCTATCCACCTTCTTATATCCTCATAAAAGGCTATGAGGTTAGTCAAGCACGACTTCCCTTTGGTGAAGCCATGTTGACTGTCTCTAACGACCCTCTTATCCCTGATATGCCTTGTACGCAGTGTCAGGAAGCACTGCCATAGCTCCACACTGTCACAGCCACATCTGGGAGATGCTGCTGTTGAATTTTGTTGACTTCTTGTACAAAATGTGTTTCATTCTAACAAAATCTTCTAAGTGAAGAGTTATTTTTTCCTCCTGAATGCTCTCAGTGGCTTAAATCGAACTTTCTTGAAATGAAAAATTAAGACTTCTGTGAAATTGCAAAACTTCATTTCTGAAATTAAATCACCAGAACTGCTGTAAACAAGCAAGGGAAGAACTGCAGTCATGACATGCTTTGCATACTCTACTCTAGGAAGGAAAAATCTAACTTTCTTTGGGGAACCGAAAAATTAAAAAAAAAAAAAGAAAAGAAACTTTTTTTCAAAGTGGAATACTGATCACCTTCAAGGCCTATAAATTACTATGAATCATAGAATCTCTGAATCATAGAATCAGAAATTGTTCGAGGTTGGAAGGGTCCTCTAGAGTTCATCTAGTCCAACCCCCCTGCCAGAGCAGGATCCCCTAGGGCAGCCACACAGGAATGCATCCAGGCAGGTTTTGAAAATCTCCAGAGAGGGAGACTCCACAACTTCTCTGGGCAGTCTGTTCCATGCTCTGTCACTCTCACAGTAAAGAAGTTTCTCCTCCTGTTGAGGTGGAACTTCCTATGTTCTAACTCAAAACCATTATTCCTTGTTCTATTACTGGGCACCATCTAAAAAAGACTGGCCACTTCTTGCCACTCACTCCTCAGATATTTATATACTTTTAATAAGGTTCCCTCTCAGCCTTCTTTTTTTCAAGACTAAACAGCCCCAGGTGTCTCAGTCTCTCTTCATAGGAGAGATGTTCATAGCTCTCTGTTGGACTCTCTCCAGTAGGTCCCTGTCTCTCTTGAATTGGGGAGCCCAAGACTGGACACAGTATTCCAGGTGTGGTCTCACCAGGGCAGAGGAGAGTGGGAGGAGAACCTCCCTAGACCTGCTGGACACACTTTTCTTAATGCATGCCAGGATCCCATTGGCCCTCCTGGCCACAAGGGCACATTGCTGTCCCATGGATAACTTACTGTCCACTAGGACTCCAAGGTCTTTCTCCATGGGACTGCTTTCCAGCAGGACATCCCCTAATCTGTACTGGTGCCTGGTGTTATTCCTCCCCAGATGCAGGACTCTACACTTGTACTTATTGAACTTCATGAGGTTCACCTTTGCCCAGGTCTCCAGCCTGTCCAGATCTCTCGGGATGGCAGCACAGCCTTCCTGTGTGTCAGCCACCCCTCCCAGTTTTGTATCACCAACAAACTTGCTGAGGGTGCACTCTATCCCCTCATCCAGGTTGTTGATGAAGATGTTGAACAAAACTGGACCCAGCACTTATCCCTGGGGAACACCACTGGCCACAGGCCTCCAGCTTGACTGTGCTCATCACTGATCACTGATCACTGCTCTCCCTTCTTCTACTCATTTGGTCACATTTTCATAGAAGGATATCAGATTAATCAAGCAGGATTTCCCCTTAGTAAACCCATGTTGGCTACTCCTGATAACCTTCTTTTCTTCCTTCAGAATGAGCTGCTCCATCACCTTTCTGGGGATGGAGGTGAGGCTGACTGGTTGGTAGTTGCCTGGGTCCTCCTTCTTGCCCTTTTGGACGACTGGAGTGACACTGGCTTTCTTCCAGTCCTCAGGCACCTCTTCTGTTCTCCATGATTTTTCAAAAATGATGGAGAGGGGCTCAGCAACAACGTCAGCCAGCTCTCTCAACACACATGGATTTACCCCATCGGGGCTCACGGATTTGTGCCTTTTTGGTTGCTCCAAGAGGTCTCTAACCCAAACTTCACTGAGCAGTGGAGAGTCTTCCTCGTGCCAGTTTTGCTCCCTTATTTCTAGTGACTGGGATTCTTGAGGGCTGATCTTAGGAGTAAAGACTGAGGCAAAGAAGGCATTCAGGAATTCTGCCACTTCTGCATCCTCTGTTATCATACCTCCCACCTCATTTAGCAGTGGACCCACTCTTTCCCTACTCTCCCTTTTCTTATTGATGTGTTTGAAATATTTCTTCTTGTTATCTTTCAGCTCCCTAGCCAGGCTAAGTTCCAAGAGAGCCTTGGCCTTTCTTGTTGAGGGTCACTCTGGCAGCATTTCTATAATCCTCTCAGTTAACCAGACCCTTTATCCACATATCGTAAATTTCCCTCTTCCATTTGAGTTTTTCCAGGAACAACTTGTCTATCCATGCCTATGTCTATTCTGCCGCCTCTGTTGGTTTTTTTTTTTTTTAGGGAATACATTTATCTTGCGCTTGGTGGAAGTAGAGTTTGAATATTGACCAGCTCTCTTATGCCTCCCTACCTTCTAGAGCCCTAGCCCGTGAGATACTTCTGAGCAGATCTTTAAAGAGGGCAAAGTTAGCCCTACTGAAGTCCAGGGTAGAGATTATACATTTTACCATTCTTCTTTTTCTAACAATACTAAACTCTAACATGTCATGGTCACCACAGCTAAGACTGCCCCCAACCTTAACATCCAAGACCAGACCTTCTCTTTTTTTAATACAAGGTCCAGCATCGCACCTCTCCTCTTTGGTTCTTCAACCATCTGCAGCAGAAACTTGTCATCAATGCACTGCAGGAACCTTTTGGACTGATTACGCTTGGCTGTGTGATCTTTCCAACTAATATCAGGTTGACTGAAGCACCCATGATCTTGAGGCTACTTGAGGCTACTGCTCGTAGAAGGCCTCATCAACAACTTCTTCTTGGTTTGGTGGTCAGTAGTAGACTCCCACAATAGTATCTCCCATGCTTGTATGTCCCTTGATTCTTACCGATAAGCTTTCAACACTATAATCATCTCCTCCCGGGTTAAGCTCAATGCATTCTAGTTGCTTACTTACATAAAGGTCAACTGCACCACCTCGCCTTGTCAGTCTAGCCTTCCTGCAAAGGACATAGCCATCCATTACCACATTCCAGTCATGTGAGCTATCCCACCATGTCTCTGTAATTGCGATGAGATCATAGTTCTGCAACTGGACTCAGATTTCTCGTTCATACTGTTTCTTCCCCATGCTTCTTGCATTTGTATACAGACACTTCAGAGACTTAGTTGATGAGCGTCTGTTACTGCTGTGGTTGGTTTGATCTATGTGCCTACTCAGTGCCATGGCACCCGCATTACCGTGCTGGACCCCACCCCCAGCACAATTCAGTTTAAAGTCCTCCTAACTAAGTTGGCCAGCCTAGCCCCAAAGATTCTCTTGCCTCTTTCAGACAAGTGTAGTACATCCCACCCTAGTAGGTTATAGACATCATAGAATGTCTTATTGTCACAGAGCCAAAATCTTCAGGAGGGCACCAATTACATAACCAGAAATTAATGTTCATTATTCTTCTATATCTTGCCGCCCCCTTTCCTGTAACTGGCATGATAGAAGATAACTTGTGCCCCAATGTTCAAGATATATTGCATTACCCTTTCCTGAAAATTGGTTGTGGTGTGTATGACTCCATTTCATACTGCACAAAAAGGATTAGATTAATCTCTGAGATGTGCAGCAAATACTTCACTGACACATTGTCTTGTTTTAAAGACGAGCATAGATGAGATGGACATCTTATTTACATATTCTTCTTCTGTCATAAGACTTTTTTGTGCAAAAAACATTTGTAATTTTGACAGTCCTGAGGAAAAAGTAGGCAAGATTGGTGCAGTAAACATTACCTTAGTATTTGATAGGTACACTGAATTATTTTTGTTTATTTGTTTTCCAGTTAATTTACATCATTCTACTTATCTTCTATAAAAAAAAAATCAATTGTCATGTAATGAAAATATGCTACTATAGGTATGTTGAGCGTATATAAAATTAGAAGCTGAAGAAACTGAAGCACATAAGGCCAAATTGTGTACTGACAGAACTGCAGAGTTTTACACTTGGGCCACAAAAATCTCTTTTCTTTAGAGGCATAGTGGAAAGAGCAAACAAGCAATGATAGTGCTGCAACCAATCATTAGGGGCTCCAGCAAAACTTCCATAGAATCACTAAAGTGCAGGGCAGGGAAGACCTTAAGTGATCACCTACATCCTCCCCAGTAATAACACCAGACAATTGCCTTAGATGCTCTTTAATGTAGACTTTTCTACCCTTTCCTCAGCAGAAGCATATTCCATAGCCTCTCTCAATTTCCTTTGCCAGTGCTTATACTTGGAAAGGGTTTATTAGTATCTAGTCTGAGTCTGCTTTGGTATTCATTGTCTCCTTCTTTTTTTTTTTTTTTTCCCCAGCAAGTGCATAACAGTAATAGTTAACAATTGGTCATTGCCCTTTTTCTAATATTCTTATGTGTCAGAAGAAAGGCTGCATGGCTCCTCACCACTGCCCTCAGTTCTCTTCTTAAAACAAATCTGATTTTAGGATTTTTTTCTCAAGGTAGGTATCTTCCAAAACTTTTTTTTTTTTCTTTTTCTTTATAGTTACTTCAGTCGGTCTATTTCTTCCCTAACATATGGTGCCGACGTCCTGATGTGGGCTACAGATCTTGCAGGGGCCAACTAGAGCAAACTTTTCTCTTATGACTTGTATACAATGTTGCTTTTTCTGTAACCAACACTGAGGTTCATCCTGCTTGCACTAGAATCACTTGGCTTATGTTTCAGTCATGGTTTCTTACAAGCTGCCTGTCATTCTCTGCAGGAAGACAGCATAACCATACATTTTATATGTGGACTTTTGATTGGCCTTTTTCCAAATATGAAGCCTTATTCATTTAAATTTGTTCACTTCAGAACACATCTCCAATTTATTGAGACCGTTTTGAATGCTGATCCTGTCTCCCACATCAAATACAAGTCTTGATGGTGCTAATCTACACTCCACTATTCCTCACACTGAAGAAAATACTGAATAAGACTGGGTATAAGGCAGATCACTGTAAGACACTTCACATCTAACATCCCAACATTGGTATCTGCTTTTCCAGTATGTTTTTCCAATCAGCTGGGCCCCTATTCTCTTTTAACTCTCCCTCTTGTTTTCTCAGAAGATGGCTGCATATTCTGTGAGAATCTAAGACAAGCAAGCATCTTGTCAACAGGTTTGCATTTGCTATACAAGGAATAGGGAATTTAGGAAATCATAATGGAAAGAGATTGAAAATACCGACACAATTAATTCCTTCTCTAATCTGGTTACAGGAACACCATGCGGCGTGGAATCGAAGTCCTGATATACCATGCCAATTGCTTTTTCCTTACCCCCTCAGTGAATTACCAAATAAGGCAAAACTAGGATTTTTTTTTTTTTTTACTGAGGTTGCCAGACACTATTATCCTTAATTGAAAATGTTCTCAGCTTAGTAACCCTACAATCACTGTGTGGATCAAACATAAGTTCCTTCTGTTGGTTCAACAGATACTTCTTCAAGAGTTTTCCCTGTAACTATAAATTTAGGCAAATGTGGTACTCCTTGGCCAGCACCACTGTAAAAAAAATTAAAATAATCTCAGTATGACATTGAATCATAAAATCATAACATACTAGAATCTTAGAATATCTTATGTTAAAAGGGACTCATAAAGACCACTGAGTCCAACTCCCTGCTAAAACAAAACCATATGACTGCGTGTTGCCTAGACACTCCTTAAACTCTGACAGGCTTGGTGCCATACCACTTGCCTGTGGGGCCTGCTCCAGACTCACCAGAACCTTTTCGTAACACCCAGTCTGAACTTCCTCTGATGCAGCTTCATTCCATTTCCTCATGTCCTATTGCTGGTCACCAGAGAGAGATCAACACCTCCCCTCTGCTGCCCGCCGTGAAGACATGTCTTATCTAAAACAAGCATGGAGTCTTTCTCAAGTTGTACCCTATTAATGACGGTGGGACCACAATCTGAGAATGGAAAAAAAAGAGGATGGACCAGCTTGATGAAGATTGAGCAACATTATAAAAACTGCTAAGGGCAAGAGGGAACAGAGGGTCTGGGGAGAATAATGTAGTGTTTAGCTGTGTGCCTGCTGTATAAAGACCTTCCTAAGTGAAGTTTCTCTACTCAAATTACAATTAATCTTTTTCAGTCTGCTGGGAGGGATTGTCTGGGTTTAAGCTAAACAAAATCAATTCTGTTCAGTTATTTTTACTTTCCAGCTCAGTCTCTTCTAAAAGGCTGCACGTTCTGAAGTTGGCAGCATGTTTTTGCAGACAGTGTGTGCTACTGGCAGTGGTAACACCTGATGTTTACAGTTATGGCCTGGGACGGGTATGCAGGAAGCATCTTGCTTATACTTATTCCTATAGTGACCAACGTCATTGGTGGCTCTTCTATGCCGTGCTAGGGGTGCCGGGTGGTAAGAAAGCTCAATAAGAAGTAAAAGGTTGCTCCTCCAGGGAGTTACAGACAGAACAAGTGACTAACATTCCATCTACGTCATATTCAGCATAAACTGAGGGATCATGAGAGTTTAGGCCTCCTCTTTTCTTTCTTCAATGGCCGGTGTCCAGGGAGGACTCCATCTGATCTTCTGCCTTTGATACCAATCCTGAGTTCCTGAATCCAGCTTCCCACTGCCGCTGAGCCTGGGAATTCCCCAGTGCCGCCTGCTCTGCAGCATCCGTGGGGATTGCTATCAGGAGGGAGTCGCGTTCGATATCGGTTTTGTATATATGTATATAGTTCACTATTTTTATTATTTCCTTATTCATTAAAGCTGTTTTAATTTTCTTTTTTCCAGTCTGTAAGTACCTCTGCCTCATACCCTCTTCCCTCCCCTTTGGGCGAGGCAGACAGTTAGAGAGCATCTGTCAGCGTTTAGCGGCTGGCCCAGCCCTAACCCGCGGCAGGGATCCACAGTTCAAGATGAGAATGTCACTACTTACATTTCATTTTAGAGTAGAGATGCATCCTTCAACACTGTTTGAATATACTTTCATTTCATCATCTGTAAAGAAAGGAGAAAAAATTCTGTAAGAGTTTTATATTTATTTTTCTGTACCAGTAATGTAGTGAAACCGACTTTAATATTTATGAATATGTTAAGGGAATCAATTTTGAACAATTCTTCACAGAAAAATTTCTTCAAAGACTAGGTTATTAATAATGAATGTCTTGCAAATCTAGTAAAGTAGTCAACCTATATAATTTTTTCTTATAACACAAGCTGTAAAGCAGTTCAAGCTGGAAACAAGAAAAGCATGCTAAACAGTTAAAAAATATGGTGATATTATAGTTACTTTAATTCTAACATTTAACTATAATATTTTTATATTAGTCTATTCTTTTATTTTGGGTAGGCAACTCAGCACATTTTCCAAATTTGACACAATTGTTTACAATTCTTCTCCTTATTATTCTGTTATTCGTTTATCTTATCACCTTTCCCTGGACATTTCTTGCCTTCTCCCTCACTCATAGGTACGTACAAGACCATTCTAGCAGGGTGAAATGCCCTGTCAGTTAGTAAACTGCAGTAATGTCTTTCTAGCATGGTTCATATTGTTCTTAGCCCTACTTTAACTGTAATGAGTCACTTTTCTTGACCTTCTGTGTGGAGTAACTTCTCCACACAGAGGAAAGTATGACTTGGATGTAGAAGCACCATTTTAGCCTTGACTTGTTTCTTTATTTTACTAACAGGGTGGGTGAACTCTTAACTTCAATGGTCTAATATGTTGCTCATGAGCAAACAGGCAGAGTCACGGAGAGCTGATATTCCTCCACTGTTCTTCCCAAACATGTCTTTCCTAGCACTGAAATAACAGTCTGGGAAAAATATCTGATGCATCTCATCTGAAAGAGCAGTGGGATGTGCCTCTAGATATTTTCACAAACAAAAGGAGAAAGGTAGGGCTTTGAATAGAGAAGGCTCACATTCCAGGTACCAGTTACCTGAACAGATTCAGAAATAGAGGTTAGCCTTCTAATATAGAACTATTTTTTATCATTCTCTTCTGCCTTAGTACAGCTTGTGCTTTCTATTGTTCTGGACAATGTAAGTTAAAATACCATCATGATAAAATGAATAATGTAATAACAAAAGATTAGCCACAAATAATGAAAAAAAGTAATGCAAGGAAAGAACAAGCTGAGGTATCTCCCTGCATTTTAGTTGTAAGGGACTCAAACGGAGTGCACCCATTTAAATTATTTGGAGATAAGATACTAGAATAACAGGCTTGTAATAAAAGCACATACAAAAAATAATGAAGTTCTTGATATTGTCTCAGATTATCATTCCCTGCCAGTTTCATTCCTTGAAGTGTTGTAGGCAGCAGTCTCCTGACTCTTGAACCTTGAGAACATGAGATACTATAAAATTAATTCTTATGATACAAACTTTTCAGAGGAAGTGACTGGTAAAGGGAGACTATTCACATCAGCAAAAACAGCTAACGTGGGATAGCAGAGTACTACCTTTGTTCTCACATGCCTTCTACATTGCAAGAAGAAGCTGAGTGAGAAAGAACGTGATAAGGAGGGCCGGGACTCTGGTAGGAGCATGAATTCCCCACATTATTTTCCTTAGCTACTCCCTGAAGAAAAAACGTGTTGAGATGTTTGGGGGAAAGAGGAAACAAAGTTGAACAGAGATAAACAGCTATGTCCTAGAAATAGAAATGTACAAAAATGTGTGGGAAAAACTGTATCCTGGGGAATGCAAAAAGGAGGAAGACGTCCAGAGTTGAGGGACGAGGTATCTAAAATCACATGGAAAATACAATGTATGTAGAGAATTTCCTTATATCTCAAACAGTTCATTGGATGAGTTAAGTTCTGAAGACTAGTCACTACACCCAAACAAACTTCCAGGCTTACTTTATCAGAAGAATAAAGATTGCTAAGATAGTAATTAATAATTAAGTTGAAGTCCTTTATTTCACTACCCCAGATATCAAACTCTGGTATTCTGCCACAGTCTTCTGCCAGTATTACATGAAAATGTTTAAGTGCCCTTGCATGATGGGTCCTAAGAACAAGTTCTGTAGATCATAAAGAGAGAAAGCTAAGAAGAAATAAAGATGCATTTATTTCTCTTTCTGAAAGAGGAGAATTGAGACAACGGATCCTAAAGAGACTTGCTGTGCTGCATACGTCTGTTTCTAACGTAGTAATACCTGGTGCTGGCCTGGATGTTGCGTGCTTTACTCATCCATAGTGTCCAACTAATTCCCCATTAGAGAAAAGTGAGTAAGATATGAAGCATTTCTCTTTACCTGTCGGCCAAATTATACAGAAATGTCAAGAACTAATGCATAACTACTGGATTGGAACTGCTGAATGCCAGATTGTCTCCTTAACTTGTAAGCACAGCTCTACGCAGCTCTCTTACTTAGAAGCATCCTTCACTATATAAAAATTTCAAAAATAATTAAAAAAAAAGGAATGTTTTGTGCTCAATCTTAGTGCATACTACAGGGGACACTATATCTCATAGCATCATATCCCATAGCATGTTCTGTAATGTTTTATTACCCAACCTAAGGAAGGTGATTACTGAATAGATGCTTGTCTCCACGACAGTTTGGAAGACCATCTAATGACATTCAAAATATTTGCTATAAAAGAACAACCAAGTAGAGAATCCAATCCAAATTAGTTTCTACAAACAAATGAGAATTTTCTATATTGCATGTTTGAGGGAGGGAGGGAAGTGACTGTCTAGTTTTGCAGAAGAAACACTGATAATAGGAGCCAGTCGCATCTGACAGTTTTAAAAAACAGAAAGCAGATACAAAAGGTCAATTTTACAAAGAATTTTAGCTTCTGGGGGCATATTATGATTTATCCCCTTTAAATTATTTGTTTTGTCCATAATATTACATGATTTTTTTTTTTCTGGTTGGTACACAGAATTCTTCTTAAGCTGCTTGCTTTTGTCTTACAAATTAGGCTACTGACAGCAGTTCTATAAGGGATTTGTACTTTCCCAGAGTGTTTGTTTTAGGAGTGAGGAAAAATACTGTTGCTCTGACAGGGGGTTGGACTAGATGATCTTTGACGTCCCTTCCAACCTCTAACACTCTGTGACTCTGTGACTTTTGTAGTTCATGGAAAGGCTTGTCATTAGGGCTTGGAAAACAGCTGCAATATTTGTGGCTGCAGTACAGAACTATAGTTTCTGTCGTATTGTACAGTGGGATAAAACTATATAGTAATTGCTACAGAGTCAGCCTTAAAAGCTCAAACATTTGCCAATCTTGTGCTTGGCATTAATTGGACATTTGGTATCAGAGAGGAAAAACAATCCACTGAAAAGCAAACAAAGAGCCTGAAAATAGAGAAGAAACGAGGCAGGAAATCTTGGTAATAAAGGCATGATAGCAGACTGCTGTCTGGTACAGCAATAACTTTATTAAGTACATCTCACATGCTTCTTTATTGTACAATTCATTTTGTACAATACAGAAGGGAAGGGGAGCAGATAAGAGCAGTAACTTCATTCTATGCTTTTCTCTCCTGTATATAGAAAAATAGCACCATATATTGTAATTCTGTCTATCTTCTATGTTCCCAGAGAGAAAGTGAATGAATGCAAAGAACTCAAGTGACTTATTTATGTGGTATCGAAGGGGTAAGTCTGTGAGAGTGTGTTTGACTTTCACAAATAGTTAAGCTGAATGGCAAGAAAATGAAATATTACATTATGTGACCAGCTCAGTGGTGCTGGTACATTATTAAATGCACACAGATCATGTGAAATAATTGTGGGTGCATGGGTTTCTGTTAAATTGCAAAAGGATTTTCAGTCAGTACTATGGTGGAAATTTCCAGATAACTACAGCTGCATGGTGCTCAGCAATTCTGAGGCAGCCAAGCTATATTTTGGTGGTGGTGTTTGTTTGGGGTTTTTTCCCCCTTTTTAACTGATCAAAGTAAGCAGACGCAGCACAGTTAAAGAAAGTGTTTTTGTAGGTGTCAGTGGAGAGACAGACTCTTCTGCAGCTGTGAAAAAAAAGCTACCTGCAATAACTCCTTATAGTGATATGCACGGACTAAGTTTTCTCCTTGAACTCCTGGTGTGTCTCCTGTACTTTGGAAGAACATTCTGCCTATTGTTTATTGGGCTTCCCACACAGGAAAGAGACCAAGAAAGAAAAAAAAGAAAGAAGGATATAAAGTAAAGCAGCAGCAACTTTTCTCCCTGCAAAAGGAAAGCAAATGGCCTTTTATTCCCATTGCTGCCTATGGCACTTTCCTCTCTGTGGGTGCCATTAATTTTAACACACTGGTCATACCACCTACATCCAAGCTCCCGTCTTGTTTTTGGTGCCTTTTGGTGCCCTGAAGACTCATAAAAGGAAGTAGGACACAGCTTCACAGGACAAAAGCTCAAAGTAAGTGTGAATTTTCTGCAGAAATGATAGATTGCTGACATCTTGCAAAGCAAGGCAATACTTTCCTGTTCCTCTCGCCATTCATCTTCATTCAATTTGCAGTCAGAAAAAGGAAATGTTTTTCTGCAGAAGTTGAGCTTCCACCCATTTCTTAAATAGTCAGAACTTGCAATGATGTAAGTGATTATTTCTGGACTAAAGTAAATGACATTTCTATTCAAGAAATTAAAATGCAATTCATAATCATAATGAAATAAAAAAAGCGCAAATGTTTGTTTACAGTTTTCTTCAGTGACTTTCTGTCTCTTAGAAATGTTTTGCACGCTTAATAAATTTCACAAAGAGGACATTTAAATAGGTGGTTTATTAGCTAGTATTGATTATCAGTCACTGATAACCACACTATACTGTATTTCAAGAAACACCTAGAAATTTTTATAATACAAACAATCAATTACATGTTACTTGGAATAACTGAGTTCTAAGCAATCTTGGGGTTTGTGTGAAAAGACTCCTGGCTACTGATATACAAATTAAAGTTACATTTTCAATAACAGCCACACCAAGCAGTTGAGATTTTAAACACCAAATTTTCTTAACTGTTTTTCCCTGCGATTTCACAGAACTATAAATTATGCTGGGTGGAAAAAAATGAGAGAAAAATGATGCAATTTTGTTCTGCATCAAATTCCAGATTTTTTTTTGGTCTTATTTGATTAACAGTATTCTCTTCCAGTTCACAAGGGAAGACCTCCCATACAGAATGGAACACAATTGTATTTTGATGGAGATCAGTACAAACAGGCACTTACTGCCTTTCTGTATTGTCCTCAAAATCTTTGAAGATGTGATTTTTGAGTGTCAAATACTTTTCATACCATCAGAAAGTAATATATGCAATAAAAAATGTCAGAAGTATTAAACTGAAGGTAATTTAACATGAACATTTTACAAACTATTTTGCATTCTGCTAAGCTGAATTTTCTGAAATAATATGCCTATATTTTCTTTGAACTGCTGGGCAACATCATGATTTAATCCTTAGAATTCCAAAGACATCAAAAAAAATCTGCCTGCCCCAAGATTAATCAGCAGGGACCATACAAAGTTCACTCTCCTTTCTATTTTCTTCCTGCCATTTTCCATCCAGCATAGTTTATTTAACACTTGAGGAAGTGAGGACATCACTAGCTATAGGGAAATAATAGTGCTTTTTAGAGAACTCTGAAACTGCAATTGCTCCATCACCTCTTACGATGAACAAGTTATAACTATAACTCACAGTCATATTTCTAAACCTGTAAAACAACAAAACATTTCTTACAGATGTGCTGAAGAAGTGATGGAAGCAGCAATTGCTGGCATGTCCAAAGCCTCCACATTATCATTGTCCCATATAATACATATGTTTCTGGTCCTTTATGTTCTCCTCCATCACCATCACAGCTTGAATGTTGTATCTGTTCCTACTATTGTACAGGGAACAGTTTTAGTTCCCCAGTCAAAAAACCCCAACCCACAACTGAAGTGATTACGGAAAAGTAATCTGCAAATGTAGTTCCTCTGTTTTCTATTCTGTATGGGACTGGGTAAAGCTCAGTATCCACTCAAAGTAGCTAAAACAATATTTCTAAGCTGTATTCAAGTTAATCATTCATAATACTAGCCTCATAAACATTGCTGAATTAAAATGCCAATTAATGTATCATTGATATTTCTTTCCTGCATAATACACTACATCTCAATAGGTGTTTATGCATTTCTCCTGCCAGATGAAATAAGATAGTATGAAAATATTAACTAAAGTGGTAAATCAGTTAATTTAGGATGCTGACAGTGATGAGATTCTTCAACAATATTTTACTGGCTTATACTTTACCACCAATTTATAATGAACCTGATTAATTGCTGAATTGTGAGGCTTATGAGGAATTAACAATAGAAAATGAGAAGAAACTGCAATTCTTACGATGTGATATAATTGCCTGTACATGTCATTAAAGCTAGGTTCCATGCAGTGAACTGCTACCTTATAAATTCTTGTACATTAGAAATTATGCCTGGTCACAGAGCATTTTCCATGTTCCTTGGGAGCTAAATGTCACATGATTTCTCCTTTTACATTAATGATTATTATGCAGCTGCTATAAAACACACTCAAAAAGCAGGTTGGTTTCTCATACTCATTAGAAATGCTGAGGATTCTTCTGTATCAGGTGACACAAGAACAGCAAATATCTACATTAGAAAGGTCATGAATTATTATTCCGTACTTTTCCTAACTTGTCCCTGACTGGCAATGATTATTCTGGTTTAGCACAGACCTTTGCATACCTGAGAACATATCAGCTACATAACAAGCTTCAAAGGGCAGTTCCTCAGTCGTACTGTCTGAGGGCTTCCATAGCACTCAGAAATGCCACTAGTACTTAAGTTCATTCTTGGATCCACAGAGAAAAGGGAATTCTAAAGCTATAGCACATTTTTTCTTGGATGAATTTTATGCAAAATGCTGAACTGAGCAATTTAAATATGCAGTTAGTGATAACCTTGTTCCTTAAAGTCCTTCGCCTGATATGTAGACAGGCCTAGACACAATCAGCATATAAACATCTCACAGTAAAATTAATCATTTGTTTCTCTTGACCAAGAGAAAAAAGCATGTTTCAAATGATACTGGAATAGTATGAAAATGAAACCAACAACAGTGGGATAAATAGGGTTTCTGTCAGTGAGAAACTTTTTTTTCCTCTTATATTGTGGCGATTATGTATGCATATACTTATATACTTTTGTTAAAGGAAAGCGAATGTCTTTGCAACTCAATACAAATTGCAGGGCTTTGATTTTTTCTGATATCATTGTTGGGTTTTTTTAATGGAGCAATAAAAACAAATGCAAACCAAATAAACAAACAAAACCCAGAACATCAAGGCAGCATGCCAGTTTCCTCCGCAGTGCTCTACAGCACTCTACAGCAGTGTTCTTGTTCTGAGGCTCTTGTTTATAAAATATCTCAGTATATATTGCAATGTTACTTTCATTTTTCCAAAGCCTTATGGTATTATCACCATAAGTCAAGTGTTAGGACACTATCACAAGCTAGAAATGAGGCAGTAAGAACTGTAGTTGTACAAGACACTACACTAAGAATATCAGAAAGGGCTCACTTGGTTAAATGCAGTTCTAGTGTACAACTTTTTGAGCTGCTGGTTCAGACAACACAGGGGAAAGCAGAGGCCAGTTCAAACGGAAAAATTGTGCCTTTTGGCAGGAAAAGCATCCAAGTTGTAGAACACAAAAGCATCAGCAACAGACTGGCACCCATGTTTAAGCAGTAGTGTGAAACACATTTTTAGAAATGCTTTGTCCAGAGAAGGTACAGCATATAATCATTATATGATACTGCTAGGTTTTCTCCTTTGTAATAAATAGTGGTCACAACACTGGCAATCTTAGTCATCACCTTGGCTAGGGGGAAAACGCATCTCTCTCAGCACCTCAAGTCTGTATTTAAATGAGAGAAATTAATGAACACCAATGTTTTGGTCCTTGGATTTATCTCACCCACAATTTTTAGGATTCATGACCAAAACATCAGTTGTAATTAAAACAGTCAAAAAGAATCACTTTGATGACCCAGAAGCATTGTTTATGTGCATTTTTATATGAAGTAGAACATCTGGAGGAAAAAAAAAAATCCTATCTTAAATTTCATCTCACGTAAACCAGAATTGAAGACACATAGCAAGAAAAAAAAAAAAATATTGCTGCTGACAAGGCACTAACAGTGAGATATTCCTGTTTTCTTGACACAGATTTGACTACTACTTCACCTCTGTTTAGTAACCTAGTAAGCTTTCCAAACTCCACAGGGAATATGACTTCTTTATCAGGCTTAAGTCATACTGGAGTAAATTCAGAAAAAAATCCAAGCTGCTGTTTGTACTAATGCCAGGAGCCCAGCCCCATCGATCTAGTAATACCATACCGAACAAAAAGCTACATGAAGGAGTCAGTCTGGGAATTCAGTGGGAAGCTTTTCTCTGTTTGTAAGATTCTGTAATGGTCTAGATTTTGCATTCATGCAAGACCTTTTCTGCATCTTCTCTCTACACAAAGGAAATAAGCAGCCTAGTAACTCTCAAGTCTATTAATTGCTTACTTTGTACGCCAGGTGCCTTCAGTGTACAGGCGCAGGAACAGGTCAAGATGTCTTTCTGAAACCTATTTCATCAAAACAAGTTAGGAAAACCAATAGGTTTCACAGCTGAGAGAGGCATTTGGGCACTTGTGAGAAGCTGTGTGAATTTCCTGGGTAGTTCTTTGTCCTTGTGTAGCCAAACAAATCTTTAAACCTTTGTCATAATACATGTTTTGGGATTGCCATTATTGTCAGAAAAATAAATTAAAAAATATTAGGAATTCTTCTAAAATACCTCAGGAAACATGCAAAGCAACATGAACATATGTAAAAAATATGCTGTTGCTACACTGAACTGCTCCATGATCTCAGGGTCAGGAGAAATAGCTTGAAAGAATTTACATTAATCAGTCCAATTGATGTGAGCTCCTATAGATGGATGCTACTTATAGTTAATACTAACACTACTCTTGGAAACGAAGGCCAAAACATATTACACAAGTTTTTATCCACAGTATAATGCCATTTACTTTGATGTGATTGGCACAAAAATATGCACCATTATTTAAGCTGCAAGTACTAAGCTGCCATCATAGAATCACAGAATGAGTTGAGTTGGAAGGGACCTTTAAAGGTCATCTAGTCCAACCCCCCTGCAGTGAGCAGGTACATCTTCAACTAGATTAGGTTACTCAGAGCCCCATCCAGCCTGACCTTGAATGTCTCCAGGGACGGGGCCTCCACCACCTCTCTGGGCAACATACATAGGTCTCTTACAGACTATTCTTAATATATTTTTCCTTGTCTAGAACTGATAAATATAGAAATGTTCTCTAACATTGCCCCATAGGTTTAATCTTCAAATAGATCTATTCAATATAACAGTTGTAAATTTGAGCACTGTCAGAAGGCCAGAAAGAAACAAAGAAGTATGTTTCTGCAGCTATTTCCAAAACAGGTAATCAAAAGAGTGTCTTCATTCTTCTCCTCTCATTATTTGAGAGTGTACAAGGAAAATTGAAGTGTAAAAGAGTGCTGCAGAGAGTGCAGGAATAAAGGTAAATTTGAGGGCAGATTTCAAAAACAGAGGTTTAGCAGGGAGAAAACAGACAATTGAGGTTCTCTTACTACTATATTGGGACATGCTCAAAAAATATTATGCATATCACCTTATTGGTCTTTTGATTATGCTCAAGTACAGCATCAGAATAATATCTGATATACTGTCTAGTGAGACCATTTCCTCATTGGTTTTGAGGCTGTTTCTTAGATTCTCATCTACAACATTTTTTCTTTCTCTATTTTCATCCTGTACCATCACTGTTGCATTTCATTCTTACCAAAGTCATCAAGAGAAAACCAGAAGGAAGCTACTGAAAGATGGCATATGTATGAACTTTTTATATACTGGAAGGGATATAATTTATCATTATTTCTTTCGGTTAAAAGAAATAAGCCTGGAAGAAGTTGGGGAGTATGCGTGCATATGTAAATAATATACAAGATTTTCTAAATGAGAAGGAAGGGGAAAAAAAAAGAGCCATAGTCACACAGCAGTAGTGTAATTTAGGTGAGACAGCATGTTTCCTTACCTTGCAACTGTGAAATTACTTTGTCTTTCATGGACTCCTTGTCCATGATGAGTCTTTCAGTGAGTTCCAAGTTCTCTTGTAAGACACTTCCTCCCTCCACCTTTCCGCTCTTGCCATGTCTGTCTTGCCTTGATCAAATGAGACACCATGGTTTACAAGTGTGCATTTGTATAGAGAGGTGGTATTTTGAAAGTGACATCCAAACCAGCCTGTGCTAGATATGGGTAATGTAAAGTCAAAACAACTCTTCTTTCTCCTTTCATCCTGAAGTGGTTTAACAAGAACAGCTGAATTCATCACTCCAAAGCAAAGAGTCAGAGCCACACAGCTTGGCCTTCTGGGATTTATAACCAAGAGGCTGGAGAAGACACATTCCATTCATGTAGTTAAAAGGATCTGTCTTGATTCTCTGAAAATCCCAGAATCAAAATATGAATGCTGACATGCAAACACCTCATTTCACATCATGTCCTTTTGAATCATGCTTGCTGAAGGTGAAACATCTTTCTGTTCTTAGTTCTTCCATGAGGTAAACCCCATTCAGACCCATTCAGTTTTCCGTTTAAACAGTCAGATCTTAATTGAGGGTAGGTAAGTTACCTGCCCCTAACTTCTCTGTAAGCACCGTGGAACTCAGTATGTCATCACAAGACAGTCTTTCTATAGAGATTCATCTTTATTCCAAAAGAATGTGGTGTAACTGACACCTTTCTGAATAGAAGAACATAATTGCTGTCTTTCTGCTTTTTTTTTTTTTTAAAAAAAATGTGGGTTTCAAATACTTTAAAATGCTGAAATAAAGTTTCATGTTCCACACATTGAGTATGTGAGCTTGAAAAGTCAGTTATTTGAAATTATTTTCAAATAGAGTTTAGATGTAGAAAAATAATAATAATTTCTATTTTTGTATTTTAGGATCTGATTTTGAACAAGTGTACTGCCACATGAGAAGTCATCACTATTTTTGTTAGTCTAATTCAGTTAAATAATACTTTTGTGTTATAGAATGAATTTCACTCTATATTGTACCTATCTGCATGAGAAGAAGAGTTAAGTGGCAATGGGATAAATGATTTTCCGTGGCCTCAAAACTGCACAAATACCAAGGGAGGAAAAGTCGAGTTTGCTAAGACGGTGAGCTGTGAATGCTGTTGTTGCTATCTTCCCACTGGAAAGTTCTGAGGGACAGATGAAAAATTCAGAAGATGCAGGTCACAGAAGCTGCCCACTCTGAGATGGAAGGCTCCTTAAAACTCCCTTTGGATCAAGTTTCAGGAAAAGGCAGCACATATGTGACGTTCTCCATCTGGAGGGTGTGATCAAAATGGGTCCATCAAAAAGTAGCTGCAGTCTGCATGTGCTTTCAGCATGGTCACAGCTGGAAGCTGAGCTGTGGATTTGTAGGTCAAGCTTTTACACTTATTGCTGATAACTATTAGAAGCTCTGTGGAGTGCTGACAGATTCTTTTTAGGCATTGATCTAGATTTATTCTGATTCAGTTCAAAGGCCTTTGTGCAGGGAGGAAACCCTGTCCTTCCTTACACTCTGTCTATATGCAACTCTATATGCAACTCATTTAGTCTAGAAGACTTTGCAGCCAGTAAAGACAATTCAAAGAACCAAGGGAATACACTAAATATGAACATATCCCAGGTTTCATCACCTCTGTATGACTGACTGCAACAGAGATTAATGTACAGCATTACAAAATCATGATTCCTGTGAGCTATTCCCAAAGGACATCAATCAAAGTTTCAAACTCATTATAGACTTGAGAGCTTTTATCTTCTTTGACAAGTTCAAGTTCAGGATGATGACTTTGACCTTTTCAGAGCACCTCTAAATCCACAGAAATTGGGGTCTTTATCTTGGGCACTTATTTCTCTATATCCAGCAGAGTAGCTTACAGAAATTTTCTACTGTGTTCACTATAAGCTTATATTTCACTTTTCCATGGTACTCCTTACAAAATTCTTTTTCCTGTATAGATTCTCAAATAGAGGTAGGGCATTTAACACTTCTCTCACCTTAGTAATTTTCAACTAAAAATCTACCAATCCTTAAAATATCAGTATCACATTTTAAGAAGTACTTTTCTACTTAAATCTTTACATCTAAACAAAATCCCTGTGTTTTTCTTACTAAAAATGCTGTGCACAACCTTAGCTGACTTCAAAGATAATAAAGATGTTCCCAGCTACACTGGGAGCTTGTGACATTGATATACCTTCAATCTTAAACCTTCTGAAAATATAAGAATTTTCTGAAACTCTTGAGATTGCTGATATCACATAGTGTTCTTGCCTTTAAATTTTCTTAGTAGCTACCTAGCAGAATACACCATCAGAAGCAAACACATATATTAATTTTCAAGACTGACAACTGAATACATTCATTATTTTTTAAAGAAATCAGAATACTTCTGAGTCTTCCTAAACCAACATAGTGCAGTGGGACAGCTTTCCAGAATAACTGCCGAGTCCAAAACTTTTAAAATTCTAGTTCTTTTTGCAGTAACATTTCCTCAACAGAATTAAATACTAATACATGTTGACTGACAATCAGCAGATAGGGGCTTTTGTGCAAAACCTGTTGCATGTCAATATATTATGACTCAATTTTACAAAGATAGTGCTAAAAATTCTTTTTCACACACTGAGGGCATACTATGGTATAACTTAGCAATAAGAAAACTAGAGTCAGTCCAAATTTCCACGCCAAGATGCATCCTATTTTTCAACATGGTGCATTTGTTAAGTGCACACCTGTTGGCTCATCTTTGCAGTCAAGATAGGGCACTCACTGCTGATCTGTGCAGGATATTGCATCTTACACTAATTCATCTAGACTGTTCAGAAGCTTGGGAAGCCATCAAAATGGTTTTCAAATGCCATCTCCAGAATCTTCTCAGGGGTTTCTGTGCCTGCTTTTTATTACATCAGGAATGAACATCTGAAATAGCAAGAATATACAAGAATATACAGTTGATCTTTGGTTTTGGTTTTCTTAGAAGATACTCACATTAGAACTGAAAGATACCTGAAACTATTGGAGTAGAGCTATCCTTAGACTTGGAACATCTGAATTTCAAATACGTATTTCAGCCCCATTGCTATCTTCCATGCTTGTAATCATAGAATCATAGAACAGTTTGGGTTGGAAGGGACTTTCAAGTTCATCAAGTCCAACCTTTGTCTAGACATATCACCACCACTAAACCATGTCCCTCAGCACAACATCTACCCGTCCGTTAAACACCTCCAGGGATGGCAACTCAACCACCTCCCTGGGCAGGCTCTTCCAATGCCTGACAACCCTTTCAGTAAAGAAATCCTTCCTACCAACCTGAATCTCCCCTGGCACAACTTAAGGCCATTTCCCCTTGTCCTGTCACTTATCACTAGGGAGAACAGACCAACTCCTGCCTCTCTACGACCTCCTTTCAGGTAGTTTTAGAGAGTAATAAGGTCTCCTCTCAGTCTCCTCTTCTCCAGGCTAAACAGCTCCAGATCCCTCAGCCATTCCTCGTAAGTCACATGCTCCAAATCCTTCACTAGCTTGACAACCCACCTTTGTACCCTTTCCAGCACCTCAGTGTCCCTCTTGTAGTGAAGGGCCCAAAACTGGATGCACTACTTGAGGTGAGGCCTCATCACCGCCTCCTGTTCTTGATCTTTCCTATTTTTTGCCATTGTCTTCCTAGGCATTTTTTATTTATAGAACTCTCTTAAAAACCAAAGCAGAACTTAAAATAGACACACATAATTCTTAAATGGTTAATGCTTCTAGTAACAATGTAAGCTTTTTACCTGGTTAGAGTTTTACATAAGCAAATTACACACAATTAAAATAATGCCAATCCTAAACAAACTTCTCATCTGCCTGGAGACAACATGTTTCCCTCAGCAGCTGGCAGCATATTTGGAAGCAAGATACATTTGCCTTGTGTGTCTGCAAAGGGGGAAAATGAAAATGTAAATTCTGCTACTGCTACTTAATTGCCACCATACCAGACCTGTCCAAGCAAAGGGAGCAAAGTTGTGTGTGTGTATCACAGTACTTTTTGGTGTTGTAACTTCTTCTAGTATTGGCAACTAAACCCCCATGGAGCAGTGGCAGCAAAACCACTTCCACAGAGAAGCAGAAAGGGTTGCAAAACTGTGGCTACTCTGTACACAAAGCTAGTAATAATCCACATCTCATTCACGTGGGTAAGTCAAACATCTTCTTTCACTGCATAACAAATAATCTGCCAGGAAGATTTGAGAATCGGGGTCATTGTAAGGACCAGAAGTTTTAAAACTCTTTATGACTTTAGTGACAACTGTAGCTTTTGCTCTGGACCATCTCCTTTAAGGAGCTAGAAAGGTTGCTTCTGCAGCTCAGAAACTACCTTGCTGGTTCAAGATGAAGTAAGAGAGTGAGAGTGATGTACGAGCTACAGGGCTGTTGAGATACATTGTGCCTTAAGTAGATGAAGGGCTTGAGGTGCAGGTCTCAGTTTGGGTAAGGAAAGCAGGGATGTACAGTAGGAGTAAATGGAAATATCAATGACTATAGGCTATGGACTGGAAATACTGACCTTTAAGCAAAATTGATAAGGAGATAGTAGATAGCATGCTGGTGTGGCAGATTAATAGGCAGAGTCTGCACTGGGGCTAGAGCATATATATGTATATATACATGTATGTATACTTTTTCTTTATTTTTGCTATAAAAAAATTATTTTCTTTGACTAGAATTGTCTGTAGTTGTTAGAACCATTCAGCAACATGAATATATCCCTAACCTCATTCAGGCTTATTTATCACACAAATTAAACATCATATCACCACTCTCCTTTTAATTACTATCCCTATTGAAAGCTGCTGGCTTGATTTACCAAAGAATATAGCAAAGGCAAAATTATACAGACTTCATTATGAGCTGTAAGCACCTATGAAAATGAGGCCAATTTTGTACTTAGATATTGCACAACCCAGAGCTAATGAACCAGTCACACTGCTGAACATCTTTTCTATAAAACATTCATGATGAAAGCCACACATTGCTGTGTGGAGGCTGGTATTTTGAGAGTTTGGGGTTTTTTAATCACCTACTTTACCCTGTGCTTTGCAATATCAATGAGCACAGAAAGATGGCAAAAGATAATGATTTTGACTTTTGATGGCTCTAAGAATGAGACTGTTTTATTTTGAATAGTCTTCATTGTAGCAGTTTATTTTAATAACAAAATATTGGCACAATTTGCTAAAGCACAAATCATCGAGACAGAAAAATTTCTAAATATAGACACTCTTAAAAAATTGTTTGAAAAGAGACCTAGGTTCTTTCTGTTTTCCATTATTTACTTTGATTTTTGATGGTGAAAAAATATTTACGTATATTTCCCAAATTTCGTAACTTCAGATGTCATAATGAAGCCTGCTCTGCTTCCTTCTGAAGTCAGGATATGGCTTATACTGTGAACCTGCCATTTCATCCTGCTGAAATTCCTTGCACAGCTTCCACACAACTTTCTCAAACTTCAGCCATGCAAGCATATTTAAAATTAACATCTTAAAAGAGGTAGGGAAAATAACACTTTGCATAACATTCTCCTTTGTCTGAAATGTCTGAATTCTTCTGAGGTTAGTGAAGTTTAGACTATACACTGGCTAAATTTGGCCCATTGTTTTTGCAGAAACAAGGGTGATCCGAGTAGCAAATGTGTTAGAAGTTATTCAGAGCTTATAGTTCTGCTTTAGCATTTGGAATTCTTATTGATAGTGGCTTGCTTTTTGTTTAACATTGAGAAAGTACAAATTAAGAGTCAAAATTGCTAAATACTTTGTATTATAGTATTTGTAGAGCAAAAATATTTTTTGTCAAAATATAATTTAATGCTGCTTGAAAGATCCTTCAGAAGTGCACCAAGGGGTTTACAAATGCAGTTGCAGTTCATACATGCCCAAGAGAACTTAGAGCCAAGCAGTGCTTAGAGACTGTTCCTGTAATCTAATGACTTCCCTGACACTGGTCATGAATGTATGAATAGTGACAATGTTAATTATGTGTAATGGACTGTAACTCCTCTTCACTAAATTCAAACCATTACAAAGCACTGATATACTGAAAAGTGTTAGGAAATAATTAATTCATAATGGCATGATAGAAAACAACCAAAGGAAATTGTGAAGGAATGGATAGCTGTAACAGAATATTAATGCTTTGCTTTTTAAATATGATATAGCATGTTTGCTGGCATCAATGGGAATTTACAGTAGATTTCAATTAACAAAAGGCCTTTTTTCTTGTTTAACACTATCAATTAAACCATGAGAAGTACATTAAAAAGTCTAAAACTACAGAGCTTCAGAGTTTAAATAAACTCCACCTCCTTCATTCATATCAGCATCCTTACATGCTGCAGTATTTTATGTAAATCAAGCTGTATTCACATTCTCCAAAAAGCCAAAAATTAGACCAGGATTTGAGCCTAATTGATTGTAATAAAAGATCTGATTATGTAAAGATTTGAGCATAATTCACAGAAGCCTGAGAAGGGGCACACCATAGGCACCCAACTGCTGAAACATAGAAACATGGTATAACCTAAATTGTGATTCCTTTGTAGCATCTGTAGAAAATTATGCCTAGAATCTTTCTGTTTTAAAAATTATAGGGACTTGTGTTTCTCTTTTGAGGAAACCTCAGTCCCCGCTTAACCTCAACATACTGGCATAATCGAACACTTGTCCTTCATCAAAAATGACCCAATTGCATTAGGTATTTTTAACCTGAAGATCACCCTTACAGAAAAGATCAGGCTGGTATGTTTTAATTGCATCAATTATCTTAAGTAATTTATGAAAATGTCACAACACTGACAGATGAAGCTCTCCGAAGTTCATGTATGTATGACCTTGGTTGCTTTAATGTTTATTTTGAATGACTCGTCATTTCACTCAGCAAAGATGCTTCTGTGTGTATGTAAGGAGAACAATGAAAAATTCATTGTTTCAGGGCATAAAAAATACAAAGAACTTGTGGGCAGACCTGAAAACACATTTTTTTCTCTTTCATTTTCATTTTTTATGAAAATAAAAATCTAAACAAATCACTGAAAAGTCATGAACTATGTAATAGTGTAATCTTTCACTCTGTTGTATATTTATCAATCTTCATAAAGAATGTGTTTTAACTGGTTATTCAGTATCCTGTTAATTATTTCAGACCACAAATAAAGCTTCTTTGAGCTTTACTTTGAGCTGTAGAGGACAATGGGGAAAAATATGTTAGCTTGATTTCCTGGTCTTATCGGAAAAGTGAGACATTTGTTCATTAATTTAAATTTCCCATTGCCTACAAAAAGTACAAAAACAAAAAAAAAACCCTTTCTGGGTGACTACACAGGTTAGAAGAAATAACTTCAGTTAAGCTAGACAGACATCTGGTTTATTGATAAGGGCATCAGGTTAGCAGGTATAGGTACAGACAAAACTTGTTGAAGACTTGCACTTTGACTAAAAGCAAAGTTAATAAAATAAATCAATACAATATTAACACTGCACATGTTAAGTAGATAGAAACTCTGTGATAGGTTTTGAAATGTAGTACTAATTTAGATACAAAGATCGTCAGACAAAATTCCCCTACGCTCTATGAGAATAAAATACATTGATTTGCTTTCAGCCTCTTCTTACAAGAATCAAATCTTTGTCCCAGACTTCCTATTTTTACTATTGGTCTGTTTTCCAATGACAAAAAGATGAGGAGAGTGGTAAAAAATGGGGACAGTCTGCTGGTACAGTGACACTTATTTGGTTAACAGGGCAGAGCCCTTACCTCTACATATAACATTCTTTGTCTAAGAGAAGCGTGAAAGGAAATGGTTAAAGCAGAGATAGTTCTTCCTTGGAAGAACTGACTGGAAAAGCCTCCTGTAATCAGTGGATGATTAGAAGACTGTGTGCTTGTACTGTTTTACTCAGTAGCCAAAAGAATTACTATTTGTACCTGTAGTTTGTGAAAAAAGGAAAACACATAAGAGGGAAACATATAAGAATATGGAGATAGCATTGGTGCAGCTGAGGTTAGAATATATTTTCTAAGAATCATAGAATAATAGAATGGTTTGGGTTGAAATGAACCTTTAAAGGTCATCTAGTCCAAGAGCCCCTGAAATCAGCAGGGACATCTTCAAACAGAGCAGGCTGCTCAGAGCCACGTCCAACCTGACATTGAATGTTTCCAGGCATGGGGCTTCTACTACCTCTCTGGGCAACCTGTTCCACTGTTTCACCAGCCTCATCATAAAAAAAGCCAACAAAATCTTCTTTTTGAAAGCAGTATCATTAGCCTAGTAGATAAAAGCAGAAGAAAATTCAAAGGCTGAAAGATAAAGTTGGACAACATCAAGCACAAAATGTCTTATTTTCAATAGTCAAAATACATAATGCTTGGAGCACTTTAGCAAATATTTACTTAAATCAATGATTAATTCCTAATAATCAACACAACTTGAAGAGACAGAGAATGCTATTGAGACTTCCAGCTTTCTAGACTTGTACTCTTTGCACTCGGCAAAAATAAAGGATAATTATTAAATGGGAAAATTTTCAAAAGAACTGACATCAGTTTAAGCTACTTTGCACCAAAGAAGTAAATTGTGTTGCCCACTCCTTAAATATGTCTCTCAAACCATAACATCGCTGTCCAGAAACAAGCTCGCAGCTAATCAAAAACATGTCTGCATGATTCAAATCTACCAGGCAGGAAAATTAATCTGAGCAAATAGTCTTTGATTTTTCCTGCTTTCACAACCCCTAGTAGAATAATTTTTCTGCTCAGATTTCATTATATCCTGTCTATAATTACTAAGCTGTATTTTCAGTTATGTATATAAATATTGAATTCTAAGCACATATAAACCAATCATATTTACTGAATGATATATAATAAGATTGAATGCATTATTTGTTTGTTTCAAGGGGTTTGCTTTTATTGTTACTATAAATGTATATCCCAAAATTATTTTCATTTGAAAATACTTGGCATAACTTGAAACTGTGACACATCAGCATTGCTCAGTTTTTTAAAGGCTGAAGCCTCTGTAAATGGAAGTAACTGAAATTCTCACCTCTCTCACTTAAGTCTCTCCCAAGACAGACTCATCATAATGGGTGAGTCATATTTTAGGCAGTTTTCTGACTCCCCAGTGGGTTTTCCTGCATTGTAGAGAAGATGGACAACATGAGAGAGGGATTTATTTCACTACAGAAGGATGAGGAACACAATTAATTTACAAATTTGTGATAGATCTCTTGTGAAGAGGCATAGTATTGTTGGAATTAGTGTCATTAGATATATGATAAAATGAGAAGTATGTATAGTTTGGGCTTTTTTTAAATTTAATTTAATTCTGCAGAGGCATGGACATACATAACATTGATCTCTGTACTTGCAATATCTGTTTATAAGTATATGAGAAATAAGTAGCAAGCTCACGGGTCTTAAACTGGCATTAATAATTCATCCACATTAATGGAATCCTAGAAATTTTACATCATCAGTAAACTACAGGGAGAGCAGAATTATTATACCATCTTAGATAATACTGTATCAAAGCATCTGTTCTGCAGAAAATATGGCTGATAAAAAAAATCCTAGTAGAACTAAAGAGAGAGTCAGAGGAGATTATGCATGCAACTTTTACCTCTGAAAGCAGAAGAGACTTTTGCTTTACAACAACAGAAGGATCAAACTAGAAGAAACCACAGCATCTAATCAGAAATTGATGTATTTTTTTTGCTATATGCATTATTTCATTCAGGCGGTACATATATCAGTATTAGAAATATTACATGATCTAAATTGTTCATTCTAGGCAACTGTAAGCAAGTCTATGCCTCTCAGAAAACCTGTGTCTATGTTTTCTGTTGAAAGTGTTATTTTGATTATACTGGGCAAGATTTGAAAAGTTGTTTTATTTGGGAATTCAAGCAGATCCCAGCTTTCAGAAACCGATAAACATTGACTTATGGTCATCTTAACCTGTTCAAATTGTAAACACAAAGAAACAAATTAGTGACCCTGAGTTTGTTGTGATTCAGCTGCGCATTTCTTATAAACAGGAGTAAATTATTTTTGTTTGTTACATTTCTGCTACTACAGTTACTGAATACAAGTAGCTATTAGTCTAATCATGCTCCAATTATGCATACAATACATGCAGTCATTGACAGAGTACCACATGGTAACTCAGCATCTAACTAACCTTTTGGACTCGAAGTATACCTCTTATACTTTGCTTTGTAAAGCAAAATGGTGCTTTGATTGAATTCAAATCTGCCTGCTGGAAAACTGAGAAAGCTACTGCCAGTGGATCTAGAGCATTTAGTTCCATATATGTAAGAAAAAGGAATGATGAAAGGTAAAAAGTCTGACCTAACCAGGAGGAATTTCTTATCACCTATGAATAGTGAATGTCTAATGCAAATTTAATTCTGAGTCAAAAGCTAAGGGAAATAAAGAGGGAAAAAAAAGAACAAGTAGCTCAAAAATCAGCACCAATGAACTGCTAAGTTTTAACTTGGAGATAATCAAGTTTCCATAAACATATGAAAGATTCAATGATCACATAAATTGTTTTTATTGCTGTCTCTAATACCTGGGAAGGATACTTTGATTAAGCTGATTTTGGCTTCTTTTTACGAGAAATGTCTTGGGGATTAAACAAGTATCAGTTCAGTACCATTATTACTAGCAGTCTGAATGTACTCCTGATAATCACCAGTAATTCAAGGATTAGAAAAAGCAACATGAGCCTTGTGTACGACAAACATTGCACTTCTGCTCACAGAGAAAGGCTGGATAGTGTTAACACAAGAACTACTTGACTCAGAGGAATGTTAGCAAATTGTTCATATTGTTCATCTAGAATGAGCCTTCTCATTTTTGAAAACTCTTAAAAGATAATGAAGATTAATAAAAGTTATGGCAACCTATTAAGGTTTTGTGCCAGTTCAATGCAGTCCTGTCAAAAGTCTTGTAACTAAATACTGATCTTATATAAAGGACCATAATATTTCATAGACTGCCAAAAAGAGACTTTTTTGTTTGCCAAAGCACGCTGAATGGTTCAGGAAAAAATCTGACAATCACTGACATTATTGAAGTGATATATGTTAAAATGAATCTCATAACTTATATCTATAAAACATTTATTTAAACATAATTTACCGCAGTTACTATGCTCTTTCATGATCAAAAAGTAACAAACATAACTTAGTAAGAACTCTATCCTTAGATTAATGGAGACAAAACACAGGAAAGAACAATCAATACATGTACTCAGAAAGAACAGTTTTTCCTCTTATGTGCCGCTTCACAAAAAAGCAGGCTTTGAAGTTTCCTGGTGGAGTATAGTCACATGGATACTTACTCCTCAAAACAAAAATTAAATTGCAAAATTATATTACAGTTTCATAAGAAATGTTTCACAACAGGTCTGGAAAGCTGTCTCTTAACATTCTCACTAGATATTGCTCTGCAGCACACTAACTTTCACTTTGGTATTTGAACAATTATGAAGTTCTGTCTCTCAGAGGTCTGCTTAGTACTGAAACCAAATGAGGTCAATAGCTCGTTACAGCTAACTAGCAACACTTTCACTTAGCCCACTTCAGGCCCAAGTTACCTTTTAAAATTATTATTAAAAAATAACACAAAGGCTCCTCCTGTCTTACTGCTCAAAAACACACCACTTTCCCTCTATCCCCATGCTCCTGTGGACTAAATTATTATCTTTCCCCAACTGTCTACAACTCTTTTTGCAGAGAGACTCATCCGCCTCCTTTAAAGCCTCATTCAATCCCATGAGCATGCCTTGCCGTGACCTTTTGTAGCTAACTTCCTCTTTGCTCCCAGCTTGATTAATTTTGTCTGGTTTTCTTCCTCCTGTGCTCTTATTACCACATACTTCTCTCTTATACAATCTATCTGGCCTTGTCCTCTATTTACCTTTGTGTCTTCAGCTCTCTGCATCCTGCCTTCTATTTTCACTCAAAAGGAATAGGGCTCTTCGTCCTGGCTCCAAACATTCTTCTTTCTTTCTTCTCATACAGCCCTTTGACTGTCTTATTTTGCAAAGCCTTACTGTAAAACATTTCTCCAGCAGTGTTCCTGACCTTTTGTTTTCTGAAGAGATACTCTGTAAAATTGCCTAGCAGAGAGAGAAACCTGAAGGATGTCTGCAATGGTAAAATGAAAAGGATCAAACCTGAGTGCTTGACTCCTGACTGTGAATAACGCTTGGCTGTTCTTTCTTCCCCAGGCTTTGCATGGGCTGTTCACACTGGTTTTCTCCAACACATCACCACCTGATTTGAGGACAATTCAAGCCAGAGATTTCACTGAAACAGAGTGAGCATAAGACTGCATCAGCTTTGGCTCTCTCCACTTTACATGGTTCTCCACCACCCCATCCTCAGCAACCAGAGCACCTCAGGGCCTGTCATAAAGAACATCTGTGCCAGGTGATATAAGCAACATCTTGGTGGAACACAGAAGATCCCTCACGTGATTGCAAACATTTTGGAAGTAAAAGTAATTATGGTTTAGGGCTATAGGAATACCACATAGGCCAAGTGTTGAATAGTTGCTGTGCTCTGGAAGGAACCAGCCTGAAGCAATGTAGACATAGGCACATCCACACAATTTGGCTTTAAGGACAGGGATTCTTTCCTGTTCCTTTTTATTTCACTGTATAGATCTATTTTTTTTTTTTCCCCTGTGTGGAATGAACTAGGCACGTATCAGTCACAGTGCTTTATAGACATAATGCAATTCACCACGGTAGTATCTTCTCCATCAACACAGTTGTGGCACCTCAAAGATACAGCTACTACTCAAGACAGACACTTCCTTCTTTTATCCAACAATTTTGCTATGAAGGTAGGCCATGCTATATTCATACTCAAACACACATGCATAACATGTGGGTGAAAGAAGGAGAGCGCTGAGCTTTCCAGCTGTCTAATTTCCAGTTAAGCTTCATTTTGCAGCTAAAAAAAGTAATGACTGGATGATGCTGCTTTATCCCAGTGTCCACAAGATTCCTCTTTCCTGTTGTGGTTAGGTCATGGTCTTACTCTAAGATCCACAAAATACTGCAAGACTGCATGATTCATTGCAAACTGGATGCCAGATTGTAATCTAACAGTTTATTCATTATCCAGATGGCAAATAATTCTTTAGAGGTTATACAGAAGCACTATGGAAGAAGAGAGACCAGATGGCATTATCTTGCTGGCCTCCAATTGAATAGTCCTGGTTTATATTGTCATAACTAGATTACAGCAAAAAAAAGCCATCTCATTTTTACCAAAATAAGTGGTCTCTCTATTAGGAGAGAACATACGGCAGTCATAGTCTGAATGGAGAACTGTATTTTTTTTTAGACCAGGTGATACAGATGGATAAAAAACCCATTTTTTTTTTTTTGCACGGATTTTGTATTGGTTTTTTTTCAAGTCAGAAAAAAACCAAACTTTAAATAGCTTGTAAAAAATTGCTCTGACTTTAATTTAATTATGTTTATCAGTCTGAGAAAAAAATAGGTAGGAGTCAGTAGCTGTAAGATAGGGTGATATGTTAGCAAAGGGGGGAGGAGGGAAGTTCAATAGCTCCTGTGAGAATACAGAAAAAGAAGTAATTATCACCTATGGAGCGGTGAGGTATGAGTGATGTCTGGCACAAGGAAAATTCTAAAACTTTGATCTAAGTATATGATTTTTTGTGTCTGAAAATTACAAACTTCAGTTCTTAGGCTTGCCTTTTAAAGGTATTTTGAAAGCCTTCCTCGAGGTCAGAGATGTAACAGTTGTTTTGTGAATGCTTTGCCATCGGTAAAGGATCTCCTCTAGCTGCTGCACTAATATGCCTTGCACAGAGTCTATTTCAAGCTTCCAGTTAGGTGGAAGTTATGAATCTAAAAAGCTGTGTATACATTGAATATTCTGCTGGATATGTAGTAAAGTTTATAGCACATTCAAAGGGCAATAGACTAGATAAAATGTAAAGAAATAAAGAAATATTAAGAAAGGTGAAAAAAGAGGTGAACAGCCTGCTAATAGAGAACAGTGGCAAAGGGAAGAGAACCATACCTTCTGCTCTCACCCAACAGACAAGAAAAAAACCCAACATATCAATAAAAAAAGAAAAGGAAGTTAGATCAAGGGAAAAGATGAGATGGCCAAACTCATGATCTATACATGATTCTATAAATGATCCCTGACTAATATTATAGATAGTGTAATGGTAAGCCTTGGCAGGGGGATTGGACTTGATGATCTTTCGAGGTCCCTTCCAATCCCTAACATTCTATGATTCTATGACTTCACAAAACGAAGAGCTACACTTAAGAAATTCTCATGTGCACTCATTAATTACTACCTTCCAAGAAGCAGCAGAGGAGTGAAGCAGTTTATGTCTTGGAAAATGTACCCCACTGGCACGAGGTCAATGTAAAAAAAAAAAAGAGCAACTTCATTGTTTTATTAAGACGGGACAGATTGTCAAATTTTACTATGAAGTTGCCCATTTGAAATTGTATGCATGCAGCCTATGCCCAAAATAATTTTTCCTTCCTCAGTCACCTATGAGATTGCATCAAAAGTCTGCATTAAGCACTCTATATTGCTTGCCTGTGTTTTTGTAGATCACAACTAGATTACTTGCTTTTTTTAATCCTTCATTCTAAGGCATGTCACAGAGTGAGTACCTTATCATATCACTAGTACAGGAATTTAATAACCTGGTGAGAAGTGAATTTAAGTGGGCAAAATAGAAGACAAGAATTTAGTGGGCTTCGTTTGCAGCAGCATTTAGGGTTTAAGTTTACTAAGGACACAGTGCCCCAAATACATAGGTATTCTCTTCTCACCAGAACCGAGGACTGATATAGCTTCTGTGGGTTTTCCTTCAAATATTGTTTGATGGAATTTTGTGCTTTTGGGGCTAGAAATACAGAGAAGCATTAGCTGCTTAGAGAGAATGTCCCAGAGGTTTATGAAAGCCCACTTGAACTGGACGCAGCATTGGATGTAAATGAGGGGAGAAGTCGGTCTTTGTTAATACTCCCAAACAACGGTACTCTGGATGTCACAAAGTATGAGGACACCCAGTTGCTGTACTGGTTTGATGAGTGCAGACTTCATCCCTGCTGTTATTCCCTGAGAAATAGTCAACAAGCAATTTTTACTCTTTCATCAAGTATGATACTGAATTCAGAGTTTAAAATGGGGGGAGGGTAGGGAGACAGACAGAGAGAGGGTGGTGTTATACTAATCAAAATAATGTCCTTATTATGATGAGCTTAATAAGCCAGCAACTCATCTTATTTAATTAGTTTTAAATCAGATTCTAAAAAAAGATCTCAGTTTTAAGTGGGACCTCAGATTAACTAATTAGTTGATGTTTGCAAAGTGTGGTGAATATACGGAAAGAGAGGGAGTTTGCTCTGTGGCATAAGTTCTACACTTTGCCAGGGAAAGCACAGTCTCAGCTGAGGCACTGTTTGTTGTCTAGGTTTGCATATTGGAGAGAATAAAACCTGATGGTTATAGTGAGCTATTGCCAATGCATCTTGACTCTGAGCTGATCTATGCTATTGATGTACTGTGAATGGGTGCAAGTCCATTTTGTTCATCTAAAAACCAGCCACAGCTGAAACAGACAACTTTGGCAGGGCAGTAAGCTTCAGATGTGTGCAATGCTCTTGAAAGGCCATGAACTGATATTAAGGGTGAACTGAATCTCTTTATATCAATTGCGATCAAATGCAGTCCTAACGACTGTGTGTTGGCAGGGGGAGCAAGAGTAACTGGAGTTCTCTGTGACTTTCATAATGCCATATGTATGGATAAATGCAGCTATGTCTTTGGTTTGGTGACATACCAAACTGCCTTGATTTGCAGATGTACAACTGAGGCGAAGTGACAAAAGTACACAGGGAAGGATAGGAAAGATTAAAAGTGGAAGAGATTGAGGAGGCATCTCTAAGCAGGAGCCAAGAAGCACAACAGACTGAAAAATGAAGAAGGTATAAGGTGGACTGTGACATAGGAAAGGGCAAAATAAACGATAGGTACTTAAGATTTGTATAATAATCTTCGCTTCTTTCCTTGGCAAATGACAATGCATTCGAAGAAATTGTATTCTCTCTGAAAACTACTCATAGATAGGGAGGGGAAAATTCATGGGCATTTTACAGTTACGGAGTAAGCTTTGAGCGCTTGAAGGACAGCAGAAAGCAGGAATTCTCTTACTGATGCTGCTGTATAGACCAAGAGCATTATAAAAAAGTAGACATGTTCCTGTGCCACTAAATCGGCTCTTTCTCAAATACAGGTGAAAACAAGATGACACTGCATTTTATCCAAAACTTTGTGGCTGCTTATTCTAGTTGCTTCCCCTTTGATGATCTGCTTCTCTTTCTATCCACTCCTAGACACCCAGCATTGATTGCTCCAGAACTGACCATCCATGTGTCACGATTCACAGCGGCTGTCCCAGACTTTGTCTCTCCCAGCTGGGGACACCTGCTCCTCACTAGCTTTATCTGTGAAGCTTGACACTTGCTAAGTCTCAAGCTCCTTCATGAAATTACTGAGCATAACATGAAATACTAGTGCCACAATAGCATTCTGTGATGTCAAACTGACAGTAACTTTAATTCAAAATATTCAAGCCACAGCTCCTTTACTTACTGCCTCGTATGCAGTATCACGCATTTCTCATAATTAATCTTACTTTCTACCACAAGTTTAATTTCCATTTCTGCTTAGTTTCATTAAAATGAAGAAAAATTTCATTTCCCCTCCAGAAAATACTGTTCTACAATGTTCATTATTTAAAATTCTTACAACCTGTTTCCATTATTAATAATTTTTCCAGAATAAACAGCTCCAATTTTTACTACGTCCCAGTACAAAAAATGAAGCTTCTATTACATTTTTTTCTACTTATGACAACTTCATACAATATTCTAGATGAAAGCACATACAATTTATTGAGCACAATTACTAATTAAATAATTTCAGGATTATTTCTGCTTCATTCTTAATATTTATCTTTGCCTCCATAAGTGCTGCTGCATGCCACTGGAGGCTTTCCTTCATTTGGAAACAATTATTCCTGTGTCTATACTTCAGCATAACATCATTTAAAACTCAGCAATAACTACAAATAACATCTAATATGCATCACAATAGATTTGTCAGCAACGAATTTCACCTCTTATCATATCTTTACTTTTTCTCATCTGGTCTTCAGACCTGACTAATCTAATTACTCTTTTGTCCTTCAAGGCTGTGAACAAATTGACTCATCTGAGAAAACTAGGACCACTGAAATAATGTACAATGAAGCTGGGTAAAAGGGAAAACAATTTCAAGCGACTTCAGCATCCTTTCCTTGAAATTCTGCTTTCTTACATTTTTTGTTTTTATTTTAGCTATGTTCTGGTATATACTCAAAAGGAAGATTATGCCATATTCACAGAAAGTAGTAATTTAGAATTCATAATCATGATGATTCACACTAGAAATATCAGCCAACTAGAGTAACAAGGAAGTACAGCAACATCTGTAATCCTTACTATTCCATGAGCTATAAAAGAAACGTGAAAATTGTGGTGGCTGGATGTGAGAGTGAAATTAGAGTTTGGCTGAGAACGTCTCTTTCCTGCCCAAACTCCTAATCACGGTGAAGACAGAGCTGCAGTGGATACCCTACAGAGTGAAGGGCTCAAACTATGACCTAAAGGCCACACATCCCCAGATCCCAAGTTTCACATGGCTGTCAGAGAGGTTCAAATACTCACAGAAGGACAAAACTTCATCCCCACAGTTCCCACCATGCAAGAGAGGGACCAGCTTTATGGCCTTACTCTTATTACTCTTTTTCTCTTCTTCTAATCTTCACCCTTTCCTTCTAGAATAATCTCCTCAATGCCTACCCACTTACTGCTAGTATCTCCACTTATTTCTTTGTCTTGGCATTTGTACCCCTGCCTATACTCTTTTTTTTTTCCTCAGTTCACCAGGAAAATATTTGTATGCATCCTCTACTTACTTTTCAAAAAATGGTATACTTCTCTATCTTTCCTTTAAAGAGTGTACTACTCCTCTGCTCTCTGGCCTCCAGTAACGATGGGAAGATGCAAAGAACCTGGTAAACATGAAGTCAAACATGCTGCTTATGAATGATAGATTCTTCCTTTTTGTTATCTACTTTTCAACAATATTAGGCATTGTTTGGAACTGAGAGTAATTTTACAAATTGAGAAAACAACTTGATTTTTAAATTGGAAATGCCCCTTTAAGTGATTCCAGCTTTCCTTTAAAAGCCGGTAAAAAATCTGATAAAATACTGCTAGTGTGAGGTACGCTGTCAGGGGACATGACAGTGATAAGTTCTGAAGAGAAAGCTCAGATAAAGAGGTTTGATGAAGTAGAGCATATTTCTTTTGTTTCTGCTTAATTTAATTCAGCAGGGGATAGAAATATGACTTTTGGTATCTGTGTTCAAAGAAAAAGAGCATAGCAATCTCTTCTCCCACAAAATAAAACTGAGATGAGCCAGTACTTCCAAACAGATCTGGAAGCTTTGGTGAATGCCTAGTTTTTATCTAAGGTATGCTTGCCAACCCTGCAGTTAGACCAATTTCATCCCACTTAATGTGATAAGCAAGAAATGTTTTTAGGAGAAATAGAAGTCAGGTTCAAGTCAATTTCTGCTTTTATCACAACTGGGCAGTTGGTAGCCGATCTCCCAGACATTTTGTTAACGACACAACCACACATAACTTTTTAAGTGACTTGTCAGGTCGGAATCAAGGAGAGAAAACAAGAGAATAGTAAGTCAATACACACATTCAGTGCTGTCAGATGCACAGTAGAGAAGACTTGTAGAGGCTGAAGGTTGTAGAACTGTGATTTTTTTCCTCTGACACAGAAATGTGATGCTATCTCCTGTTTCCCACAACATGAGTTTGATTGAGGGAGTGAAGAACTCATTTTCATTTGCTATCATGTTGAGAGGAAGATTCTCAACAGTTATGAAGATGGTGTCTGGACAAGACTAATAATGGTGTCTGTTTCACTCCAGATTATGTAATTTTAAAAAAAGCAATCTGTAAGAGTTTTAGGGGATTTAAAAAAAGAAGCAACATTGACATTTTTAAAATTTACTAAAAATATACATTACAGCCTGAGGACTTTACCAAAATTAGTTATCATCATTTATTACCAACATTGCTAATTAACTATTGATTAAAAAAAAATGTAGCTAGTAAAAGTAATACACTTCACAGACTTGTCAGATATTCCAAACAAAAAAAAAAGGAGCAGTGACTTTAAAACACATAGTTCACAGACCATTCATAATCTGAAAATTTTTCACATATGCTATTTGTTTGTGGAAACATGAAAGATTATCAAAATTAAAAATACAAAAAAAATTGTAAAAATACAAGAAAGGCTAAACTTTAATTATATGTGGTATGAAAGCTGGAGGCTATCTTTATGCTTTTCAATGTTTGCTTCCTTTTGTTCTTTTTCTTCATTGTAAAGATTTCAGAGACTTCCTGAGCTAATTCCAAGCCTGATTCTCCCCAAAGGCCCTTCCCACCTCATCAGGAAGCTAGCAGCTGACGTTCGATATCCTGCTTCATCAGTTGTGTTATTTTCAGGGAATCACTGCTTTCAAAAACTACCAGGTTTGAGCTGAAGCTGCGTTTGCCCGTGAAAGAGAGAAAAAAGAGCAGCCACATAAATTTCTCCTGTAAGTCCCATGCCTGAGGGATCAGTGCAGGCTTGAGACGGCATTTTAAGCTCCATATCTAAACACTACTTGGTCCTTTGCTGAGGCTGCCTACAAGCTTTCCAAATAGTGCTAGATGTGTGAGGATAACCTACGCTCTAGGGACTAGAAACAGACAGGCAAACATTTTTTCATACCTTCCAATATTGCCCTAGCAAACTATGCAGCTTTGCTGATTTTATGTTCCCATACGATTCCCACCTCAGAGGAAAGAAATTCTCTTCTCCTAGAAGAATGTCCTTGCAGTGGCACAAAGCAAATGCGAAAAAATCCCCTGTACCATTTTTCATGTAAAGAAACAATTTACACATGAAACAGAAATTGAGACTAACTTGATATTTTCCTCAAATTCTCCCAGCCTGTTACTTAATCTCAGCTGAAAAGCCCTGGAACTCTGCTTCATCTGTTGAGATGCATCCTACTGGGAATCCATCTTCAGGTGTTGGCTACAGCCTTCCAGCAGAACAGCCACTATAACAACCAACCTTGTGAAGTCTCTTTGAGAAATCTCTTCAGATAATGTGGACTGTGAGAACTCAGACTGGCCAGGGCAATGCTTGATGATACCACAGAGGGTCTAATAACTCACATCGGCTTTGCTCACAGGTTTGGAGATATAAGTTGTCAAAGACTAGATTGTTGCTTTTACTTGCAACCTCAGATCCCCTGGAAAAAGTCAAAGCAAGATGTGTGAAAGTGGCAACTATTTTCTACCCACAAAAGGGAGAATTGTCCCCAGTGTCCTCTGGTTATACAGAAGCATCCATAGCAGATGAAGAAACCAACAGAATGAATCTAAAAGTAGATACACAGAAGAAGGATTATGTCTTTATTGATATTAAATGCCTTGTGCTTTGAAGGTGGACCCTGCGTAAGGAAGTCTTAGGACTACATCTGCTGATGAATACACAATTTTTATTTCATTGCCTATGTCATATACACCTATTTCAGTACCGTTAATTGCAGCATTGGGATTTGGAGGCAAGGTGAAATGAGGTCTCTTTACTAGGCTAACTTCTGCTATAGCAGCTTCTAGCAGGAAAAAAAAAGAGGAGGCAAAAAAGGCTTTTTTGGTGTTTGATAAAAAGTGAAACTAGTAAAGCAATAGCACACACTGTGTCAGCTACAGAGCTTCATTTGCTAAGAGGGCTGATTCAGCCAGGTACAAATTCAGTGGCTTACCAGCAAGTCAGTGTCTGAAACACCAGCTATGGTCACAGTACAGTTTGACATTGCATTAGGTCTCAAGCCTTGGTTCTATGGGAATTCTCAGTATTGGTAATGAACTAAAAGGAGGAAAGACACCATGTCTTTAAAACAAAAATAAAAACGCAAAAGCAAGGAAAAAAATATTAATATAATTCATAATTCTGCAGAGACAAGGTGTATTTTTGGTAGAAGCTAATAGAATAAAAGAAGACCTGGAAACATTTTCTTGTTTATAAAACTGTTGTGAGAGGTTTCTTCTCAGTGAACTTATATTTTTTTTTTCTACCAGAAATTCATGTTCTGCTATTTGTTTGGGAGGAAAATCTGAATGAAAATAGCTGCAGAAATCAGAATATATTAGCATATATATATTTCCAACAATAGGAATTGCACCAGTTTCTCACAACAGTTGCAATAAGTATACAATTTTGGCTATTCTTTGGAGTGTGATTTCACGAAACTGTTTTACATTAAATTTAAATGTTTAAATGTTAAATGTCCATTTCCTAAGGCAATATGCATTTCATATTTTTAGTTGCAAGTTTTCTTGATTTTTTTCAAACTCTGATCTTGGTTTAATCTGTCCTTTTTTGTCTTCACTGGCTAGCCCTAATCAAACTTATTTCATTCTCTTTTACAGCTCTTCCCCACCATTCTGGTTTTATTTTCTCTACAAATACCTTCAAGTCTTTGAAGAAAAACCTTTCCTAAGCATACTGATCTCTCACCTTTACAAATCTAAATAGTGGTATCCATATCTTGTTCCATTTCTTCTTCCTTATCTTTGGTAAATTTCCCAAACTCTGACTGTATTTTACTTCATCCTTCCTGAAATTTGAGTTTCTACTCTATTTTAGCTCAGTGGTTGCAGAATACAACTTCTGTTCCTCTTAAATAAAGCACTGTATCAATAAAATTTGGAGCAATTAAAATATATACAGAGAAGGAACATATATTTTTATTACAACTTAAAATTATATGAATTATAGAACTGCTGTGTTACTTTGTAAAAAAATTGTGTATTTCTCTGTCTAGCACAACACATGCAGACACAGATTCCTAGACCCTCAAGTAAACAAACACATGCTGATTCAGATGGGATGATGAGAAAAAGGCTGAGTAAGTTTAAAGGCTTAGGACTCTGGAAGAAAGATGCAATTTCACCAGTATCCTTAGTTTTATGTTAAGAAGATAACAGATGCTATGCTTACCCCAGCATTTGCAGAATGACAGGGGGATGTGTGTTGCCTATTAAAAAGCCAAAGTCTGGTTTCGTAGTATCTTATACTTGGAAATAAAACACTGGCAGAAAATCCAGACTTTTAACAGCATAGAGGCTGGGTCCATCCTACTTTAAAAGTAGCAGTGTCCAGGCTAGTCTAGCATCCAAGTTTCTTCATAAATGAATGAAGAAAGAGAAGCATCTTCTGCAAGCAATTTATGGCCTTCTAAGACAACTGAGATAGATGCGATGAATCACTTGCTAGGGGACAAATCCAGTGGATTGCTATCATGGTAGCTAAAGGGTTTAAGCACATGATGATGATTTATGGGAAGGGATTTGCATCTGTTCAGTCTGAAGAAGAGGAGGTTAAGGGAGGATCTCAATGTAGTCTTTAATTACTGAGTGGATACCTATGGAGAAAATGAATGGAAAAAGCCAGGATCTTCTTGCAAGCACAGAGTGAGAAGAATAGAGACAACACTCAGAAGTTGCGGAAAGGGAAATTCTAAATAAAAGGGAAAAAAATCCCCACAAGGTGTGTGCTTAACACTGGGCTTGGCTGCCCAGAAAGATTATGGAATCCCTGTCAATAGACTTGAAGCTCGTGTGCACAAGGCTCAGAGCTGCTCTGACTGAGCAGTTAGCTTTGTTGTAAGCAGGTAGCTTGTGCTGCCCTCCAAAAGTCCCTTCCAAGAAGGTCTCTAAATAGTATTTAGAATAACTTTATGGTAGTTGAATGTCATACTAAGTATAGGTGAAATGGTTGCATTAACGAAAAGCAAGGTCAAAAGGTACTACAAATGCATAGAGCTATGTAATCACAACCTCACTGTCATTTCAGCATGAAAAATTAATTGAATTTACTTTGAAAACTGGGTCAGAGACAAATTGCTTCAGGAATAAGGCCCAATTTATTCTTTATCATATCAAAATCAGAACTTCAGTTTATCTAAAAATAGTTTCAGAAAAAAAAAATATTTTTGTGCAAACTATCATGAATAAAGCTTCATGTTTTAGAAAACAAAGATACTCTCTGATGTGTACTTACACATAAGAATATTAATTGAACTGATAAAATATTGATTCAGCCTATGGTTTTGACAGTGCTCAGCTTCAAATTCTCTGCTTCAAAGATGTAAGGGTCACTGGGAAAGTCTAAAAAACCTGTAGAGTGAAGACTTGAAGTGTGAAGATGATTTGGATGAGGGGACAGAGTGCGCTCTCAGTAAGTTTGCAGATGACACCAAGCTAGGTGGAAGTGTTGATCTGCTTGAGGGTAGGGAGGCTCTACAGAGGGACCTAGATAGTCTGGATCACTGGGCCAAGGCCAATTCCATGAGTTTCAATAAGGCCAAATGTCAGATCCTGCACTTCAGCCACAACAACACCCAGCAGCGCTACAGGCTTGGGGAGGAGCGGCTGGAGAGCTGCCAGGCAGAGAGGGACCTGGGGGTGTTAACAGATGGCCGGCTGAACATGAGCCAGCAGTGTGCCCAGGTGGCCAAGAAGGCTAACGGCATCTTGGCCTGTATCAGGAACGGTGTCAGCAGGAGCAGGAAGGTGATCATGCCCCTGTACTCAGCTTTGGTGAAGCCTCACCTCGAGTATTGTGTCCTGTTTTGGGCCCCTCACTACAAGAGGGACATCAAGGTGCTGGAGAGGGTACAGAGGTGGGCTACCAAGCTGGTAAAGGGCTTAGAACACAAGTCTTATGAGGAAATGCTGAGGGATCTGGAGCTGTTTAGCCTAGAGAAGAGGAGATTGAAGGGGGACCTTATTGCTCTCTACAACTACTTGAAAGGAGGTTGTAGAGAGGCGGGAGTCAGTCTATTCTCCCTAGTGGCAAGTGATAGGACAAGGGGAAATGGCCTTAAATTGCACCAGGGGAGGTTCAGGTTGGATATTAGGAAGAATTTCTTTACTGAGAGGGTTGTCAGCCATTGGAACAGGCTGCCCAGTGAGGTGGTTGAGTCACCATTCTTGGAGGTGTTTAAGAGAAGGGTTCAAGGCTGCCTTGAAGGACATGGTTTAGTGGTGTTGATAGGGCTCGAAAGAGGTTGGACTTGATGATCTTGAAGGTCTCTTTCAGCCAAAACAGTTCTATGATTCTGTGTTCTATGATTCTATGACTTGATCAGACATTAAGAAGACAGTGAATAGGCAAACAGCTTGAAACTCAAAATTTTGTATTTGGTGTAAGCGATGCAAAACATTTCCAGTAGTACTGTTCATTTGCATTACACTTACATATACTTACATTCACCAATTTAAAAAGAATACATAGTCCATGCAATATCCAATAACAAGTACACTGATGCCACCCTAATGAGGAAATCAGCAAGGTACTTTTTACCCTGAAAACAAACACCATTCATAATACTCCTTTTCACAGGGTAATACTCTCATTTAAGGGGTGTTTACATCACATCATTCTAACTGAAGAATATTTTAGCACTGTTCACACTGAGGATCTGCAATTAAAATAACAACAGTGAAAAATTATCCCTTATTGACTAGAACGTCATTTGACCTACCAAGTTTTTAATAAAAATTAACATGCATGAGCAGTAGTATCAATAGACTTAAATTTAATTCTATTTTTGCCTGTTAAACCATAGTACTTGGTACAGAATTGGCTCACTGAAGAAACACTACAGAAAACCATGACATACGTACACACGTATAGGTGTATATAAATAGCATACACACAAATATATATGGTCTACAGATGTTTAAGGAATTGGTCTTACATAGTTGCTGTAGTGCAGCATCATTTAAGATAACATGAGCATAATCACATAACCCACTTCTATCACACAGAAATGGTTTTAATATCCTTTTCCGCAACTAAGCAAAATTCTGTGTTAGGCCATCATGCTATGATTGCCACTGACTAGTGTGGTGATAGAATCTGGTCCTGGTACTTTCTAAAAACCAGCTGTATGGTCCATTTTCTCTGGATCATCTGTGCCCTTTTCTCTAGGAACTCTAGAAACAGAAACACAGCATTGTAATGTTACCATACTACATCTAACTGTGTTCCTTTTAATATAATTTCGCTGAGAACCTTACATTTTTCTGCAAAGCTCTTTGTATGTACTGTGCCACAGCTTCTACTCCTGACAAACATTTTCTGTAATATTCATTAGCATTTAAAATCATCTTTCTACATCTTAGAGTTCCTTTTCCCTTTGTAATCACCATATTTCATGCTAAAGAGAAAAGCACATTAATTATTTATTCCTTGATTTAATGCAATGCTGAATAAGAATAGCCAAATGGCTTCAACTTACACTTTGCACTACAAAAAACACAGAAAGAGGATTCATTTAAGTCACTGTAATTCTCCAGTGTGAATTTTCTGTAGCAGCTGAATTAAACATTTTATCTAACCCTTCTTTTGCACCTAATTTTTCCCCAGATTATTTTTTCTAAGATCAAGAAGAAAAGAGATGTAGTTTGAGCAGAATGAAAACTGGGTTACTCCTACCTAAGATTTATCTTTTTTGTATATTAAGGTCATCTCTTACCAACCCAACAATACATTACACGAGCAGAAAATAACCTCATAAAGATAGTCTGAGAATACCCAGAGGAGAGCATAATACAAACCCAGAGGTTTGTATTGTTGGTCCATGACTTTCAAAACACCAGATCACCTTAAAAAGTAGTGTATTTTAAGGAGGAATATTTACTTAAAACATTAACAGCAAGTAGGCAGAAATTTTTTACTAAGTGGGTTTTACTTCATGCTACAAGAACATAACACACTTGCAACAGTGTAAGACTAGAAGTAAATCATAGATCACCATCTTTCAAATAGTTCGACATAGACTTATAGTTCAATCTTGAAGTATTTCACATTTTTAATATTTAAAATATGTTTTAAACTTAAAAAGAATAACTCCTTGTACAGGAGGAATAAGAAAGTTCCGTAGACAACATAAAAGCACTCAAAAAAAACCTATAGTCAGCCTGCAAGAAAAGCTGAGAAAAGAAGAGACAAGTACACCGTCAAAAAATACAACATCCTGAAAAGTAGAAAAAGGCCAATTTCATTTTCATTCTATGGGATGAACACACCTTTTGCTGTAATGAATTAAATCATATGAAAGCCTTATGTCATAAGTCTCAAGAACAGTTTTGGTCTTACGAGGAAAAAAATAAATACTTTGGCCTTCCTGTTCTCAGCATGAGATAATTCTTTACACTTTAAAGTTGTACTGCCTCATCTAACTTAACTAGTTGTAAGGACAAGACTGCCAGACTTAATCTATATGGCCTGGAAATTTTAAATGCTCTGCATTAGAGTTTGTAGGTTATGTCTTTGGTAAGTAAAAGTTTACACACCTAAATATTAATGAGAATGTTACTAATCCACTTAAGAACTAAGCGACAACCTTTCAATGACTTCCAGCTTACTGAGAATAAGAAATTGAATAAGAGTTGATATGATAACGTGAAACCTAAGACTTGTTTCAAGACGCTCATTTATGATAGTAAACACATCATGATTGTTAATCCCGTGCCAATGTGTTCTCCAAATGGCAGAATATATTTCATTCAAGCTGGTATTTGCAGAAGAAATATCACATACTGCACAGAAAAGGTTGGGGAAGGAGTAAGCATTTTCCTTAAGTTGTTTTCCTGGGTGAAACTTGCTACTCTTGCCCCAGTGTAAGAAATGTCAAAACTAGCAACAGACTTCAGCTATTATTTCTCACACTTGCAGCCATTTGCAAATTGAAAAAGGTAACATAGCAACTATTTGTAATCATGTTTCTGAAAATGTTTAGACAGATGGTATGGTGAGAAGACATTGGTAACTGCAGGTTTGAAAGAAAGCATACTTTCAAAATCATCTCAGTCGGTCAACCAATTTACAACAACAGCTTAGCACCAACCATAATGCACATACACATATGAAAATTGCAGAAAAACTGTTAGGCAGATGAATTAGCCAATAAAAGAGTGAATAGACAGTTAAATTAGCCAAAGAATATCCCTCAGATACTCATATTCTTCTGAAAATAAATTAATATTACAAAATAAATTAATACTGCCACAGTGTATAATCCTTACATACCAAAATCCAGTATTTTCTATGATCCTATGATTCTATGATTTATGTGGTATTTAGTGATATTGAATTTCATGTGATTTTTACCAATTTCATAGATATTAAGAGATAAAAGTCTAGCCCAGTCAAAATCTATTATAAAATTTCTGAAGGTTTGCAAAGAAGACAGGATTTCAATATGAGTTTGGGAAAGGGTCAATGCTGGAAGTGCTTGCCATGGAGTCCAAAGCACTAAAAAAATATGAGAGCTTTAGAAAAGGTAGATTCTTAGGGAGCAGAAAAGATGACCTGTAGCAAGCAGAGACCTGAGCTCAAAATTTCCCTTCAAAGCATTTGCAATACCCCTATAATTGGAAGAAATTATCTGTAGTATGTATTTGATGTACTAAAATAGGTATATCTTTTTTAAATTGTCTTGTATTTTATTTATTCACCACTTAAAGTTATTTTATGTCAGCATACCTATGCTGTTACATCAGAAGTTCCATATTTACAGTAACGAAAATCTCAAAAGTCTTATGTTTTTCATACAACTGAATTTCCACCAGAGAGTTGAGAGGCGTCCCTGCCCATGACAGGGAGGTTGGATTAAGTGATCTCTAAGGTCCTTTCCAGCCTAGGCCATTCTATGATTCTGTGGTCACCAATCTGAACTGAAGTTTTGTGAATTGGAGGTATGTGGACAAATGGGTCATCCTGTGTTTGTTCAGTTATATGGTTCAAAAGCTCTCTTTGTCCTACTGGAACTTGCCTGGAATTTTATGAAATAACTATGCAATAACTACATCACTCAGTGTAGCTTTAAGTTCATTGCAAAAACTGTAACTGAAGACGAGTCCATAACAATTGAAAAACATGAAACAGAATAGTAAATAGTATTTAACAAAGAAAGCATGGATTTAAAGAATTTCTATTCAGAATATCACCTCCTCTTTCATAACTCTATAAAACTATATACTTGGATTTTATTTTATTTTATTCTATTCATGGTATAATCAAAATTACAGAAGTGCCTTTCTGATGTACTAATTCCAGAGAATAACATTTCTGGGATGGATGCCAGGAGCATGATTTTGCCTGTGCAGTTTCAAGCAGAAACTGTACCAGGCAGATAGAATGATATCAAATAAATCTGCAGGTCAACAAGTACAAATGAAACAGATACTATTGGAGACAGAAGTTCTGTCCAGAGTGGCATGATTCAATTTGACAGTGACAACTCCTTTCTTCTTACCATGGATATACCTGTGCCATCATCAGTTTCACTGATAAGAAAATTACATTTTTCTGTTAATTCCTCCATTTCTTTTCAATGCTGCCAAGAAGTGTTTTATACCTGTCGTACAAGTGACAGTGCTTTGGTGACAGCAGCAGTAAGGAATATGTTGTAGATGTTGGTACAATAGGAATTTCAAACCTGTTTATTCTTTAGTCACTCAAGCCAACCAAAAAGCACCTTCTATACTACATGTGTATAGTTGCAGGCATAGTGGCGCATCCACACTATGTAGATGCTACTACGAACAATTTCATGTACAGCTCACAAGCACTAATAAACATGTCCCCTAAGAGGGGGCAATTAAAGAAAAATACTAATTGAAACATACTTTGTACTTTAGAAGATTGTAAGTTAAAAAAAAGTCATTAACCATCTTCAATATGAGTCTTCAAGAATATTTACTTTTGCTTTTTGAAGCTCTGACAATTCTTTTTCTTTCTGCACTTGTTTATCCATTCCTAGTGAATTTATCTCAACTCTAAGTTCCCTAAAATCTTCTCGGCAGGCCTACAACATCACCTAGCACACTTCAATTACATAGAGCTCATCGCTTTGTGGTGAGCAGACAGGCAGCATACTAAGTAGAGGAAGACAGAGACTTCTCAACTCACTGGCTGCTCAGTTGGAAAACGCTCTCTCGGTCTAAACTCTACAACAGGTAAGATCTGCCAGATATCAGAGGAGCCAGTTCAGCCTCACAAAACAGTCTGGTACAGAGTGCTGATTTAATTGCATCTAAAAGTGGAAAGTACAACGCCAGTAGGGATAGAAAAATAAACAGGTGTTGTCACTGCAGGAGAGAGTGATATGCAATGTTATCAGTATTCTTACTGACTCCATTTCAGGTAGTATAAGCTGACTTATGAAATCCCATAGTAAGGAAGAAAATCAGCAAGTTAGGAAGTAGAAAGACCTGCTACTCCCCATTAACTCTGAATGTTAGGATATATCCACTGTCACTATTAGCAAAGTCAGACAAGTGTCAAGGTCAGACAGGTGAAAGTGCCATAGTATTAATTGTTGGAATGGAGCCTGGAAATCAAAGTCTCTGTGCACAAGGCTGGGCAACTTGTATTCCAATATTCCCGACTTACAAAAGCTTGATTTTGCATTTATTTTTTGGATGCTTTGTGTTTATTAAATTGTCTATGTTACTTAACATCTGGCTTTGCAGAGGCTGCTGAGCTTTTTGGGCTGGAAGTCAGCTTGAAGAAGACAGAAGTTCTCTACCAACCTGCACCTCAGGAAGTCTCCCATCATCCCCACATCACCATAGGCAAATGAGAGCCTAAGTCAGTCCAGCAGTTCACCTCTCTAGGAAGTATCATTTCCTCAGATGGTCAGATTGACAAAGAGATAGACAACAGGTTAGCAAAGGCATACAGAGCTTTTGGAAGACTCCATAAAAGAGTCTGGTGCAATAAACACCTGAAGAAAAGTACAAAGATTAGTGTCTACAGAGCCATTGTACTGCCTGCTCTTTTATATGGGTCTGAATCATGGGTCATCTACTGCCACCGCCTGTGACTCCTCGAACGCTTCCATCAGCGCTAGCTCCGTACAATCCTAAACATCCACTGGACTGACTACATGACTAATGTTACTGTCCTCAAACAGGCAGGGGTCAGCAGTATTGAGGCCGTGCTGCTGAGGAGGCAGCTGCGCTGGGCAGGGCATGTCTCCACGATGGAGGATCACCGCCTCCCTAAGGTTGTGCTCTATGGTGAGCTTGCCACCGGTTGCCGCAACAGAGGAGTCCCAAAGAGGACATACAAGGACTCTCTGAAACAATACCTCGGTCTTGGCCATATTGACTACCATCAGTGGTCCACTCTGGCCTCCAATCGGGACACGTGGAGACACACCATCCATAACGCTGCTGCCTCCTTTGGGAACACACGTAGAATTAGTCTCGAGGAGAAAAGACAACACAGAAAGAACCGTGCCTCGCCAATACCTCCTAACGAGACTTTCCGCTGTGCCTTTTGCAGTCGGACTTGCCTATCCCGCATCGGCCTTTTTAGCCATCAGCGCGCTTGTAGCAAGTTTGGGTAGAGCCCTTCCCACATGTTCATTCACAAAGCCTAGCCATGATGATGTTGATTTACTTTGCCAAATAGTAAGTGATTCTTTTCCTTCTAGATGAAATGTATTTACTTGTTACCAAGCTGGGAACACCAATTTGTGCAACAACAGAAAATGAAATAATTGCCTAGGCTGACGACATTCTATCATTATTTAACTGGGTTTATTTCAAAGATGTGCCTACTTTCTTCAGTTGATCAGATCAGCAGATTGCTTATGATACTTTCCAGCTAAATTATTGCTTCCCAACATAAATTATAAATGCAGTTAAGAAATCTCTATTATTCCAAAACTGTTGTATGTTAGGGACTACCAGCACTTGCAGTGGTAGAAAATATAATGCTACTTGAAATCTTTTCACAGTTGCATATTATACATGGCGTAATGGATTGTTATTTTCAGTTTGCAGGAGTTTTTGTCGGGTAAATCAGCACAGACTATTCTGATTCAAATACTTTCCTGAGATAGACTGTGGTTTAGTTTCTTTTAAGGACACCTAATTTTCTGTATCAGCCAGTAGCTAATCTGTCCATTTTGAAACTTTGCCTAGGGAAAACAATTAAAACAAACTTAATAACTTTTCTGTCAGTTGAAAGTCTACTTTATTAAAGTTCTGACTGAGGTCTTGAGGTAAAATTCCGACAATAAAAAGTTTTATTAAGGTCAAAACTATACTGCTAGAAAGTTCTTTAAAGTGAATACCCAGCATTAGAAGAGGGGAGAAAGGGCAGGAAGAAAAAGCGAGAAACCAACACCAGAAGACATTCAAAGACACAGATACCCTTGAGTGATACCCTGACCTACACTACATTATCAGTGCAAAAATGAAAATACGAAGTGCAACTGAGGTAACACAGTCCACTAATTTCCTCCTTCACTGTTTATTTGAATGGTATTCCCTAAGTTCTGAAGAAGGAAAACCATGTAAACAGCATGGGACATGATGTAATTCAGAGACTGAAGATATGTCAACAGTAACGTGACGCAGTGAAAAAAAAAAAAATTGTGCATAATGATTACCAGTAATTGTCTATAACACTTATAAATCACTTATTTCACTCTGCTCAACACTGGTAAAGCCCTATCTGGATTATGAGGCTGACTGTTGATCATTATAATATACAAAAGATGCAGAACAACTGAAAAGACTGCAGAGAAGAGAACATCATCTGGGGTCTCAAAATGATGTACAAGCTATAGTGGAACTAAATGAGTCCATCTGGCCTACAAAGAGAAAGAAGAGCAAATATAAATATATTCATAAAATACCTAGTATTTTAGAAAAGAAGGGAAAAAATATTCTGCATGTTTACTCTGAAAATTATTTACACAAATAGTGGGTTTAAATTACATCAAGAAATATTCTGAATAGTGTCAGAAAACATGTTCTAATAGGAGAGCTAGGGTCTAAAGAATTGCTTCGTCAAGGAAACTCTGTTATTTTGAAAATGGTTGTATGATCATTCAGAAATTACGTGAACATGAGGAGGATCAATGAAATAACACTTTGATACTTTTCCAGATTTATTTATATCGTCCAACAAAAATAGAGGTGCACATACTTACAACTACATATTGCTTATTCACATTTTCATGAGACGCTTTTCTTATTTGAAGAACAAACCAGCAAAACATGTACACAGTGATAACTGTACAAAACTCAGAGTCTCAATTCCTGCCTTGATCTGATTAGTACAGTTTGTAAGTTTTACAATTATGACATGAGATAGTCATTTCATAATTGTTTTTCAAAATACAGGTATAAAATTCCAACAATCTGTTTCATTGTTAACATTCATGCCACTGTACATTTAACAACTGGAATACTAACATAAAGCTAATCATGCTCACATATGCTGTGCTAGTCTAACATTTTGCTAGTTTCACTGAGTGATATTATGTGATCAACATTTAAGTATGCTCCCTATTGATTTCAATCAGAAGTTCTGCTTAAAGTCTGATGACACAATAATGTCTACTGATATTAAATGGCATGTGTATATAAGAAGGAAGAAAGTGATCAAAACCATAAGTTTTGTCGTACTGCTTTATTTCCAAATGGCTAAAGTAGAAGAACTATAACAATGTTTTAACTGTTTTACAGTCAGTAAAGTTATGTAAAAAGGAGTATAGAATATAAATGAAACTTCAGTTACACAAATACTAATTTTAAAATTGATACTAGATCATCTAATAACCTTAAAAGACACTAATTATCATGTTCATACCACAACTCAAACTCAACAAAAAGTTACTTGTTTCAGGACATTCAGTTTTACACAAATAGACTCTGTTGCCCACTATATCGCCCTCATCACTGTGTACTCTGATTTTGCAAACCCTACAAAACTCATTACTTCGATCCTGTATTCACAAGAGAGCTGTAGTCATAAGAGAGACTGTTTAGGTTTTTGAGCCAGGATTGCCCATAACTGGCTCCAGTTCATCCGAATATCTATGGAAGTTCCTGAGTTTTATTAACTTCAGAATAGTAGTTGGATCCTGCTTTAACCGAAAAATGGAGACATGGCTGTGAGGCAGAATAAAAGGTCATCTCCAATTTCAAAATACAACACTGGCTAACAGTTGCCAGTTAATGGTATTTGTACCATCTGTCAATAAAAAAACCAAGCTGGATCTGCTGTTTGTCCTTGGGAAGCAAACATGGTGTGTGCTGTGATCGTCCATATCTGCCACCTTTTTGGAGTATCCTGACACTCCGATGCAGCCTGTGTCCCTGCCTTTGCATCAGGAGCCAAGAAAACGCTCATGGGCACTGTGGCTGTGCCCCACTTTGTACTTAGATATTGGTGTTCAAAAACACACTAGGGTGTAGTAATATCCAACACAGAGATGGAGATACCAAGTTGTGCATAAAATTTTAGAGGAAGGCAACAGTGAAAAATGTTGAAAGGTCATTCTCTCGCTATACCTAGACGTTTTTACACTTCTCAGGGCTTGACTTCTGTTGGTTTGTATTTTACGTTTTTCATTCGGACCAGTGAAAAACTGAATGGAAGTCTGCTTCAGATCTACAATTGTAAAGAAGTCTATTCAACTCATATAAAATTGCTAGTAAAAGGTGATATAACCAGAGTCTATGAGAACCTACACATAGAATAAAACTTTTAAACCCAGAATATTCTAAAAGAGGCACAAAGGCAAACCAGCCAAAATCTACAAGTAAATAATTCAGAGTTTCAAACTACCATTAAGATGCAAGATTTTAACAGTAAGGAACTACTAAGCCATTGCCTCTGAAATCCTGGAAGATCTAAAAGCTTAAGTGAGTATAACAATCAACCGTTCTGTTTCAGTAGTATACAGTATTTGATTTGCCTTTAATGTGGACGATAACTTAGCTCACACAGTCACTCACACCCTCTATGGAACAAGGCTCATGCACACCTAAACTTACTTCTAAAGAAATGTTTTTCCAGGTAAAATATATAAAAATGGTAAAGAAATTGTATACACCTTCACTGGTTGGGAATTTCATTCTGCAAGTATATCTACTTCAAACTCTTCTAAAAACAAATTAGCAACTTAGATCATTCTTTTGAAGAATAGAAGGTAGACATCACTTTAAATTTGAGTTGCAGTGCTTATATTTATTCGCAAACACTGCGTTTCTCACAGCTATTACTGTGATTCTTCAGTTTTCTGGCTGCTTTTGTTGCTATTAATCAAGCATTACTCAGCACAGACAAGCAAAGTTTTTAAGCGTTGATTTATCTCTTGCAAATCTAGAGTACTAGAAGTCTTCAAGGATAGCCAGACCTAACTGAGCACAGGTGGAGCTACAAAATGAGTAATGCACCAACAGAGATGGTAGTCCTGAAAAGTGCAACCTGACTGGTAATTAAATACTAGTGCATGCCAGCTTTTTGCTGATGGCTGAGAGGTAATAGTCACAGCTCTTGCTATATCTAACTCATCCCTGATATCACTCTGCTTTACTTTACTGAAAGAGCAAGCACCCTAAAGTCACCTAATTGAGAAGCAGATCCCTAGGCATCTTGTACTGTTAGCATGCTTTTTCTGAAGCATGCAAACATCTCGTCTTTTAGAGGAGTACATTGGTACAGAATTGTCTCTCGCAAGATCTCATATGAGTATCTACTAAAAGAAATGTATTTCCCTAATATGATTACATGATCTGATAGAAATCCACCTTGCTTCCATAATTTATACTCAATAAAGCTTTGCAGACAGCATAAGCCAAATAGTGTGCATTTCAGAAAAGACTATTTATTCATGTGGTATTTAAATGTCTGTAGGCATTAACTAACATAATGAGTGTTAGCAGAGACATATAAAAGATAAGACACCTATTTTTTCAGTTTCTATTACACTAATCAGCAAGCTACTAATTTCCTAAATCTCCTAAATGTGTATGGCAGAACTGAGTTAAGTAGATCTCCATTATTAATTGTGAAGATACTTCTCAAGCAGTATTTTGGCTGACCTTCATGATTTAATTGGCAGTGCTGTAGAATATCCAGTGTCAGATACAGAACTGGTTGAACAGTTGACTGCAAGTGTTGGACAAAATTTTCAAATATACGTAACTAAGGCGGAAATCAAATACATGAGTTCATATTTACTCACATATAGGGCCACACCTCTGATGTTTGGATCATGTGTTTCAGCTCTCGAACATGAATTTTGGTGCCTTCAGTTAGGCATCAAGCTGTAAAAAGTAGCACTAATATTCTCTTTCTATACTTGTATTTTTCTTCTAGAATGTATTTTCTTTCATGTAATCAGATCTCCAGCTAACAAAGAAGTTAAAACAATTTAACATAGTGAGTTGCTATCAAGGATGTGGGTATTAACGTGCTCTTTAGCAAATGCTGGTACTTCTCATTCTAATACTATTATCATCGTACAAAACCTCATCTGGCTTTTCAGACAAAAGATGACTGTTGTAATTGAATTTAATCCAAAGGTGCATATCTGTTTCATGACTTGAGATGAGAAGAGTGTGTAAATGTACCAAACCCCTCCAGATATAAACCAGATATAAAGAGGTTGGTGAGAATTATGCATATCTGCAATGCTATTTTCATGTATATCTCCAATTTTATTTGTTTGTGCCTTCCATTTTTAGTAACAGCCATCCCAAAAGCCATAGGAAAATGTCAGGTAAAAAATGCTGTAATAAGTATTAGCAGTTTTTCAAACAAATAATCAACATTCATGAAGTGAATCAGACACATTAAAACACTAAGAACAATCTCTCTGCTCTTCTCTCAGTAAAAAATATAGAAACCTCTGTGAAAGTTCCTGAATCACCCTGAGGTTATTATTGTGAGGCCACAAATCTCTGAAGTGAATTTTTTCATCCCTTGAAGAACAGCTACCTGAAAAAGCAATGTTCTGAAAATGACCTTCTGTCAAGGATATATTCAGAAAGATTTCTATACTTGCCTGTAAGGTAATGGGCAGGAAGAATTAAAGTATTTTGCTTTTCAAAAGCCATTATATATGCCAAGTTTCATATGATCTATCACTTTAGAGAGTGAGATACAACTCTAAACTAAAATTTCCCTTCCACAGCCCCAAAGTGATGGATTCTAAGATAGTTTTCCTGTTCTGTTCCCTGCCCCTGATGCTTTCTTTGCCTCAGTAAACTTTTTGGCTTTTATTTTCTTGCTTCCTTGACTTCCTATCCAAAGCGGAGGGGGGAAAAAAAGAAACCAATGAACCAGAGAAGGTTAAGCCCAGTAAAGAGAGACCTCATACTCCTGTCTCACTGAATAGTCTTCTCTGGTTATCGGTGAGAGGAAGGGAGACTGGTAACGTCAAACAAGGTCTCACCATCATTCACTAGACTGACAACTGAAGAGGGACATTTCAGCATGAGACATCCAATTGATGTGCTAGCGTATCTGTGCTTTGCTTACTCCTGAAATCATAGGGTAAGACATTCTATCTCAAAGTCAACCCCTTATATATTGCAATATTAAGCAATGGTGACACATCTTTACACAAATAAGACTTGCAAGTCAATTCCTTCTTGTGAAGAAGCAGCAGCTCATGATGCTACATTTCACGGATTCTTAAAGTTTCAGATATGATGCTCATATTCTTAGTCAAAATGGTGAGGGCAGAGATTAATAATTGCCACAGGTTCCTGCTCTTATGCTGAGATACATATCTCTCTGGAGAGACATTATTGCAGCCCTTCAATATTTAAAAGAGGCTTATAAGAAAGATGGGTACAATCTTTTTAGTAGGGCCTGTAAGAGATAGGACAAGGGGAAATGGTTTTAAACTAAAAGATTGATTCAGACTAGATATAAGGAAGGAATGTTTTTAAGATGAGGGTGGTGAAGCACTGAACAGGTTTGCTAGAGAGGTGGTAGAAGCTCCATCCTTGGAGGTACTCAAGGTCAGGTTGGAAATGTCTCTGGGCAATCTGATGTGGTTGAAGATGTCCCTGCTGACTGCAGGAGGAGCTGATCACATTTCCAGTACAATCTAATTCGGCCTCACGACTCAGTATCTCCTATGCCCTGTTAATCTAGTGCAAGTTAAGCTCCAACCATGTGTGACCTTTTTTGCAAGAACTTAAAACTTGCCTTGACTGGATCATTTACTGTCTGCCTGCTTAAATCCACCTTGTAGCCATTTCTGTCACAGTAGCTACTCCTTTGCTTTCTTGCAAATATTTAATGGATCTCCAGAATAGCTGTTGTATTTCACCTATCTCTATTGCCTTTAATATTTGTAACGCCAGCCTCTGTTCATTTCCACTGTGTAAATAACTATACTATAGTAACTGTCATCTCAATATAAGCACTTCCAGATCATTCTGCATAAACTCCTATAGAAAAAAAAAGATTTTGACCAAGTAGATAAATTCAAAATACATAGTACTTGGGCTGATCTACCAGTGCACACTACAATTTCTTGCATCATATCTCATAATGATCACACAGTTCAGAAGGGACACTCACAGGTTGTGAAATTCTTTTACTTCTCAGCACTTAGTTGAATTGATACACATGTAATATATTTCAAGCACTTTTTCAAGGGAGGGGAAGAATACTGCAATGGCTAAAGAATAAAACAGCAAACTAGATCTTCAAAGAAAAATACAATTGTGAAAAAGTTTATCTTCTTTGTTGCAGTACGTATTTTCAGTTAGGCATATGTCCTGGTTTGAGCTAAACAGAACCAGTTCTGTCCAGTGACTTGATTCTCAGCTCAGTGTCTTCTAAAAGGCTGCACGTTCTGAAGTCAGCAGCACGTTTTTGCACACAGTGTGTGCTGCTGGCAGTGATAACACCTGATGTTTACAGTTACTGCCTGGGACTGGGATGCAGAAAGGCTCTTGCTTATACTTATTCCCATAGTGACCAAGGCCACTGCTGGCTCTTGTGTGCCACGCTGGGGGTGCCGGGTAGTAAGAGGGGTCACAAGGAAGTAAAAGGTTGCACCTCTGGGGGGTAATAGACAGGACAGGTGACCAACAAGAGTATTCCATTCCATTTACATCATATTTAGTATAATACTGAGGGATCATGAGTGTTTAGGTCTTCTTCCGCTTTTTTAATTCTCTTTTGCAACGGCCAGCGTCCAAGGAGGATTCTGTCTGATCTCCTTTGATCTCAAGTTCCTGAATCCCGCTCTCGTTTCCAGCTCCCCTCTGCCACTGAGCCTGGGACATCTCCAGTGCCTGCTTGCTCTGCAACATCAGTGAGGATTGCTATTGGCGGGGGGGAGTTGTGTTCGATATTGGGTTAGTGTATATATATATATATATATATATATATATATTTTTCACTATTTTTATTTCCTTATTCATTAAAGCTGTTTTAATTTTCTTTTTTTCCAATCCATAAGTCTCTGTGCCTCATTCCCTTTTCCTTCCCATTGGGGAGGGAGAGGGGTTAGAGAGTATCTGTCCACGTATAGTGGCCGTCGCAGTCCTAACCCATGACAGAATAACAGCAAAAAGAGCCAGCCTGTATCAGTGTAGCCAGTGACTCTACACTGAGTTTAAATTACTCAGAAAATTCAGGATGTCAGAATGTTTCTAATGAAATCAACCGGAATGATAAAAAGCCTGGTGAAATATATTAAGTTTCTTCAAGAATCTATTTTAAAAAGAAATGGAAACCTAATAAACAGTTTTCCTTGGAAAATCATCACTTATTCAAGGAGGAGGTGATGTTTGCAGCAGTTTTATGCAGTAATACATAATTTTCTTCACATATAATCAGGAGATGGAAATCTTGATCTTCTAATAGAGCACAGTGCAGGCTTAACTACAGAGCTAAAACTGTTGCTCCATAGCATATATACATACATAGCATATATACACACATTCATTCAAAAGGAAGATTTCAGCTGAAAATTTTAACACTGAGGTTGCATATGTTAGATATCATGTTTTTGTTGCTGTTTTTCATTGCCACATATTCCTTGTTTTTCATTTCCAGAATCGCATGCTGTTTGCCTAAGCAATGATAAGGAGGACAGCTAGTAGCTGAACAATTCATTGCAATGAAACAGCAGAAGTAAATGACAGCAGGCACTAAGCTCAGATCAGCCACTTTGGAAAGGCTCACTGGAATACTTCTAAGCTAGATCTCAAAGGAACAGGAGAACACCACTGAGGAAGTCAAAAGCAACACTGTTCCCAACACATTACCTGGTTTTGAAATCCTTGAGTATTATATATCATATAGACTGACCACACTTTGTTGAACAGTATGACACTCCTCATTGCCAAGTTTGTTGATATTCTCTGCCTTTATTTTTTAATATTCTTATTACATTATATTAGCTAGTTATCAAGTACATACAAAGAAAAAAGCCTAATCAAATTCATACTACTCCTTGGATTCCAATTAAAGCAATTCTATATTCATTCTGCGAGTTGATTAGCTTTATCTCTTTTAGCTTTGCTAAAAATAGGAGTGGGAAGCAGCAGTAAAGTGATTCAGGAAAAAAAACAACAAACCCCCCGCCCCAAGCTTTACAATATCTGTTTCAGCTCAGATAAAAGGCTGGAAAAAACACCAATGTCCAATTATTCAGTGAATCTAGGTCTGCTTCGTCCTAGTCCCTTCCTCTATCATCTACAAATCCTTCCTGAGTCTATCCAAGTGTATTGGTTTGGCCTGGATGGATTTTGGCGGCAGAGGGGGGGGAGCTGCAGGGTGGCTTCTGTAAGAAGCTGCTAGAAGCTTCCCAGGTTTGACAGAGCCAATGCCAGCCGGCTCCAAAGAGGGACCCGCCACTGGCCAAGGCTGAGCCTATCAGTAAAGTGGTAAGAGAGGAACACCTTTGTGAAAAACATATTTAAGAACGGGAAAAAGAACTGCACCAAAACAGCTGGCACGGAGATGGAGGAGGGAGAATCTGTGCAGACACCAAAGTCAGTGAAGAAGGAGCCGGGGAGGATGAGCTCCAGGCGCCGGAGCAGAAGGAGTCCCCTGGGTCCGTGGTGAAGACCATGGTGAAGCGGGTTGTCCCCCTGCAGCCCACGGGCAGGGTGCAGATGTCCACCGTGAGGATCATCGCGTAGATGTCCACTGTGTAGAGGACTCCACACCGTGTGGGTGGATGCCTGATGGGGGCTGTAGCCCATGGGAAGCCCGAATATGAGCAAGTCGCTGCCAGAACCTGTAGCCCGTGGAAGAGAGGAATGCCCACGCTGGAGCAGGTTGGCCGGTGGGACTTTTGGGACACTGCGGGGGACTCACACTGGAGCAGTTTCCCCTGAAGGACTGCACCTCAGACTCACGAGGGGTGGGCTGTCCCTCGTGAGGTGTCTCCCGTTGGGCAGTTTGTGATGAATTGCCCTTCGTGGGATGACTCACGCTGGAGAAGGGAGTGTGAAGCTTGTCTCCTGTGAGAGGGACCCCACAATGGCCTGGGGAAGAGTGAAGAGTCCTCCCCCAGAGTGAAGAAGCGGTGGAACCAAGGTTGGATGAACTGACCGCACCATTCCCTGTCCCCCTGCGCGGCTCGGGGAGAGAAGGTGGAGAAACCGGGATTGATGTTAAACCTGGGAAGAAGTGAGGGATGGGGGGAAGGTGTTTTGCTTTTAAGATCTATTTGTTTTTTCTTATTTCTCACTACTCCTCTGGGATTGGTTCTCTTAATAAATGTAATTAATTTCCTCAAAATCGAGTCTGTCCTCATCTCAAACCTTGAGGCCTTTGAAATATTTTCTCGCCCTGTCTAGCGGAGAAGGGGGAGTGAGAGAGCGGCTGTGTGGATACCTGGCTGCCGGCCAGGGTCAAACCACGACACCAACCCTCAGGATTTCTGTTAAAATTTCCTTAAATATGCTTCAGCCCTCCCCATGCCACTGCACTGATGCCTCTTCTCTCATACTTCCTTGAGCATTACAGCTTCACTGTGTAATACTGTCATTAAAACCAAATTAGCAAAAAATGTATGGAAGATGCACAATAATTTCCATTTACAAGAAAAATTGTTAAACTTTGAATATTGCATTATTTGTGTTTTCTGCCAGTCTACTGTTTGTTGGTTTGCATAAAAATGTGTGTTTGAACATTGCAGGCTGCCTGAAGAGGTTTTAAGTAATGCAGATCACCCATGTGCTAGGCTTTGAGAAATACCACCTGGAGGACTGGACTCTGAATAAGAGCTCCTCACTGGAAACATCGATGGCACCTGCTTCTCATAGCTCTCCTCACACACTTTTTGTTGCTTCTGTGGCTATCTGTTCTCCAGGCTTTCTCCTCATAACAACCACATAAGAATAGGGGAGCAACTCTTGTGGAGCACTCAGAAGTTGTCTGAGGTGGCCATGATGAGTCCTCATAAATCCAAGCTAATTTGGTCTGAAAGCAATTTCTTCAGTTTCTAGTGCAAATATGGGTTAATTTTGTTCTCCTCACGTGTTTCTGGCACACACAGATGCACAGAAATATATTCCATAATATGCATTTCAGAGCACTCCTTTTGTAGCTGATTCTTCTCATAATTATCAATGCCACTGATAACTTAAAAGAAATCTCAGTGAATACTTTAAGCAATGCATGAGGAAACAAATGTATGCCACATCAAAACAACATTGTGAGAGTATGAGCTTTTTAGTGGACTTCTAATACAGTTTATCCTACAATATAATTATATATTATGTGCAAGGTCCAGCACCTGGGTTGGGGCAATACTTGGTTATCAATGCAGGCTTGGAGATCAAGGGATTGAGAGCAGCCCTGTGGAGAAGGACTTGGTGGTTCTGGTGTATGAAAAGTTTGACATGAGCCAGCAGTGTGTGCTGGCAGCCCAAAAAGCCAACACTATCCCAGGCTGCATCAAAAGAAGCATGGCCAGCAGGTTGAGGGAGGTGATTTTGCCCCTCTGCTCTGATGAGATCTCACCTGCAGTGCTGTGTTCAGCTCTGGAGTCCTGACACAGGAAAGACATGGACTTGTTGGAAAGGGTCCAGAAGAAGGCCACAAAGTTGACCAGAGGGATGTAAGACCTTGTAGGATACCCTACATTTTACAGTTAGCTGTGCCAGCAGCACTGCGTTGCAGAATTAAGACTTTCGTCCTTGAGCTCTTTTCTAAACAAGTACATAACTCTCGCTTGCTAATAATGAAAAGAGAACCTGACCAGCTGAGTACAGCTCATGTTGGGAGTTTGTCTGTGAGAATCAACAGATAAGACACTTCTTGTACACAAGATGTGCATGGGAGTGAACGGGAGAGTATGATCAAAACAGGCCTGGCAAAGTCTGTTCTCCCTGTGTGATAAGAGAGCGACTGAAGGAATACATGAGCTAATAACAACCCTGGCTGCATAGTCTTGTCTCTTATTTTTAACCCACAAATAGTGCTTCTTGCTAGTAAGTCCTGCTTGCAATAAAGTGAATTCTGTTTTCCACCATCTCAGAGTTTGTGCATGCTTCTCCACAAGACCTCTCCTATGAAGAAAGGCTGAGACTTTGGGTTTTCCAGCCTGAAGAATGGAAGGCTCCAGGGAGACCTTACTGTACCCTTTCAGTACTTAAAGAGGACCGAAAAGAAAGATGGGGACAATCATTTTAGCAGGGCCTGTTGTGACAGAACAATGTGCAACGGTTTTAAGCTAAAAGAGGGTAGATTTCTACTAGACATTAGGAAGAAATTGTTCCCAGTGAGGGTGGTCAGACAGTGGCACAGGTTGCCCAGAGATGTGATGGAGGCCCCATCCCTGGAGACAATCAAGGTCAGGCTTGATGGGACTCTGAGCAACCTCGTCTAGTTAAAGATGTCCCTGCTCACTGCAGGGGGGTGGGCTAGGTCACCTTGCAATCCAGTGCATTCCATAGTAACTTTCCCTACAAAGACTTTAAGAATCTAACCATAAAAACCGACAGAGAAAGAGATGTTTCCGTTTGCTGGTTCTCATTATCAAATACTATTTTAAAAAGAAGTGCCTAACCTTGTCATGCAAATGAAAAATTTAATCAGTGCGGCTGTAGAAATTGTGTAATTCAGACTAATTCAATAGCTCTCAGAATAGATATTTTCAAGCTACTAACTTAGAGGTAATTAAAACTCTAACCTGCTAATAGCTACTCTCACAGGGTACCGCATATAAGACTATACACTGAATTTATACAACAAACCTTCTGTTTTATCTGTTTTATACAAGCATAAAATAGAAAACACCATATATTGTACATAACTCTGTGGGATTGATAACAACCAATCCACTACTATAATACTCCAAAAGATGAACAGGCAGAAGCAACTATGCCATCCTTTCCACTCACCAGCCTGTTTCAGCTGTTATCAATCTTTTCAAGGTATCTGGAAACTAAAGGAAAGTGAACAACATTGAACAGATGTCTGATGGGTGACTTATTTGGCACTAATGTTTTTTACTTGGTGGGGAAAACCAGGCTATTTTATGCTTAGCTCAACAGGAAACATAAATACTGCTTGAATGGGATAATGAATGCTACCTGCAGGAGAGGACGGGGGTACCGTTAAGAGTTTGTGGACTCAAACAGCAGAGAAGGGTGGAACAGCAAAATGGATGATTTTGTGGCAACAGCGGGAGACCAGCCTGTTTTATTCAGAAGGCAAAATTGGGCTCACTGAGCCATCCACACTGAGAAGGGAGCACAGATGGCTTATTGACACATTTATCAGACACTCCAGTGACAGGGTAGCAACTTTTATGCAACAATGAGCTTTATATTTCTGAAAAGCGTTTCAGTAAGGATCTATTTAATTTTTATCAAATTCACTCACAGATGTTTGCATACGACTCTCATTTTCTTCAGTTCACATAGCTAAAGGCAGTTGACGACCTCTAAGCCATGCTCTGCTAAATACTGAAATATTAACTAAAAACTTTTATTGCTTCCCACTCTCACTGTAAATCTCACAGGCATTGCCTGACAGAAATCCTTTCATTATTCCAGCTCTTTGCAATACACAAAGAAGAATAGAACAAAGTGATAAATGTCATCCCAATTTGGATGAACTGGTAAAGAAACACTATTTTTGTCACAAAAACAGTAAGATAGTGCTGGATAAACTGATCAAACAGCTTTCCAGAGCTTTGTATGATATAACAGAAAGTATATTCTTTTTAAATTGTCATCATCACTGTCTGTGCTTACACAGCACCTTCTCATCATCAATGTTGCAGATTATTTGCTATGAAGCTTGAGCATACATTGAGAAAATGAAGGAAAATCATCTTTCTAGAAGAGATCACCTCTGCGGTAAGTTGTAGTTTCTGTGGAACTAGTGATTATGCAAAGTGGTTTCTTTCTCATCCACAGTCAAACTGCCAAAGAATTTTGCACTGCAACGTTGAAGAGAGGAGCACAACAGAAGATTGAAACAAGAGGAGAATAGCAAGGAGCTTTGCTGTACTGCAGCACCTTGCTGATCAGTTCGTACTCATTCTTTGTTCTGACAGAAAATTCCAAACTGTCCTTTTGTTAATACTGGTGATCCACAAAATGAAATCACCTTTGGAGAGGTGATTCACTTCTTTTGCTTTGTGAGTTGAAAGATTGATTTGCGAGATACTGATTTTTTTCTCTTATTTCTAGATTCTTCTGAACCTATACATATTTTTTTTTCATATTTACTCTGTATTTGAATATTTTTTCCACACGGAATTAATCACAAATACTCAAAACTTGTAGTATACTGAATAAATATTATTTGTCAGTAGTTCCCTGTTTCTCAACTGAATGAAATTTTGAAACAGTTAAAACATCAGCTTTTTCAAATTGAAACATTGCGTAAATATTGCTCTGTGTAGTACTAACACTCGTTTCTGCCAGAAAAACCCTGTATTTCAAATATCAGTATAAACCAAATGGAAATAAAGTGCAAGCTCAGCTCAGCTTAAACTACCTTGCCATAAACACCTTAATGAGGTCTATAGAGTACATAATTTTTAAAAAAAAATCAACTTTATGTATTTGATATAGCTTCTGATACTAGCAGTGAGATGTAGGCATATATGACAATGAAAGAATGTGTTTCAGGATATGTAATACATGGAAACAATGCTTTTTCAATGAGAATAAGAAATGAGATGTGAAAAAAGAAATACTGTTTTCACCACTGATGAACAAAGTACGATAATATGTATGATAAAATTGTCTGTATGTTAGCACAGCAAATACATGATGAAGGAAAGCAGATTTCTCATCTTTAGATTTTATTCCATCAAAAATACTAAAAGTGTTTTGGTAAATTGAAATCAAAGACTGACATCCTTATCAGGTAAAGTACTATTCCTGTTTCATAGATTGTGAATCCACAGCAATGACTATGTAAATGCTATTCTCTAGACCAGACAGAGCAACTAAGATAGGGAGCAGAAGTCCCAGTCCTGTATTTTGACTGCCTTAATTTGATTCTCTGAAAATGTCTTCCTCTCACAGAATTTTTTGTTGTTGTTTTTAATTTGAATCCTACAGAGGTAATTGCTCAGTTTTTAAAAGAAAGAAATACTGCATCTTTCATTGAGCATCTTTATAGGCCTTGTTCTTTCAGGAATAAAGTGCCAGTACCGTACCAGAAATGATTCTGCTCAAGGAGAGGAAATAATCTGTTTCCAGCATATGGGCCTATAGAACACTTCAAGACAAAATTTGTTGCCAACATTATTTTAAGAAAGGCATTGTGCTCTTTGTGAGTAGATGTACAACAGCTAAAGCATGTATGATAAACCTTTGGGATACCACCAGTCTTAGGAAGACAATAACTAATTGCAACTGGTTTTCAGGAGGTATTTGCCAGCAGACTAGGTAAATGCAAGGATTAGTAACGGGCATAGATCTCTTCTACGACAGCACATCAAATGCAACTCACATTGGCAGCTTTGATCAAAAACAGTGGTTGGGCAGTCTTAGACTGATTTCTGGCCAGCACATACAGTAAAAGAATTCTATCCAAGATGTGAATTGAATCTTCTCATTAGTCAGCCCAGCACATAAAGTCTGAAAAAAGCATAGCTAATAAGATGAGTTCTGTTCACCTGAATGTGGATGAGGAGAATTATCATTACCCAGCAGTGACTGTACTGTTAAATTAAGTTTATACATAACAATCTTGTTCTTTCATTACTACAGAAACCATGACAAAACACAGCCGATGAATAAATATGGGGCATTGTCACATGGCCTAGCACATCCTGAGGCAATATAATAGTATTCTGCTCCCTTTGCCTTTGCTTAGCCCACAATATGGTGATGTGTATGGTGATATACTAACAAAGTGTGTCCACTTAAAAGCAGGAATCAAATGTTAAAAGGAAAAAAAAAAAGGTCTTGGAACTAGAGGGGACTGCCAAGTTCATAAATTCTGCTTTCACAGGCAATTACATCATGCAATTTTTTTAAATGAGGTGACGACATACCACTTTAAAGTAGTTAGGGCTTTCCACTAACACTTTATTATTGGGAAGCTGTTTCCAACTTTCCTCATTCTGACTGTTAAACAGTTGAAGTGTACTCATTGTTTTATGTTTAGTTCTTCTATTACTAAGAATTACTTATAATTTCAGTATCTCATTTTCCTCCCTGGAAACACGCTTTGAAGAAATCCTTCCTGTTCCCTCTAATATTATCATATACATTTCGAAGTAGTCATTTATGTTTTCTTAAGAAAAAGTTTAGTGTTAGCTTATCATGGGAATTGATTTTCTGTGAACTTAAGGCTCTGGATGTCAGTCTAACCTACCACACAAATCAGGACTTTGTCCATTCATGCAATCCATGCTGCCACTTTCCTCTGTAGGGCACTACTCGCTCCAGGCAAATTATATGTGCAGAGAGGATATTGGTCTATATGCTAGAATCAGCATTTGTCTGTTCCTGGATATTTCAGTTAATAAGACATACCAATTTGCAGGCTTTTAAAGACTAACTTATTAGTTATTTCAAAAGTGTGTGCTTATACTAACTCAAAGCCATCCTGAGCTACTTTCTGCTGCTCTCCCAGCCTGAGATAGGCCCTACTGTGACGCAGAGATGTCATAACTGTTACTGTAACATCACATTCTATAATGGAGGTCATGCTTGAGTAGAGGCTAAAACAGCCCATACTAAAGTAGATAAGTGCTCAAGTGTGCCAAAGGCAAAGACCAGGCCCTCCATCTCTGACAACATGCAGTTAACCAGAATCTTTTTTTTTTAATTCCTTGCTCCAAGCAGAAGTCATACCACAGATATGGCTTACCAGATACCTAATTGAATCTTTCTATTGATTGGATGCCTGCCTGTATAAATTCTTTGCCTTTTCTGAAATTCACTCTTTAGGGCTGAAATTCCGGCTGTGAAGAGATACAGCACATAGTTCTGGACCTACATGTCATGGGTAAGCCTTGTTTGTAGAACTTTATAAGACTTGCCATTGTTTTCACGCAAGTGAATTTAAAATAAGGAAATAAATCATCTCATCCCCAGTGCTTGCAGAGAGGATGGGAACAATTATTTGACAGCACATAACAATGACACAAAAGGCTTCATTTTCAGTTTGGGGCCTTTTGACACATACCATGAGTATCACAATAATTAAAATATTATTAGTGACTTAAAATAACATCAATTAGTCATGTTACTTTCAAATCCAAAATAATTTTATTTTCTAGTGGTTTTCAACCACAGATTCAAGGTGCATACCCAAAGAAGTACTGTGTAAACCGGATTTCTTATGACAAGGTAACATTCCAATAGCCCTACAACAGACACTGTTTCACTGGAGATCTAACTTTGCTGAGTTAACAGGCAGTAGCACATTCATAATGTAAATGTTTTTTAGCAAAAATCTAGTACAGTTTAAAAGAGATACAGCTTATGAATGTACCCAGCTTATGCAATGTAATCCAACGATACTATGCACTGTTCGGTTATAAACAGATTTTATAATTCTCTGTTAAATAATACCCAAGAAGCAACAAAACATTCCCCAAACACTTCTCTTATTAAAGGCCTATAGATGTTGGTTTCCATATTTTTATTAATACTTCTCAAGCAAATTCTGCTGTATTCTACAGTAATTTTTAAATCTCATAAAAACCCACTTTTATACAAACTAGCAGTTTATTATATCACTGAAGTTGAAATATAGAAAAATACAATTTTACTTATACTTAATTCTCTGCGAAAGTTCAGTTCAAATTAATAGTAGCTGTCTTTAAGAGAAAAAGAGATTATGAATCCAAAAGTTGAATTCCTGTTGTATAAAGGACATAAGAGCAAGACAGAAATGAGAGAAGGCAGACATAAACTACATATAAACGAGCCCCAAATGTTCTTGACCTGACATTTAGCCTGACACTTTTCAGCCCCTAGGAAATATTTATTGGAGGAATTATGAAGACAGGTAAAGCATTTTGAATAGAAGCTTTATAATCTATCAACTTTCTTAACTCCTGTATTCCACTAATAAGTCACTCTGAGCACTTTAGTGTATCTGGTACAGCATTTCCAGTCCACCCACTGTGGAAGGGATGTGACTGGAACAGTACCAGTGAAGCTGTAGAGGAACTCCCACGTACCCCCTGTCACTTCTACCCAAGATCTTTGCAGCATCAATCCTACGTACTTAGGAACAGAAGTGCTTTTGGCAGCACTTTTGTTGTGCAACAGATATCCTGCCATTAGGCCAACAGAACATCCACATTGCTGGTGTTGATACCATACAGAACTCCAAACACCCAGAGCATCTCACCTCCCAGACTTCCCTATAACATTACTGCACATATGTAGAAGAAAACACCATACTGATGCTATCATTAGCAGTAGTACTTTTAAAGCTTTTTGAGTCTCTAACTTATCTGTGTACATGCTAATAAAGAGATGATCGTCAGTTTCTATATTCATTGCAAACAGTAGCAGAGGGTTTCCATAAAACCTTTTGAACAACTAAACAATGAGGCTGTGTGCAGGATACAGTATTGGGCCTGAGCTACAGAATCAGAGAATGAGGTTGCTTTCCAGTTATACAGTGGCCAGTCAGAGGTAGCCCCAATAAAAACAGTAGGAAGTTTCTGTGAGAACAGAATTTAGCTTGATGGTACCTGAAAACCACAAACGTTTGTGTCTTCTTACAACAACTCAGCTGCTAGATCATCAAATATATTACTTTTTTAGCTATCAAGTGTAAGTAGTACATCAGCAATGTGTTACATTCAGATATTCAATGAAATCTCCTATGCTCTGTAGGTATGTTTACAGAGTTATTTCTAAATTGGCATAGCAGGTGGTAGGAACAAAGATGATAGCTGCAGCTGCTTGCTCATCCATCTGCACTCTCAGTTCTTACACGCAGTACTTTGCAGACACTTCTTTGATCATGAGAACATGGTTTTGTCTTTCAGGATGCCCATCTCCCCACAACAGCCATTTTGAGATGTATAAAAGCAGATGATGTGCTGCTTCTCAGCAAGTTATATAAAATTATATGGATCACAGGGAAAAACAGACTCTGACACCTCATCACATATGAAGGACCACACTACACCAAGGACGGAAAGATCCATCAAAGCGTAGTAGCTCAGTTCAGAGGTAGAGGTAATGTGCACCAATGTCAGGTGCTCCATTGGAATGTCAGATCTGACAGGAATCAATCTGGCATCGGTGGTTGTCTGTAACTGGCCTGATCTACATTGGATCAGATAGCTATGGCTCAGCTTAGAGAGGAAGAATTATTTATTAAAATTCTTCTACTTGGTAGGAACTATGCAGGCTGCTACCTATCCAAACTCTCTTCTTAAGGTACGTCTCAGCAACTTTATGAGGAATAATTCTGACAATTTGTTTCCTATTTCTATGATGAGCACTTTTTTTTAATGAAATTTGATGGTTTTGTGTACCTTTATTCAGTTTTTCTGATGAGTATGGCACCAAACTCTGTGAAACTACTTTCTCTCTCAAAGGGCTTTAATGATTTTGAGAGGATCTTTGGGGAATGGGAAATATCTGTCAAACTCCTTAATAGTGTGCATACAACCATTTTTTTCATCACCAGATTTGCCCACCTTTGTACTTAACCAGATCTCCATGTGGCTCTCTGCTTATTTATATCCAAAAATACAAGATGGGTATCATCCACAATTAGCATATAAAGATCTTGTGGCATTTGTCCTAATCATCTGATTTATTTTTCTTTCCTCTGGGTTTATTTGAGTGAATAACAAAGGAGTAGGCTGCTGCTGTCTATGAGGCAGCTTTTATACTGACCAAAGCCTTGGTAGCTTTCTGGTTCTAGTTTAGAGCAGTTGTGGGACAGTGACAGACTCTGACATCATCCCACTGCAAGATCAATGAAGTCACAGCAGTTCAATCTCAAAATAGTTCCAGTGATAAAGTTATAGAGAGGAGTACTGTAAAAAATAGCTACTCTACCTTGATCCTGTGTGGAAAGTTCCTAAAGGCAAAATCATTTTTTTAAGAACAGCTGCTTTGGCAATGATTTGCACTACCAGAAATGCACAGGGAGAGAATCACAGACTAGAAGATGGCCCGCTTATCTTGATACTTTCAAGGTGACAGAAATTTCTGCCATTTACCCAAGATATTTCATCACAATGTATGTGAGCCAACACAGGCAGGATGCAAAGAGTAAATTTGTTTTCATGATCTTATGAGCTGGGGATCCCCAAAGCAGCACCCAGACAGAGGCACACAGGCACCATGGAGCTTGGTCCGTGCTAGGGGATCACCAAACCTGATGGGATCGCTTCTATCAGGGATTCACACAGATGTAGTTTACTACTGTACTTTGATCTTTCCCACAGCAGGGCAGGAGTCTCCAGCATGTCTGATAGGCTGCCTCAAAGTCTATCACAAACCTATGTTATTTGAACACAGGTGTTCTACATGTTAAACATACAAAAGTAAATAATGATTAGTATGATAAATGCATTTTTCTATACCCCAGCTGCAAGTTACTTCAGCATGTATACAATCCTCCTTGTCAATCTTCCACTATTTTCCCACACAGTGAAAAGATTTTCCTATTTACAGGAACACTGAAATGTATTTTCATATCTGGGACACAGGTTCTTTATAACCTAAACTGATAACTGTTACCTGTCATTTAAATATCTTCCATTTTAGTGTCACTAGTTTTGTTCAGACACTGAAAGAAACAAGCAAGCAGCAGAAATTCCTGGGCAAACCTACTGACCACAGTAAGGAAAATAATGCACTCTCTTTTATTCAAATTGACTAAACCTTTCACAACAGGTATTATACATGTAAGAATTTATTAATGCTTTACTCTTTGAAGGTGCCTGAAATATACTGTTCTTTAAGATACTAGTAAAAAGCTTCAAAAACAGCTTAAAATTTTCCTAAGTTCTTAAGTGTCACAGTGTATTCTTATGCAGATGAGAAACCTATTTCAACAAAATATGGAAAAAGCATTCAAAGCTCAGGTACAGGCCTAGGTGTTGGAAGTAGAAGAAAATGTAACTAATACATTTAGTTGTTTACTTCAGTGATATCAGGAGGCTGAGGAACTATAGTCACCTAATAACACCTCTAGCTTAATTGATCCTGCACTTGTAGCCACGAAAGAACCATTGGTCATTTTTTCCTGTTACTTCATTCATGTACTTTCATTTTCACTGTCTCATTTGGTTTAACTAAAAGGCTAAAACAAAGGCTTTCTCAAGAGGTGGAACAGGGCAATGTACAAAGTGTGAACTATTATTTTTAAGGTCTTTTCTATCTTCAGAACAAATTGCCATAATACATTAATTTCATAACCTTCAACTGGATCTTGTAGCATTCTAATGAAATTACAGCTGCAGGCAAATAATTACCTCTTAAGTGGCCTAAACAGCTTGTGTCTGTGACACAGAACAAGAGCATATTTAATATGAAAGCAGTTACTTCTTCTTCTGAACAGAACTTCTACTTTATAGTTCAGTTGCTCCAAGCTGCCTGCCTTATTCTTTATATTGCTTATACTACGTGTCTATTCCCTTGCAGCAAACTTGCAAGACAAGCAAAAACTCAAAAGTTAGGGGGCAAATTTTCAAAAAATAGTAATAAGGTGTCCAGCGCTGCAGTTATGGAAGATTCAGCTTAAGACTTATGGACTGAAAGCCCACGGGTTTTGACTCAAGTTACAGATTTCAATGTCTCTGGAGAACTATGGCAAAGGTCTTCAAAAAGGCCAAGAGGGAGGACCCTGGCAACTACAGGCCAGTCAGCCTCACCTCTATCCCTGGGAAGATGACGGAGCGGCTCATTCTGCAGGCCATCTCTAATCAATTCAGGAGGAGAAGGTTATCAGGAGTAGCCAGCATGGATTTACCAAGGGGAAATATTGCCTGACTAATCTGACATCCTTCGATGAAGGCAGGACCAAATGGGTGAATGAAGGGAGAGCAGTGGATGTCATATACCTCAACTTCAGTAAGGCTTTCGATATTGTCTCCTAAAACATCCTTGTAGGTAAACTCAAGAAATGTGGGATAGACGATTGGACTGTGAGGTGGATTGCGAACGGGCTCAGCAATAGAGTTCAGAGGGTTTGATCAGTGGCACAGAGTCAAGCTGGAGGCCTGTGGCCAGTGGTGTTCTCCAGGGATCAGTGCTGGGTCCAGTTTTGTTCAACATCATCAACAATCTGGATGAGGGGATAGAGTGCACCCTCAGCAAGTTTGTTGGTGATACAAAACTGGGAGGGGTGGCTGACACACAGGAAGGCTGTGCTGCCATCCCGAGAGATTTGGACAGGCTGGAGACCTGGGCAAAGGTGAACCTCATGAAGTTCAATAAGTACAAGTGTAGAGTCCTGCATCTGGGGAGGAATAACGCCAGGCACCAGTACAGATTAGGGGATGTCCTGCTGGAAAGCAGTCCCATGGAGAAAGACCTTGGAGTCCTAGTGGACAGTGAGTTGTCCATGGGACAGCAATGTGCCCTTGTGGCCAAGAGGGCCAATGGGATCCTGGGGTGTATTAAGAAAAGTGTGTCCAGCAGGTCTAGGGAGGTTCTCCTCACCCTCTACTCTGCCCTGGTGAGACCACACCTGGAGTACTGTGTCCAGTCTTGGGCTCCTCAATTCAAGAGAGACAGGGACCTGTTGGAGAGAGTCCAATGGAGAGCTACGAGGATGGTTAAGGGACTTGAACATCTCTCCTATGAAGAGAGACTGAGAGAACGGGCTGTTTAGGCTTCAAAGGAGATGGCTGACAGGAGATCTTATTAATGTGTATGTATATCTGAGGGGTGGGGGCCAAGAGGAAGGGGACAATCTCTTTTCGGTGGTGCCTAGCAATAGGACAAGGAATAATGGGTATAAGCTAGAACATAGGAAGTTCCACCTCAACAGGAGGAGAAACTTCTTTACTGTGAGGGTGACAGAGCACTGGCACAGGCTGCCCAGAGAAGTTGTGGAGTCTCCTGCTCTGGAGACTTTCAAAACCTGCCTGGATGCATTCCTGTGTGGTTGCCCTAGGGGATCCTGCTCTGGCAGGGAGGTTGGACTAGATGATCTCTAGAGGACCCTTCCAACCCTGAACATTCTATGATTCTATGAGTCTATGAAGGCATTCATGACCCAAAAGAAAGTAATAAGGTACACTAAGACATTTAGAGGGCATCTATATTATGAAACAAATGATACATATTTATACTAGGTGTAATTCTATTGAATTCAGTGGCATTATATTAGCTCTAACTTTGACAAGTAACCTCACATGCCACTGAGCAAAACATAACTTAAGCATTGAAGATTCTGCAAAATGTAATGACTGTGAACTGTAAACTGAAGGTGTGATCTATGTGTAATAAGACTTCTCTCTAAACCAAGCAAATCTTATAAAATGTAACACACCAAAACCAGAATCTTTATAATGCAAAGTATCATAACAAAATAGGATGTTATCACAAAGAAAAGGAAGAGAAATGTTAAAGACTTAATAATATAAAGAATGGCTGAATTATTTGCTCCACTTGTGTAGTAAAAAAGTGGAACATCTATACGGATATAAGTACTTTGCAGGCAGAATTACTTCAGGTCGGAATTTCACAGAGGAAGCAGTATGATCATCAACAAACTGTTTCCAAACTTTTATCTCTTTTTATTTTGAAATAAATATTAATTTTCTCTAAAAGTTACTGAGTTACTACAGGGAGATAAAGTTGTGATCATCAGACTGAGGTTTTTTTCATAATTTCATAATTTTATACAAGGTTACCTCATTTATCCAATTTCTTCCTTAATTAATGAGCCTTAGCAGTAAGGTGCACTTGGGATCCCAAGGCCAAATATTCTTATTTATATTGATTTTAATAAACATATTCATATGAAAAGTGACACAAGAAAATCAACTTTGTTGTGAGTATTTTTCTGTTATGTAAGCTTCATTATAATTAGACTGATGCAGTCGCAATTCCTCTTAAAATGGATTCTGTTCTTCACTATATCATCCTTTTGGTGTGAAAAATTTGTACCCTTTTCCAACTGCCACCACAAATCTCTGACTACAAATGTAATTTCTTGGGGATCTTCAGGTAAGTCTGCTACAGTTTCTAAGGCAGAATTATTGTAACAGCTAAATTCTTGAAGCATACCCTCAGTATAAATCTATAAAGTTATTAAGACTTTTTTGGACATTATTTTTCATATTATATTAAATTTCTGATTGCTCAAAAACAATGCTATTTTCTACTACATAGACTATGGTAGCATTGCCCAATGGGACTCATCTCTGTTTGTCGTCTATAAACACAATACTAAAACCCCAGTCTTGAAGTTAAAAGAATTTTTCCTTATTTAAAGAATAAAGAGGCTGACTGATAAATTCCCACTTCTGGTGATACAGAAGACAGCTTGCTCTCTTGTCAACAAAAGTTTGTCAATATTAAAAAAAAAATATTAGCTGTCATACCTCTTGGCCTCTGCTAAAATATAGAATCATAGAAACATTCAGGTTGGAAAAGACCCTTGAGATCATGAACCCAAGAGTATAACTCTACAGAGTCCACACCTAAACCATATCCCCCAACACTACATCTAAATGACCTTTAAACACCTGCAGGGAAAGTGACTCAACCACCTCCCTGGGCAGCTTATATGGAAGCCATATCCTCTGCTTGGTTCATCATCACAGATTTTACTAATTTCTCACACAGAAATAAACATTTCAGTGTTATTGTTCCTTCCCAATGTTAAAACTATAGAAATCTCCAAGAACTAAAAAACAGGTAAATGTGAAATCTTGCCTACTTTCCATATTTTTAACCTGTGCTGCCATGAAGTCATTCCCAGTAAGACAGCAGCCATGGCATAGACACTCAGGCTGAAAAAGTTACTCAGTCATTTTATGGACCAACATCTACAGGCACATAGTGTACATTTATTTACGTGGGTACAAGCCTGTTCATGTTTATTCAACTAAAGAATACAGGGAAACAAAAATCCTGATTTCAGGTTTGTTCCAGAAGTGCTGCATAGGAACTACAGATGATATAAATAAGTACATTGTTTTGGCAGATTTTCCTTCAGAGATAACTGAGATGAGTTAATTATGAAGAATGTACCACTGTTGCAGACTGAAAAACATCAGGTGTGACATCTTTATTCCCTGGTTCCTGGTTGAATGTATCCTCCTATAAGTCAAAGAGTATTTATTTTCCAGATAAACCAGTAGTCAATTTTAGCTAAGTGTGTTTTTTTTCTGTGATATTAGAAAACGTTGCCTGTCTTGATGGAATGGCTGGCACCAGGTAGGAGACTTAATACTGTTTGTGTGCAGGTTCTGTGACTGGAGGCTAGATGATTTCAGTGTGCAATCTTCATTTTGGGAATCTGTCACCTTGGGAGTTCCAACTATGAAACTAATGCAGCGTCCATATTTTCAGACAAATCTTTGTCTCAAATATGTCATGCCAACATTCTTCTTAGATATTTATAAAAGCTATTTCTTTTTAATTTGTGTAGTAGAACTCATAAATCCCCAAGTCATTCATGTCATTATGGTAAGTACTTTACACAGTAACTGCCCAAGGAGCTCAGACTTCTAGGATTTGATTCTGCCACTTTCTGTTTAAGCAGATACAGTATTTTGCAAGGAGATTCCTCCTTACAAAACACGGATCAAGAAATCAAGTCATTTTCCTCCATGACTGAAAAAACAAGAGAACATTGTTTGCTGTCCAGTGAAGTCTTGGACCTACAGACCAATAGAAACCTCCAGAAAACGGTGGCAACATTTTACTATGCCTCAAAATATTATTGTGCATTTGGAGTCTGCAGGCTACAGGATTCACTGCTGACAGTACACAGCTGGTATTCCAGGCTGTGCAGAGATTACAGTATCTGCAGTAAATACATCAGAGGTTTTAAGATACTAATTGGATCTGTTGCAATTTGAAATTCCTATATGGCTGGGAAGATGGAATGAATTGTTCTCAGCCTTCTCTGCTGTTAGCGCTCAGCAAGAATATTTATGACAGCAGCTAGAAATAAAATCATGAAGGACATGCCATGGTCCTATCCCTGGATGATACATGTGTATACATACTGGGAAATTTGATACAGTAGTGTATTTATCACCTCCTATGGCTTTGCATAGGCACTTGTCACTTACAAAGGTAATAAAAATTGATGTGTGTATTTAAATAAGGCTTCCTGCAAGTTTCCAGTCATATAAAAAATGGTGCAGTTAGGCAACTACATTTACATAATGCTCAGTATATATGCTGAGGTGATATTAGCACAGAATTTTCAATCAATTTCTTTAGAAGTTAATTTTCCTTCCATTGTTGTTTTATTAGCCTGACAATTCCATATATTTTTATTTGTGTTGTAACAGAAACCTTATCTACCAAACAGTGGGTGCTGTTGTGATCATAGTTTCTAATCTACAGGTTAAATGCCTGCTGCCAGTAGTTCTAGCTTGCACTAATTAGGTTTACTATCTTCCTCTGATCCCAGACAAGTGAAGATCATTACTCACCTTATACATAAACAAAGCCTGTGGAAAACAGTAGGCTTCTTCCTATACTTGGAAGCTTTGTTCTTGTAACACAACTGGTTTTGGAATCAAGCCTGTAAGAACACAGAAGGATTTTTCTTGTGGTGACTGTTCATTCCAGGCCAGGTGCTTATCCTATATTTATATTTTTAGTGAATTCTCTTCTGGACTTCAGGCAAAATAAAGAAGTCTGAATGAGAGAACAATGAAAGAACAGCGTACTGGGAAAGCAATAGATTAAATACATCCTGTAGCCAGAATGTGAGCCTCCTAATCAAAGATATTGTCCATTTAGGAGTACAATTGCTGCAGGCTCCTTACACAATCGTAGATCTGCAAGTATTCTTAAATTATCTTAATTATCCTCTGGAGATGTCTCCGTTACTCTAGTGACTAAACAGAGGAGAGCTCAAGCTGATTACGCTCTTAAATCTGGCACCTTTATTACACATCTAAAGATGGGCCTGGGTGTATTCTGCCTAAGAAATATTTGCCATGCTGGGAGGATGATTACTGAACAGAAAGACTGGCTGGACTGAGGTGCCTGAGAAGTGAAAATTATATTCTCCAAGAATGTGGAACATTGAGGTTGGAATAGCAAATTTTGGCTCAAAAATTATGAAATAAAACAAGCTAAAAGACACCAAATCTGAACAAATTACGGGAACTGCAACTGCACTACTTTAATTACATGAAACGAATTTTGCAATTCTGACCTGCAAAGACCTGTTAGATACCACACCAAAGCACGGGCCCTGTACCACTTTCTAGTCTGTACGAAAGACAACACCCAGCTGTTGCTCTTAATACTTCATTAACTAGAGTAACAGCTGTCAGCCTGAAAACATTTCAGCCCTGCTGATGGTAATTGTTAAAATGATGCTGTGTCAAATAGCTCAGTTTTGCATGCTTGTTTGTTTAGCTTGGAAATTACATGTCTGAAAGCTGACATTAAAACAACAAAAGATTGAAAAGTACAGTTCCCTGGGAGGCTAATGCCAGAATTACACAGAAGTTTCCTGCTGAGCAATTCAGCCAGGGTGGTAGCTCATCCAGGCACAATGCAAAAACAAAACTACACGTTCCTGGAGAAGATTCAGTTGCCTCTTGTCTGAACATTAGGAGGTTCCCTAAATATTAGGCAGGGCTTTTATCATGTCACCAGATCCAGAAGTCTAATTTAGGTGTTCACATCCATCTATGTAGCTGTGCATGACTCTTCAAACAGGTGTTTTCAAAGGGGAGTGAAACGGACAGATGCAGTTTCTATACTGTTATTTCTGGAAGTGCTCTTCCAGTAGAGGGTTTTACTCATGTTCCACCAGCAGACTGTCAATTGCTTAGGGCAAAGATGAGCATAAGGGCATACACATTTTTAGGTTACTTACCAAGGGCAGAAGTGCTAATAAGTCAACCTCATATATCCATACTAGAATCAGGTTTGTGCTTTCCCTCCCTGTGGGGCACACATGAAATCACAAATAAAATTAGGAGTTAGAGATTTACCCCATAATCTCTAAACAATAAATGCAAATATTTATGAACTGGCAAAGATAACGACAAGAACCTCATAGATGCAGGATATTCCTTTTCATCTTTTTTTAAGTCCAGTTGTGTAACAGTAGCACCAGTAGGCCCAGCTCCTCATATTTCAACTATAGATGAATGTATTATTCATAGGTGAGAAAGAGAGAGTAGCTAAAAAACTTTTCAAGTAAAATTTAGGTCATTTATTTTGCTTTATGTGATTAGGTTTCTTTAGTGAAGGTATGCCACTGCCCAAAACCAATGGCTGTAGACTAGAAGGTTGGCGAGTTCCCAGACTGAGTTGACAAATATTTTTCAAGCAGATAGATGAGGAGCAGGGGGACCCTTAAAACTGCTATTCTAATTCAATTCATTAAGCTTAATGGAAGAAACACAAGCTAATATGAGCTTTCCGTCATCATGCATACAAAACTCCAGTTACATTGCTGCTCTCTTGTGCTAGGAGCTTCCTTTAGAAATGAGGAAGCAGAAGACACAGAAATGAATAAGCAAAAGACACAGCTGAAATTGTAGAGTTGATATGATTGTTTCTACATAACATCAGCTTGTAATATGGTGAATGTTTTATCTTAAAATGAACAAATGGAAAAGCTGGAAGGTGCAGAAAGGGTGTGAAAAGAGGGACAAGCTGAAAGACTGTCCTGCCACATTTATGAATCTGGGGAGCTAAGGCTATTTTTTTTTTTGTCTGATTTACCCTCCATCTTGGAATTGCTAATAGTTTTCCTAAGCTCACAATGAGACACACATACTATTAGCATCATAACTTACAGTTGTATGTGCTGCAGCCACACAAGCCAGCTGAGCTCGGATAGTCTAAACTGGGCTTTCTTTGTCACCCCATTATCTCCATGAGGTGTTAACACGGACATCTTCACATATTTGCAAGTGCAAAGTGTAAAACTGAGGGATACAGACATAGCTTCAAAGTGCCTTTCTCTTGAAATAAAAAATCATCTGGAAAAATGATTTTGACAGAAAACAACTTCTGGTTAGTCTCCAGTAAGGAAACAGCACAAGAAATTATGCAGCAGTTGTCCATTACGCTTAATAAGGCTACAATTCTGCCAACCTCATGCATGTCGATAAATACTTCACTCTACATACTGTCTAGTAATATGAACAGGTCATCTTACAGATAAAGGCACTCCTCAAAGCAAATGAAATTCTTGAAACATTCCCTACATAAACAGAACTCAATCTATAAATAATAGAAACCATGACAGACTTTTCATATTACTAATAACAAATAAGTCTTGCTGTTCAAATGAAAAAGTTTATTATTCCTATCAGAATTCACTTACTGATAGGAACCCACAAATTCTTGCAGAGTTACAAACAACAGAGCATTTTCACCCACTTACAGTGACACGTGTCATTACCCCAGGAATACTTTGGAAGTTCTCAGTCTTTTAGTTTTTCAAGCACACTTTAATTAGTAATTTTTTCATCTTGACTACTCCCTATTGGAAGTAGGACAAACACCGCCTGTCTTCTCTGACTTGCTGTTTACAGTGTGGAGCAGGAAAGGAGAAGTCTTTCTGAGGGACATATGAGCACCTATTCACATATTTGAAAACTCTGTTTACCATTACCATATTGTTGCTGACTGTGGAGAGAGACATTTTAGATATTCTGAAGACTGGCATTCATTCTCCTTACATCAGTGCACATTTATCCTGTTCTAACAGGAGCTGTATCACAACTTCTCGCCTACTGCAGAGTAGGCATTCAAAAAAATTTAACAAAAGCACACAATTAATGTGCACTAAATACTGGATGCATCTTAAACTAAAAACTATAGCTTACTACTGTTTACAGTCTTCACTGCTGAGAAAAAAATTTTTAATACAGGAAAGCAGACAGATTTTGGCTCAGACCTTACAGAAAAATAGTTGCTTATCTGCTCTGAGGTTTTCCTAGAAAAGCAAATTCTAGATGGTGGATTTATCTTTTTTTTTTTTTTTTTTTTTACAAATGGTTATTATTTCAATACAAAGTCAAATTGTATATTTTGACAAGATACAAAAAAAAAGTAAATTGAGTTTCTATATACATAATTCTATTGGTCATTACAGTGCAGCAACTTGTAAAGAAGTTGTGTGCTTTGGGAGAATGAATTAAGACTGCACCTTTGCCTTTCTAGAGTCATAGCGCTCTTGCCATAATTATATATCTTGCTGTCATCAAGTTGCACTTTCAGAGATGTTCTACCCTTTATGGAGAGATAGACTGGATGACCTAAGAGGTCATTTTCTATTCCTAATGTCTACAGCTCAATGAGCAATAAATAATATTACTGTGTATATGTAATGTCTTGTTCCAGCAATAAAATATTGCCCACAAGACACAAGCATTACTTAGACTGTGATATAATGCTTCAAACATCCAGATGTGAGATTGATACATCGAACGCAGTATAATTTTTCTATACTGTGGACCATATTCAACACTGCTGTTGCTCAACAAATCAGTTTGGTTTTCCCCACGAACAAAAAATAAAAGGAAATACAAGAGTTATAAGTCCTACAAAGAGAATTCTGTGCACTAAGACTCTTTTCTCTTTTCCTTCAGAAAGAACATTACAGATAAGCATCTGCAACAACCTCTGTCCTATGCTCAAGAAAATAATTTCATCCTAGAATGTACACAGTGTTAAGGACAGAACATACATTCACAACAGCCTGTAATGTGACTAAAATTTTATCTCTTAAGTTCTACAGTTGCAGTCTGAGTTTGGATAGGTGCCTAAATGTTCTCCCCAGTGCTCATAAGCTGGAGCAGAAGCAGAGAATAAAAATTACCTATCTGAGAACAGCAGCATGCCCAGTTAGACTGCTCCATTGGTCAGATATGTCTTTATGAGGATGTTGGGTTTTTGTTTTCACACACCTTCCTTAAACAGCCCCTCAGATAAATCAGAAGTTTAATATATGCAGTGCTTTTCCATAACAGAGAACAAAAAGAACATCAATCCCTGCAGTTCATACTGTTTAGCAGATAAATCAAGTCTCTGAATTCTGCTGGACAGGTGGCAAATAAAATATTATCCCTATTTTTAAAGATATAGCAAACATAAGAGATTACATGGTTTCCACTGTTATCACAGTTACCAAAGCATTTATAATAACTCCTGGATGAGTCCAAGGAAATCTATACTATGTCTTCTGCCTCATTTTACTAGAATAAAAGGTGTATCTAGCATCCTATCATCCACATAATCAAAACAAAGTCCTGCACCAGAAAAAAAACTGAATTAGGTTGCAGCTTTCCAAAGGGTCAAGATTCCCAGAAAAAGGGTTCTATTTTTTAATGAAATATACAATAGCAACAGCTTCAATACTTAGAAAGTGACATGCTAATATTACCAGTAAAATGTCAAGATTCCTTCATGCCACAGCTACAAGAATATAGCTACTTTCCAAGCTGGACAAGTAATTTTCAAATAATACAATTAGAAAATGTTACTTTTTTCTATTTAGGATTTCTATTATTTTTGTATTACAGCAATTTCAGCCAACAACTTGCTTTTGCAAATGAATTTCAGCCTATGGGTTGCAATGCACTGGATATTCTGCACTTTCCCTTAAACGTGTAATATTTGAAAATCAAACTTTAACATTATCTAAATTACATAATTCCATATTTTGAATAGAAAATTTCTTCAACATCCTTCCTCAAGAAAAATGTAAATAAAAAAAATTTCATTTAATGTTTAACCATATGGCAGACAGTGAGCTGAAACAGAAAAAAAAATCTCCTTAATTTGCATTAAAAATAATGAAAAATACATACAAATGTAAAGTAGAATTTTTAAAGAATTTACCAAATTATTAGCTCACCAATAATAATTTCCCAATCCAAACAGAATAAAATACTATTTCAATTAGCATAAATGTTGATGAATGTTACCTTTTACCATGTGCTGAACACTGTGTTTTAATTTCCTCTCTGTTAGCTCTATGGCCCACATTTGTACACACTATAGGTTTCTATCCCCATATCCTCCAGATGAAGTTTTTCAGAAACCTAAAAATATTCTCTCCCTTTGAATGGCAACATAAAATCATGGCCATGTGTATTAATTGCATCAAGCCAGAGCTCAAAACCTCATTCTCAGCTCTGCTATGGACCTCAAGAGTAGGTCAGTTTAGATCTGCACACTACAGTTTCCCCACCTCTGAAATGCCCCCCCTTTTGGTTTGAATGATTTATTTAGACTCTGGGCTCTCCTTTGCAGGGAATTTTTAAATATACATGTCCCATGTCAGTTTAATGGAGACTCGAATCCATTTGTAGCCTCTGAGTACTACTGTAATTAAAAAATGAGTGGATTCAGTCTACCGTAAGACTCACCTAGGTTTGGGCTTTGTCAGCCATAAACAATGGAAATCTAGCACCATGGAAATCTTCTAAGTTGTGTAGCCTAGCTACACAAAAATTCAATACTCACTACACAGCCTGTAAGTTCTATCAATAAATTAGTTGATCAGAAGTTCTTATCTCTTATTTGGAAGTCCATCATAATCCTAATGTAACTACTAATAAAATAGAATAGTTAAAAAAGTCTATATGAATAGATATACTAAATTATTCTTACATTAGCAGGAAAAAATTGTGAGTTGAGGATGGCAAAAATGCACAGTTATATCTTCTACTTTTATTTGTATTGCTTTTAAATTTTGTTGATTGGTTATTTCAAATTGATTAAGAATCCTATTGAGAAAATGAATAGAGCTTATGCCAGTTTTCAAAAGGAGTACACCACTAATAAGTGACACTGATGGCTTTGCTGAATCAAGCCAGCCGGCTTCATTCTTAAGCATGTCCTTGTCTTCAAGCCAAAGGATTTTCCCTCAAATATTTGTAGGAGTCCATAAACTGAATATAATCTTATAGCATCTGTTCTAGTATTCTATTCTGAGCTGCAAAGATGCCAATATTCTTCAGTGACAGAATACTGACAGTCAGTATTATATATCTTACAGTATTCCCAGTCTTCATGAGCCAAACACATCAGGCTGAATGAAGTCTGACAGATAATCAAGGGACATGCATGGAGATACAAACCTCATATGGGAAGAATTATGCTGGGAAAGTCTTCACAACAAAGAGAACTTGAGGAAGCTTATACAAAACACCTACAACCAACAGGTTACTCAAACATAAAAAAATTGAAGTAATTCTTGGACTTGATTGTCAAATGTAACAACTGATCTTACTTTCTCCTTAAACTTTATCTGGGCTTTTATTTCACAAAACTAACAGTAACACATGAGGTAACTGGCAATATAACTGTGCAAATGTTACAAGCAAACTGTAACATTGCAAAGGGATTCATAAAAACCGGTATTGTGCAGCTAGATGTATAACTGGCACCATACTTTTGACTAAGAAAAAGAAAATAAAAAAGCACCTTACTCTTTCTGAATGGTAACATCTTTACTGCGGAGGCAGAAGTTAATGAGATTTTTTATAACCTCAGTTCCCAGGAGGGATTTCATTCCACAGTCACAGGTTAGCTCCTGCTTGAATTCTGTCTTTCAAAAGGCAATTTTTTACACCTGCAGCTCTATCCTTGCTGCAAAGATAGCCAAGCATACATAGACAGAAAGAAATTATCACTGGCAGTTGCCATCTCCAAGCCAGGTACTAATTTGAAGATAATGGGTGAGAGAGTTTAATTTGAGAGAATTTAATTTGAAATTCCACAGGAAACCAGAGACAACAGAAACAACTACTGTTGTAATGTGCTTTCAAAAATAAGCAGAGTTCGTTCACTGTGAGGGGCTTAGCTTCAGAATTATCATACAAGTCAGTGGTAGGAACCACTGGAAAGGAGCAGAGTACAAGGAGCCAAAGGCGTGCACCACAGTCCTTCGCCAACGGGTAGGAGAGAACCGTTCAGTTGCTTCAGTTATCAGTTGTTGCTCAAGAGAGAGTAACCTGCAAAGGAACACGACCACTCCAAATGGCCCCACATGCACAGTGGGGCCAATCTCTCTAAGAGTTCATAATAGGAAGGCACCCATAAGTTCTTTTTAAATATGAACTGATTCGTAGATATGTGCCTTCAAACAAAGAAGACTATGTTGTTCAGATTTTTCAGTACTTCACCCTACTGTTTTTCTCCACGAAACGTGTGCTCCAAGCACTTACCATTCACAAAGTGAGGATGGTAGAAGTGAGTCTCATCCATGCATTTCTGGCACCTAGGCCTTGTCTGCAGTTTACCTAAAGAAAAAGATTAGAGCAACCAGGATTCTACTACAAGTTAGGAGTCTTGTTTCCCATCATTGCTTCTTGGCTGCTCCTCTTTCCAGAATGAGTCAGAGGACTACTACACACTCTTAGACTTCTTTCTTAGCTCTCAACGGTGAGAAGAGTATTTCCATGGTCAGTGCTGAACATGCTGTGGACCCCAGGATTTATGAGTGTGAATATCTGCCCACAGAGCACTGAAAGGAAGAAATAATTCATCAGTGTCACTGACTTCTACATCCTGGCTTGTACCCAAATTCCTTACCCAAGTTAGTGAGAGTTCAGCCCAGGACCTGAGCAGAAACGCAATCAATATTTTAAAATATAAAAAGAAGCATACACTGCTGCAATTGTGTATGTGAAAAACTTATACTGATTGAAGGCAAGGTTTCTGCAGTATAGTGTCTACAGTACATCTCTAGTTTAAAAAAAAAAGAAAAAAAAAACCAAAGAAGCCCTCAGCCAGAATAATGCTTCATTTCAGGTTGGAGGAATTCTCCTTCAAAGTTTTATTTTCTATACTTCACAGAGTAAGTGCTTTTCCCAGTACCCCAGATATATTAATGTTACGTACAATCACTTATCACTGCTTTTTTTTCTGTTTACTTTCAACATTTGCCTGCCTGTGATGATGTTAAAAGAGCAGAATACATTGTCATACTTGTTATTTCAAATTCTGACTTAGGACAGAAACACATTACAGCAAAGCCAGAAATAGTTATTTGTTTTTCTGCTTCTATTTGTATAATCTTCTTCTTGTCTGGGATTTAAGTTAACCTCTGTTTCTTACATTTTCCTGAAACAGGCAAAACATCAATTGTGGAATATGAGTACCTGCCTTGAAAGCAGTCAAAGACAAGCCATACTTTAGAGGACTAGCAGATAATAGCTATCAAAAATGAAACTACGTAAGGAAAACTTTGTCTGTTTGTTGTACACAGAGATATAGAGCTAGAGGATCTGTGCTAAAAAACATTTTTTTAAAAATAAATTGCCTCTACTTTTTAAAAGGTCATTTGCAGGAACTAATGTCCACTAGGGCAAAGAACTCAAACAAGGAGCTGCTTTGCAGATTACTTTTTTACCTACTGAAATTATCATAACACTTTGATACAGAAGCTGAATCCTGCTGCTAAGATAAAAAACATTGTCTAGCCACCTCAAGGGAGGCAAATTTTTGATTTGAAATCACACTTACAATGGTAGTAGCTACCCATTATTCCAAACATAATAAAATGAATATGCAATTACTTTACTGAGGATCTGTCAGCCACCCGTGGTCCCCGAATATCTGACAAAAATTATTAGCAGATGCAGGGCTGCTAACTCTGGGGGATTTCCATCACATTAACTAGTCCAGGTTAAGTGCTGTGGAGAATATGAATGGAATCTGTACGTAAAGAAGTCAGACTTTCTAACTCTGCAGGTGTCAGGTAACCTCAGCTGATTTAGAAAATCATGAAACAGTGGAATGGCAGGTAAGTGACTTGAGCTACAGATGTCCTATTAGATACAAATTTTGTGAGGTGCCTGTTGGTATCTCCAAGTTCCAGAACCTCTTTAACAAGCCATATATCTCAGTCCCTTTAAAACAGAGCTGAAATATAAGAAAAAAATCTAAGCTATTTAATCTAAACTTTTAATTAAACTGGTCTAGTTTTCACAACTGCAGTAGAAAACCAGTGAAAATTTCCTGGCAAAATCAAAATGGAAGAAAAATGAAAACATTTTATTACAATTCATCATTCACCTTCGCAGCCTGACGTAGACAGATTTATAATATTTTTTCAGATTGTTCTTTTTCAGGTATTGAAGCATCATGAGAATAACAGTCTAACTTCCTAACCATGATAAGATCATGCCTAAGAGAAACAGACACACAAGAAACTATCTCACAGACTGGAAACTGATCACTCTAATTCAGCTACGAAGAAAATGCTCTATGCATCTTCTGCTTTGACTGCAACTATGCAGTTAAAGTTACAACTTTCCAGTGTTAAGTTCATGTAATATTAATTTCAAAGGCTAATGCCAAGAGATAGGTGAGAATTTGATTCTGGAGCAGTTACTATGAATAAGGAATTAAGGCTGTTTTAAAAATAATTTAATTATATGAGAAGACTGTTTCATTTTCATCATTTTTCGGATTAATTCACTTTGAGAACTGTCCTTTTACTAAATGCCCTTATTAATTACAGAAGTTTTTTATCCCTTATCAGACTGTATTTAAAAGCATCACTAGAGCTTCAGTCATTTTAGCTTTCTCAGAATTTTAGATCTTTTCAGAAATAGGATTACTGCCCTACCATGACAGGAAACTAGTATATATTCAAGAAAAAAAAAGGCACAAAAAACCCCCAACAAACTAACCTAATTCCAATAACTTTTATCTTCCTGCTTTATTTTATACAGATATAAAACTGTAGAACTTAAAACTCTGGAAAAATACTGGTGTCAGGAGAGACTTTAAAAATGAAATCAGTATTTCTCAGTTTATTACTTCACTCAAATGTCTTTATAGCAACTGCTGATGACGGAAATGATGGAAGTTAAAATGTCACATTTTTCCACTCTAGATAGGTTCTCTGGAGTTCAGGATGAAAAGGAAGTTGCCTTACACCCATATGCTCATATGTTTTCTTTTGTTCTATTTAACAACCCGTGAATAATTAAAAATGGAAGGACTTCTACCAGAGCTGCACCCAGTCTTACCACCCTCATATCTACCTCCACAACACTAGAAGCATGATTAAGACAAGTGCAGTAAAAGTGGGCTTCCTATGTAGCTATTTCATAGAATTCTTAAAACAGTCTTAGCAAATCTAGCTGGTAAAGGTGCTATTTCTAGAGGCAAATATTGGCTATCTTATGCAGGACTTCAGTCCCCTATTCAGTGTCACAGAATCACAACATCAATCAGACATCTTCATACAAACACAACAAAATGCAATGACAGCTTGTCATCGTTGGCTTTTGACATTCTAAAATATATCATCATTAGTCTTCCTACCTGCCATACAAATCAAAAGGAATTGATAATGATTTTTCACTCACATTAGTAACATTAAATATCATGTAAACTAAGAATTGGACCATTTGTCACAAAGGTTATCTGTTGTTTTTTACTACATAAGTTGGTGAAATGAATATTATTTCCATCAATACATACATGCAATCCTTTCCTACATATCTTCCAAATAAATAGTCACAACAAAGTTGCTAAAATAAATATTTACAGCACTACTGCAAATATTTGCTACTAAATTTTGCAGGTACTGTATTTATAGGATGTATTTACCACTCAGGCTGGAGGACTTTATGAAAATAAAACTTGCAAAATTCCAAACTGTTCCACAATGCCCAGAGGAAATACCTTTTGCAATTGAACTTAACAGTTGAGATGTAACATGCCCTTCTCACTAAAGAGGAGGAATTTCACTGACTGTAATTATCTGTGAAACACTTTTTATTCAGTGCACAAGGAATCATGTGGTGACGGATTGAGAAGGAAAAAGGCAAGGAAAGAGAGTTAATTTCTGACCAGAGAAATAGGGAGTTCCTAGGGAGGAGGCCAAGTAGCAGGACAGGGCCATGGCTCAGAGATGAAATGTGAAGATTCTAACATTGCTTCTTTGAAAATGCAGTTCTCCTAAGGAAACACACTCTGACCTGAGTGCTACTTAACTGAGCCAGGAACCTGGATCACGTACCTGGGTTCCCAAAGAATGGATGCAGAGGCCTGCCCTGCCCATGACAGAGGCTGACAACACCACACCAGGAATGCATGAGAACTGTCAAAAGAGTGAATTTTATGCAAAATGCACAAATTGTAACAGATGTGCATCTTCACATGAGTCAATGTTAACGTATCTATTTTTTCCTGGATAAATTATAACTTGCTTAGGAGTAAATTATAACAGGGAGTAAGCTAAAATGGGGAGTAAGGATAGAATAGGAGAATATTTGCAATTAAAGAAGCCTTTCTTCATTTGCACACAGGCTTAAAAAAAACCATATTTCCACAGTGTAAAAGCATTAATCTGCCTGAAGAAGTGAAATTTAATTTTATATCCAAGAGAGCTTAAAGAATAATTACACAAAGAAGCAAATGAAAGTCCAGAAACATGTATGGTTTCACTCTAAAGGAGTTGGTGAAACTACTTCGACCTGAAATACTTCTTACCATATTCAAGATTCTACCACACTGGTTTATCAACAAAAGAGGCATTTTGCATATATCCACGAAGTCAGTGGACAACAACTGTGTTAACTGGTCTATAAGTCTTTCAGATTCTAATTGAACTGTCTAGTGTAATGAATGAAGCACAGAATAATGTGCATCCACTTTGTGTTGTTTATTCAGCCTGTCCGCCTGGTTTTGGTTTGCTTAATGTGAAAAGAATTGTCTACAGACAGATTTCTCTATTAATGTCCAGATAGCTTCTTTCAAATTTAACTTTCCAATGCTTAGCACTCCTTCAGGCACAAGACTCATTACAGTGCTAGACTAACAGCTGGAGTGTTGTTCTTTCTGTGATTGTTCTATCTAAATAAATAACTGGAATGATTTTAGAATGCCATGCATTAGATTAATCGTAGTACTATATACATGACTGATTTCTCCCCATGAGAGCTTAGTCTCTTCACTAAGTTTAAGCATGAAACTTCAGCCATTAAAATTTCCTTTGAACAACAATTATACCAAGTTCTTCAATATCTGCGAAGAGGAAGAACAGGTTTTTGTCACTCAAAGGCATTCACTCAAAATGTTTTTCCATGCAATAAGTATTATTCCAATGTGTGATTTATTCCACATAAACACATAGCAAATTCAACCATAAGTAAACACTGGCAAATAAATATTTTGCAATTAAATATATACAGACATCTATATGTTTACTAAAGATATTTCCGGACTCCCAAATTGCTTTATGTTCTGTGGACATTCAATCATTCTCCTGAACATTGATTGAGTTTGTAGAGATTCATTTGGGGCTTACAGGGACAGAAATCTATCACTCCTGTTCTAAGATCGTATGTCCCTAAAGTAATACAAATTTTCTGCACATTCACAGTTCTGATCTTCCAGACAAATATTATATTGTCTGGCAGTTTTTATATGCAGACATAAAGGAGTGGAGACAGTTTTACTGCATGAATAACCTTATTGAGAAACCTAAGAATGGACCAGGACTGTTCCCCTTTCAGTAAATACTGCCATAACTGAACACTCAGCAGCTCCATACTTGCAAGCATTCAGTTAAGGATTTTGCTCTTTAAAAGAGCACATACCTAAGGAAAAAAACACAAGCCAAATAAACAAATCAAAAAGTATGCTTTGCTTAAAAAACTTAGGTGATTGCTTAATTAATGGTTTCAAGAAGCTTTAGTTGATGAAAGGGAAAAATGCATACATCTACCTGTCTATGTATTTATCTACATTCATATCTATAAATTGGTTCTACCTTACACTTCAAACCAATAACAGATTTCTCAACAGGTCTAGATTCCCAGCCTCCCTTATTTCTAATGACATAAGGCATCTGGATGATTACATCATATTCTTATCTCTACAGAAACAGTCATGTTTCTTCCTAACCGCATGGATTATAAAATCAATGAATGAAGTGTCTCCTTTGAATTTCTGAAGAAATTTACCCTCTATGAACTCCTATATCACCAGCCCCATCAATGAGAAGAGTATCCAGGAATGCTTGGAGTTTATCAAATTGTATGTGAGGTTCAGGTTATTCACAGTCTTCTGCAAGTATATGATGAATTGAGGGCAGTTTCTAACAATCACAGAATGGGTTGGAAGGGATGTAAAATATCGCATAGACTCAACCCCCTTTGCAACAGGCAAGGCCACCTCCCACTAGACCAAGTTGCTCAAAGCCCCATCTAACCCGACCTTGAACACTTTCGAAGGGGGCATCCACAACTTCTCTGAGCAACCTTTCCCAGTGTCTCATCACCTTCACATAAAATAATTTCTTACTAATATCTAACCTAAATCTACTCTCTTTCATCCTATCACCACATTCCCTGATAAGGAGTCTCTCCTTTCCTGTAGGCCTCTTTTAAGTACTGGAAGGCTGCTATAAAGTCTCCCCAGAGACTTCTCTTCTCCAGGATGAACAACCCCTACCCTCTCAGCATGTCCTCATATGGAAGGTGCTCCCACCCCCGATCATCTTTGTGGTCCTCCTCTGGACACGTTCCAACAGGTCCATGTCCTTTTTGTGTTGGAAGCCCCAAAGCTGAACACAGAACTGCAGGTGGGATCTCACTAGGGCAGAGCAGAGGGGCAGAATCACCTCCCTCGACCTGCTGGCCATGCTGCTTTTGATGCAGCCCAGGATGTGACTGTTTCACCTCTCACCTTTCTTAAACAGAGCTACAGAATTTCAGACTTTTTTCTCCATTCATGGACAACAAAAGAAGCTCAGCCGTGACACATATGTGTCATCAGATCAAAATTCCACACGAAAAGAATGAATGGGCTTGTTACTAGTTGGTTAAGTAAGTCTCTAGTTCGCATGATTGCTACAGGTGGAGCAGTCTGTTTATCACAGAGGAGGTTGGGTGCCAGCTGCACAGACAATTGCAACATTCTTATGTCTGAGAAGAGGTTAGGGATGCATTCTAAAATCATCCAGCAAAGAGGTATGAGACAACACTCCCTTTTTCCTGGGACAGAACAGATCTTATATTTGATAACATAAGACAAAGATGGCAGAAGAAGGTGGCAGAATAAACGGCCATCTTCAACCATATACTGAGTTTCATCAGAAAAAGTGCCTGTGGTTCATGACGATTGAGTAGCACAGCTTGGAACTTGCCAGCTCCAGGGAAAACAGTGAAGGGAAATAAGAAATAAAAAAAAAAAAAAAAGGAAGGAAAACAAGAACAAACAAAAATCCCCTAACATAAACATTAATAAGTGTAAAACTTCCTTAAATAAGGAACAAGAGGACAAATGCTGTAGAAGAGTATGCCTTTGTGTAAGACACAGAGGAAATATTTAAAATTATCCAGAAGAATAAAAGAAGTTGAAGGCTTTGGAGCTGCATTCTGACATTTTATACCACACACACTTTACAGGAAAGAAGTAAAATATGAATATGTGCCTGTAGGCACTACAAAGGCTAGAAATTGTTATGAATGCTTGTACACATATGCTACTGACAAGATAAATGAAAATGGGTAATATCACATTAAAAAAATAAAAATCATATCTGAAAAGGATATTGAGAAAATAACTGGACTGGAAAATGTTCATCTACTTTTAAAACACCTGTGATTGACAGGTCATGCTGAAATTTGAATGAAAAAATTCAAGAATGTTTCATGCTAATGATTTATTATATGACACTATTACCACTGACTACATGGAAGCAGCAGGATTAGCAACTCAGCATGGTGCTAAGTATCTTATACTGGTGGAGATGACACCTCTATGTAGTACAATGACCTGATTCCTGGGTTTGCAAGAACAGAAATACGATTCAGTTCAATTAGCAGAAAAGTATAAAATGAACGTGCTGGTGCAAATGTGCTCAAAAATTCTGCAGCTGGAGTTGTTAAAAAGTTAGGGACCAACAGGTATATTCCCTTATTCTCAGCTAAACACATGGTGTCCTTGGTCTTAAAATTGGACTCTGCCACATATTCCAAAGCAAGTTGTGGGTGAATCTCTACAGTCCCCTCTTTGTATTCTTAGTAACGTGACCTGGATAACAACATTGGGCAAGGTAAGGGTGTGAGTGTAAACAGTTACAAAAGAAGGATGAATATTTGTAACAATGGGGAGATATACATGTAAACAAAGCAATACTCAAAACTTGGGTTTGTGTCAGAAGTCATCACACCTGCACTGCACTCTCCACGTAGGTCTGACAGAATCTAATCATTCCCATTGGGTGCTGTGAGCAGCCTGCACTCAGATAATGGACAGACACATGAATACAGGAAATCAAATGAACCAATTAACCCAGTCAGTCATTCTGCTCATTGTCACAAAAACGGAATAAATATGTTGTACTAGTTCTCCCATTGATGCCAATATCTCCAGCAGCACACAATTGGTATTTTTATGATTAGATAAGTACATTTTCTCAAAGCTAGTGAAAGTGTCAGAACGCAAGTATGGTGACTAGCTGCTGTCAGTTCCATGGCTCTGTAGAGCTCTAATCAGTTATTAATTATATATTGGAATACTAATAAGTACTTTACATTTAAGACATCTATGGAAATCTTCATCCCCTTCTTCTGTAGATATATGGAAATAATTTTAATTGATAGCTTAAATTCTAGTATGAATCGACTTGATGGAACCTAATGAAAACTTTTTGCATCAGCTTTACTGGCAAGCCACAGTAACTGAGCTGTACTGAGCTGTTCATTCAGATCTAGATGAATACCATAAAAAAAACATACTTGGGCAAAAAAACATTTAGAAGCCTACTAGAAATTTTACTGATGACTGAATTAAAAGGAGCACAATATTCTCTCTGTGGCTAGTGCATTATTTGGTACAACTCTATAAAGAAGTTGAGCATAATAGAAGGGTTTCCTGGAACAGAGTGTGTGTGAATGTAACAGTTCCTTGTCACGAAGGGTGGACATAAAAAGAACAATTAGGAATAGAAGGAAGTTCAATTAAATAAGACAGATTACGTGTTTGCAAAACATTTTTATCATGACTAACCTAAATGTGAGGCTTCATACAAAGCTATTTAAATCAGTGGGAAGATCCAGCTTCCATGAGCTCTCACTCAAGAGCTTGCAAAGCTTCCGATATGTTTTCTACAAACTTGCTACAATGAAACACACACACAAAAAGGCAACCATAAACCACAAACCTTTTTACTTATTACCACAAAATGAAAGAGTGATTTTCTGGCGCACTGATCTTTGTCTTATTCCATCTGTCCCACTATACCTGCAAATATGGAACCAGTACAGGGAGAAAGGCTTGCTGAGTCACCAAAATAGCAAGAGAAGGAGAAATATATGAAAGAGTTGTGCAAGAATAAAAATTATTAGCATACAGCCCTCATCTAAAATAGTCCCAGACAGCAATGGAATTTCCAGAAGACCTGACTGCACCTGCTGATGGTGACACCTTCAGCAATAGAAAAAAACTCCTGACAAAACTCAAAGCCTGCTGATCCTTGTACCCTTTGTGCTGTCAATCACTAATGTTCCATCATGCCCTACTTTTACGCAACTACATTCAAAAAAGATACGATGTAATTTAGTTGTTCTGTTTGCTGTGTTTTGGGGATTAAATAATAAAATATCACTTCAGAGTAGTAAAATCAAACATACTCTTTTCTAACCAAAGTGATCCTGAAAGTGCCACAACAGAAGAAAAACCATCACAGTATATTACACGCAAAGCAAAAAAACTCCAGACATGATTATGAACAGGATTTGGAGATTACCAGTGCTAACAGGCAGAATTGGAGCTTTAGGAGTAGAAGTAAATGCTGTCAATAATGCGCACTAGCAAGGAGTACCTCTTTGTTCATATTATTCCCTTATAACTCTTATATTGATTTCTGGTGATGTGTCTAGAGCTATTTGCATAAGAAATGCTGTGGAATTGGGACAGAACAATATAAACAGATGAACAGTAGTGACAAATTGTTGACATTGCAGTGAAAATCGGTATCAAAATGTTTCTTTAGACTTGTCATTGCAGGTTACTGTAGGAATCAACTGGAGAAGACTTTTCCTGAAAATTTTTAGTATGGAGTGCCAGACAGAAGGAGAAAGGTATGTACTATGTATCCTTGCACAATTTAGCAAAAAAGTATTTGTTACAAAGAGTAAGGTAAAAAGAGAAGGAGTGAGAAGGACTGAGAACCCCATTACAATCTTGATTGTAGGCATGAGAAGGTTGGAGTTTAAACAAAATTGAGTAGAAAGAAAGACTGGTTTTGTATGTCACACCATCCACTTTTTATTTTTCCAAGGTTCAGAAAATCATCATCTGTTCTGTCAAAGACAACAAGGTATTATCAAGAATCAGAAACTTCGGAGAAAAAATATTGTTCCATTATCATGACTGTTCTTAAAACTCCGATATTCCCACAGAAGGAAGCTAATAGAGCAGTTTAATAAGATGCTTTCAGAGTAGCAGGTATGTTCTCTGTCAAATAAATATAGAAGTTGTATATTTTGGACACATATTTTACTGTTTCTCTTTCCTTTCGTGAAAGTATTGGTTTTTTGACTCCATTCTTAGAATATTCACGTCAGAGGCACCTGACCTTTTCTCAAGGTGAAGCAACACAGTTCTCCCTCTTGTTTCTGTCCCAGGGGAATAAATCACGTCAATACCTCATTGGAAATGGGATTCAGAGTTTGCAGAATTTTCCCTCTGTTTAGCGGACATTACAGAAAATTATTAAATAGAAAAGACAGATGAGACATGACACCTTTTGCTGCTGCTCCCTCTTCTTACTCTCTCAAGACATACAAACAATTAGTTTTACAAATGAGTTCCTGAGTTGTAATTTGTTGTCCTGATCCTACAGATGTTTCATGTGTCGGAGATGAATTTTCACCTAAGGTCACCTGATAAGGTTCGTGATACTATCCGCAAGGATAAGCAGCTGTCCTTAACAATTAATCTGAAAATCTTAGGTTTGTATTTGGAAACAGCTGATACCAAACAGAAGAAAATATAGTCCTAAAGGTTTGCTCCATTTGCTGCCTGACAAATCATTCTAAGTACCTTCAAATTCTATCGACACAGAAGGGAACCCCAAATGAAAATATGTGAACGCCTGGTTAAAAATTAGGGAGGGTATTGGAAGAGGATAATCCATAGATAACAATCTACAAAATCTAGTTTTCGTAAAACACACATAGTGGCCGGCCCAGCCCTAACCCACAACAACCCACCAAATTACTGAAAATCACAACAAACTGACCATCAAAGGATTTATGATTAAACTTGTATAACAAGCATCTGCAAACCAATTTTTTGCCTCATTTACACTGCAGGTGAGCATTTTGTCCCATTTACACTGCACCAGCTGAGCAGCAGAGGTGCACAATTACTGCTTGTATGCCTTCCTTACCAGTCTTACTTCTCTTCTATTCACTGATTAGAAAATAATAACCTTACTGAAGTATTCAGCCATTTTCATTGATTTTGCTTCTTGATTGCAAAATACGTTGCTGAAGAAAAATTCTGATCCTCCATGTCAAGATCACCCCAACAATCAGTTCAGGAATGCGTAAGTAGGGCTTGGGATGCTGTAAATTCTCACAAGAAAAATTCATCTTCAAGTATGTCTTGTTTAATGTTACAGATTGTGATAGACTGTATCACTGAGCATTATTACTTCAAAGCACAGTGCTTTTAATGAACCTTTTACTCTTTCAGAGTATGAGGTGTTTTCTCAATAATAAATGAAATGTTCCTGACAGATGTGTGCGCTAATTATAACAGATTTCTTTAAACCAGACAACCACCATCAACAACAGAGGCTTCACCTGACTGAGCAAGCAATCTACGTGTGTACAAAATGAATCAAACAGAAAAGAAATAATGGTGGACAGTAGATGCTGGAATATTTGTCCCATCAGCATGGCTACTTAGATGACATTAATGCTCTTAGCAAAACAATAGACAACATTTATTACTGGCATTTGTTTATGACACCCGGAACAGATCCATCCTTTAGATCCAACCTTCTCACAACAAATTTAGGATCTATTCACAACAGAATATAAAAGAAGAAATAAAGTACAGACACACAAAGCCTAGAGTACAGAAAGAGGTCTTGGAGAAGGAAGTTTGCTGTTAAGATAGCAATGTTAAAGGGACAATAAAACAAAGTTTCATAATGTATCACCTGGCAAAATGAGGCGACAGCAACATATATATTCCAAAGACAGCAAGATTAACAGATTCATTCAGCAAAGAAGAATAAAGGGAAAGGTCAGAACAAAATAAGACTCTAAGTCAGGCTATCTACAAGAGTGACTCACTGCAGATTCTATTGGCTTTAAAATTAGGATTGGAACATCTAGCACTCAGCTGCCAGTATCGCACTGCCCTCTGCTGCAGGGGGCCATAAGGCAGGGCAATGATCTGCAGGAGCCTCCCTGCAGCCTGCTGGAGCTCTAGCGGTGGGAGAGTAAAGCAGGGGAAGAATCTGAGGGATCTCCAAAAAAATCACAAAATCCTCGAGGTGTGAGGCAAATAGGAAATCTAGCACTTGTTTCATTATCACAGCACCTTGCTCATGTTCCCAGAAAAGAAAAATTCCTTTCTCCTGGGAGAGCCAGGCATCCTTATCTTAAGTCTTTCCCCTGTCCAGTTAGTAGATTCAAACTGACCAGAGTGAAAAAATGTCAGTTTTATCTCATTACACAGAAACATTCAGATGCCTTTCCACACAGTTGTCCTTAAAGCTCTTACACCTGGAATATGTGATAACAGAAGGGACCAGCCTGCCTGCATATACAATTCTGATGAAATAAGGTTTCATTCTGCCATATGGTTCAAAGTCTGGACTATAGTTCATGCAGTAGTGATTCTGTACAATATATTTTTTTTTTGGAATTGCTCAGATAATAGCAGAAAAAAAGACACTGTTCTCAGCACTAGGCTGGTTTTGCAAAAAGTATTCCCACATGTCTTGAATAGTAAGTTTATTGAAGCTGAACGCAGTTCCACAGTTGGAAGAAGAGAGGTCTATCTGTCCTCTTGGTCTCTTCCAGGTAGACTGTTATTTGCAGGCATATACATTTAATGAAGAAACAAAATATTGCTGAAGGAAACACAGAGAGAGGACCAGGGCAAGGAAAGGAGGGGAAAAGTGAGAGTAACATCGTCACTGAGATATGTGTCATGATCGTATTTTCTACCTTTGTGTTCCTAACAAACGTGAGATATCTACATCATTGAGTTGACTCCACCTGTCTGATTCAGAAAGCTACAAGTTGAAGGAATACGCCTGAAATAGAGAGGTAAAACTTTAATATGATTTTTCCCCCTCTCACAAACACATATACACATGCAATTAAAACCTACACCAAATATTTTACATAACCACTTCTTCCAGGGCAAAATAAATACTACCAGATGGGCATGCATCAGGCTTGGTTTTGACTAAATAACTACTCACAATGCAGTTTTTATTCCAGTGGAAAAAAAAAAAAAAGGTAATAAAAACTTGGATATTGTTTTACGCAATAAAGCCAGCATCTTATAACCTCAAGAAAGCAAGCAAAACATTGATAAGGAGTAAAAATTATGACAGAGATAAGAGGAAAATTTGTGAGCCATGTTTATATCAGGACCACATTTATACTAAGATTTTTTTAAAGAACAGCTAAATAAAATAAGGCAATCTCAAAAAATGACAGTAGAAGAGAAACAACTGAAATACAATGAGATATAAAATACGTTTTGTTGTACATCAAAGAGTGGAATCTGTTTGACAACAATGAAGCCCTTTACCTATCAATTACCTGTCAAAATTTCAAGCTGGATTCACTGAAGAATCAGAACAAAAAACCCAACCCCTATGCCTTCTGAAGGTTTTGAGCTTTCCCTCTCTCAACTTCTATAAGGACCAAACCATTATCCAGAACCAGAGCCTTCTGATCTTATTTTAGACTTTGAACCTGTAAAACAACAACCCCCACAATACTCTCTGAAGCGTCCCATTGGAAGTCCCAGTCTAGTTTAGGAAAAGAATTCAAAATTTGTAGCCCATTTGTAGCCATTATTTAGAATTATCATGCCAAAATAAATACAGTCCATGATATTACACAACATAATAAACGGGTTATCACAATTGTTCTGAGGTGGCAAAGTACTTTAATTAAGTATTTTCAAGGAGGAAAGATAAATATACTGATCAAAAGGACTCAAAATGTTGAGAGATCAGAATATACTATTTGATATCATTTGTGGTACCATGATAAAAAGGCTGGCATATATTAGATATTCCAGAATAAAGCATTACAGCAAGTCTGAGGAGATTGAAAGAGAAAACTTCAATAAAATGGAAGTACTGCATTCTGTATTGATGGACAACACAAGGGAATGGGAAAGGAAATCACTAGCTTTTGGGGAAAAATCTTTAGCTTACTCCAAATGTTAAAGTATTTGTCCTCTATCTTCATGTGAAACCTTGAGTTCTGTGAAAATCACATGCTATATTATAACATTTTTTGTTAAAGCCATGTATCTGAGTCACTTTACTAATGACTGTAATGCAAATGCTGGCATAACTCACTCTGGGCGCTTTCCCCCTTGTTATAATGGAAATAGTGAAGCTCCCTTCCTTTTCACAGTACTTTACCCAATTTAAACTGAATAAGAAGAATGACAGTATATCAAAAAGAAAAGGTTGTATTTAAGGATAAGTGGTTACCTGAGCAGCTGAACCTAGATTTTCACAGTTCTGACGTATTTCTTTCAGAGGTGCATTCTCTGCTGTTTAGAAAGGTGCGAGATCCAAATGAAACTTTCCTTGTAGTAGGAAAAGTCGCAACTCTCTCCCCACATTGAAGCTTTGTTATAAAGCCCAGGTTAACAACTCATGCTGTAGTTCTTCCTACCTTGAATGCACTTACAGGCTTCCACTACCCAGCCCCATGTTCTAATAAAATTCTAACAAATTCAAGTCTCATGAAAAAAAACTATTATCCAGTAACTGCAGAAGCCCTAAGAAGACTGAAAGACTGACAAAAGGAAAGTATTATATCTATGTCTTGTTAGTTTGTGAAACTACTTTCAAAAAACAACACCCCAAACACACACTTTTTTTTCAAAGGCATTCTCAAGTAAGCATATTCAAGACTGCTTAGTTAAAGCAGTATAACTGTTCTTTGTTCCTGATTATCCAACTTTTTCTAGCTGTTCAATCCAGTTGTGACCTTGATATATTCAGGTCACATAAGTCAGTCTATCCAGATTAGGACAAAATCATATTTATTGCACGATTTACATATAAAGCAATATTGGGGGGTTACCTTAATATTTCACCATTAGAAAAAACACACATAGCTCTGTATTTCCATATCTGTTTTAGTAAGTTCTATTACAGTAGCAACAGAAACTTTCAAGTAATATAAATTGCTGAGATAGGATGAAAAATTCTGACTGCAACCTACAAAAATCTCCCTCTTTATCTTCTAATGTCATGGCAGTGCCATTAGTTTATTTCTGTAATAATGAAACTTAGTGAATAAAAACTTCAAACTTGTCTGTGGAATTATGTGATAAAGCAGATCTGTGCACCTGACATTCATTGGGCTGACCAGGGCAGAAGGACATCTCTGTGCATGCAGGCAGTTTAGAGGCTGTGAATACTACACCACACAGCTGAACCAAATTACTTTTAAGTGCCTTCTGGTAGCTCCATGAGGTTTTTGTGCAAGCCACTTCCTTTTTCTAGTGAATAATGCCTTCAAAAAGTGGATTTCCCTCCTTTTTTTGTGTGTGTGATTTGTAAAATGGTACATTTTATCCGTCCACAAAAGGTGTAAAATATGTTTTTGAAATTTACCATGTGCTGTACAGCATTGTATGGTATACACAGACTTATCTGCCTTAAACACTTCCTGTGACCCTTCAGAATTAATCCACAGACCTCTACAAGTCCATAAAAACTACTTATCTGAAACATTGTGGACAATTTCAGATTATGTATGTGACCAAGAGGGTTAACTGCCGAGCCTAAACTGCCATATAACAAACCTGAGAAGAGATGAAAGCAGGGTGTCCTAAGGAGAAGATGAACAATTACTCATGTTTGGCAAGTAAAGGGGAACATCTGGACTTCAGAAGGTCATGCGTTAACAACCAGACTGCACAGTCAGCACAAAACAGGATGCCTAAGAATGTTTCAAAGGAACAGAGTGTGATTGGAGAGAACTACAGTGTGTCTGTGTACTACTGGATAACCATCCTCTGCATTTTATTTCAAGCTGTATATAAACTCCTAGAAAATCCCTATGGATACCTTCCTTCCCCAAGAAAGACTGGAGGCGGAGGGGGCATCTCGTGCTCATGAAACAAACCTTTTTTAATTCTACCCTTGTGTCACTTTCCTCCTCAGTTGACAAATGTCCCAAATTGCTTTTGTGCAATGTATCAGTTTTTTAAAAGCCGATACTCTGTAACTATTCTCTTCAGGGTGCAGTGACTATCACGGCTCCAAGCATAAGCAGTAATCACTGTTTGCAAGTAGATGGCACATTATCACAGCATATTTATAAACAAGATATACTTGAAACATGTCTTAGTCACACAGTAAGAAACCTGAGACTATTCGTTGCTGCAAATTAACTACAGCTCAGTTTTATATAGTTCTAAGATAGATTTTAACAGTGCTAGCAATAACTAGCAGTTATGTTTAGTTTACTTAGCACAGTAAGTACTATTGCACATCTGTTGCCAATGATTTTACAAATCACACAATTTGAACACGAAGCTGAAAGTAAATGGATCCTGCCTCCCTTAAGGCCTTAAAGTAAAATCAGGGTTAACTTCATTTCAAACAGAACATCCAGGAATGTATAATCAAATTACTCATACAAAATCTAGAAGATTTCAAAATACTGCTGCTGCATCTCAGTGACATCCCTTACATTTCTAGTACACAAACTTAGAACATTTGGGGGTTTTTCTAACTAGACACTGATCAAGAGCAATTGCAAAAGTTGTTTCATCAGTTATGTGACATGGAGGAAAGCTGAAATCAACAAAAATTTTGGTGCAATAGTGAATGTTTCCACCCTTATAGATACTTTCCTATAGCTTTCCTGAGTGGGAATATCCTTCAGTACAATATCTTTTTAACGTCAACTTAAACTGATTCTTGTAGACTTAGTTTTCTCTGACATTCCATTAGCTATTCACACAAAGACAAAAGTGTCTCCACCATAGTTTAAGATCCATAATTATAGAATCAATCATAGAATGGCCTAGGCTGGAAGGGACCTTAGAGATCATTGAATCCAATCTCCCTGTCATGGGCAGGGACGCCTCTCAACTGGATCAGGCAACAAATGAGGACTGAATGGGAATCGAACCCATGACCTTCAGTGTTTCAGCACCACACTCAACCTAGTGAGCTAAACCGGTCCTCATCTCACATCTTTTTTCTCTATCCCTCCTAGAAAAGGTTTTTATAACCCACCCAAAGTAAGCATGATTAGTCTGTCATTTCACAGCCATAATAACACAGTCCCAGTGGTCTAGTTTGAAACAACTCATATTTCAGTTTTTCCCTTTAATAAGGGTTTTCAGTTTAATATTACTCGAGGTGTAGGAAATAATTTCCCTGCTGGGCACCGATCAGACCATTGAAAAACCCTCACTGCACACCACATTTTTAGATAATTCTAAGATGGTGTGCATTAAAAATGTAAATACCCATGCCACAGACCACATAGAGTGTCATTGGGTAAGTAATCTCTCCATTTTTTACTGTATTTTAAACATAATTCTATTTCTAGGATATGCTATACTAAAATAAATCTCAGGTCTAAAATTATATACATATACTTCTATGATACCATGAAAATACTATACATACAATACACCAGAAATATCTAATTAAGGTAGAAAGTATTAAGATGATTCCTGATTAGTGTAGAACACTTCACAGTCACTGTACTAAAGGCAAGCCAGTTATTCAGTTCACGTTTTCCTGTGTTCCACAGAATTTGTTTCCAAATTATACTTTTTATGATGTGGTAGTTCAATATTTAATCATATCCTTCATGTAGACATGTGATATTATGACACCACAACCTTTTTTTATGATGGTTTTCAAAATGATTAATTAGGGATGGATGTTGTAAGACATTTCATAACCTCAGCCCTCTCCAAAGTTAATGGAAAGGAGTCTAGCATAGAATTATAGAATAGTTTTGGCTGAAAGAGACCTTCAAGATCATTGAGTCCAGTCTTTGTCCGACCCCTATTAACATCACTAAACCATGTCCCTCAACACAACATCTACCTGTCTCTTAAACACCTCCAGGGATGGTGACTCAATCATCTCCCTGGACAGCCGGTTCCAATGCCTGACAACCCTCTCAGTAAAGAAATTCTTCCTAATATCCAATGTGAATCTCCTCTGGCACCACTTAAGTCCATTTCCCCTTGTCCTATCACTTGCCACTAGGGAAAATAGACTGAACCCCACCTCTCTACAACTTCCTTTCAAGTAGTTGTAGAGAGCAATAAGGTCTTCCCTCAATCTCCTCTTCTCTAGGCTAAACAGCCTCAGATCCCTCAGCCATTCCTCACAGGACATATGTTCCAAATCCTTTACCAGCTTGGTAGCCTGACTCCGTACCTTCTCCAGTGCTCCAACATCCCTCTCGTAGTGAGGGGCCCAAAACTTGTGGTGAGGGAATACAGTGCTCAAGATGCAGCCTCACCAAAGCTGAGTAGAGGGGAATGATCACCTCCCTGCTCCTGCTGGCAACGCTATTCCTGGTACACGCCAGGATGCCGTTGGCCTTCTTGGCCACCTGGGCACACTGCTGGCTCATGTTCAGACAGCTGTCCATGAACACCCCCAGGTCCCTCTCTGCCTGGCAGCTCTCCAGCCACTCCTCCCCAAGCCTGTAGCGCTGCTGGGGGTTGTGGCCAAAGCGCACGACTTGACATTTGGCCTTACTGAAACTCAAGGAATTGGCCTTGGCCCAGCAATCCAGACTATCTACATCCCACTGCAGAGCCTCCCTACCCTCAAGCAGATCAACACTTCCAGCCAGCTTGGTGTCATCTGCAAGCTTACTGAGGGTGCACTCTATCCCCTCGTCCAAATCATTGATAAAAAAAGGTAAACAGAAGTGGCCCCAGTACTGAGCCCTGGGGGACACCATTCGTGATCGGCCGCCAACTGGATTTAACTCTGTTGACCACAACTCTCTGGACTCGGTCATCTAACAGTTTTTCACCCAGGAAAGCGTATGCCCATCCAAGCCAAGAGAAGTCCGTTTCTCAAGGAGAATGCTGTGGACAACAGTATCAAATGCCTTACTAAAGTCAAGGCAGACAACATCCACAACCTTTCCTTCATGGAGCAAGCAGGTCACTCTGTCATAGAAGGAGATCAGGTTTGTTACACACTGGGTCTAATCACCTGGTTATCCTGCATGTGTTGCATAATGGAACACAGGATGACCTGCTCCATCAGCTTTTCTGGAACTGAAGTCAAGCTAACAGGCCTGTAGTTTCCCGGATCATCCTTCCATCCCGTCTCACTCGGTTAGAGCGTGGTGCTGATAACACCAAGGTCGTGGGTTCAATCCCCATTCAGTCCTCATGTGTTGCCTGATCTAGTTGAGAGGCATCCCTGCTCACAACAGGGAGGTTGGATTAGATGATCTCTAAGGTCCCTTCCAGCTTAGGCCATTCTATGATTCTATGATTCTTATAGGATCTTGCAAGAAGGAGCCAAAGGTAATGATTTTTTTTGTACATGAAGTCGTCAAAAAGACAATGAAGAGCAGAGTAGAAAAAACAGACATTGACAATAACTGCAAGAGAATATGCTTCATTTTACCATTCCTGCTCAGCCACTGGACTTTGAAGAGCCCATATTTGGCTAACAACAAACAGCCACACTGGTAAGCATAAATAAAAATATGCATACACATAAATTAAGTAGCATAAATTTGGTATATGTTTCTAAGTGTGCTTTCTTCCTCCTTAGTTTATTATTTCCTTTTGGGTTTATATACATCATAACATCCAAATGGATCTTTCAGTAATAGTAGTATAATATTCCACTACCAAAATCATTCTCTCTAGCTGAAATGTACATTTACATCCTGTTTAATCTCTTTAACATCTAGCTGTTTGCTCTGACATGGCTTTCGGCCACCTCTGCTCATCTGTTTTATTTCTGCACAAGTTATTGCTGAGCAAGAACACTACAGTTTTTCAAAAATTCATATTCAAGTTTGGAAATTAAAATCATATACAGGAGTAAAATCACTTCCCTTATTTTATTTTCTGTACTTCTATGTTCTATTAGGTCTTTTTGCAGAAATTTGCTAATTTCTTTGGGAAATTTGACTGTAAATTTCTTGCAGTAAACCAGTTCCATTATAAAGGAAAATGACACACTACTGGTTTACGTCCAACAGCACTGATGATCAAAAAGGCCATTTTGCCTCCCTTTTGTAGAACAGAGAATGATAACTCCTTCATACATCATCAGTTTAGTCTTTCTTTCAAAGGATGACATCGACACCACTTTTGTTCTTTCACATATGTTACTGAACAAATTTCTCTAAGAACCTGAAGTATTGCTACATCCTAACGGGATTTTGGCTGTCACATAATGAAACTCCATCTATCATTTTAGAAATCACCCTGGCTTGGACAAAAAGATTCCTGTGTCCAAAAGTGGCCCTAAAAAGCAGCCAAAGCTGAAAACAGGATTTATCAAGTTTATAACCAGGTTTTCGTAAAGAATTTCAGAATCTTCTTACTTTCAGAGAATGTTTCAGTGATGTGCCTACTGAATCAGGACCAATGTTAACATATATTCCCAAGGATAAGGGAAAAAAGACACAGAGAATTTTTACATGTCTTGTGATTTCTGCTTCTTTTATATTGTCATACAGTGAAGCATCCTTACTACTCCTTACTGCTTGGTTAAAGTATGTGTTTGTTTGCTCTCTATCATCTTGTCCAATATTTAATGTTAAATAGGTTCTGTTTTCATCAATGAGCAAAATCTCCTGACGTTATCTGAAATGGCAGACAAGTAACAGCCCCTTCATTTAGGAGACAACGAGTGTTTGGAGCAGAGGAGTTGGACAAGGTCAGTTCTAGTAGCGTCTGGGAATAGAGCCCAGATTCTCATTATGACTGAAAAAAAGTTTTATTCTGTTGGTTTTTCCCAACTAGCTCCCAGGATGAACATCTCAGAATTCTGTGCTTGGGGTGGATAAAATGCAGCTATTTCAATGAATTAACTTCAAAAAAGCAATAAAATAGGGAATGAAGAAACGTACTCTGTAGTTTAGATTCCTGATAGTATTGGGTGGTTAACACGCAATCAAAAGTAAGAAAAGTGCCAAAGTACTCCTAAATGTATGGTTTAAGAGAGATTTTTAAAAAGCTTTTAACAGTTTTGGTTTCACCATATATAATTTTCTTCACCAGTTAAGGAAAAAAAAAAAAAGGCAGAATCCAAAAGTCCTGGTTTAGGTTAGAAAGAATGTATGCAACCCAGAAGTCCAAATACTGTGGTTACCTCTGGTTATTTTTAAGCAGCCAGAACTGGAGTATTTTACTTCATGGAATTACTACAAAACAGACATTTCAGCTGAATATCTGAAAATCCCAAATACAGGCTTCATAACTGGGATCATAAACTTGCAATTTAGGAAAGTAAAATTTCTAGAGGATGAATCAAGTTTAAAAACAATCACACCAAATAATATAAGCAATGAAAATATAATAAACCCCAAACTTTTTTATACAAAGAAAAATACTGCTCTGGAGCCTGTATTCACAAATACAGTTGGAAATAGTTAACATATGCAGTGTTCTACTGTTAAAATTGGTTATCCTTGGTGCCATCTCAAGGCATATCAGGGATAAGAGGGACATTAGAGACAGTCAACATGGCTTCACCAAGGGGAAGTCGTGCTTGACTAACCTCATAGCCTTTTACGAGGATATAACAAGGTGGATAGATGATGGCAGAGCGGTGGATGTGGTCTACCTTGACTTCAGTAAAGCATTTGACACAGTCTCCCACAGCATCCTTGCTGCTAAACTGAGGAAGTGTGGTCTAGACTCTCGGGTAGTGAGGTGGACTGTGAACTGGCTGAGGGGAAGAAGCCAAAGAGTTGTGGTCAATGGGGCGGAGTCTGGTTGGAGGCCTGTATCCAGTGGAGTCCCTCAAGGGTTGGTACTGGGACCAGTATTATTCAATATATTCATCGATGACTTGGATGAGGGACTAGAGAGTACTATCAGCAAGTTTGCTGATGACACCAAGCTGGGAGAAGTGGCTGACACACCAGAAGGCTGTGCTGCCATCCAGCGAGACCTGGACAGGCTGGAGAGTTGGGCGGGGAAAAATTTAATGGAATGTAACAAGGGTAAATGTAGAGTCTTGCATCTGGGTAGGAACAACCCCAGGTTCCAGTATAAGTTGGGGAATGACTTATTAGAGAGCAGTGTAGGGGAAAGGGACCTGGGAGTCTTGGTGGACAGCAGGATGACCATGAGCCAGCAGTGTGCCCTTGTGGCCAGGAAGGCCAATGGCATCCTGGGGTGTATTAGAAGAGGGGTGATTAGTAGGTCAAGAGAGGTTCTTCTTCCCCTCTACTCTGCCCTGGTGAGACCCCATCTGGAATATTGTGTCCAGTTCTGGGCCCCTCAGTTCAAGAAAGACAGGGAACTGCTGGAGAGAGTCCAGCACAGGGCAACTAGGATGATTAAGGGAGTGGAGCATCTCCCTTATGAGAAAAGACTGAGGGAGCTGGGGCTCTTTAGTTTGGAGAAGAGGAGGCTGAGGGGTGACCTCATTAATGTTTACAAATATATCAAGGGTGAGTGTCACGAGGATGGAGCCAGGCTCTTCTCGGTGACAACCACTGATAGGACAAGGGGTAATGGGCTGAAACTGGAACATAAGAGGTTCTGCTTAAACTCGAGAAGAAACTTCTTCTCAGTGAGGGTGACGGAACACTGGAACAGGCTGCCCAGAGAGGCTGTGGAGTCTCCTTCTCTGGAGACATTCAAGACCTGCCTGGACACGTTTCTGTGTAGCATAATCTAGGCATTCCTGCTCTGGTAGGGGGATTGGACTTGATGATCTTTCGAGGTCCCTTCCAATCCCTAACATTCTGTGATGCTGTGATTGTTAGGGATTAATAAATAGACTCGCATTGAAAAACTCATTAGTCACTAATGACAGTGAAGGAGAAAAAGTTGGCTATGATAGTCAACCACAGCATGAACTGAGCCATATAGAAGATTCACGGTTTAATGTGAACACAGGCTCTCTCTAGCAAGGTCTTTCCAGTAAAGATCTATGGTATTAATGGTATATAGTATAAGGTGTGGGTTTAAGCACATCTGCGTATAATTCTGGCTACCCTTATCCAAAGCAGATGAAATCTAAATGAAATTGTGCAGAGGAAAGCCATTACTTTAAATCAAAGGAGTTGAAATTTCATACTCCAAGTAAAGACAGAAAGAGGTTGCGAATTAGGGTAGTTGTGGTAGTGTCTGTGTATACTTGTGGAGATCAAACATCAGTAATGAAACTTTTAGGATAAACTGTGCCAGAAAAATCCAGGTGGGTATTAGTTAACACCTAAACCAGAAATCAGTAAAGTGCTAATGATCAGGGAGGTGGAGTCTAGAGCAGAACACATCTGCTGCCCAGGATCCTCTATGGAAACAGCAAAGGAACAGGGAAAGGGTAGAGATAACTGACTGATTTCAGGATGGAGAACCATCATTTTATGAAACAGATTACATAATGAGAAAATTACGTAGAAGGATGCATGGATCACTTGAGATCCTTTTCACTGTCACATCTTAAGAAAGGATGGTCTTGTGACCAATGCATAAGCCAGCAAGGTATGTTTTATCCCAAGGTTTCTGTACAACATTGCTCAACTCAGAACACAAAGGACCTTATTTTGAAAACTTCTGAACACTTACAACAATAGAAAGAGAAGCAGGATGTGTTCTAAAGTTTCTCAGGTTGCATAAGCAGAGGCAAAAATAAGCGATTTTTTTTGTCTCTGCTTTAAGTCCTTATCTGTACTGCAAAAATAATAACATTGTTTCAGAGTTTTTTCTAAAATATTAATGTTTGATACTTAGCTGTCACTGTGATTAATTCAAACTGACAAAGCTGTTCTTTAACAGTGATAAACCAGTATGTGACCAAAAGAAAATTTTAAATAAATTACAGCTTAGAAGGAAAGAAATTCTAAAGCAAAATCCAGCCAGATAAGAGGCTAGGTGTCCTTACATGCCCTTATAAGCAGCAGGATGCCAAGAGACTCCTGAACAACAGAGAACTCAGAAAGAACAAGCCTTGACCTGTGTAAATTAACTGGTAACTTAAACACTCAAAGCAACAGGCCCAAGCACAGACTTAAGAGAAACACTCTCTCTAAACTGACTTTTTTTCTTTGAGCCACTGTGCCAAAGCAAGCAATTAAGATTGCTACCTTAATTTCCCCACTGAGAGTTAAATTAGTAAACATTTGCTAGAGAACTCAGAGAGAAATGTTCCACAAAGAGAGTACTCATTACCTGGTTTCCATCTTTTTTATGTGAACAACCAGGCCTTTGTATGCAGTTTGTGAGGCTGCACATTGTAGCCCTTTACCCAGAGAATGCAAATACGCTCCCTAGCTTCCCAAGGCTTAGAGAGAAACACAGTTTTGTTCTTGCTATCCTACTTCCAGGAGGATAGGTTAGGGAAGGAAAATAGAAACAATGAAAATCAAAAAAGAAGGATTCATGCTGGGATATTTCTCAGTCATATAAAGTAGGTGTGACCATTTCTACACTGGACTCTTCTACATGTTCTAAGTGAGGGAGTGATAGGGTAATACTGCTGTAACTTGGTAATACTGAGGGTGCTTGTATAACAGCCTCCAAGCAGTTAGAGCAGGCATTTGATAATTGCTCTGGAAGAACGAAAAATATACTTGTACTTTCTGCTTTTACTACCTACTATTGTCTGTACTCCCTATTTAGCTTTAGAACTCTAATCTATTGTACTGAGATAACTATATTTAATTTACAATTTTATATGTATTTATACACAATATATGTATTTATAACACAATATATATTTAAACATTGAAATATGATACAGTAAGGAAATGCTTACAAGGACAAGGCAAATAATTTGAGACCCTAACACCGAAAGGGAATTAAAAGCCCATGCAGCAAGGTTAAGTAGGCAAAGCAGCAAGAGTCTTCAATGATGACAGAAAATCAGAAACAAGCAGACAAGAATACAAGACACAGGTTCTCTCTGCTTGCATACTGAAACCAACCTCAATAAAAAGGCCCTCGTCTTTTGTTATTACGGGTCTTTTGCAGCTGCAGATTGAAAAATGAGAGAAGCTTGGGAAAAGAAAAGAGCATGACATTTGTTTTAATAGAAGGAATTCAGCAACACACAGCTGAAATGATTACTAATCTGAAATCTAGATAGGATGAAATACTAAACCAACTAAGAATGTTTATGTTAAATGAACGATTAAAAGTAAGCATAATGACTATTTACAGAAAATATTATAAAAAAGCTATGAAAGAGGAAAATTATTAGTGTGGTACACAGAAGAATGTCTAGGAGTAAAAGGATTAAATATGATAAAGAATATTTAAGTATTCATGTCAGAAACAGATTTCTAATGTTCAGACCTCTCAGGCAGTGTAAATCTCCCAAAGGAAGGAGTAGAGTTTCACTGCATGAGTCTTTTAACTGGAATATTAAATTAATTTTTAAATGGTCTTTCAAAATAACTTAGTATATATACTCTATTTTTGCTACCCCCTTAGAGTAATGAATGCTCCAGTAGTGTTTATATCTTGCAGAATATATCCTGTAGATACAGCAATGACATTTTTTCTCTTCACTGAGTAAGGGTATTAAATTACAGATCTAATGTGTACAATCTTTTTTTACAGTGAAAGACAGTAAAATAATTGTGCACGGGAATAAAAAACAAACCTGTCATACTACAATTTTCTACTTTAGGCACAGCCCCCTGGTATGGCTGTTTCTATCTGCTAAGGTGCCACGGGGATGTGCTGGGATCTCCTTGTGGTAACACCAGTAGAGCTTTTGGCAACAGAATATTGCAAACAGAATATTGATCTTTCTCAGCAGCTGCCCTTTAACTTCCAGCTTCACTAAGAAGACTCGCAGACTGTTGCCAAGTGGGCTTTTACCACAAAAACAGTAAGTGCACACCAGATGATTGCCTGGATCTGGTGTTCTGGTTCTAATCTGTAAGTGGATGGTACAGATGCCCAAAAAGTAAACAACAAATACAAGACACATATGCATATTTCAGGCAATCCAATATTTTAAATAATTTATGGCTCCATTTTCTTAATAATCATTTAATAAATATGTTCATTTGTGGGTTTCTAGCTCACCAGTTTTTCACTGGACCTGCTACATATCTTGCATGTTATCACAAGGGGTAACAAAATAATAACTTTGCTAGAAATACTGACAGCAACTTTAAGTTCTGGAGATACAGTTATACTATTGATACTCAGATGAGGCACTATGGAGGGATGATTGCTGAATATTGTGCATAATGCAACCACCTGTAACAGAATCAGCGGAGCAAGATATGAAAGGTACGTAGCCCCTTCACAGGTAGTGCACTGTTAAACAGCCCCTATTTAACTGCAACCTTAGGTTACTCTTTCCTGACATTTAATTACCATTCTATGATAAATCTATTTCTCTTTGTGAAAACAAATTACATCACAGTTTTAAGAAGGAATCCAGTGGATTTTGACCTGACACCAAATTTCCCAGTGTGAAACTTCAGACTGGATTAGTGGATTAGCTATATGCTGTAATTATATTTCTATTCACTGAGGCCGAGGCTTCACAAAATGACTCCACAAAATAAGAAAAACTCCCACTCCATTACAGCATGATAGGTTGCTGTGGGCCATCTTTTCTAGTCTTACCCAAGTCCATTTCAGAGAATGGTAATACCCCAACTAAATTGAAAGATTTAGGGTTCTATTTACTTCATTTCTTTGAATACTAAGTAGACTTTCACCACTACAGTAGCTGTACTTTTGTGTCCCCTGTGTGACATGAACATTGATGTCTCATGTCATTCACCTTTGGCTACCCAGACACAGAGAGCCCCAAATCAATCTAAAACTCGTTTGGAAACCTTTCCAGTGAATTTCATTCTCATCATTAAATTAAAGGGAAAAAATATGCCCTCATACACGTAGTAAAAGATTAATAACTTAACCCCAAGATTACAGAATAATTTTAATATAATGATCTATTTAAAATTTTCCCTTGTTAAAAGAAACAATCATTAGAATAATTATTCTGGATATTCCATTGCTCATAAATTGTATTATTCAAGAGTCATGAGATAGCAGACTCACTTACAGAAGGTTAATTAAGTAAAATACTCCTTTTACAAAACTGTTTCCAACTCACGGGCAGCTAGCCAGACTGGAAATATTTATTGTAAGATTTTATTTAATTATATAATACAGGAAAGGCAGATATGAATGGCAGCTTGCCATGGAAGACTTGGAATTCCATTACTTGTTCAGCTAACACACCTGAAGAGAATTATCAGTGTAACTCAAGGTACATGCATAACTTCTCAATACTCCCTGTTGGTGTTCTGAAACCTAGATACCTCTGCCATCCTAAGTACTTCCAGGCACAGCATCCTGTTATTTCTGTTGCATCTTGCATTAAGCCCATCTTAAGCAGGACTTCAAGAGTTTGATTTTACTTGCAGGTATTCATAACAAAATCTAATGACTAACTAACCCTTTTCCCATGCTTTTTCCTCTTTTTCTTGCTACAGGTGAGCTTTTCTCACCTGTAGCAAGAACACCAATGTAGCTATTATTATTACCTATTCTTATTTCCAGCTGTTTTCTGTTCTGGTTGCTGTCAGGAGATAAACTCGGACAAAATGGATAAGAGGATTACTCACCAGATACAGAGGTTTTTACAAGGAGGCCACTGGGTTCTGCAGAAAATAAGTTTGTCTCACTTAAGACTCCAATGGGCAAGCATTCTCATCACAAAACAAAATGCCACAACGCTTTTTCATTTGCCTCCTTACTTGAAGGTTTCAGAGACCATGAGTTTTAGTACAAAGGCACCAAACTAACTTCTCCAAGTCCTTGAAGATCTAAGACATGAGGCAATCAGCTGTTTAATACTTACACAAATCAAAATGTAAATTTACGTGTGTAACAGTGACTCTAAAGGGTAATAAGCAGGCAGCCTCCTCCCAGACTCATTCAAACCAAATCTTTCTTTCTTCCTTCCTTCCTTTCTTTCATTTCTTTCTTCCCTTTTCCTTTCCCTCTCTCTCTCTCTCTGTTTCTCTTTCTTTTATTTTTTTTTTCTTTCTAAATAAGCTATTCAGGTCAAGTTATTAATGATAAATTGGTGCAATTCTCTTAGTATTTTTAGTCCGCTTGGTCATGTACATATTTGAATTCTGGAACAGAGAAGCAAATAGTTCCTTTGCTGTGGCTCAGTGTTTACAGTGAAGGGGTAAATAGTGTCTCTGTGACAAATCAGAAAGAGGACAACAGTTTCAAGGCAATCATTTATATTCTGCTGTGAACAAACTGAAAAGCAGCCACTGGTTATTAAAAGCTGAAAGTATACAATCCATCCCTGCTTGCATTAATGCTTGCCAAAGCTGTCAGGGGTTAATATGTTATTTTTGGAGACAACATATTTCTCTTCCATTTGAATGAGTTTTTTCCTATTTAGTAGCAGAAAAAGCCAAGAAATAATCTTAGGGATCATTTCTAGAATATGAGGTAGACTATTGCTAGCCTTTTTAGGCTAAAAATTCTTGTACTTTTGGATATCTTTTCTTCCTACAGACTAATACACATCAAACAAAATCAACTGAGGTGGGAAATCACCAAGAATGAGCTACCTAGTTACAGGTTCTAGTCCTGAATCACTGCTAAAAACCATGGAATACTGTCTAGAGAAAGTAACCCCTTGCTTCCCACTGTAATTTGAAGTTTAGCTCACTCAGTTGAGCATGGTGCTGAAACACCAAAGGTCACAGGTTCGATTCCCATTCGGTCCTCATGTGTTGTATGATCTAGTTGAGAGGCGTCCCTGCCCATGACAGGGAGGTTGGATTAAAATGATCTCTAAGGTCCCTTCCAGCCTAGGCTATTCTATGATTCTATGATTTAAAATGAGCAACAATGGAAAAAACATGGTTCTCTGGAATCAAGTAGCCATCTTTTGTCTTTTTTTAAATGCCAGCTGAAGATAAGCATACTCTAACAGCTCCAAGAGACAGAAGAAAGGTCACATTTGTGACGTGCAACCAGGTGGATAAAACAAGTGGTGAGGCAAGGCTGGTCCCTAGGATTGCACGGGATGCTGGCTGCATCCTCACCTCACTTCTGAAACAGATTGAACAATGTGTTTCCAATCCTTTAAAATGTATCTGCAAAGCAATACAGTTTTAGGTGAATGTATAAGTGGTTAAAGAAGTAGGCAATACCAATCTTACTCTTCAAGTGAACAATTAAGGGAGGAAATGGAACCAGGGAGTCTTTGGGCCTGATAAAAGACAAGGATGATGCACTGACATTAAAATTACTACTCACTAAACTAATGATCAGTTCGTGGTTGTCTGATACTTTTTTCATTTTTCTTGTTGTTAAATGTACTAGTTATGTTTTGGGTTGGTTGGGGACATGCAAATTGAATACACTCTTTTGTGGTGACCGCCTTTCAATTGCATCGCTAAGTTGTGTGTTCAAGACATCACAGACCTCGTAAATGCTTTCTAATTCATATGGCATGACTCTACATACATGCTGCATCACAGGACAGCATGTTTATTCCCTTCCTCTAGAAACCTGTCTCATCGCTATACAATTCCTTAATAAGTGTATTTGGTATTCTTAATAATAGCATTTTTTCTACTCTGAGTTATATACACAAGAGATTTCACATTTATTACTTTCTCCTCACCATTTTTTCTCTGTACGGCAGCTTACACTATCTTAACAAATAGCTGGTTTTCAGCTGCCTTGGAGAAGTCCCAGACTCTTTAATATGTTCTGCAGGGACTCTCCAATAGGCTTTCCCTGTAGAAATCTGCTGTTGAACACGGAATGTTTCACAAGGATTGAGAGAAGGGCAATACTGAAAGAGAAATTCCCAGGGAAAAAATGACTGTATATAACCATTTTTCTATAAAAAAATAGCTTAGGGTAATAAGTCATGCAAAGAGTACTTAGTGCAGAACTAGTCTTCTCCTCTTCTTGCATCTTAAAAGGCAGCAGGCAAATTTATGAATTCAGTCACAATTGAACAAGTGCTCTGGATCTGTTTCGGAAATGAAATCCCCAGAGAAGTTTGCTGTTTCTGTTCACTGACTGGAGACATTGTACTGGAAACAAACAAATGGTCTGCAATTCACAGCCAGAAGCAAAACCAGCTGGTAAAATTCCACATAGTGACATTCTTCTGAAGGTGCAAGCTCTGCTCTTTCGGGATTCTTTTTTTTTTTTTACCCTGTTCTGCATTCTGTACCCTCTCAATGCAAACGAATAGTGCTGATCTCCGAGATAAAAGAACAAGATTACCTAAAGTAGCTGTAATTATCAATTCAACACTGAAAAACTAAATAGACAGAAGTGGTTTCAGATTCTTCACAGCTTTCTAGCTATTCTGTATGCCATTCTGTCAGTATTTTCAAATGCCAACATACTTCACAATTGACTGCCGACATGGTCTGCAAATCTCCTGCAGCGAGCAAGGAACATTTGTGTAATGGAAAGCGACAGTACAAACAAAGGCCTGGCAAGGTCCTGTGCAGAGATCCTCCTACGCAATGGGAAGCAAAGAGTTGTTCCAAAGCCCTGAAGGGCGACTCTGAACATGTACAGCAAACTACAGGACTCCCTCATGACAACAACCAAGTATGGAATGTAAACTGTTAGGCTTTAATCTGTATTTCTGGGTCTGAAATCTGCAGGGCTGATGATCCTTTTTTTGGAGCTAGAAGGAAACCAATTTAAACAAGTTGACATGGGGACTGCTGACTGCTAAGACTGCTTGAAACTGTTTTCTCATTGATTATGCATATATACAAAATCACAACTGAATCACAGAATAGTCCTCTAGAGACCATCTAGTTCAACACCCCTGCCAAAGCAGGATTGCCTAGAGCACATCACACAGGATTGCATCAGCACAGGTTTTGAAAGTCTCCAGAGAAGGAGACTCCACAACCTCCCTGGGCAGCCCGTTCCAGTGCTCTGCCTCCCTCACACACTTCTTGTGTTCCAGATTGTGCCCATTCGCACTTGTCCTGTCAGTGGACATCACTGAAAAGAGTCTGGCTCCATCCTCCCTGCACCCACCCGTTAGACATTTATAGACATTGATACGGTCTTCTCTCAGTCTTCTCCAGGCTAAAGAGTCCCAGCTCTTTGAACCTTTCCTCAAAAATGAGATGGTCCAGTCTCACATTCTTGTTGCCCTCCACTGGACTCTCTCCAGTAGGTCCCTGTCTCTCTTGAACTGGGAAGCCCAGATCCGGACACAATATTCCAGATGTGGCCTCACCAGGGCATAACAGAGGGGAATGTGACCTCCCTCAAACTACGGATGATTGTTACATCATAACTACTAGGAGAAATAGTGGCTGTGTCTGCCACCAGAAGAAAAAGTAAAGCCTTTAAAATTACAGAAATTTTAGAAGTTGATAAGTTTTCCACAGGGGAAAGACTTCTGTGTTCACAGAACAAGTTACTTAGAGAGGCTGACATCCACCAGAACCCTATCTTCAACCACTAACAGTACTTTTAAAAACTTTATTTCGAATATACAGTCCAAGTTAGGTAAGAGCATCAAATTACATAGTTGTATGTAGAGCATTCACTGTCTATCAGTACAATGAAGCAAAACGCTCATTGCTCTTCTTTTTTTTTCAGAGGATGCACCACTAACTATAGATAATTTTTATTATTTCAAGTGAAAAGCGGAAAGATTTTAATTTCTCATTTTCAAACTGTGCATGCATTCAACATATTTGCCATATCTTGCACAGATTAAAATTTCCACTACAGTTTTCAGCTGTTGAAAACTGTGTTCTAGATATCAAAAGTAAGGGTTAATGCATGATCATAGTCTAGTCACAGTTTATTTTCTCCTGACTGAAATTCTTCATTCGAGGGAGATTTATTTTTCTGTAAATATGTACTTCTCCTTCATTTCTGATCGTGATACAAGTTTCTAGTTTCAAAGTTCTGCAGTTTAAGCTCGGAGGCTGCAGGGGAGGTTGTACTGTTTTGGTCTGATTTTGTAATAGATGGCCTCTTTTCAGTTACAGTATGGAGATTTTAGCTCATATACATCTTGTGTAGCTATAGCTTTAAGAAAGACAATACAATTACTATTAAGTACTACCAGTTGCAAAGTAATCATTGCAACTAGTATACAGAAAACGAAGTAAAGCTGAAAACCAGTTGATTTAGTACTTAGCTGAACAACTGAAGCACTTCTTTTGTTTATAAATGTAGAAGAAAACACGTGTCCTTAAAACCTATTACGTTTTTATGCTTGTGGAATAGGTTTTAAAGACAGTCGTAAGCTCTGTCCGATGTGTACAAAAACAGTCATAGAAACCCAGAAGCATATAGGAAACATGCAACAGTATGAATAATTAATATAGTGAAGTATCCGCATGAGAACAGAGAAACTCTCTCTTTGGCAAGAACAGAAACAGCTACGACTCTTCGTCATCATCTTAAAGGTACTGAAATCTGTAGTCCTGAATAGCTGTAAAATAGAAAAAAAAAAACTCCTTCCAAAAACTAAATAAGCTGAATCAAACTGTAACACTTTTCAGGACAGCAAAGAAACTGTTCAAGTGAAAAACAGTTTGAAGGAGACATCCTCAAATTATAGTTCATCCACAGATCATGGAAACAAGACACAGGCATCAATTTCTGAATCAACCTGAACAGGCTGAAAATTGCCACAAGTCCTTAGATGTTTAAAGCAGGAAAAAGAGGCACAGTGATGAAAACCAAGAAGATACACTTCAATGTGCTTACCTTGTTTTTCACCAGACAACAGAAAAAAATGTTGGAAATACCAGTAACACGGATAACTTTAGTAATAAAAAGTGATTGGAGCAGCTGCTTTGGTCAGTTGATACTGATTTTGCTCACTCAATTTTTATTTGTTATATGTAGTAGAAGTTGTGTACAGTACTGCCAACACTGTTCTTGTATGAAAGATAATATAGTTGTGTGAAAATATATCAAAATTAAGAGCAAATTTTTAAAAATTATTTCAGTCCTGTCCCTTTTCTCCTAAAAATTACTGCTATTTGAATATATTTAACTCATTTCAGTATGGACTAGTATTAAATAATCTCTTTATTGCAGAGGACAATTGTACATAATCTTTCCCTGGTCCTGTTTCTTCATAGTTAATACCAGTTTTGTTTCTTTGTAATTTAACGTACTTGACTTCACGTAGTTTAATCCCATTCTATAGTAAAAGAACTTTCTTTTAAATTTGCTTTCTGAAACAACTTGGCTTCTGCAGCAAGGAAGACATGAATTTAGTAACAACCTAATTCAGCAAAGCTTTTTTTGTCCATGAAATGATTTTGACTTTGTCTCAAAGATAATTTTGCATTGTGATATTTTGCACTCGGACATATTCAGATGGTATTCATGGAAATACTAATAAACTGCTTAATAGAGAGCCATCTGAGGTTTTGATTGAGATAAGTCATGACACGTGAATTTAATTTCATGAAAGGAATTGAACTGCACAACTTTCTATTATTTCTGAGGTTGCCTGTGTTCCACTTCTCTATTCTGGGAGTTGTCTCTTTTTATTCTCTTCGCTATTTAATATCCAGCATCACTCCATGATGTAGGAAAAAAAGAAGCACAGTTGTAGACTCAAAGCCCAGTCAGAGTGAGTATAAAATGTTTTAAGAAACACCTGGACTCACTGCAGAAAAGGTCTATTTCCAGGACATGTAGATGCAATGCTAGAAAATTAAGCTAACCTTAATATTAACCAGAAAAACAATGCACGTAACATAACAAAGTCCCACACTGAAATAATATTTTAACATGAATCTCCAGACAGTGTTAGGTAATCTCTGATTATAGCTCACTCTAGAGATATACTCAGAAATACAACAATATAATTTAACACCTAAAGTTGATAAGATGCAAACTGCACCAAAAGCTTTCAAATACCAGAGCAAGTCAGCAGAGGTGGGCACAAAAATGAGGCACGGGAGCTAATACACATTCCTACCTTTGTCTTCTTAAAATAGGTACCTAAAATATATTCAAGAGAACTCGACTGCAGAGGCCTAAATTTTTGATAAAATAAAATAGAAAGAGGTAAGTACCTTGAAAGCATTACCAGATTGGAATCTTAGAGCTAAACAGTGTAAATATTTACCTCCCAGAACATTAAAACTGGTGAGAAAAGAGTCTCCTTATATATGGAGACTGTATGGAGAAAGTAGATCAGTTACTTGACGGAGTTGCCATTTTATATTCTCTCTGCCTTTGAGCAGAACCCCATTTTGATGTTAAGATGGTCTCTCTGCAGAAATGCCCCAGAGAGCACAGCTGAGAGAAAGGCAACAGGGTGAGAAGAAAAACTAGAGATTCCATCTGGATTACAGCTGCCTGCTTCAGAATTCAGCTCTATCAATCAGGGCTGCAAAGGATCTGTCAGGTAGAAACGAAGAGTAAATCCACATGGGAAAATGTCAGGAAAAATCTGATTTTGATTAAAATGTCTTCACATAAAGCAACACCACAAGCTCAGAGCAAAACACTGAGACTGAACTCTGATTTTCCTAGCTCAAGCGCTCCTTTGCTCTTTTTCCACATATTCTTTCTACATATTCTTTATAAAATGGCTACATATATGTAATATATATTGCATTGTCATTTTTAGAATAATTTTTCAAGGAACTGCAAGTTAATGTTTTTACACGATTTAAATTTTAGATTGTTCATGAACCACAGAAATCCTAGAACTTACATAATTTTATTCAGTTTTGAGCAGGGATAAGAAAAATGTGTTTTTAAAATAACACAATGCATAGGACTATAGCTCTCATACTGTGACGTCCAACACATATTCACTAATCTTTCAGGATATACACATTTCTTACCCTTACAATTTTTTTTTTCCTGAAATATTCTGTAATATTTACAGACTGAAAATATTTGCAGATATTTACCAGGGAAAACGTTTTATGTCAATTTAAATGAAGATTTGAGTATGGATAGGTCAAATAACAATTAAAAAATATCAACTTGAGACACACTCATTTGTTTTCAGTTATGTCACCTTGATTTTCAACAGCAGAATAAAGATGCACACAGTTAACTACGTTGAATCCCTCAAAAGAAGACAAAGAATCATAGAATCATAGAATCATAGAATCATAGAACAGTTTACCAGAAGGCACCTTTGAAGTTCATCTAGGTCAACTCCCCTGCAGTGAGCAGTGACACTTTCAACTGGATCAGGTTGCTCAAAGCCCCAGCAAGCCTGACCCTGAATGTCTCCAGGGATGGGGCCTCCACCACCTCTCTGGGCAACCTGTTCCAATGTTTCACCACCCTCATTGTAAAATATTTCTTCATTATATCTAGTAGAAATCTACTCTCTTTTATTTTAAAACCACTGCTCTTTGTCCTGTTGCAAGAGACCCTTATTAAATGCCTGGCTACATTTTTACAAAATAATTATAGTATGTCTAAATGTAACTTTATTATAGAAATTATGGAATATATAGTTGTCAAATTAAATACAGATTTTTTTCTGATCCTTCTGATCCTACTGAGATTAAGATTTCCAAATATAAGTCTGAAGTGGAAGATACAACATTAGACATTCATTTCACAGAAACAGAGCAGAGCTAGGCTGAATAAATCCCTGAAAGACACTCTGAATACCAAGTCTTCAGCATCAACTGTTTCACTCTACAGATCTACTCTTGCTTCACAAGACTACTTGCTTATGAAGACATAGCTGGAAACTCATATGTCTGTCTCCCATAAGAGAAAGGATAAAAACTTTCCACGTTGCCCAATTACTTGACTGATTCCTGAATATAAAACAAGAGTTCTGGTACAGAACAGCATCAAACACCCTAAATTCACTAGAATATAGATGTACTACCCTCTTCTATTGACAGGAAAAACTAATCTTCCAGAGTAACAACTGTATATATATTAAGAACAGAAGTTTGGTTAGGAGACATACTAGATTCTTACATCATCCAGGTAATAAGGATTTTTCTCTCATTTCTCTGTTAATTTGCTTTGAAAATCCATCATCAGCTATCATATATAACTATTGTTATACATTCAGTATGAAAAGAGGAATACTTATTAACATAGCATGGGGGTAGTTCCAGCGAAAGCTGCTACAAGCTAGATGGAGACGTTGTGTGGGTGCCCCTTTGCCGTGCCTTACATGCTTAATTCTCGGTTGCTAATGAGGGGACAGCAGATTTCAGTTCTTCTTGTCCCACGAGCAATGAATGTGTCTCTGGAGGAGATTTCTGTGGATACAGGCTCACTGTATCACTTTAGGAAAACAAAAATCAGATCAACTGTTTTGGAAAACATTAAAAGCACATATCACATATCACCTTAAGGCACCATTGACATACGTTATTTGCTATTTTTAAAGTATTATTTCCATTTCTTATATACGATTTAAAAACTTGTAGATTCTAACTCCAGCAGCTTCACGATAGCTAAGTGAAGAAGTAAATTGGTGATCTGCACTGAAAAAAGAAAAATCTATATTAGCACATGCAGCTTTCTTTGACATTTAGAATAGCTTTCATCTGTGACTGCAAATGTACTTGGATTCCTAAGCAGCTGACCCTTCTTTCTTGTGCAGTCTCACTAAATTGATTTTACATACACTACCTTTTTTAATGAGTTAGCCAACCATTTTGCTCAAAGTAGTGAAGCTCTCGCTATCACCTTTGCCCAAATCCTTTAAAAACAGAAAAAGAATCAAGCAGAAGACAATATGTTCTATATCGCGTCTTTCCATTTCCAGATATTCCTAAGGCAATGAGAAAACACCTACAATGCAGTAAGCCTGTATGTAACTATGGCAGTGATTACACACCTCACAACAGTTCACACCGAAATTTGAATAAAGCATCACAGTATATGTTAGAGGGAGATAAAGTCAGTTAAGATACAGGTTCTTAATTATTCTTTCAGGGTGATCCTGAGCACCCTCTTTGGTGCTCAGGATAGAGCAGAATAAATTACAGAGCAGAAGAAATTATATGTTCATATATGTCAAGCTTGACTGTAAAGACACTGCTACAGCTCAAAAACACCTAGTGAAACAGGATATCTTCAGGAAGGAAAATAGTTTCTGAAACTATCTTCCTTACGTTAGGTAGTCTACAACAAATATCAAGGAACTTTCTCCTTCTTTTATAAAAGACTGTACAGTGTGCAGATTTTTACTTTGTCAAGCAACAGCTACGGTAACAATATGCAGGCTTCCTGTTTACAGGATGACAGATCTAACCCTGCAGTTGGTGCCTAGCCGTGCACCAACACAGCCGCAAGCCTGAGGACTACTGTGTGGGTTCTGAGTCTCAAAACATTCTGATCAGTTCACTGGCTCTGACTTAGACATGGTCAAAGTAGTCATCTGAGGAATGTTAATAAGAGCAAATTGTAACTTGCACATTTGTGCAAGCAAGCGCTGTAGTGTCACCCAAAATAGTGGGACAAAATGAAGGCAGAGAAAGAGAAGTAGGGAACATCTACACACATTTGAACCGTTACAGCTAAGCACTATCATATCTGGGCACAACAAAAATCAAGAAAGTTCTAAATGCAATTAAATATTCCCCTACATCTTACATTTATGTATGGCATACTGAAGGCTTTTGGGTATTGTTTAGTGTCTGCACCAGCTGAGACAGAAAGAGCTGCAGCTGACAATAGCAGAATACTGATCTCTCAGCAGTCATTATAGAACGAGGACAGAGCTCGGTTAAGAATAATCTTTTTACCCTGAAATCATGTCCAATGACACCATGTTACATACAGCCATACTTCCATAGGGCATGCCATATGTCTAACAGAGTAACCTGCAGCACAATCACTTCCATTTGGTCTCTTAAAAAATTCCACCCATTAAGCTGCACTGCTCTTGCACAGCTGTTTGGCTGCTGTCTCATGCTGAGAAATGTTCTCCAAACACACTAGTGCTGCATTGGCACATTACACAAATCAGACTCCTCCTATGTATAGATACAACAGTGTTGTGGCTAGCTTGTTTCACATAAATTGCATCATTTACCATCTGTAATCTCTCTGCTGTTTTGCATTGAATATAGTCTAAGCATGAATTTGAATTTACCACCAGGGACAGGTGCTTGTTTCACTCTCTAAGCCCTGCCCAAGTACCATATGTGCTCCTGTATTTTAAAACCTGTTTAAACACTATAGCTGCACAATACTTCTTTCTTCTTTTTTTTTTTCTTTTTTGTTTTATCCTCCTTATGGCTAAAAGCCCCATTTAGTTATATATTTTATGCTTCTGACAGACTGTGGCTCAATTGCTTAAGTATGAAATAAATAGTATTATATCTTTCAGGTTCATGGTAGCTGCAATATAAGTCACATTCTTATTAATGTGACATGTACTATGTGTGCATGCTCTGACATTATAGCTTCTGCCATTCCCAAATCTTAGCAGCTCAGACAGAGCTCTTTGTTTCACAGATCCTGTTTTCTGCTGTTGTTTTTCTTGTGATCTACTTCCAGATCTTACATGCAATTTCTTATAGATGTTTGTGCTGAAAAGTTTAGTTGCCTTCTTTTCTTCACTTTTGGCAATAAAAATTTACGAAATATTTTGCAACTGCAGATATCAGGAAAAAAATGATTTTCCATGCAAAAAAAATAACAAAAGACAGATTACAACTTTTTCTTATGTTATTAAAAAAAGGCTAAGAAATTTGAATGCAAAAACAGTGGTCTCTAAGAGATAAGATGCGTGCATACATGATCATAGTTCTTCTTTTGTTGTGCATTACAATCAGTAATAACAAGAACTGAAAGAAGGTGCACATAGAATAAATCTGATGCCATACATTCATTATCATTAAAACAGACATAAACACTAAACTCCAAGTCTACTACAGAGAAAACATTAGCCTATTACATGTGGGGATTTTTCCCATGTTAGATGGCTAGTAAGATAAATTCCTATCAAAACCATGTGAGTACAGGCATTTATAACTATTTACCGGAGTCACGAAAATGTCTGTATATCACCATCTCTCTTTGTTCCATATGTACAAGGTATTAATAAATGATTGGTCTAATTAAAAGCATGGAAAGATATATTTAAGTGTACTTTTCTAAGAAAGGAGCTTGCAGAACAAGAGTTGTATTCATTCATAATAGAAAAATAAATTCTCAGAGATACTATGACTGCTCTGTGGTTTATCTGACATTAAGCAAAGAATGGCTCCAGTTTTCCAAAGATGCTTGTTTTCATATGGTAATAATTATAATACTATTTATTACAACTACAGGTACTTGCTCAATAAGAAGGTTTCACAGGTATAAATTGTTCAGATCTAGCACACCTCAGAAATTTTAATATCAGTACATTTTAGAACTAAATTTTACTAATACGGAGAGAGGGTTCATTTCTTCTTTAAAGAATATACAGATGAACTTTGCTGAAGACTGGTTCAGTATTTATACTATAAAACTAAATCAGCTTTATGAAGCACCACAGAGAACACTTGAGGCATAATGCACTCCAGTAAGACCAGTAGTAATTTCTCCTTAGTTTCAAAAAAAGGCAGCCATCTGAATGTTTTCGTGCAAAAGTTAGGAAAATGTTGTCCTAACTGACCAGGGAGGATTTTGCTTCCTTATCAGTTGTGCCACTCTCTTTTTTCAACAAAAAGCTGAAAAAACAATAACAAAACCCAGTAGCTCACTCAACTGAAGACAAGGTTAACAATCTCAGGGTGATCAAAAGGAAAACCATGTTAATATTGCTATATAATTGGTTTTTAAAATTAGATGAAGAAAGGCACTCCTCCTTGTTAGGAGTTTTCCATTCCAAAGACCTTTCTGTTACAGTTAGGAAAACTAAAATCCCATTAGAAGTGTCATCTTCCATTGTCAACAAGAAAACAAAAGTATCCTAAAATACACTGACTGGGCAAACCCAAAGGGTTTGCTCAAGAGTTTTCAGGAGTTTGCAGAAATTTCCAATGCCTATTAACATCTCTATGAAGAGTATAATGATAGGTAGGGTTTTTTTCAGTTTTAATAAAGGTATATGAAGAAAGTACTTAGTAAAGCCAGGTCTACGTATTCTGGTATTACTGTGATTATTTCTGTCGTTACGCTTGTTAAGAGATAGAGAAGCATAGACCTTAGCAAGGATGCAGGTTTCCTGTGTGAAGATGCTTATACTAGTGCAGATCAATCCTCTTCTGTAAGGAAAAAGCAGTAGCAGAATAAGCACTCTGTTCTGCACTGTGACCACAGGGAGAAGGAACACAAAGGGAAAGGAAGTACATTTGCCTGTGCTTCATTAAACAAGCAATACCAGTTTCAGTGGAAGAACTCATGTCTGAAGGCAAAGCCTTACATTTCTTGCACATATAAGATCCACCTTTCCTCTTTTAATTTAGCCATTAGGTCCCTCCTTTTTGCCTTTGATGTTTTTGAGCTAAGAAAACGATTCAGAAACTTATGAATAGATGTAGGATAACTGAGGCCTATTCTTCTAAACTCCGTCCATCTTCTAGTAAACTAATCCAATATGTCTCAATTTTTCAATGGATCTCTGATTAGAATCCCCTCCTTTCATACCAATTTCATACACAAATTATTGAGGCTTGTGATAGCTAATAAGACTGCCTTAAATTCAACACTCACTACAGAACTAAAATCCTCTTTGATGACAGAGGCAGGAGGAGAACTCAGAAGCCATCATCTCCATCTTCCTGTATCACTCAGCCACTATACTTAATATATGTTTTCATCAGGGAATAAATATTTAGAATATAGATGAGCAAAATATTGAAAACACATGCTTAATTTGAGGCACATCTTGGTATAACCAACTCACATGCTTAAAACTCAAACATTGGTGTAACACAAATTGCATTGAAGAGTTTCTCCTACAGAGGTCCCCTCCAGAAAAAAAGAGAAATAAAAACCTTTGCTCACTCAGTTAGGGAAGGAAGGCCCAAGCCAGGCTACATAACTGCATGCTCTTAAGAAACAAGTGGAGTCAAGTGATTCTTTAAATGATCATCTCATTCAGTATTCCTACTTTCCAGGGGTTTTTTTGAAATGATGAAAAATCAATGTTCTGATTGATTTTCCAATCATCTTTCATTTTCATCTGTAGGCAAATGTCATTAATATTGAACTGCTCTGTAGAAACGCTTTGATCTATTAGTGTGCTACATTGTTGTACAATTAGAGCTCCCTCCTTAATTTCATAATCTATTATACTCTGGACAGTTAAAAATGTGTAGTTTTCCAGAGATGCAATTAGCTTTTTCTTTCAAATGAGGGTCATGCACATTTCATACTTATATCATACCAATCATGTAATTTTTATTTATTTTCATATTGGTATCTAATTGCGTTTAAGAATATGGAACACATTCAGAGCTGAGTCTAAAGAAAAAAAATCACTAGCAATGACCTCTTTTTCTGACCTCTCTATTTTTTTCTTCCATGTACTTCCTGGAATAAATCAGGCTTTACTGTACCAACACAGAAATAAACCAAGATTGTAGCTGGATGAAGCTGACAGTGTTTAATTCCGTGACTCCATGAGCACTAGATGCAAGTAAAAATAGAGCAAAAGGGAAGTATCCATAACCACTCTCTCTCAAACAGGTTTGTGCTGCTTTTGTCCCCAGAGTAACTTAAGCAACATCACAGCAGTCTACATTGTGCTGAACAGAGCCCTGAAAGTGATCTCAGCATTGGGATACCATATTTATTGCACCATAAAAGCACGGTGGAGAGAAATAAGTTTAAAAGCCTGAAGCAGCCTAGGGATTCTCTGTGCTGAAGGAATGTCTTATTGAACTGCTATTTTTAAATATTCTATTAGAGAAATTGGCACAAATCTGGAGGCTTAATGGCTCACTTGAAGCTATTTATTGATAAGCAACGTGCATATCTCTCAGCTTTCTGAGCATTATACTGCAGTTCTCATATGGTACTTTTTAAACTGCACTTTATTAACACTTCATTAGAATCTCATTAAGCTCTTCAAAAATATATAAGAAATCAAATAGGTCTCTTTTTCATTCTTTGAAACCATACTTGCATGACTGTGAGGAAAAGGAGAGAAAAGCAAAATAACAAAAGCAGTAACTCAGCCTTATTCCAAGCATCCCACCTCAGGCAGTGATGTCAGAGCACGGTTTGGTACGTGATTGATTTATTTAAATACTGTATGGTACCAGATGTCCATAGACACTGCTGTTACTGTGCCAAATTATTATGATGTGGTATTATTTTTGTGGAGCTTCTCCTCTTGTGGCAAAATAGTGTCCCAGCGTAATAAAAACTTTAATGCACACATCAATACTGTATGTTCTCTTCTCAATAAAAGAAGAAATTAAAAAAAAATTAAAGGAATGAATGGAAGATTGGCATGAAAAAGAGGACAGCCTTACCATGTTTTGCATTGAGGTCATAAGTGGATTTTTTCTTCAGGTATATTTATATTCTTATGAAACAAGATATCACTACAAAATTAAATATTTGAAAATACATTTATATTTTTTTAATTTACTCAGTCTAAGCAGCAGAATATAGTGCCACTTCTCACCATTTCATACCTTTCCTTTTATACAAATAAAGGTCTCCTGAGTGCTTGAAATTCTCAATTTTTATGTATACATGGGTATTACAAAACACTGCTTCAGCTAAAGACTTATTGATGTAAGTATTTGAACAGGAATGTACTTATTTTCCCTGAAATATGGTGCTGAATCTAGCTTTAGTCTAGTCCTTCATTAAATGAGATTTATAAAATACAATGGTGGTTTCTCCCTAAAAGGTAACTTCTAAACGCACGGGCTAAATTTTCAACAGAAGGATAAGTTTTTCAGAAGCAAAGTTCAAAAAAAATCTAGAAAAATGGATAATTAGTTCAAGGGAAAAAACATTATTAGAAAGCAATTTTCTGAATGAAAGATGAGAGTAAAGCAGCTTTTTTTTTTACCTCCTTGGCAGCAGAAGGCTGTGCTCTCAGCACCTGTATGACAGTTGACTTTTAGGCATGTATCACATTTTGACATTGTACTTGCTCTTTTCACTTAGTGAAAAAGTACACACACAAACGCAAGCAGATGTATTGGTGCAACCTGGCATTATTGTAGGTGTTAGGGGGAGAAGGTTATAGAGGATATGAACAAGTCAGAAATCATTATTTGCTAATGACATCACTTACATACTTATTGCAAGCCTAAGACAGCAAATTTTATTTACTCTAGCAAAAATATGTATTAGTGACCAATTGATTAGAATGCCTAACTGTATGTACATGGTTTTACTGTGTATTAGGTTTGCCTGGCCAGATTTCAGTGGTGGTGGGGACTATAGGGGTGGCTTCTGCAAGAAGTTGTTAGAAGTTTCCCCTAGGTCTGACAGAGCCAATGCCAGCCGGCTCCAAAGACAGACCTGCCGCTGGCCAAGGCTGAGCCTATCAGTGATGATGGGATAGGAACGCCTCTGTGAAAACATACTTAAGAAGCGGGGGAGAAAAACTTCGCCACACAACAACTGGCAGGGAGAGAGAGAGGAGTGAGAATATGTAAAGACACCAAGAAGATCAGTGAAGAAGGTGGAGGAGGATGTGCTCCAGGCACCGGAGCAGAGTCCCCCAGGCTGTGGTGAAGATCATGGTGAAGCAGGCTGTCTCCCTGCAGCCCACAGAGGTGACAGAGTGTAGATGTCCACCTGTGGCCTGTGGAGGACCCCATGCTGGAGCGGGTGGATGCCTGAAGGGGGCTGTAGTCCCATGGGAAGCCCACACTGGAGCAGGTTGCTGCCAGAGCCTGTAGCCCATCGAGAGAAGCCCACACTGGAGCAGGCTGGCTGGCAGGACTTTTGTGACACTGCGGGGGACTCATGCTGAAGCATTTTTCCCCTGAAGGACTGCACCCCATGGAGAGACTCACGTTGGAGCAGTTTGTGATGAACTGTTTCTTGTGAGAGGACTCACATTGGAGAAAGGTGTGTGAAGATTGTCTCCCATGAGAGGGACCCCACGATAGCCCAGGGCAAGAGTGAGGAGTCCCCCCCAGAGGAAGAAGGAGCAGTGGGAATGACATCAGATGAACTGGTTGCAGCCCCCATTCCCTGTTCCCCTGCACGGCTCGGTGGGAGGAGGTGGATAAATTGGGATTGATGTTGAGCCTGGGAAGAAGGGAAGGATGGGGGGAAAGTGTTTTGGTTTTTTGTTTAAGATCTGTTTTTATTTCTCACTACTCTTCTCTGATCTGTTCTTTGATAAATTTAACTAATTTCCCCCAAATCAAGTCTGTTGTGCCTGGGATGGTAGATGTTGGTGATAGCTCTGCCCTTATCTCAAACCATGGGCCCTTCAATATATTTTCTCCCACTGTCTAGCAGAGAAGGGGGGATGATAGATCAGCTGTGTGGGCACCTAGTTGCTGGCCAGGGTCAAACCACCACATACTGGAAGCAATGGCAGAAAAAAACACTTGGTTTAAACCTGTGGCTTTCTATTTTAATGAACCTGTCACATCATGAATTAAGGCAGAAAATAATTAAATGCATGGCCAGTATTGTTCAACATCACCACGGACTACTAGTACTGTTTTTCTCAGTTTCAAAACAAAGGTTCTAGTATTTTCAATTGACTAGTTTCTTCTCTTGTCTGAGTTTTTTGGCCACACAAATTCAAAGACCTGAAAGGGATTAGATATTAAGGGTCTGCCTAGTTGTCTGAGAATCAAGCTTATTTATAGAGGATTAGGTTAGGCATCTAAATGTTGATCTTAGAAAGCAGGAGAAATTAGTCCTCCTCTCATTTTCCTCTTAGGCAAAAGACCTTATTAATCATTCCCCAATTAACTTTGTCTTCTGTCCTCTCCCCTTCAGTCTACTGCTTTTGTATTTTTCACCCACTCTTGATTACATTATGCCTTAGAACATCTATTAGCAGTTGGAATAACCACCCAGGAAACATACAACATCCTGTTCATATTCCTCCTTCAATACCTCTTAAGAAAGCACACATATTTCAAATTATTCCAGTCCGGTAGTCCATATACCATACAAAAAGTTTTGCTTTTTTTGCAAGCATACATGGTTCTCATATCAGAAGTGGTGGAAGCAATTATGAAGAATTCTTGGGAACCAGGGAAGGGAAGTTTAGTTCAAGGTATTACAGGAGGAACATTTGCTCCAATTGTTAATGAAACCCCTCAGTTAGTGTAAGTGTGTCTAGATTAAACATGAGCAATAGCAATGATTATCCAAGCTAAAATAATGAAGAGTGTTAATGCTGGACAGAAGTCATTCTCATTCCTCACATACTCAGGACAAGATGATGTGGGACATCAGGCAAAAAGAGAAAAAAAAAACAAACAAGAGAAAATAGAAGGCAGAAATAGGTGCAACAGCAAAAGAAGATAAATGAGAGAGGAAAGAGGATAGAAAAACAGATAAGAGTTGAGAGATTTTTTTTCACACATCAAAATAATGGATCATGACAGGTAAATTTATTTGCACTAGGTGAAGTATGTGCTGTCCAAGTATCTGATACTCAGATTGCATCCTTCTAGTAATCTGGCATCATGCCCCATCTTAAGAACCAGAGCACCTACTGTATCCTGAGTCTGCCGAAAGCCACAGCTACTGTCCATCACAACTACAGATTCCTTACCAGATTATACTCAAAAAACTCACCGTTCAGTTCCCTTCTTTTCCCTTATGCACTTTTATTGCCATTTAAAAAAAGTCTAGATGTGCAGTCAGGAAGGGAGTCACACCCTTCTTCAACTGATATTCCAATCATCCAGGCCTATGGACTGTGACTCCTTCAAATGATAATAATAGCCCTTAAGAGTAGTGCTGTATATTAACATAAAAGTAAAGATCACAAAAAGACAAACTCCTCTATGATGCCCTGCACTTTCTGATGGAGACAAGCCCAAAGGGTCAATGGGTAAATAAAAATCCATTCCCATTCAGTTCTTGAACTGGTGCTGCCAAACACCAGTGTAATTTATTATTTAGCTGATGCAGAAGAAAAAGATCTTGAGAACAGTAACATAAAACCAGTTCCACTTCTTTAATGATTAATTACTAACTTTTCTTAAGGAATTGGGAAAAATTTCTTAACTCCATACAGGTCCTCTTTTTGTAACAAACATGAACATGCATGTCAAACAAAGTAGCCTTGGACTGGTAAATTCTTGAAGAACAAGTTCCCTTCAAATTTTAGCCAACATAATTTACAAAAATATTTAAACATATTATATAGGGCAACAGTTACTTGTAGTGCCTGTCTTCATCTCTCTCTGCTCACATTTTTCTTTCCCATTCTTCGTTTTTTCTTTTAAGGTAAATGGAAAGTGGCCCTTCAATGAATGCTTCTCTGTTATTTTTACATCAGTTCTAATTGATAGTTTGCTTGTACCAGCAAAAATAATGAGTGAATAAACAAAGTCTTTTGTACATGGTGTGAACCATAACTCTATATACCATGATTTATGCCTAGTATAAACACACATTATTTTATTTTCCCACTCTGGCAAGTGCAAATGCTTAAAACAAGCAAGTTGAAGTCTGCACTTTCCTATCCATCATGTCTAAACTTACCAAACATCTTGCTTCTAAACTTTTATTTAGTTGTTTGATTTGGTACTTTGTGCACAATCTGGATATATACACCAAAAATATTTCAATACTCAGAGGTACATACTTACCAGCCATTTTTATGCTCTGTTCAGGTCCTGGGGGCACTGTATATATGGATGCTTTAATGTATGAGATAATTATTTAAATCAGCTCTAGGTTTGCTTTTGGTTTTTAAGAAACTTTTCTGTCACAAAAATGTTATTGGCTGGCATGCCTTTTTAGATGCTAGCATTAAATAACAGGTGAGGTCTTATATCAGAATCTACTTACATATTCCAATACTCTTGACAGTCTTTCTATTCATCCAACAGCTGAAGATTGGCTTTATGGTTACTGTTGTTTCGCTTCATGTGCTAAGGTCATTCTTATGCTATATTAGATACAGAAGAGTTAATTTTTACAATGTTTACAGCAATTTATTTAGAATGTACCAATATTGTGCTTTCCCAAAGCAATCTGTATCAAATGTATTAGTTTTTCATATTTTTAGCCAAGACTTGTCAGTATTTTTCATGTGTACTTTCCCTGACACAGGTCACTGGAAGCTGAAATAAAACACTGAACTGAGTTTACACCTTTACGAACACTGGTGTATCCAGTCAACAAAAGTTCCCCTCTGGACTAGGCAGACATTAACACGCCATCTGTATTTATGGTTTATCACACATAAAGCTTCCAACGAGACAGATACGTAGCGGGAAGCACGAAGGCGACTGCATCCTCCCCGAACCTCTGGGAACCCCTGTGCGCAGTCTCTCACGCCGGACCAGCGGAGGTCAGGGAGCCGCACAGCCGCCTTCCCACCGCTGCATTCAGACCCCACCTGCACCTTGCCCTGCTCTATGCAAGGGCTCCTACGGGTATTAACAGTGGAACAAGGCTAAACCCGGCTTAGGCTGCCTGTTTACCTCAGGCCCTGTGCCGCGCTGGAGGAAACGCTTCTGCAGGGTGGTTCTCCCTAGCCCTCCTTTCGCCCGGCCTTTAACCCCAAACAAATGAGCCGTAAATCGGAGTGACTAGTAAGCAACAGAACGAACACAACGGCGAAAGCGGGCCTGCGGCACCTGCGGCCGCCGCCCTCCCCTCAGCGCCCGGGGAGGAGGAGGAGGGAGGCGCCGGGCTCCGAGGTGTGGCGGCCGTTGGCCGCTAGGGTCGCGCGGGGGTCGGGGCAGTGTGACGCAGCAGGAGCGGCGGCAGCGGCGAGGGGCGCGTGCCGGCTGGGGGCGGTGCGGAGGCGGCGGTGGCGCCCGCGCTCGGTGACACACGTGCCCGTCAGAGGGTGCCCTTCCAGAGGGTGCCCTTAGAGAGGCCCTCACCGACCACCCAGGTTCCTCGACTTCGGTTAAGTCTGAGTCAGTGTAAAGGGGCTTAAAATCGTCGGTTTCCTGCAGCAAAGGGCCCCGAGAGAAAGGCTGTGTAAAAGTCAGTAAGAGGACAGTGCCAACAAAATAAAAATACCGATATAAAATTGAAATTCTCTGACTACAGCCCTCTGCCCTTCAACTTTCTGTGACGGGTCATATGTCTAAAGGAGCAGTACCCGAACTGCTCGATGGCTCAGATCACCTCGAAGCAGGATCTTTTTTTTTTTTTGCAGTTTCAGGTTTGTGCAGCTGAGGGAAGCCAACCTCACCTGCGAGGTCCACAAAAAAACCTCCCCCAAAAAACACCTATGCCCTTTTCTTTGCAAACATGAAAGTGAACCCATGCTTCTAGTTATGAACCTACTGATGCCTGTAGCTGGAGGCGACGGAGGATAAAGCTATACCTTAGAGATCTGCAGATATCACATGAGAGTATACACTTGCCTCAGGAGGTTGTTGACAGGTTATGTTCATTAATTTTTGCATGAGTCACACTGTTACTAAATTGATAGAGCCACATAAAAGCCTACCAGTGAACAAAAATAAATAAGAACATTTCTTCTCCCTAACTCACCATCTGGCACAAGCTTATGATACCTTCAAACTACTTCAGGTAGTTAGGGCATAATTCTATAGACTAGCCTCACGGTTTCCATGAATTTTCCTCTGAAAGTGCAAGCAATTGACATTGCATTAATACAATCCTGGGGAACCATCCTGTACTTGGTCTAATTAACCACTTCTGTGGGGTTTTCTAAACGCATTTTTAAAAAAGATTGTTAATTCCACAGCTCCATGTAGTTGCTAACATAAGCTACTTAGATATGAGTACTACTGCTAGGTATTTTTTGAGTTGGTACTTAGTGTGAATAACATAACTACATAAAGTCAGACCAAACCCAGGACTAACTTCAACAGAGACTAAGAGCAGGTGTCTCAGGAGCAGCAGAAGAACAAGGCAAGCCAGTATGCTGCTTCTCAACAGCGCTTCTCCAACCTCCAGCTCCAACTTTCAGCTCAGGGACTGCATTAATCATTAATAGATTTCTCATCCACAAACTTGACCAATCCTCCTATAAATCCACACAGACTTTTAGTATGAAAACTACCTCTAACTCAACATCTGATACTCACTGCACAAAGCATCACCTTTTGCATTTGGAAACAGATTCCTGTGTTTCTTTTCATGTCCTTAGTTTTTGCACACAAGTGACGCGTACTTATGTAATGTTTCTGTTGTGCTCATGATTTTACAGTTGTATTATTTAGTCATTTCCAATACGTAGCTCTTCCATATGTTGTTGGTTCTTGTTCCCTCTCTGCAGATCTCTGTTATTACATCCTTCCTGAAATGGGAAAAAGAATGCCTTCTAAGATTAGAGATGCGAGCATACTATGGATGTACACAATGTCAGAGACGTTACTAAAAAATCCTTCTATTCAATTTGCCCTTTTGATTGATAAGAGCACTGATCAGACATTCTCTTGAAACCCAATATCATAATCCCTAGGTCTTGTTCCCAAAAGACAAAGGTTAACTCAGAACCCATCACTTTATATGTGAAATTAGAAACTTCAGAATCAATTTGTATTGATTTCCATTTAATTTTATCTGATGTGCCTACTGACTACTTCTAGCAACTGCAAGAAAATTAAGATAACTGCAGTTTGGAAACCTCAATACCCAAGTTAATATTAAAAAAATCTGTAGCAGTAAAAAGCATGATGCCATATTCTCTTACTTTGGAAGTGCTGATTTAGGTTTTACATTCCGAATATGGTAACACCACATCACTGATGTGCTTTGTCCAGGCTAGCTATTCTTCCTGATGCCAAAGGGATACACAATGTCCTGACTGATACTGGTTTCCTAAGTGAACTGTGTTATTTGTAGTTACAGGAAAAATTTTGTTATGCATGTATTTCGTGTAAAAAATTAGACTTCCCTTATGCAACAGCAAATACTGGATTTATACTTGGAGACTGGAATTTTTTTTATAACTGCATAAACCCATGATCAACACAGTATAAAAATAAAAGCAAAACTTTTACAGATTTTCATTTGATTTAAATGCAAATAAAACATGTCTAGCCTAGATTCTCCAAGCTTGTCAAGCCCGCAGCATGTGTGAGAAACATTACAAGAGATAAGGCTCAACATTTGTATAGTCTAGTGTTTGCCAAATACTCTGTTGATGAGTTGACCAACAAAACACTAAAAAAAACAAATTACAAACTGCAAAAGAAAAGCAAATTCCCAGATGTCTGTAACCTGCATTTTGTTGATTAAATTTGTTGTGACATAAATAAATGAATAGGTTAAATCACTTCTCTGTAATATTAACCAAGATTTTAAATTGCTTTTATTTAAATATTTAATCACTTGGGTGTAAGCAGATTTGCTGAGCATTATGTGAGTTTGCATGAATCAAATACTTAGTCTTTTCACATTTTAGCTTTTATTACTTCTTTCTTTGCAATAAATTCATAATATATTTTGCCCAGACCTATCTGCTTCATTGCACCTTTTTCATTATCGTCTTTTCAGCTGTAATGTTCCTTGTTCTTGAGTTTCAACAAGGGCAGTCTATTTTGTGGCAGCTACCCTTTTTAGTAGAGTCAGTTACAGTAAATGAGATCTAATCTTCTAGATAGCCAAATATTTTCTTCATGTTGTATTATATCAGCAGTGAATTTGGGCCAAAAATACTTTCAGTATTTGGGTACACAGAATGAAGGAAATACTTAGGCTTGTCTAGGTGCTGAAACAAAGCTACAAATTGTTATCTGTTATTCCATTCTTGAGATATTATTGCTAATTTTATAGTTTTCCTGCATATGTAAAATTATTGCATATTTACCAAAAGAAACTCCAAGAATTAAATATTTCACATTATTGCAAAAATGAGTGTTTTTTCACTTTTTAAGAAATACTATCCAGTGAAATAGAAAGTTAAATACTTGAATCAAGATTGCCATTGCTTTATGGATTCCCATCTTAAATAAATGTTGAAAGATGTCGGTGTTTTCTGATTCCTATGTCTGGGCTTATCTAAGCAGAACCTAATACAGTTTGTCCTACCCCTACAGTACTATCACCCATATTCATAAATGGAATTGCTGGATTATGCGAGATCCACAGTCTAGGATGCAAGCTGGTAATGGCTTTGGCATGCAATTTATAGTTAGTCATTGCACCGGTGCAAATTGCTCAGTTATGCCTGTGGTGATGCAAAAGTTCAAAACTAAGCAGGATTAAGAGTCTGGTTTATTGATTGCCTTCAAGAGCAGGAAGGAAAAAAAAGATGACATGAACCAATTGCTTCTGATTAGGTGCAGGCTGTTGCACTTCGCTGCATTTTGGCCAAATCCACACCTAGGCATAGGACTGCAACTTATAATATTAAGGTTATTAACTTACAATATTAAGGTCAGAAACACAAAGTCACCACAGAGTCAGATTTTATAGTAGCTTGGCAGCAGGAGCTAAATTACTTTCTGGCTACCTGGAAGATCTTCTCCAAAGCACACCAGCTATCAAGCCATGTGGATTTCTGCAGTGGGTGGCAGCAAGATGCACTAGTGAAGCTGCTTGTTTTTAAAACTGATGGAAGAACCACTTGGAAAGCAGTGGATAGAATCATAGAATGGCCTAGGCTGGAAGGGACCTTAGAGATCATTAAATCCAACCTCCCTGTCATGGGCAGGGACGCCTCTCAACTAGATCAGGCAACACATGAGGACCGAACGGGAATTCAACCTCCGACCTTTGGTGTTTCAGCACCCCGCTCAACCAAGTGAGCTAAACTGGCCTTTGCAAATGAATGCTTAGGATTAGAACTGATCAGAGGAGTGAGACTTGAACTCGAGTTCATTCTCTAAGGATTGTTCATCCATTTTATCCTACAGCTTTGGCGAGCTGTTAGGACAAACACTAGGGCTCATGTCATCCTCTCAAGAAAAGTGTGAGGTTAGAGAGACATATACAAATTACTTCTTCCTACATTTAAAAGAAGCCAGTGCACATCTTTCTTTACCAATGGCATTGATATTGATAATTCTCAACAATACTGGTAGCTTTTCAATGAACTGCACCATGCAGAATTGGTCAAGCCGGCTAATTAGTTCTCATAACAATTCCCAAAAGAGAAAGGGTATATTTATGTATCTTTACACTATCTATAAAAACTACAGAATATAGAGAAACTAAGTGATTTGTTCAGTCACAGACAGAATGTAGTTCACAACTAGGTTTTTCATGAAGTGCAAGCAGTTAAGTTATCCTGGAAAATTCTAGTAAGAGTGGGGAGGAGGATGGGTATGATTTGGGATCCAAAGTGAATTACAAGCCTCACTGAGGCCAGTGGATGCCATGAGCACTTTCTGGCTCAGCTGGAGCAATCCAGTGCCACTCTGTAGTAAGAACAACAAATGGGACCTACAGTCTGAACACACTGGACTGCAAAACCAGTGCAGTACAGAACTACCTATGTCCATAGCAGGTGTAGTGATTGCCACTGCAAGGGTTCTGGGTCACTGCTTGCAGCCCGTGCAGCTCAAAGGAGAAAGCCAGCAGCAGCAATTGCAGGCATGACTAATGGGGAGCATAGGCAGAAATTGTAGACATCAGTGTGCAAGATGTGTGGGGTTTGAAACAAAGCAGTTGCACACTATGTTTAAAGAAACATGACTTTATACAAATAAACAAGATTAGACCACAGACTACACCAGACTTCAGAGTCTACTTTTTAATTCTAATGGAACAACTGAAGTGAATAGATTTGAATCGTATACTAAAAGCAGGTACTATATGCAACTATTTTTTAGATTTATGATCTCTACTTTTTGAATGAGAAATCAAATTATCAAAGCACATAAAGAACTGAGGGGAAAGAAAAGAAAAGAAAAGAAGTGATTGCTTCCATCCCTCCATTTCTTGTCCGTCAATAGCAACTCTGAAACAGGTGGCCTAGCTACTGTAAACATTGTGCTCAGTCTTGGATTTATGCACATAAGTCATACTAAAGACAATGGAATTTTGAGTAGTTTCTGTATTAAGAGACCAATGTGTAAAAATGACTGCAATACCAAAGTCAGGGAAAACCATTTCTTTTCTGTCAAAGTTTAAGGCTGAGCCAGCCACTAAACTTTGACAGATGCTTTCTGAGAGCCCACCATCACCCTCCCAAGGGAGGATAATAGAGGAACCAGGGAGAGACTCTGAGGTTGAAGAAAACTTGAACAGGCTTAATGAAAAAAAAAGAAAAAAGGACAACAACAAAAAAAAGAGAATAATACTAACAATAACAATGAAGGTCCCAAACACAAAAAAAAACCCACCCAGCCCCAGACTGAACTCAGCAACAGGCAGGAGCACCCAAGCCCAGAGTCCAAATAACAGTCAAAAAAACCCTCAGAAAACTAACTGGGCTGCAACCCCCCAGAGAGGCAGGGCAAGACAAGCTGTCCCAATGCACAGTGCTCCTCTGCAGCGTGAAAAGAGGAAGCATGAACACGAGCAGCACAGCGAGAGATGACAAACAGCTGATGACAACCCTCCCATCACAGCAGCACTGAAAGGCCCGGGGTCCTTCTCAGGGGCCCTTATATACTGCGCACATGGGAAGGAGCACTGCGATTGATCCATTGGGGTCACCTGACCCACCCTCTTCTCTCCATAGGCACAGCTGCCCCCCCTCCTTCACTGTGGTCGTCACTTGCTCCAGGAGCCCCAGAAAGCTCTTATCCTGGGGCTCTCAAACCAGGATGTTTTCATACTTTTGTTTCCTCCCCTGCAAAGAAAAGAATACATAAGACAGGCTAGAATTTAACAGGAAAAGAGGCTTTTCAGTCTTTGCAATGGGTTAGCTGAAATAATTATGGCAAGTTCCACGTCACTAATACAGACACCCGAAACCAAAAGACATTGTGCTCCTGGTATCAGTTTAAAAATAACTAGTATAAGCTTTGAGTGAACATGAATGCATTTCTCTCAATAACTGTTTTCCAGAAGTTTTATACAGAGACTTCGATTCTACAAGGATCTGTACTTTTTTATTTATGCAGTTGAAGTGAATCTACTGAAATGAGATGCAATATTTGCTTAGAACTTTGCCTTGTTTGATAGGAGACTTGATATAATGATCATAAAGAGTTTTAAATCAAAGGAATGTGAAGATATATTTTAACTGGGTACATAGCAAAAGGAACAATGTTATGAAATAAGGAGATCATGGGTTTCCTATCAGTGAGTAATGTTAGCTGAGTAGTGAATATAAAAATGGTTTATCAGCACCAGACAGTAAAAATCTGTCTGTTCTCTCTTAATGTCTTACAAAGGAATACCCAACTTATTAGATCTGTTTATTAGCAGAATAACTGACTTAAATTGGGTTCTTTTTATTTCAGAACTGAAAGGAAGAAGAATCAGTCTGTCTAGCTTTTAGAATATTGGATTTCACAAAAAAAATCAGATACACATACTGGGAGAAGTTAATATAAGTCATACTATTTATGAATCTAGAAGATTGTCTTCAAAAACTCTGCTCAGTCAAAACACATTTCATCAAAGTGATAATGAAGATGTCACAATTGATCATATAAGGAATAAAACTGCTTCACAGGGAAACACAAAAAAAATAACATCCTAAGCAACCAGGATCCTGCTGGTTAATTTGGATACGAGACTTCAAATGACCTTGATCCCACTGAAAATTAGTCATCCGTTTCATATTGCTTTGATATAAAGCAAAACCCACTGAGATCATGGTGAAAAAACCAATCTTTTCCCAGTTTTTGACCTATGCCGAGAGACGTATGGATCCAGAAAATAGAGAACAAAACAGGAATATTACAAACCTGAGTTCTGTTCTAAGCTCTCACAGAAATATCCTGCATGACTTTGAACGACCCACACCTCATGCCTTTTATTGCATTACGAGTATTTTGCCTGTTGAATGTAGTTAGATGGCAGTCCCTGTGAGATAAAGGCTTTTATTACGTGTTTGTGCAGCACACAGTGCAACAATGTCAGGGCTTAAATTAAAGTCTCTAGCTACAATAAATAAATATGGGCATGTTCAGCAAAACTAAGATAAACAACAAATCAGATTGTACATGACAGTGTAATAAAACCAAGAAAAAGGATTGTTTGGATTTGACACTTTCCAGGTGTTAAATGTAACACTGAGCAGAGGAACATAGTATAGTTTTGATTCTTGCTTTGACATCAAAGTAAAGCTAGAGGGCAAGTTGAGGATTTTTGTAAGACAAGTTCTGCCTTGCAAAACATAATTGAATCTGTTGTAGCAATTACTCTTAAATGGAGAGTCACAATTTTCCCTTTGATAATCATGTTACAAGGTTTGAAAGAGATTTGAATAACAATGCACCTAATTGTCCTTTCACACAAGTGAAAGTTGCCAGTAAAGCTGATGGAGTTACAGGAGTGAAAGCTGAAAACTCAGGCCATATGAGATATGCTTCACTACATCTGTTGAGAGTTAGGGTTGGGCTGGCCACTGAACACTGACAGACACTCTCTAACTCCCTCTCCCTCCCCAAACAGGAAAGAAAAGGAATAAGGCAGAGAGACTTACGGATTGGAAAAGAAAGTTAAAACAGCTATAATATAACAATAAAAATTAACTAATAAGGAAATAATAAAAATAAAGAACCATATATAAATGTATACAAATCTGATATCAAAACTGACTCTTCCCTCTCCGATATCAATCCCCACTGATGCTGCAGAGCAGGCAGCACCAGGTAAGCCCCAGGCTCAGCGGCAGTGGGGAGCTGGAGACAGGAAAAGGTTTCAGGAACTCAGAATTGGGATCAAAGGCAGAAGGTCAGATGGAGTCCTCCTCAGACACTGACCATTGCTGAAGAACAGGAAAAAAAAAAAAAAAAAGAAGAAAAAGACCTAACCCCCGTGATCCCTCAGTTCTGAATATGACATATATGGAATGGAATACTCTTGTGAGTCACTTGTTCTTCCAGTTACTCCCTGGAGGTGCAACCTTTTACTTTCTTGTGACCCCTCTTGCTAGCCGGCACCCCCAGCGTGGCACACAAGAGCCAGCAGTGGCCTTGATCACTACAGGAATAAGTATCAGCAAGAGCCTTTCTGCAACCCAGTCCCAGGCCGTAACTGTAAACATCAGGTGTTATCACTGCCAGTAGCACACACTGTCTGCAAAAACATGCTGCCGACTTCAGAACATGCAGCCTCTTAGAAGAGACTGAGCTGAGAAGTAAAAATCACTGAACAGAATTGGTTCTGTTTGGCTCAAACCAGGACAGCATCAGAAGAGTAAACTTAGTTTTGGTCTTCATCCTTGATAGTTGATCTCTCAGATTTCGTGGGCTCTGGTTAGCAGGTGCTTGGAGATAAGAACCTAACCTTGGTTCTTCCCCTTGGAAGTTATTCTATGCAATAAACAACAGATCAAGAGTTTGTGTAAGCTGTGTTGCTGAAGAGAAATAGTGCATCAATGCTGCAACAGATGAATTTTCCTGAGCACTTCAGGTTTCTTGCTCATTTATAATGTCTCATTATACCTCAGAAGATGTAACAAAGGCATGAATAGCTGAAGTCAGGTTATTACATCAGAGTGAGAAAAGTCTCCTAGCCCACAGGAATTCCCAGGAAGTGTTACTCAGGGTTCTGGGTGCTTGCTGAGACTCTCATAAGTCAAAGATAAATTGTTCAAACGTGGGTGTAAACCTTTAACCAAAGCAGACTACATTATAGCTTCTCCCGAATGGATTGTACAAGCTTCATCATAACCTCTCTTTTGCTCAGATTTGCAATAATGTATGTATCTTATACAGACAGACCTTTTTCAAGCACAGAGCCATTCTAGTACTGGCAGTGTGTCTGTATGTGGTTTAAAACCGAAAACGTAGCAGGGAAACATTTGCTTATTGATGATGTTCAGGATCATGTTACCTATTTCATTTACTGGAAGAGTATGGATGTTGCCTAGGACCAACGGACAAATGCTCATTGTGAGATTTCATAATGAAAACGCCTGTTAGTAAAAAAACACTTTCTCAATACTATTCTTCAGATGTGTCCATCTGAAGAGGGTCCCTTCGGAGAGCCGGCCAAGTTAATGACCATCCCACCAATACAGCTGCAAGTTGTCCTCCCTTTATTGCTCCGGACAGCTCAATATATGCAGTTCAGCAGTGTCCACACGCCTGCCCCTTAACAGAGTTGGTCAGTTACAGGTTTACATGCGCCAGCGTTTTATTGGGTAGTGCCATTCCACTATGCAGGCGGCTCTCGATCCCTCTCTCCCGCTGGCAAGGCTCTCACAAAACAGATAAAACCTCCTTCTCTCCGTGCCCCGAGGCAGCTCCAAGGACAGAGCCTTTGTTTAGGCCCAAGCTGGGTTGTCCAAAACCTTTAAAGGGATACTGCACCCCTGCTCCACAAGAAATTCCTCTACATCCATCCAGGAAAAATTCAAATCATTTACAGGCACCATATATTTTAGTTATTGCTATTAGTAAGCATATCCAAATCACTTACTCTTAAATATACATTTCTTTTAAATTAAAGATCTTTAATTCCATTCATAAGTAATCCAGAAAATTAGTCAACAGTAGATACTAAATCTAGGGGGGTTTGCCATATCTGGCTAATGACCTGTCTAAGAATTCTGTGAGTTCCAGTGGGGTTAGTAGAAGGAAGCTGCTTTACAGAAAAACACCTGTGTATCCAGGTGACGCCTAAATTGAACATAAATGTACCCTTGTGGCAAACAAGGCCAATGGCATCCTGGACTACATTAGAAGGAGCATTGCCAGCAGGTCAAGGGAGGTGATCTTTCCTCTCTGCTCCATGTTGATGAGGCCACCCGTGGAGTGCTTTGTGCAGTTCTCGGGTCCCAGTACAAGAGAGAGATGGAGCTACTAGAGAGAGTCAATCAAAGGGCCTTGAAGGTGGTTAAGGGGCTGCAGCATCTCTCCTGTGTGGAAAGGCTGAAAGAGCTGTGACTGTTCAGCCTGGAGAAGAGAAGGTTTGGGGGTTGGCAAGCTCATTGATGCGTACAAATATCTGAAGAGATGTAAAGAAGACGAAGCGAGATTCTCCTCTGTGGTGTTCAGTGACAGGCCAAGAGGCAATAGGCACAAACTGAAACACAGGAGGTTCCGTCTGAACATCCAGAAACACTTTTTTACTGTTCATAGGACTGATCACTGGTACAGGCTGCCCAGGGAGGACACGTCATCTGGTTATAGTCCTGGGCGGCCTCCTCTAGGTGTTGCTGCTTGAGCATTAAGGTTGGACAAAATGACCTCCAGAGGTCCCTTTCAACCTCAATCATTCTGTCATTCTGTGATTCTATGAGTGCTCTGAATCATTATAGCTTATGTTTGGTAATTCTTGGAACACTGGCAAAAATCTAGATAATGGAAGCAAATTTGTGCTATGACAATATTAAAAACACCTATCAGAGACTATCAGTCTGACATCAGTCTTGGCTAAGAGACTACAATGGCTGGAAAGGACTCTATTACTGAGGAATTAAATATGCCAGTGTAACTACAGCTAAGCAGCATGGGTACAAACCATGAATATTTCATTGACTTGATTGTTTAATGGCATTACAATTTGAGGTACAAATACCTTTCTCCCCACTCCCCTCCCCCCAAAAAAAAAGCAAATGCTGATTTAATAAATTGCTTTGTGACATTTTTATAAAAAAAACCCAACAAAATTAGATAAAATTTAAATTACAAGTATAGAATCTTCACATTTAAGCCAGGATGCAGCAGTTACACTCTACTCTGAAGTATAGACTCTGAGCCTAAAAGAAGATAAAAAATCACTCATAAGATTTACTGAGGAGACTGGAGAGCTAGAAAGTAATTAAAAGGACAGATTACTGACAATAGTTGGACCAGATGATGAGGTAAACTGGCCATGAGTGGCGGGAAAAAAGTGAGTAGCCAAATAACAATCCTATACTCACCAGGGGAATATGTTTTACTTATGGGATAGGAGACTATACGCTATGTCCTTAAAAAGACCATGTCCTGCACTGTATGGTCAGATCAATACTAAGCAGGCTCTTCGTGATGCTGTGGTCAAGAGGGATAAGGAAATGATCCCTGTACAGCTTGGAATTCAAGGCTGCATAGGTTAAACATTACAATTTTTTGTATCCATACTGACGACACTGGAGTTGTGTGTCCAGTTCTAATGGCTAAGCCTCAAGAAGAGTAGGAAATAAATTACAGATTTAGAGAAACAAATCACAAACATAACTGAAATGAGGAAAATGTTCTTTACGATGGAGGACTTTCAACTCTTTCCAGAAAACAGACTAACTTATTTAAAATAAGCATAAATGTCTCTGCATTATATAATTATCTTCAATCTAGTAAAGTCTAGCTGAATGCTAGAACATGCTTAAGTACAGCATCAACTACATTTAATTAGGTTTTATGTTTTTCCAATTCTCCAGCCCACCCTTTCAAGAAACAAAACGGCTGGAGTTCTTAAGACCTCCCAGTGGATGATGACTCACACAGTAATAGGAAAAAAGTGCAGCAGGAACATAATATATGCAGATAGCTTTTTCAGTTACCTCAGAGAGCCCTTTTGGCTCATTTTACTAATTCAATGCACATATTTGAAACTACATGCTTTGAATTATAACTTTTTTCCCTTCAGAATGAAAATATTACTAATTATACAGTGGAACTCCTGACATTTAGCCTCTTTAAATTGTTCGTAACACTAAACTTCACCGACCTCTCATGCATTTGTCTCAAACTACTGCTTATCTCTGTTTTTCTGTGTTCCTTTTTCAATTGTTGTAGGAATACTCAGGTCATGCTTTCAGACAGGAAACATCCATGAGGATTTGCTGAATGCTAATAAGATGATCACATAGACAGTGAATTCCTTTAGTGATAACAAATGTGGAAGGAGATACAGATAATAAGGAAAGGTATTGCAGCAAAGCCATTCTAGTTTCTCTTTTATAGTGTTCCACGAAGCATCAAGCATTCAAACTATATATGACACAAGCAAACAGTAGCAAGTTCTTTTGTGCAGAAAGCAGAGAACAGCCCACTAACAATACTATTGTAATCCAGCAATATACCTTTGAAGTTAACAAAAGAAACAATCACTGAGCTTAAACGACCTGCTAAAGTCTGTATATGATAAGACAAGTGAAGCAACCACAGCTTTGATTTATAGCTGTGCAGCTGAATCTGCCTAATATCAAGAGCCTCTGCAGGAATTAGATTCCTCTTATAGCCTTTGGCTATATGTCTCAGTGAAGTCAGAAAGAAAGTTAAAAGGTCAATACTGTATCTCAAAAATTCAGTGTAAACGTGGTCGTCATTTGATGGAGCCAAATAAGATCTATTAAAACCAATTATTTAGTCAAGGTATTCTGAAATTTATTGCCTCACAAAAGACATAATCCAAAAGACATAAGCCAAATCCATTTGAATCCATGATCGCTAAACAAAAAACTCTAATTCCAAACTGCATCCTCCCTTGACTAATGTTTTTTAACAGAACCAGACACTGTTGCGACAGTTCCTCCAAATTCTTGCCATTTTGTCAGCTCATTTACTTCCTTCAGCATCAGTCATACGTGGCTGGTTCTGACAGATAGGCTTGTGATAAATGCACAAACTTAATTCATCATCAGGGAAGTGGTTGAGTCACCATCCCTGGAAGTATTTAAAAGAAAGGCATGTAGATGTAGTGCTTAGGGACATGGTCTAGTGGCAGTGTTACCTTTACAGTTGCACTCAATGATCTTAAGGTTCTTTTCCAACCTAAATGATTGTCTAATTCTGTGATATTAAATCAGTTGTACTTATCTACTCCAATGAAAAGTGAAGTAGATGATAACAATCTGATTAAATAACATAGATATAAATGAGAATGTAGGCTCATGTAAATTTTTGTAGCTTTATTGGTAAAATTAAGTTACTTTAAAGAATTAATTACTATGGATTCTTATTTAAAATATATGTTTGCTACCATATCATAAAGAGAAATGTGTTGTTTGCATGTCTCAAGCTGTTAATGCATCTAATTTCTTCTTAGCGATGCAGCATATCAGAGACAGCTTCTAAATCTGTAAACACCAACAAATTGATGTCAGTCCCTCGTGTAGAAGTCAATTGCATTTTCAGATTAGCCATGAGTTGCATGTATTTTCCACAGAGATATTAAAACACTGTTTAGAAACACTTGGAAGGGAAAATGTATTTATCACTTCCCATAAGATAACAGCCATTGATCTCAGACTGTTGTTCCCTGCTGCCTTCTTTGAATTTGAACCAGTGATCTCTGGAAGTTGTCTTTGCATATATATATACAGCAGAAAAATGCCAGCCAGCATCTAAGCAATATTAAATTCTGTTAATGGCATGACTATTTGCAATCGTTGTTCAAAAAATATGCACACAATCAACATTTTGTAGCAAACTATGCCATGGATTTTATCTTTTCATAATGGCTTATGAAACTTTCTTCAGCAGCAATGAAAAACACCACTGACCTTGTCACTCTCACTTGATTCAGCAATTTCTCTAATTAGCCATGACTGGGCCCTTCCTCAGACTCTTCAGTTGGATCCCACCTAAAGATTTAACAGGTCTTGTTTCATAATATCCGTAAGACAAAGTGTTTCCACTTCTGCACCATCCACCCAGGCTACCTTCATCTTCTGTTTTACCCACTTCAGCTTCCTCTTTTATGGCTTCCACAAATACATCTTACTCCACTTTTGTACATTCAAAATGCTGAGGCAAGCTTGGTTCCTTGTCTTCCTGCTGGTTCCTCCGTCACCAAACCAAAGAACTTGATTCCTCTTTGCTGCCCTGGGAGGTGCCCTGCCCTGACAGCCCAGGAAGCCCCTGCAGCATCTCATCTCCTGGGATGCCAGGGAGCAGCTGGATCACACTGTGCCCAGACAACTGGGAAAACTACTCGGTTGCCTTCCTTCAAAGCCTTCCCCCTGAATCTCATCTGCAGTGAAAATAGAAGCTAAATCAATGTCTGGTTCTGTTTAGTTTGGCTTAGTGTTATGCATATTCATAGTACATTGTGTAGACCAGTACACATTTACGTGTTGTCATTCTCAGTTTTTCTTCGTGTTCTTAGCTGTTTGTACAGAGCCATGTAAAGTAAGATACTAATTCATGGCATATTCAGTCACTGGAAAATATTATTGGCATGACAAAACTCTGTAGCATGGAAACTCAGTATTAATCACTCTTATCTGGAAACCTGGGGATGAAGTGTTGAATTATTTTACTCCAGATTAAGTCACAGCTCTGAATTTTAGTCTCTCTACAAGTTACATGTTGTTTTTTTAAAAAAAAAAAAAAGAGAGAAGAAATCTTGTTATGATTTGGTGGTATTTAATGCTTCCCATGTGGAGCTAGAGCCCTTTTTTAAAATCTTGGTTGGCTGTACAGTGAACAGTCCCTCGGTCTGGAGAAGATGATTTAACTCTACAGTCTGAAGTATTATTATCTCTGAAAATTAAGTATTTTCTCTGCATAAACATCCTATAAAGTTAGGTCAAATTCTAATATTTTTGAATAGTAGGTCAGAGTAACTTCACTGACTTCAGACTGGAGAACTAGTACTTAAATAATTCCATGTTTTCTACTGTTAGCAAGATGGTAGACTTCCCAAAATTTGTATGGATGACAAATTATATCCCCAGTTACTTCATCCAAAATGATATTGATTAGTTCAATACCTTTTGGCACTATGCCCAGAATTGTCTTAAGTAAATAATTTCCCTATTTTCTAAAGATTTCTTTTCTGTCTTAAATTTACATAGTTTTTGTAACAAGTATCTTTGATTAAAAGCACCATTAAGTACACTTAAGAATGAATGGAACCAAATTCGACTAATTCATCATTTTCAATTCCACAAGCCAGTATTGGTAAGTATAGAACAGCTCTGGCTGTCCTTCACTGGGATATGGGTAATTTTTCAAAGCAGGATGCCTGTCCAACCTGGAAAACTGCCACAGGGTATCTTATAAAAATTCCATTCACCAGCATTGCTGCAGCTATGATGCTCAGTAAAATTCTGCAGTGGTTGTTGGCTGATCTTTGTAGAGTTTACAGTTTTTCCAGACTCTGAGAAGTTTCCTGTGGCTCCCTCTAAGTGACCTTGTTATACTTGCATTCTTTTCACTAACAGTGACTTGGTTTTCTTTACAGGTAGGTATTCCTAAAGTCAGAAACAAAACGGAACTACAAGTTTTAAAGATGAGTATCTGCATACTCAGGTGCGTGGTCTGCAAACTCAAAGGAAAAAAATTGCTCCTCTTTTGTCCTCACTGTTTTTTTGATATACCCAAGCCATGCTCAACCTCTTGTCCACTCCCAGCCTGCTCACTGGGATGGCTGAGTGAGAAACAGAGAAGGCCTTGGGACTGTGAAAACACTGTTGAGCAACAGCTAAAGCACTGTTGTGTTCAACACCTAAAACACAGCATGAAACGAGTTGCTGTGAAGAAAATTATCTCCCTCCCAACCAAAGTCAGTACAGTGCTTTTCAAGAAGTGTGTGTGTGTACTCTTTTCTGAACAATCCCTAAGGCAGAAGTTTTTTCAGTCCACCCTCAAGTGTGTGGAACTTTTTTGGCTTAATACACTGACAGTATTTACCTGGTCAGAACCAGGTGTCTTTGAGTGATAGTCTGCTTAAGCACAGTCTTAAATTTCAGTTAGTGGGAGTAATCATTCAGACAGATAAAAGAGAATTCTTTAGTATTACAGAATGGAAACAAAATGGTCACAGAGTTCACTAAAGTACTTTGCAAAACAAAACTGAAAAATATAAGTCCTTCTCCCTGTCCTGTCAGTCTGTCTGTTCATTGAAGAGCTGCAGCATAGTAGAATCATGCTCATTTGCAGACATGACTTGGCTAAGAGTAGCTCCTTCTTGCAAGAAAGTAGATGTCCAGGCTGAATTCTATACCCAGCCAAGTCGCGTGGACTGCATCCCCACTGACTAGCACATGACCCAGAGTTCAGTTCTGAGAGGTTGTTCTGCTTTACCTCAGAGAGGTGTTTTTGTAGAATGAGACAGAAGGTGCCTCTTCTTCCCTCTCAAAGTGTGACACGAGGGCAGGTAGGAGAATCCAAGCACACAAGGTTTGCTGGACAGTGCTGAAGGTCGGTGATGGGCTGAAGGAAGCTTAGTTCACAGAAGGTATTGGAAATGGTCTCTGGCACGTGCTTTTCCCTGGATTGTTCCTGGGCATCATCTCAGAGAGTTCGAGTTGGCAGAGACCAAAATAGTGTCAGGAGCTAAGCAGCATGAAGGATACCTCATTCAATCTCACGCCTTAACCTAGTGCTATTTTGCAACATAGACAAAACCACAGGGTCTCAAAAAGACCTTTTGCACCACAGCACACAAATAAAGAAGGCCGTGGTCTTAGGGATGTGGGCTTCTATTGCTATCTAACCTACAGCTCCCCCAGACTGCTATAGTTCCACAGCTAACAAACCATTGGCAAGCAACTGTTTTCTTGCTAGAGATGAAGCGTTATAGTGCCGTTACCAACTGGAAATTTTAATAATGTACCTGAAATTAAGTATGGTTTCCAGGTAAAGTAGATTTCCAACTGTAGCCTGAGAACTCAGATCCATACAGTTTGTGCTCAGATGAAAGCCAGGAGGTATGCTAAGCAAGAAGAGTACTGTGTCATGGGTTTGGGAAACTACATGAACATCAGTGCAGAGAACCGGTAAGCTGCAGCACAGCATTCTCAGAAGATCCAGCATTCCTGTTCTTTGACTTTGCCAAAGATGAAGCAATCATGAGGATGCTTTTGACCACCTTTGTTTTGGGACTTTCTGTCTTTTCCAGCTGATGGCAAAACCCTGCATACAAATCACATGATTGCAAAGAAATTCAGTTATGATTTCAGCATTTGGTGCTGAAAGATCTGTTGAGAAGCTGAAGGAAAAGTGGCATTTGATGCAGAAGCACAAAATGCAAATATTACAAATATTGCACAGAACTGCAAGTTCACACCAGGATACCATGTCTACAAAACTAAGGAGAAGCATTTTGCATGCTAAAGATTGCTGTTCTTTAAGGACTCTTTCACTGGTCCACAAAAGTGCCCTCTCCCAAGCAATATGGAGGTAGGATCAAGGAAAATTAAGATGCTCTACAAGTTAACATCTGTGCCATATGTGGTGGTAGTAATGAGTAATCGATTGCTAATGCTTGTACTGTTTTATGGATTGTGAAATACCTTGGGACATGTTTTAATGACATGCTACAGGATATTGAAATGCCTGTTTTGCTTGTTTTTTCAGACTCCTGGTGTGAATGTACCACCAATCTGCAAGGGTTACAGTATGCCAAATTAATTTTATAGATTGTGTTGATAAAGGTCAATTCATTTAGCAAATAAAATATCAGTTAATTGTATCTCTGTGCTTGCTCATTAGGGACATGGGGTGCCATTTAATTAGTTCATGTAAAATGCTGGAGCTTGTGTGTGTGTGTCTGTGCACATTTTAATAAAAACTTTTTTGCAGATCAGTGGCTTTCTCCTTCTTGCATTTAAAGCATTGAGAATGCGTGCTTGAAGACAGTAACTTAGAAATATACTGACAACAAGGAAATGTACTTCAGTCACTAACTGAGGTTCAACTTGTCATGCAAAAATGGATAGGAAGGCATCTTTGTTAGGAAGAGAGAAAGATTTCCTGGTAGATCAGTACTGAATTCAGTAGGAAAGGAAATTTTTTGTTCTTCCAGGTATGTTTGGCTCAATTATTCTGCATCTCTTTCCCAACACTGGATTTGCAGCATTGCCCACTCCAAGTTGGTCACTCCACACATAAAAAGAAACTGGAAAAAGCATCATCATATCATCATAGAATCATTTCAGTTGGAAAAGACCTTTAAGATTGAGCTCGTTATCTTAGCACTGCCAAGTCAACCAGTAAGACACGTCCCTAAACACCACATCTACACGTCTTTTAAACGCCTCCAGGGATGATGACTAAACCACTTCCCTGGGCAGCCTGTTCCAGTGCTTAACAACCCTTTTGGTGAAGAAATTTTTCCAAATATCTAACCTAAACCTCCCCTGGTGCAACTTGAGGCCATTTTCTCTTGTCCAATCCAAGCACTAAATGCAGTACGGCCTCATAAATGTACAACCTTAACGCATCATAGGCCAGTCGGGAGCTGTTGCCAAAGACCAAATGATGGGAGCACTGTCAATCACATCTGCAAACTGCACACATAGGAGATTTTGCTGGACTGCTGGTGAGTGTCTTTTCTTTCATGATTGTTCATTTGGCACTACTACCCCAACCTAAGAGTGCCCAGCTTAGTGAGATTGCATTATGAAGATTAATTGTTCCGTACTGAAGCCAAAATTATGGTGCTTGGCCTATTCTCCTCATCTGTTCACCAAAATGTAAGTATCCCTCTCTGTGCAATTATCTGCAGAGGAACACGTCTTTAGCTTTGTGTAACAGGTGTTAGCTGGCCATTTGGAATCAGCAGGTCTCTGCTCGTACCATATAGGAAAAACAAGGGTTTAAGTGCTCAATAAGTCTTTCTAAAATGTTGTACATCTTACAGTAAGTAGATGCACAGAACGGTCAGAAGACAGAATCAAGGAGCTTTAGGGATAACAGGAGCTGGGGCAGGGGTCACCTGTACTCGAGGCTGTCACTTGCGTCTTTATGACAATCTCATTGCAAACTGAACATCTAGAGAGGCCAGAAGAAGGAGGCTGGCATGTACTTGAGGTTTGAGGTAAGAGCTTCAGGACAGAGCCTGGAGACATCATAGCTACACTATTGGCATGCATGGAATGGAATCTAGGCTGTTCCTGTGAGAACTGATTTTGAGGAGAAAAATAATCTTATAATACCTTACAGATAACCTCTGTAGAGAAGTAACTATAGCAGCTCCCAGGTCTTTGGCCATCTTAGTTTGACAGGGTGAAGAGATGTATAGTGTGAAAATTTGTTTATTTTAAATAGAAAAACAGTAATCTCTGTGATATTGTAAATATTTATTACTCTCTTTGTGGTAAATAATTTGAATTCCCTTCTGATTTGGTGAATGTTATATCTACACTTCTGTGACTGTAGATGCCGGTTCTACGACGGGAATCAAATTTACTCTAGTTAAGATACAGCCATCTCTCTGTCCTACGCCCCAGTCTGCTGTCATAGTCAACTCTATACCAGAGGAGCCTCACTGGAGCAAGGTACTTCGGAATGAAGGAGACTCCTAATTTGTACTTCTGAGAATAACTTGATGGTTCAGAGCCAAAGCAAGGTAAAACTTCAATAAAGCTGTACCATTGTAAAATTACTGTGAGCAAGAGCAAAATCAGTACAGGTATTGCTCTATATCTCATGCTGTTGAGCACACCTCAAACTAGACTTGATCCTCAGCTCCACTGCCTCCATATTTAGCATGGCATTGCAACTGTTTAAATATCCCACAGACAGAAAGGGGATGACTAATTCAAGAACCTTCTTTTATTAATGACCTAGATACTTAATCAGCAGCTGTTTATTTCATCCACCTTTCAGCTATTTAAAGATATTCTGCTTGCTCGTCTTTGAAGTTCCTTGTTTACCTCTCGTTGAGTATGTGACGAGTTTTGACATACTGTGCTAATTTAATTTTGTTTTTCAAGTTTGTGGCATGAGAACAGATCTTAAAGCTGTTTTTCATTGTATTTTTATACTCTCATAGCTGAGAGATAATCAGCTAGATTCTTCTAGAAGCTCTAGAGGTTGTAATACTGACAGTAGAAAGAAGATGGAGCACTGCTGCACCCCAGAGCGTGCAGAGCCTACACATGGGCTACATCGTGAGACTCCATAAATAGGTTCTGCATGAGGCAACATGATAATCCCTCCACCTCAGTTTCCTGAAGTGAACTGCCTTGTTAGGAGCTTGAAACAGGTATGATATCACCAAATAGCACTGCATGTATACCAATGCATCTTAATAAAGCTCAGGTTAAGCTGGTCCCTGGTGGCAAGGCGGCCTTCAGCTGCTGGTTTAACTGCATTTATTTGGTGAGGAGTAATGAATTACTGCTACTGTGAAGCATGAATATTTTATGGGTGGCGATATTTGTTAATAAATGAGTGTTTGTAAGATTTGGGCTAGCAAGCGGAGAGTTAATGCCAAGTTCTGTAGTGTTGAAGCACAGATCAGGTATTTCTTGACATAAATAGATAAACACTAACTTTCCCTGGTGGAATGAATCTTACTGACTGCACAATTCTTCTGCTGGTATTCATTATGCTCTGGGATGAAAATGTCACAGTTTTGGTTTTTTAAAAAAACTTCTTATCTGGTGTTTCACTCGTTATAACAAATTACCAGATATGTAGATGAGTGACAGATCTTAATAGTGCTGACATCTGGAGTGTTTTAATTAGACATATATCAGCAGTACCCTTATAACAGGAGTGCAATATTTGTTTGCTTCTATCTTGCATGGCAGTAGAATATGCTTGAACACAGAAATATTTTTCAATTTTAGAAGAATGCATCCAAGCATTAACCTTCAGGTTATAAGTCATTATCTATGATTAATGACCAAGTGGTAATAAACAGCTCAAAGCAAAGATAAAATTAATGTTGTAGCCGAACATCGGCAGATAAAACTTGACTGAGCAGCTGTGTTTCTAAACGAACTCTCACCTAAAATGTCAGATAATCCGTGTCATATTATATAGTAAATGTCTTGCTCAAAGGAGGTTTGACTGATAAGTATGCTATGTTGTTAAACTAGAACTAAGCTTCACCTAGGAGGACTTTTTTTTTTTTTTAAACACTGACAAGTAGCTGTCCTGGTGGTGAACCTATACTGAAGTGTTTTCTATTTTCTGTGGGTGACAGTTCAGACACTAAGCATTCCTGAAAGACAGAAAGAAACCTAGGATGCAAAGTCTGCACTGTTTATATGACAGTTTAAATGGGGTGTGATGACACAGAATACTGCTGTGTTTTTCTCAAAGAAAACAGGAATCAGAAGTATAAATTTCACAGGAATTCACTGTTACAGTTTCCCCAGGAAGCAGACTAGGGAGAAAGAAGCTGATGCAACTGAAGAACATGTAGGATTTCTGAAATCCTGCATCTGAAACTATTTCAATTTCTTCCTTCTCTAAACCTCAACTAATACATTTGAGATCATTTTTGTGGGCACAAAACACAGAAGGTCATTTTCTTAGGTACAGAAGAAAAGCTGTGAATACTTCAGGTGATGTCATTGATACTAAGATTTTAGAAAACCATCTTCAAATTCTAAGAAGTGTAAGTTTGTTTTCAGAGCTCCAATTTATATCAATGTCACCATCATGGAATGTGCATAATAAACCACCCACATACAGACTTACATGGCAGGAAAGCTCCTAAGCTGTGCTACTGTCGAGAAATGAGTTCCAGCAGCACCTTGATACAAGCTACTGCCCAAGCCACACAGTGCTTGTGCATTATTCATGGTCAAGAGTATGAGAACAGGTGTTACATGGAGTAAGCTTGGCATTCAGAATAAGCAGCTTTTTGCCCTCCAGTTTGAACCTTCTTGGAGGTATTTGAGTTAAAATTTCAGAATTATTTCTGCAAACACAGAAATGGCAAATGTTTTCCTCAAAATAGGAGTGGTCCTTGGCATTAACATCATTCCACAGGCTGCCAATAAATAAGGCATGTTGTCTGCAAAGCCTACATTGTGGTATGATGCAGTGTGAAAGATACTGCTGTGGCTATGTTAGCTTAAATAGGAATGTCTATACCAGGGAAGTGCTTCCTCATGGGTAGTTAAACTCTGTGTGCTACTATTGCGCAAAGTTAATTTGTATGACTTGAACTACCAATCAATATTTTTTCCATTAACTTTGCAGTAATGAAAGGCACTGGAGTGAAACTATTGATATATTCAATAGCTAATTCCCAAATAATAGCTTTGGAAAGGATTTGTGCTGACATTATTTATCAGCTATGAGAAAGGTTTGACTTTCCAATATTTTCAGTTGCTTATATAAGTTACAAAACAAAACAAGTCCCTTAACCTTTAGTGCGTACTAGTTTCTGTACCAGCACTGAGTCTTTTCTTCACTATAATTTTCACTGACCTAGGTGTTTTTTTTATCTTTTCTGATTTTCCTTTGCTGGTGAAGATGTAGATTTTGATTATGTGTGGAGCAGAGTAAAAATACCTACTGTCTGCAAGTAATCAGAGCAAAACTGTAAGTGTGCCATTTCTCAGATTCCTGGAAAGAGAGAAGATTAATGTCTTGTAGAAGAGGTGTAACGCCTGATCCTGGATTCCTTGTCCAAGTCTTCCACTGACTTCTGTAAGGGTTTGATGACTACAAGAAAAAAATGAACAGCCCTAAAAGGACGGATCATCATCGTGTTATCAGGGTTCCTAGTGGTTTGTTAATGAATGACTTTCTTCTTGTTTCTGGCTGCTAGTTTGTTCCACTAAACAGAAAAGAAGCTTCACTTCTTCAAAACATACAAGTTTTTGATCCCGTGCAGAAGCAGCCTGTAAAACACAAACCAGCAAATCTTAACCTCTCCCCGTGCTCACATACAGATGACAAGCAAGGCTCATCTTTGGTTTCTGTTCCACAGGACAAAGGATAAATTTTTCACTGATCAAAGAAAGAGATATTGACAGGTCCCTCTATTTGCCCTCACCTGCATCATGTGGTCACATCTATTTTCTCTGATTTTTCTCCTGAGTATATCAACTGAGATAATCACGCTCAGCCAGACACAGCCCACCTTAAAAAATCACTTGCAGAAAGACACTACAAATGGTGACTGCTCCTACAGATTTTCTCTCCTTCAGGAACTGGGACAGTCCTTTAATTCTTACCCAAATGTCACAGTAGAATTGTTAGCTTATTTCTAAAGATTAAAAATTCAAGACTTTCTCAGACTTGGTAACATCCAATCATATTTCAAGATTGAGATTGAACCCTAAGAGAAGAAGGAATCCAATTACAAAGATGCACCAGTAATTTTCAAATTGCACCAGTTTAAAAAGTCTTTTACCAAAAATCAATTTCTGTAATGTGAAAGGAAAAACTCCAACTGTTGAATTAATAGCCTTTTCCCTAGATTTTAACCAAATCTGAATTTCTATTTAATATATGCTATTATAAGTAGGCAGTCCCACATCTCAGGACAAAAATGCTTAATGCATAACAGTGCATAATATATAAAGGAAAAAAATAATGGAGCGGAGAGGTGGGGAATAGAAAGCCACATAATTCATCCAAGTTCAGGATCATTTTTTTCTGCACAGTAGAATTCAAAATGAACCTGATATGCTGATTCTCCTGTGGATTTCCTGCTTCGTTACAGAATAGCCTTACCAAGACTTAAAATTATTACTATATTTTAGTAAGATTCCAAAGCTGCCTGTTTTTCTTCCAGTTACCTCAGAAGAGTTAGGGTAAATGGAAGGCATAGGTAGGTAATAAAAGAAATGCAGCACCTTCTCCACGGACAGTCCTGTGTTTTTACTGTCTATTAGCCCTCTGTACTATTCTGAGAATCCAGAACTTGAAATTACTTCTGATAATGAAAGCTCCCAGCAGTCTCAAATCCCAAACCCAAGCATTTTCTCAGTATGTGAATGCCAGTCTCATGGGGTAAACCATAGCACAAAACAGGTCAAGAGAAAGATAGTAATGTAATGCAGGGTAATCTCTGCATGTATCTTCCTCAAGAAGGTATAAAAATGTTGGGAAAAAAAAGGTGATTGCACTGGAAATTGTTGGAAAAGAAAGTGCTTCTAACAAATCAGAATACAAATCCCTGAAACATGCTGCTAGTCATAGTGTGTCGCAGAAATTCATGTTAAAGTTACCCACTCCACTAACTGCAGTGGGCTTCTCACAGGTGGTAAATGGTTTCGTCATAAAGAACAAGGCAGGGAGGACAGATACAGAAGGAAGGGGCAGTAGTTAAGTATATAAGGCACTTATTTGTAGCTTAAAATAAAGACAACACACAATACAGTGTGCTGAGCTCTGATTCATTGCCCTTTTTCAAATTTCAGGAACAGACATCTAAAATAACATCTGAAAGCACATTGTTAAGATACTGGAGGGAGCCTACACCTCTCTATCTGAAAACTAATATAAAAATCCTTGTTATCTGTCCTCCACAGCCCCCTTATTTTAGTCATTTACAAGTATAGTTCCTAAGGTCCTCTGCATGTTCTTTTAAATATGAAGTCCTAGATAACAAAAGCTGCTTCAAGGAGGCACTGATGTGTACAGTCTGACCTGACCTTCACCTGCACCAAGTACAAAACAGTAGGTACAGATGGTGGCTGGACAGACATCTTGATTTTTTTCTCTCCCCATCCCCATCTTGGATACTAGGACCTAAACGTCAAATGTCTGTATCTAACATAACTGTCTTATACGCAGAGCAACAGTCTCAGAAAAAGCAAGCACACAACTGTATTTCTGTATACCATTCTGGGACTTGTGCACATCAGCATGTGTGCACACAGCGCAATTACATGCACAGTTACTAGCTGTTTCCTATCTATAACTTGCTGTTTGCCCGTGCAGTTGCTGTAACTGTGAGCAACACCCCAGTGACGGTTCTGAAACTTTAGACCAATGTGCCATCTAGTGACAATGCAGATGATCCCGAAAACCAAACTCAGATTCTTCCTACCATTTTATCTGAAATAGAGATCACCGACTCTTACCACATGAGCCCACTTCAGTTCGGAAGAGATTTTTGTTTTTATTTTTTTACTTTGTGCTGCAAGAGAAACTTTGGACTCTGTAATCATGAGTTTCCATTCAAACCAGTGTGTTTGTTTTGACAGAATGCTTAGCCTGCAATGGACAATTTTGTAGATGCTTTTTCAGCACCTCAACTTATATTTACTACCCACATTCTTAGGAAGCCCTCCTTGATGGTGGTCCAAGAACATCCTAGGTATTCGAGATGCTATACTGGACATTAATAACCTTTTCCTCTTTTTCTCATTTTTCCTGTCTGCAGTTAGAACAGCTTGATTAGTTTAAAATGAAGTTCATTTATATTTGAATATGTCCAGTTGCCAGGAAACTCGTGCAGAAAAAGCAGATGTGGGAAGAGAATTTAACGTTTTATTCTGAAAATGCCCTTAATTTAGAATTACCAAGTGATCATTCAGCAGAGCAATATCATCACCTGCATTACAATACCTGAAAGACAGTAAAAAGATACAAGGAAACTGACAGAAGACCTTGAGTTTTTAGTACTTGCATGGGGCTTTGTTTTAAATAAAACATTTCTTAAACTAGTCATATATAGGTTGTACATACATTAAATATTTATACGTCTGTCTATTCTATCTATCTATCTATCTATCTATCAAAAGACAACTGTCAAATTAATGCCTAAATGAAGATTAATTACTTTCAAGAATTCTTGAGTGGAGGTTTCTAATGGTGATCACAAGAGAGGCAGAAAACAGTAGTACAAGGTACATACCTATACAAGACAGCTAACATGGGTCAGAACTGTCATGATGAAACACCAGAACAGCCTACCAACACAGGACTTGGCTAAAAGTCATTCGTAAGGTACACATAAGCATGAATAAAGGTCAAGAAAATGAATCAGCTGTTCTCAATAATTTTGTAAGCAGAAGATAATCACTGGTCAGTTGTGGGTGTTTTTAATTGAAGTTACTCACTCAGCTGTTACAAAAGTAGAACAAGATCAGAGGAGCTGATCCAAGCTGCAAAGTACTTGAGGATCTTAGAAGAGAAACGGACAATTAACAAGAGAAACAACACAGAAAAATGTACAGTCAGCTCTGGTAATAGAAGTAGCCACTGTCGTAGCAATGCCGCTGTCATTCTAGATGACGTTTTGTCTAAAGAAGAAATTCATTCATCTAGGCTGATGTCAAAGTCATGTTCTAGAGACAAGACGTGTACAGTAGTGACTGGTGAGTTTGATTACTTCTACTTATGGCATCCAAAACCTCCAGTTTACAGGCTGTGCTGCAGAGCTGATATCTGAATATATGCTAACCTTGTAACTTTTTAAAATTTCGCTATAGAACTATATAACTAGTTTTGTTTGGTTTTTTCTTTTCTTTTCTTTTTTTTTTTTTTTTAAAGCAGACCTGGAATTACTCCTGTCACCACTAAGTCTTGGTTATTGATTTCAGAAATCAGAATTAGGTCAGTTGCCAATGTGGATTGGCAACTGACCTAATTCTTTAGGACTGGCAACTTGCAGGCTAAGATTGTTGATTCCAGAGGATACTGATCAGCTCCATTTAATAGGCCAGTTTTCCCTACAACCAAAATTTAGCTCTGGATAAATTAAACAAGCTCATCTTTGTAAATACATTATCCTTTTACTCATGTATCTAGTATAACCATCAAGATAATTTGCAAATCCCCAAGTCATTCTAAAAAATATACTTAGTTTGTAAAAAGGGACCTGGTGGATTGATGTGTCTCTATGACAAACTTCATGGGCAAGAGTGGCCTTGTTTGTCTGCTGCCTTTTGCTATCAATTCTCGGATGGTACTATCAAACTTTTTAAAAATAGGTGCAGAGTGCTGTTTGGGATGACAGTTCCAAGCCTGCTGTTAGACAAACAGTAGATCAGAAGCAAAACTGCTCTCTCACAAGCATTCATGGGTACAACACTCATCAAAGGAGAATAAATATTGTTTCATCTTCTGAGCTGAAGTTTCTACACAAGGGATGTTCAGCAGTGAAGATACAGTAAGATATCTATAGTCTACAGAGGCATAGTGTTTCCTTCCCAAGGATGACTCGGAGCACTAAAAGGCCACTCTATTGACTCTAGTCTGAATACTTCAGTTTTCCCTCTACTCTGCCCTGGTGAGACCCCATCTGGAATATTGTGTCCAGTTCTGGGCTCCTCAGCTCAAGAAAGACAGGGAACTGCTGGAGAGAGTCCAGCACAGGGCAACTAGGATGATTAAGGGAGCGGAGCATCTCCCTTATGAGGAAAGACTGAGGGAGCTGTGGCTCTTTAGTTTGGAGAAGAGGAGACTGAGGGGTGACCTCATTAATGTTTACAAATATATCAAGGGTGAGTGTCAGGAGGATGGAGCCAGGCTCTTCTCGGTGACAACCACTGATAGGACAAGGGGTAATGGGCTGAAACTGGAACATAAGAGGTTCCGCTTAAACTCGAGAAGAAACTTCTTCTCAGTGAGGGTGATGGAGCCCTGGAACAGGCTGCCCAGAGAGGCTGTGGAGTCTCCTTCTCTGGAGACATTCAAGACCCGCCTGGACATGTTCCTGTGTAGCATAATCTAGGTGTTCCTGCTCTGGCAGGGGGATTGGACTTGATGATCTTTCGAGGTCCCTTCCAATCCCTAACATTCTGTGATTCTATGATTCTATGATATTCAGCTTCAGAGACAGATCCACAGAAATTCACTTCTTCCAGAGACATGAGCAGAAAAATAGGAAGAAATGATCATGACAGCACTCTCTTTATCAAGTACCTGCTACACTGTGACTCCTGGACTGTGAAAGTCCAGGTCAGCACGAAACGCTCTCTGCCTGCTCAGTGATGGTCTAGAGCTAGCAGCCAGCCAGAGCTCATTGTCTCACCCAGGCCTTTTGCTGGAACTTGGACTCAACAGTGGACCAATCCTCCCCACTCTCTTCACTAAAGTTTCTTCTCTCCAGGACTGATAGGATGGGACTGACTGAGAACAGCAAGTTACTAAACCTGACTCAAGCAGCACACAGGTGGAATACCTCATCATAGTTGGGATCTCTCCTGGAAAGGATGTAAATCTGTGAAAACTTAAGAGTTGCAAGGGAATTTCACACATTACTACAGCAAATAGCAGGTTTGGGAACTTGAAATTACTTCTGATAATGAAAGCTTGAAATTTCCCATTGGGAAACACCTTTTTCAACAGCATAGGTTCAGGTAGTAATGTCACTCTTTTATGTTAATATAACTGTAAAATCTGCATTCCCAGTACAGCTGTGGCTCAATTTATAGTTCTTCAGTTTACAATTCTCTACAAGCTGCAGTTATCCACTCCAAGATTGATCCCAAGACACTGAGGGCATCCTGGCTTAGACTCTAGGAGATTGGTCAGATCCCACTCAGGTTGCCCCCCATGATTTCTCTTAACCAAAAGTGAAATTACCAATTCTGTACAGAAGGAAGAGTTCCATTGTACAGAAGGAAGAACTCTGCCAAGTTCAGCCGGAGTCTGATGGAGGAGTTTGGAGTCATTGGCATGTCTGATGGGTTTTGGATAGCTCCCTGACAGCACAGAGATTGGTAATAGTAACAGCTATAGACTGACCGAGGGCATCAATAAGGATGAGTGAAAGTCACACAGTGGAGGTCGCTAGTTCTGCTAAATCACAGAGGACTGGAGTATCCCTCAGGGGCATTTTGTGCTGTTATTCCGACAGGCAGCAATCTGCAGGGCAGAGACTTCAAGTAGCAAGCAGACACAGGGAACTCAGAGAATTATCACCTGCCTGTTTCTATTTCTGTCCACAGTGGTTATTGAAAGGAACTGAGTGGAGCAGGCAGAGAAAGGTTTGTGTGAGCAGTTCCAGTGCCACACTATGCAGTTCACTTTGCTTTTACTTTCCTTCTTGCACAGCTTCTCCTCCTATACCTCCTACATTAAGTAGGAATCGTAGTGGAAGGAGCTTTCTACATTTTCTATGGTGGTACTTCTTCCCCGTCAGTCCCCTATCTATGGTCATAGAGCAGCTACAAGTCCAAATGATGTTTCTGTGTCCTTCCTTGATGACTACTGCAGGTAGCACATCATCCTGCCAGAGCCTCAAGTGGCTGAAGGCAAGCACACTTAAGCTTTACTGCACACTGCTAGACAAACAGCAACTTCACTGGCTTTTAAATCCAAGACCTGATTTAAGAAGTGCGATGTCTATCTGAGTCAAGCAAGGCAATGGTACTGTTTCTAAAAGCCCAGAACAATCCAGCTACCAATTGCAAAACTGGGCTGAGTCACTCACTTTATCAGGTTTGATATTTATAAATATTTCTGTGTGGATGTATATAGGACAAAGCACAGTTCAGCCATCTGCCACACAGCTGGACGGCTTATGTCACACACTGGTTGATCTGAAGGTGGTCAGGTGTAGGTTTCCTGAAATAAAGAAAGAGAGAAAGAAAGACAGGGAGAAGGGAACAATTATTAGTTAATGCAGAGACATCTCTACTATCTTTTTTAGTTTATGTTTGCTCTTCTATTCCCCTTAACAATGTACTATTTCAGCACTTCCCAGGTGCTCATTCGGTGGCAGAGCTAGTGCATCTAATGTGTCTAAGACTTGCTTGCTGGCTTTTTTGAGCTCTTTGGTGAGAAACAAGAGCCTGTGCTGGTGAGATGGACAAGGTGGAGGGGACAGAGACCTGCCAGCTACCACCACAGTCTCATTTTAGTTACAATGAATGTTTGAGTTCTGGATATGTTTGCATTGCAAAGTAAGCGTAGAAACATTTCCATCGATAGACAGGTATTAAAGAATCTGGTCTGATCTGTTTGTCCCTTCCCAAGAAAACAGCACCTTAGTTTGCCACCTGGTGATATGCAGAAGGTGAGCAAGAGAGTCACTTGTGTGGAGTTCAGACAGAAAAGTTTCTAGAAGAAATAGCTGCTGAACAGCAGTAGTAGATGTCACAGAAGACAGCAAAATTGAGCATCTGGTCTTCTTTTCTAAGGCTTTCCCTCTTGCTGGGTTGGGAATGATCGAGAAGCAAGAGACAGCCAAGTATCTGTGCCAGGAATCACAACAGCGATTGTCTCAAAGTGCCTACATAGTAAATAGCCCGGATAACCTTACAAATGTTTAGAAAAACCTCAGTATGAATGTGGGCTGACATGGAAAACATTTTGAGTTGATAGAGTGTAGTGCGGGCACTCGGTCTAGAATAATCAACAACATTTTCAGCAGTTCTAATTACCCATATGCCTTGTAATGGAGTGAGTGTCAGTAGAAGAGTAAACAGCTGAAACAGGGCAGTGTGAACCCTTGGTTTAACTACGAGAAAGTAAATCAATACAACACAAATCTTTCTAATCACTTTCTACTTTAGCTTTGTATCTCAACATAGTCTCCAGAGATGAGCAGGAGTTAAAGGGAAAGAAAAAATGTAGACAAGAAACTGAAAAATTACAAGTTCTTCGGATCTGGAAAATCTAAAATTATTTCATATCATATCTGAAATCATTATTTTAGACATGATTTCACATGTTTTCTCTTAAATGCACATGTCATATTCCAAATGTCTATAGATTAAAAACCTAAAGCTTTAAATCACTAACTCAGAAGTCCAGTGGACTCGTTTCATTTCCAGATGCCAGTCATGTGTGAAACGAGTTTGATACATTCTGTTTCTTTTCACAGCTAGCAGAAGTCTTGGTTCCTTCTTTAGCACCAGAAATATATACATATATATGGTTTGCAATCCTAGATAACATTACAAATTATCATCAAAATTCATCGGAAAAGCTGCACAGAGTTGCTTGCAAGAAGTTGCTTGCAAAGTGTTATCTAGCTGTTTTAAGTGTTGCACTACCAATTTGTCCTATTAAGGAATAACAGTCATAAAGATAAGGCAAATAGCTATACACAACATAAAAAAGAAACAGGATGAGAGATGACAGAGGTTCGCCCTTCCTCAAGAGAATGATTCTTATTTCCACAAATCTGAAGAAACTGACGGAAATTCACAGTGCATATGGCAAATAGGACTGAATACAAAGCAAATTAATGTTTTAGTCAGTTTACCTTGCATGCCCAAAGGAGTACCACAGCCAAAATGTGAAGCCTCAATCACCAGTTATTTATGCCAGCCATTTACTTAGCCTCACCATTAATTATCTTTGTCTGAATTGCTATATTTGGTTGGGCAGTCGAGGCAGGAGACTTGAGATTTAGCAGGAGCTATTGCATATTGCACTGTGAATCAGGAGGTGGTTTTAATGTCATTTGAGAAAAGCCATGTTGTAGTTTGAACTTTAATTTGATATCATTAATTGTACTCCATGACTAATGCTGAAATCCTAAGGGCTGTTTCTCATGGCCTCAGGCGTAATTCCCTAATGATCAGCTATCACATTATCCTCTCTGTCTGCCGTTTCTCAAACATGCATGGGAAATGTAAATGTTACAAAGGCAAATTTAATCCTTCTGTTGTATGATGGAAAATGTCTAAGGAGTTATAAGCAAAATCCCCATAGCTTTCTTACAAGCCACTTTATAAGATTCTTTTCTCACAATTCAGTAAAGTGTCATGAGATAGATGACACAAAGAATGAAGTACCCTGTAGATGATGACAGTGCAACACCCAAAAGCAGATAGTGCACTTAATTGTGTCACATTGTTCTGAAGCATAGATGTGAACAGCAGGAATCAAAGCCACTGATATCAAGATCACAGCATTTAGTATCAAATAGAAGATAAATGCAACTGTCTTGGTTTCATTTCTCTGACAGCAAAGGAGCCCCTTCTAGGTGAAGGAAAGCCAGACTAGGAGACTGACCCAGTACTCCCATCTTCTCATATAAAACAACATCCCTCATTCCCAGACCATTAAGACCAGAGAGTCCTGCTGAACAAGCCATAACATATCTAGGACCATTCTGGGTGTGCTAAAATGTGCAAGAAGTACCAGGACTTAGGGTTTGTTTGGCTCTAGAAAGAAAATGGTGGAGGCACAGCAAGAAAAACAGCAGTAAAAGCTGGTGCTTCTTTCAGTCTCGAGGGCGGAGAAAATTGTTTGTTTAACATTCCTTACCTTTTCATTCCATGTGCGGTAACTATCCTGCCTGCCTGCAGCAGGCTTCTTTCAAGACCTTCCAGCTCAAATTACTCCCTTCTCCACCTCTGCAAAGCCCACAAAAGCATGGCAACCTGCAGCACCAGGAGTTTTGTTATGTGACCTGGCTGGTAATGGCCAGCCTTCCTCCTGGCCATGGTAAAGCCTGGCCTTTGCTACAGCTGTTCTTTCCTGGGTGAGCCAGACTCGGTTTAGTCCTCACGAGCCGGTTGTTTACAGGAACAGGCTCGCCCCAGCTCCGCGGAACCAGGAAGAGTTGCTGTTGTTCAGCCCTTGCAAGCATCTGGCTGTAGCAATAATAATGCCGTTATTTAAATACTTAACGCACATGCATTCCACTGCTGAGATTGCATAGCACAAATTGCTTATTTATAGCAGTTTGTTAAAGCTATCTCAAGATGATTTAAATTAATTCTGCTCGGTCATTTCTTATCTAATAGCTATTGTTCATCACTGCTGAGGTAACTCGAACTCCTGGAAACAGTCAAATGTGGTAGCCTACCCTTTTCATTTACATAAGTTTTGAAAGCTTAGTTACAGATCATTGATTCACCTTTTGATGTAAATAATAATACATGTTACTGAGACCACGACAAATCTGGAAACCAAGATAAGTACCAAATGGCATTTTGCAGCAAAGAGTTAGCTTCTCTGTAGGAGCATGTAATTACATTGCTCAGCACAGCTGATACATATTAACTCTTACTGATGCTCCCCTGCAAAACATAAAGAATTAGGGAATAAGCACAGACACAGAAATACCAAGTTGAAATATTGGTTTTGCTTCTTGTGTGGTGTCAGTGGGATGGAATCTTTCTGACTGTACCTGTGTAATAGATACAGTGACAGAGGAAATGGTTTGAACTTGTGGGAGAAGCAGTTATCTCGAGAAGTTCCATTGTGGGCTTCCTTAGAAATGACTGACTAGAGAATCTGAGAGTAATGAGAGAGGCAGTGAGAAATACGGATGGTAAATTGCAAGAAAACACAGAGCCAGAGCTGCTGGCAAACGCATCACAAAGGCATAGCTTGCAAATAGATGAAATGTGTCAAGTAAGTGAGGTTCATAGTTACCTATGTTTTTGTTCTGTCCAAACATCCCATTTCCAATACTGTTATGGTCAACTTAGTGATTTGCTTCACATACCACAAGACAAAATCAGGAAAGCCCTGGATGCTTATGATTGATCTCAGAGTCATAAAAGACCCCTGTAAAAATCCAGATTTTTTTCCTTATATTGAGTAATAGCAAATGCAGGAGAGGGTGTGTTCAATGGCGTTCTCCTTGCTCCAACAGCCTTTCCCGACATTCTTCAGAAGTTGCTATAACCCAGAATCTGCTTGCCTTACTGGGACAGACTCCTTTGTGGCTTCTGCTCAGTTTCTGTGTGAATGAAATCAAGATCAGTGGGTTCTTCAGTTTCTTGAGATGTCTTGGTCACTTGTTTATTTAGTTTAGGAGTAAAAAAATAACATTCGTTTTCCTTGGTAAGTGGCAAACACACACTCAGCGGTCAGTATTCGGATTCAGATTCCCTGCATAGCACATTAGGGTCTTTTTTTTTTTTTTCACCAAGCAGAACTTCCTTTGTTAAAAATAGGGACAAAAATGAGAACAAGCAGCCCAGAGAGGAAGAGAAACTGTAAACCAAAAAAAAAAACAAAACCCCTCTTTCTCCCTTGCTTACCAGAATTTAAGAGTAATAAATCTCTATAATCCCATTTTCTGGTGGGGAGAAAAAAAAAAAAAAAAGAGTTTGCTTATTTCTGCTGTGTTAAATCTTGCTGACCAGGCCAAAGCCAGCCAAAGAACCAAGGAGGTGACAAGCAACCATCAGTCATGCAGGCACTTCTAAAGACACATCACTGTTGAGTTTGTCCCACTGCCTTTCACTGCACTTCTTCAGTGGTGGTGGCTCTCCAGAACTCTTCCTCTATGTAGTTTATCTTCAAAAACTTAGCTGGAAAACAAGGAGGATACTCCAGTGAGCTACAATGGGAACTGTAATCCCTCAGAGTGCTAGGGCATGTATGTAGAGGCACCAACTGATCAGGCAACCTGCAATCCACATTTGTAACAGCTGTACAGGGGTCTTTTCAGGTGGTAAAGGTTGGAAACTTAATTCACAAATCACTAATTTTTCTTCTGAGTATCTGTCAGCATTACTTGTATATCTGGGCAAAAAACTTTCGTGTTTGAGCCAATGCCCTGCTTTTCTTGATTCTGTGGATCCTACTCACTTGTCAAATGCCTTTTATTTTTTAACACTCCAGATTTAGCAACAACACCTGACTAATTCTGGTGTCTCCGTGTACCAATGGTCCCTTCCTCCTCTTTTCCATGTTTTTTTTAACAGTTCAAGGGATTTCATAAAGCCCCTGAAGCATTTTCTTTACTTGCTTCAGGCAACCCTGTGTAAGAACCACTATTTCACAGATCTATCATTTAACTGAACATCTATCCTTGTTTTTGCATTACTTGTTTCACTTGTTCTAGGAGACAATTGTAAGCATTTACTTTCAAAAGTGCTCAAAATATAATGAACAAGTTCAGCACCCTCTTTTTATCCTGTAAAGTAGATGTAGTAGAAGTCTTTGCATCCCAGACCCTTTGTTGGCATTTCCCTCTTCTTCTGTGTCTGCTGGAAGGGCTGTCCCCATCCCACAAGTGACACAGCCCACAACCACTCTGGCCACCTGCTCTGTTCCCATACCCAAGGTCAGCTCAAACTGCAGAAATTGCTCTGCCAACTGCAAGTTCCTGCAGTCCTCACTGTTCCTGAGTTAGTAAATTAATTAGCTAGAGAAATGCAGCATGCTGTCTTACCGGAGCCTTCCTGGGTGAGGAGAGAGCCTCCACTGGATAGCCTGATTTTCCATCCAGGCAATCAACTTCCACAGGAGTCTCTGACACTTTGAATTTCTTTGCAGCATAATTTATTAGTTGTCAAAATCTGGATTGGATAGTTGTAGCTGGGTTTAAAAGTTTACCTAAAAATTTGATCGAGGTCGGTCCGATCAAAGTTTTATTTTCTCCAGCTCTTTCCAGGAAACTTAAATCCTTTAAAAAAAAAGTGTTCTAGGATTTTTTATTTTCTTTTCCCTTCTCATTCAATTTATTTGAGGAATTTCTACTCCCAATGCAATTTCAGCAGCTTTGATTCTGGTGAGGCCGTGCATTATTTGTCGTAACTTTGTTCAGCAAGGAGTAACAGGTGACAATTTCTTTCCTTAGAAGCTCTGCTACCACGAATTGCAGCACCGCTTTGTCTTTATTATCCACTTGTTGGACTTCAGCACATTGGTTTCTATCAGAAAGAAAATCAGTGAGACAAATCCAATATATTCCTTGGTGAAATTGCCTTACAAGAAAACCAGAGTGCAGGCACAGCCAGAGCCAAGAGGGGCCAGGGAGAGCTTGACTTAAAATGATGACTGCTTCTTCTGCCTCTGGTTTCTATTTTGATAGTGATGCCAAAGAAACTCATGCAGAATGGGGGATTATCCATTTAGCTCTGTTCTTCCAGACCCCTGAGGAAAAGGAAAGCTTGATCTGCAATCCTTTCTGGTTTGTCATTAACTTTGCATAATTTGGTGGTAGCTGTGACAAAGAAATTAGGAAACTTGATCATTTTTCAAAGGCGGGCAGATTTAATAGGCCATGTGGCCTTTCTCAAGGTAACAACCGTAACACTCGAATTCTTGGCAAAATGGCAGCTGAACTAGAAAAGTTTAGAGGCTTCAGTTGTTTTTATTTCCAGATGTAATCATGTCCTCAATCACTTACATCACCATATTTTACTTTTTTCCTGAAAAGTTGACAGGCAAGTAAATTTGCTTTATATTTTTCTGGCCTGTATATACTCTAAATATATACTCTTTTTTTTTTTTTTTGGGGGGGGGGGTGTTATTTGATATTTATTTGGTAAAAAGCACAGAACATACATGAACAATACACACAACACCAGTAACTGAGGCTCTAGACCATATCTACAGAACCTTCCAGAAACACCTGGGGTCTACAGCTGCATCCTGTCCTAGAGGGAAACTGCTTTGTGACTAATTATGTGGAGGTACAAAATATCACCCTTCATATATTGCTGGCAATTTTTGAACAATTGAACAAAATACACTTCTGCATAGGTTTAGAAATGGAATCCTTACATTAGAAAACTAAAATAAATGGCTGCCATCAGTGCTGCTGCAAAACTGGTAGCAAATCTAAAGCCCCAAGTCTCAGTGGCTGAAAACTTCCATTGATACGATCCCTGTTAGGCCATTGAATCTTAAGATAAAAAAATCGGACGCCTTTAAATATATGCACATAAATCAAGATAATTTGCATGGAGAAATACAGCACTTCAAGCACAGGCAGACCATATTAATTTTAATAAAACTGATACACACCACTGCATCCTGCATTGTCTAATGAAAAGAAATAGGGATAAACCAAAAGAAGAGATTTTTCAGGTGACCTGTGAAAAATGTGAGCTATGCACAGCACTGAGAATTATGTGTGTGACAACTCCATGTTTAACAGAATGAAGAAACTATTCCAAAATGCCAGGTTAGCCCCTTGTTCCAGCCGACCACTGCGGAGCCTGCCAAGACCAGCTAGGTAACGCGGCTGGCTGGAATAGATACTTACATCTCAGCAGCTCTAAATACGCCAGGGAGGAGCGCTGTTAGAAACCCAGACACGGGAAAGAGAGGGAGAAGTGAGCAAAATTGATCTGGCTGGAAAGACACAGGTCGTTGCCTCTGTCACAGCCACTCGGGAGCCAGGGATAACTTTGATACTAAAAAACGAGCGCTGTCAGATCAGATGGCACATTGTGACTACCATTAGGCTGTGTGTTGTCACTGAGATTTCAGTTGTGGCAAAGCCTTTCCTCAGCACTTTCTAGAGAGAAAAGACAATAAGATTTTTCTTAGTCTGTTTTCCCATCTGCAAGACAAGGATCAAGCTACTTCCACATAGAAATTTCATAACAGAATGAATGTTTGTGAAGTGCTTGTAAAATTTCAGAAGGAAAGCACCGCTGGAGGGTAAAATCTTGTAACTGTTTCTTTGGCTTCAGTTCTGCAGTACAAGCCTACAAGCAATACTGATGTTTGTAAAATTATCTGGGCCAGTCCTCAGTGCTGCCGTCTGGGAGGCTCCAGAAAGTGGCAAGACTGGTTCATTATCTGGAGTGATTCTCCAAAAATCATTTAGTTTCAAACATTTCACTGTATCTCCCTGGAGAAATCCTTAATTAGAAATTTCCTTCAGCTATGCTTTTTAATCATACCTTTATTTATAGATTTTTTTTCCACTATCCTATACTTTCCATTTTTTGACTTACTGCATTTTAAGCAGTAAGATAAGTTTCAGCATGTTTTCTCATCTGGAGAAATTTAAATATCAATTAAAGGAAACCATTGATGTCAGCCAGGATGAATTTCTTCCTGCTAATTTAAAAATCGTCACTTACGCAACTTCAGGTTAAAAATTATAATGAACTCATTTAAAAATGCTTTTAAAATGCTTGTTCTGGGGGGCAGCTTTTCTGAAGTTTACAAAATTGCATATAAGTGAACCCCCAAATACAGTGATCTGGGTTTGTGCTCAGTTAAGCCAGCAGGTACCTTTAGTTCCATGAACTTTTCCATTGACTTCATGGAGACCAGCTCTGCTTAACTTGTAATTCAGCGCGGGAGCACTACGGGACTAATGTTGCATAAAATCCATGTATTTTCCAAATACAATCACTTCATCATTAAAAAGGAAATGACAGCTTTCTGTATTAATGTCACTTTGTAAAATACTTAAATTGGCCAAAGTTAGAAATTTAGATATTCAAACAGCTTGGAAGCCTAAAAACACATTCGCAAAACCCAAGAGGAGTTCAGTATGCCTAGTGCTACTGACAGTGCTGAGATAAGCCACTAAGCTGTGTTTTCAGATTTGTATTTGAACTTCCAATGCCCTTGGAACTATAACTTCAGTGAAGTGAGGAATGTGATTTTCTGTGAAAAATTGGATTTTTAAAATGTGCAAAGCTATCAGAGAGGAGCTATCTTTGAGGATGTTGTACATTTAGGAAATCAACTCAAGCAATCACTATGCAACATTTTTACCAGAGACTTGCACCAGGAGAAAAACAGCTTGTAAGTTGTTAAGAACATTGCACATATGCAATGCAGATGTGCATTTTAATGAATGTTGCATTAAAAAAATGATTTTTGCAAATGACCATTTTATCACTATCCATTGTACTAACAGCAGCAATGACATGAGGAGCTCGGTTTGGATATATCCTTGCATGTTTGGAAACAAAGAAAGAATGAACAGGGTTGTGCAGCAAATTTCTGGCAGCACTTGGGTTCCCGAGTGTGCAGGTAATAAGATTACCATATCATACAGTGCATCTCTAGTCAGTTAAGCAAATGTCACCTGTGAGGTGCAAAAACGATTTTAGGAAAACAGCATAAAATTAATGGCAACTGAGGATATGAGTTTGTTTGGGGTATTTTATTCCACTGTATGGAAAGAGCCTTCTATTATTTCAGTCAGTTTATTTTAGAAACTCCAGCTATTCTGCGGTGAAAAATGATGTGATTCCTAACACGTGTAATAACTCCTAAGTATTTCCAGCTGCCCTCCTCTGACAAAGAGCAGGAAGGCTGCAGTCTCTCTTGCACCTGAGGCACATCTTGGGGAAGGCAGTGGGTATCCCTGCACAGCTTCTGACCAGCTCTGAAAGCACCGTCCTTGGGGCCAAATTCTTACGTGCCATCTGCTTCTCTCAGCTCCCCTTCGCACTAAAGTTGCCTCAAATTAACGGCGCTGCTCAGCAACATGTACTACCCTGGCCTGGGATGTGGTGTTCCCTTCCCGCCTCCACTGACTTGTGCTCATCTGTCATTCAATGTCTTCCTAGTTTTTTACAAAGGTTTGCTTAGCTTTTTGCACTTAATCCTGGTCCAATATCTACTGAGAACACGGTATTTTGTCTGCTCATTTATTAATCAGTTGTCATACCGAGACATACCATTCATGTAATTTTCTCCAATGCCTTTATTAAGGCATTTAATTTCTTAATACTTTTAAAACCTCCTAAATTATCTGCAGACATCTCTCTCATCTCAACAGAATTAGTCATGGGTAACCCAAATCACAACTGACATCCATGTCGGTGTTACTTCTTCAGTGAATTTTTCCTAACTTATAAATAACATTACCTCAGAGATGATGCTATGAATGAAATGTGAAGTCGCACTTTACCTTTTTTAGAAGCTTATACATAATCCTTGTTCTTTGTGCTCAGCTTAATATGAGTCTGTGTGTGCAAGACAGATATAAAGAACTTAGAAATCTCATGTTGCATATTTTTTAAAAAAATCCTTATTATGAATTCAGCATTTTCTGCTAAGAAAGACCACAGTTTGCTTGACCAGTAAGTCATGCTGCTGCTATTATTTTTTAATAAAAATATAATATAATATAATATAATATAATATAATATAATATAATATAATATAATATAATACAATATAACCTTTAGAGTCTTGATAGTGCCTTCAGCTACTTCACCGAAGCAGTATTAGAAGGGGGGTGGTTAGTAGGTCAAGAGAGGTTCTCCTTCCCCTCTACTCTGCCCTGGTGAGACCCCATCTGGAATACTGTGTCCAGTTCTGGGCCCCTCAGTTCAAGAAAGACAGGGAACTGCTGGAGAGAGTCCAGCACAGGGCAACTAGGATGACTAAGGGAGTGGAGCATCTCCCTTATGAGAAAAGACTGAAGGAGCTGGGGCTCTTTAGTTTGGAGAAGAGGAAACTGAGGGGTGACCTCATTAATGTTTACAAATATATCAAGGGTGAGTGTCACGAGGATGGAGCCAGGCTCTTCTCGGTGACAACCAATGATAGGACAAGGGGTAATGGGCTGAAACTGGAACATAAGAGGTTCCGCTTAAACTCGAGAAGAAACTTCTTCTCAGTGAGGGTGACGGAGCCCTGGAACAGGCTGCCCAGAGAGGCTGTGGAGTCTCCTTCTCTGGAGACATTCAAGACCTGCCTGGACACGTTCCTGTGGGGCATAGTCTAGGTGTTCCTGCTCTGGCAGGGGGATTGGACTTGATGATCTTTCGAGGTCCCTTCCAATCCCTAACATTCTACGATTCTATGATTCTATGAAATTATAAACATGTATATAAATTTTTAAAACCGGTCCAGAAATACTAGCCCTAAGGAACTGATAGTCTAGAGCAACAGAACTTGTTTATCCCTGAAGTGAATAAACCTCTATCCCCTCACTCCACCCTTAAGGCCCTTGTGGTTGAATAATTTTTGCAAGTCTAACTTGAAAATGTTGCCCTGTGTTCTCATGAGAATATTCAATAACTATAAACTCTTATTTTAACACAGCCTCCCCAAGGAGGGTATTTTGCAATACCTCATCATTCGCAGAGCTCTCCTCAGATGTGAGGTAGGAGTGTTAGGTCACAAAATAGTAACTGCTCACGGAGTTGTTAACAAAACAAAGTGAGCACTGAGTTTCGTTTTTCACTGGTTTTGTTGGAACAGGTTAAGATCAAGATTTTTGACTGCAGGCTTCCAGTCATCTTATTCTGCTTTAAAGTATTTTTGAGGCTGCACAATCCCACTTGTTTGCTAACTACATCTTCTCCTCTAGAAACACATGAACAGTGAGAAAAGAATCTGAGAAAGAAATGCCTTGCTCCCGAACCAGTTAGCTGTCACTTGCAGGAAGAGCACTGGGTAAGGCTTACCACGTTAAAAATTATTTTTACAGGATTACTGAGTTAGTGCAGATAGAAATGCTGTTCTTTAGCATTAGGAAACTGTCCTTGGGCAATACCGCCTAGACTGGTATTGTCAGATGTATTTAGTATCTGGCAAGGATGGCTGAACTAGCAGGACTGTAACCCTGCCAGCAATTAGAGCTGTGCTCTACTTGAAGTCAAAGATGACATTCTTACATTTTGAAAAATCTGATTATTCACCAAGATGAAGCTAAGCGACTTGTATGGTGAGCGGCTAAGTTTCTTCCTTGTAATTCTCTTCAGACACAAGACTTTGTGGTGTGAAATCTCCTTGGCACATGGTGTGTACAGTAAGAGGAGGACGTTCACTATTTGACAAAATGCTTCACGCATTCCCACATACCCTTTTTTTCATGGCTGCATGTCAAAGCAGTAATTGTAGATATTTTCTATGCTTAAAATCTTTCCAGTTAAAATTAGAAAGGCCTTCCAACAGGCACTGACTGAAATTCAAGTTTTCAGCATGAGGCAGCATTCTCTCCTGAGGCTGAAATACCAATTGCTTTTGGCATAATGTAACATGCTGCAGTGAAACACCATCTTGCTGTTACCAGGTCAGGTACAAAAATTATACTCTTCGCTTTTATTTTTCGTATGCGATAACTGGATGTGAGTGTCATTAGAAGTACTTGTTGGGTTGATGAGAAAAAGTTTGAACTCTGCTGTCTCTTTCCCACTGTATGTCAACTGCACTTGGTGATGTCAAAAGCAGAAGACTGATGCAATCTCTCTGGATTTCCTAATTACTTCTGAAAAATATCTCTGCATAACCTCAGCTCAAACTATAGTGCATAGGTGAAAATATTACTGGGAAGAAATAAAAAAACGTTATGCTATTGCTTACACAAATGGGGCTCCGAGAACTGCATTTGCCTTACTTCTGCAAAGTCAGAGGGATACAGGCAACATGCGAGGAAATGATAGCAGCCAGTGAAGTTGGGGAATATGAAAAAGTCCTGAGCACCTGGAAAGCCCTTCTAACTTTTTCATGTCTTTGACTAGACCAAACTGGCTTCTCTGAACAAGAGTAAAACTCTCCTTCCCTTCTAGAGCTGAGTGCTATCCAGTGTTATTATGTGCTCTCAGTGCAGTCTTAATCCCATCAGACTGGGGCTACAAACCGGCTGCCAAGCCACAGCAAAGCTCAGCAACACCGAAATGTGTTAAGCTGGGAAGAAATTCTTGGAGCTTTATATAACTAAACTCAGGGGTTTGTTTTTGCGTGAAGCTAGCTAAGAAGAGAAAATTTGGGGTCTCGTGGGAAAAGTACATTTAGAGTTGAAGCTGTGACAGAAGCCAAAAAGGCACCAGTCTGGAGTCATATCAGAACGTTCAACGCAGTTTTCCAATATAATAAGCAGAAGGAGAAAAGTCTGAAAACCATCTACTGTTGCACCTGGCAGATGCATTAAAACTCATTTACTTTCATTCTACAAATGAAACACAGTCACTATTTGCTGACCGGTGTACCAGACTGTATTTGCTTCTAACTTTGCCTGCAAAAAATCAATTCGAGTGTGGAAACGAACCTGAGTACAGGGAAGTGAGCCAATTCTGTCAGCACAGAATACATGATGCAGCAGTGGCAATAACACAGTTTTTTTCCAGAGAAAAGATGTTTATGGAAAAAAATGTCATCTCCTGTTTCAGTAAAGGTAAGACAGACTGAAGGAAGACTGTGTGAACTTTCCAGCTCTCAATTACGTATTCACACATTTGTAAAGTTCCAGAAACACTTTATTTAAAAATGGAGTTGTAAATGCATATAACAAAATAACATACATAATAAATGTAACAAAAATAAATAAGGAGAACATGTTCATACAAAATAAGAACGTAGTAATGCAAAATGCTTATTACAGAACATAAAGGTATAAATGCCTGAAAACACAAACAGAATCTCGCATGAAGAGCTGGCACTTTTAATCCTTCCTCGCCATTTCCTACTTTCCACTGGAGTCTGCAGAAAAATTATGTTCCCAAGCATTAAACAAAAGAAGGAATTATGATGATGGTTTGGTACACTCGGTTTTCCACACTTAGCTCTAGTTTCAATTTATTTCTGCCCTTCTGCACCTTCCTAAACTTTTCTTGTAGCCTCTGTAAACTAGTGTAGTTCAGGCTTCCACAGTTAGCTTGAGTAGAGCATATTGAGTCATACGTGAAGGCTGTTTGCTTTTAATTTTTTTAAAGAAAATATGAAATTCATTATACAACAGATTAGTGGTTTTGTTTTTACATCTCTACAAAAAAAGTTTTTGCATTTTTATTAACTGGTCCAACTTTTACTGACTTCTGAAAGCCTGTACAATTTAAAAGTGTACAGAAAGCAGTTTTCTTTTAAACAAATGTCATATAGGATTATTGCTGAAATATTAAAGACCATTTCATAAAAGCTGCAAAACTGTATCTTTAACCTTAATATATAGAGACTGATGCAAACATAGGAAAATTCCAGTCTATTAGTTACATTTAACAGAAATAACATTCCTCCAAATTATAGTGTTCTGGAAATACAAAGTAATTTACTTTCATTTTTATTATTATTTCCAAATGTTAAGTTACTGGGACAACTTATAAGGAAAATAGGCTTACATAGGAAACTTTATAGACTTGCTTTTCAGTGGTATAAGCAAAATGCCTATGTTAGCAGTCATCTTCCAGAATCCTTTTAAATATGTAAGACAGAGACAGCTTTACTAGTAAGACTACAGGAAAATATACAGAAGCAAATAAAATCATTTGCTTGGGAGTGAATCTATCGATCAAGCAAATTATGAAAATTCTATATTCAAGTCCCTAAAGAAAATTTTACATCTCATGGTTATTCCAAAGAACAGTAATTTCTTCTGCAAGCTTATGTTGCGTTTGAATCGGTGAGAGCCCATTTGCCTCAAATGCTTCAAAATGTCCCACATTGCTGTTATGTTTGAATTTGTTTCCTAGTTTCAACAAACATTTGAACAGAAACGAGATATGAAATACTTCTACTTTCATTAACATCAAAAAGACATTTGAAAATCAAAAAGTGCCAAATAGTCCTTTCAGAAAGTGGATTAAAACACTGCAATGATAATACAAGTAGAGTACTATCAGCTTTCTATGTACACCAAAACACTGCTTGCTGTTCCATGATATCGATATGCTCACCCATCACTCCCAGCAAATCTTAGTGCAAACATAATATGTGAACTTTGTAAACCCCAAGACAATTTATGCAGCAACATGGTTATATAAATCACAGAACTGTTTGAGATTTCCAGTACACAAGAATGAATGCTTTTTGAAACCTGTCTTACCTTTTGCAGTCAAAGATAATGTTTCCTACATAAATCACCTAATTCAGAATCAAATGTAACTGTTCAACAGTTCTGTACAAACTTTAGTGGGGGAGGTCCATTCATTACAGCAGCTTGGCAAAGAGATCTGGGGTTTCAGTAACATTAAAAAATGTTAGACTGCTTGCATGGCTTTTAAAAACAAACAAACCTATTACGGGAAAACTGCTGATATAATAATTCTTTTGCAAAGCACACAACCACAAAAGGGCAAACCTGCCACAATCTGCTTTCCTACACTGGTATCTATGCATATCTTTATGATTTGAAAAGGATCTGTGTGACAATCAAAGCATCACGGTTAAACAAAACTGGTTTGATAAAACAACTGCTGTTTGACCAAGCCTTTTTTTTTTTCTTTTTTTTTTTAAATAAATTATAAAACCAATATTAATCGTTTTTCCTTTATTCCTAAACATTCCACATGAAGGGTTTTCGTATCAACACTGAGATGTCACTCACGCAGGGTGGAATCTTCCTCTTCTCCATCTGGGTTAAACCTATTGAAATGTATGCTGAAATCTGACTCGGATTCAGCATTCTCAAATTCAGCTGCAGCAGGGACGGCGGCAGGGCGAAGAGCTCGAGCTTCCGGCTGGCAGTTTGGCTGCACTTGAGGGCGGGTACTTTGGGAAATGGGACTGGATTTCGGCTTCGGCTGAGCTGGTAAGATGGGGCTGGTGAATCCCAAGTTGCTCAGAGCATCCAGAGTACCATCAGGGTCGATCATAGCATTGATTGCTAGGCAATTAAGAAAAGATGAAAGGAATAAGAAAAAAAAAACATGAGAAAATATGATTTTCTGTTACCATAAAATACACAAAACTCCTGTTCTCACGCTCATATTTTTATGATGACAGACTTGAGCTTTTATGTGTGTTGCCCACTAAAAATGAGTGCTGTATCCAACATATATGAAGATGGTACATATATTTAAAAGCATTTACATATACTAACATTTTAGATGAAATGAAACTGCACAAACCAAACACTGCCTGATATGTGGACAGGAGACATGACAAACAGTCTATGATTAGCTTATAGAGACTGAATGATGGGATTTTCAGTCAAGTTTAAGGTTCTTTTTCTCTAATGTTACACCAATGTTATGTTTCATTCCACCTCCCCCCGCAAGTATCCAGAGCTGCTAATTCCATGACTAAAATTTGCATAGAAGAACAGTGATTTATCCTTTTAATGCATAATGACAGACTTACTGTCCCTCTCCCTCCTCACAGTGAGGGCAAACCCAAGTGCCTAGTACAATTTCATTTTATTGTAGCATTAACACATTTGTCGTGTTTAACAAAATCCCTCTTTTATTTCCAAAACTGTACTAACTTCTATGCGAACACCACTACATACACAACAAAATAATCTGGCCAATTTGGCCCTTATTTCTTTGTTATGTCCTCTAAACACAATTTGTAAGATATTAACATTTTTCAATTATAGCTGAGCAAGAAACAAATACTCATTTGTCTCTAAAGGTGGCTAACAAATCCTTCTGAAACATTCGGTTTAAAAACATGTTTTATTGTAGGATTGAATCTGAATACTAAAAATAACAGATACAAGAAATTTACAAAAATGCAGTAATGATTATACATAAGCAGGAATCACTAATCCATTTGACTACTCCAGATTAAACAATAAACAAACAAGACTGCAACTTCTTTTCAAATTATACTCAGTTTTTAAGCAGATTTTGATAAATGGAATATATGTGTAAATAGCAGACTTTGTAAGCACAACATAACTACTTTCCATTTTATACATAGATAAGTCTTTGCATGTGAAAAGCAGGGTAACTGTTTTGTAGTCTGTGGGTCCACAATTAAAAATAGTGGATTCAGTATTGTCGAGGAAACATGTCAAGAGCTAATTCTATATTTTAAATTTATTATATCAGGTAGAGTTGGGTTTTTTTGAGATTTCCTATAGATTATGATCCCAGTGCATTCCTTCTAACGAGCTGTGCTACACATGAGGGTATTAAATATGTGAAAAGACTATTTTATAAAGGCTAATCTCAGGATTTGTTATCATCTGCTCTTCAATATTAACCCTTAAAAATATTTCTATTAAATATGTTTCACAAATAATTTGTTTGGGATTCTCTAGACTACTTCATTTTTAGTTGAGCCTTCTCTCAACTATATAAAAAGATATCATCACTCTTCTGTTATAAAATAATTCAGTGATGTTTCTTTACTCAGTGTTCCAGCAATTGTATGATATTTATGTACATAACTCACACGGTGAATATATTTTAATAAAATGCAATAACTTTGTTTCATGATATACATACATATAAAAAAATAAAGAAAACAACCACAAAATAGAAAAGTGAAAAAAGATTTGTACCTTGCAGCTGTTTCTCAACTCGTTTCAGTTCCTGCAAGATTGATGATATTTCCTAGGAAAGAAACAAACATGCTTCATTAGGAAAAAGAGACTCAAACCACCTATCAGTCATCAACAATCACCCTCCCTAACCTTTGCAGTGTGCTGTCTGGGATCCCAGGATCACCCTCCTGGGATCAAGAACACTCTTTCTGGTGGTGGCCCAACCATGTCCACCCCGGGTCCTGGGCAGCATTGCTGGGGGCTGAACAGCCGCGGCCCACTCAGAAATCAAAAGCTCCTCAGCCCCGGCCGATGGCTGGGCTCGACAAAAGCGCATTCTGCCCCTCGCTCGTCTGCCTGCACTACTGCTCAGGCACAGCCTCACAGACACCACGGTCCTGCAGACATAAGGGCAAAGTAACAGCAAACACCTAAAGGAAAGTTATGGTATAAGCCCAGGAATATAATGGAATAGGGTGATCCATAACCTCGTTCAGATGTGAGCTGGAATAGTAAGATGACTGAACTGAGATTTTGCCTGCAGCCACTGGGCCCTGTGTCCATGAGACCTCGCACAGTGTAACCAGTATTGGGTCCTCAGCACTCGTTTGCCTTACAGACTTTTCTCCTCTGTGCTGTCTTACTTACTAACACAGAAGTAGCCACAGCAACGCACTCCTAAACACAACAATCATCGGATGCACCACATCTTAGATTATAAATATGCAAATCCTACAATTGAAGGATGTGACACTGAAGAATACTGCCAATCCAAGCAGAGAAGAGCTATCAGTGGTCTTCAAAAGCTGAGAATTTTCAAAAGGCACGGATTTCAGAAACGCATTTAACCCATTTCAGAAACCCATTCTGTATTATGTGATTTTTGTGGGTGGAAAAGAGATAGATTATCTCTTTGGTTCTTACAAAGTCATTATCTTTAAGCAGATTCCACATCAAAACTGGACATAAATGTCCCAAGGACAAAAAACCTTTCAGTTACAATTGTCCTCTGTTAACTTTTAATAACATTCTGTGGTAAAAATAAGCAATGCATTTGAACAATGTATTGCTCTGAAAACTGCTCAGAAACTTGAAAACCACTGCATACAGAAAAAAACCCAAACAAACCCATACAATTCAAAATAATGTGAGATGCTTTAATGCATTGAAAAACAAGTGTAAAATGCTGAACTTTGGGATAAATATACAAATGATTTTTTTTTTAGTTAATGCCTTGAAATCCCATACTCATGGCATTTTGAATATAAAACACTGAACTCTGATCTTATTCTGAAAATGGATAAGAAAAACTCCTATTATCGCATTTCTAAAATGAGAAACTTCCATGAGTAACTTACTTAATTATACCTTAAAAAAAACCCGTAAAATTGTCAGTGTTTCTTAAATTGTGACGCTGCATTACTAATGATTGCTCTTAAAAATACATCATTCTGCAGAAATTACACGTCAAGTTTTTAATACATCCAAGAAAAATCAATCTGGATGAGTTTAATAACTCATGATCAGCCAACAGAGAAGTGTTAGCCAGTTCAATGCCAGAAGCAACATGTTCACATCCAGCCTAGGCCATTCTATGATGATTCTATGATGATGATGATGATTTTCCTTCTGAGCTGTCCAGTACGAAGTATCCGAGAAGGAGTTTCCTCTCCCACTTTTCCTTCAGAATAGACAAGTGCCTCTCTAAGTTGATGTTCTTAGCAGCACAATACACTCCAGGCAGGATAAGGTAGTTAGACCCTCTGCCTGCTCTCAAATGCAGAGATGTTTTTCATACTCTACACTGTGTTCAGAAGCAGAGGAGAAGAGTAGCCGGAGACATGTGTGCTCCATTCCCTCACACTATCACACAGTCTGGTCATGAAATGACCCTAATTATTAGGCAAGGGCAGAAGACGACATGAATCAACCAGAGCTGCAATTGGTACCCTGTGGGTATTGCTTCCACAGAAAATCAACATGATTATTTTTTCCTTAAAGAGTGCTCTTATTGCAATGTGTCTTTAGATTATTTTCATTCACGTGTAGCAAAATACCATTATTTCTCTAAATATTAATAATGAGGATATATAATACTTAATACTATTAATAAAGTATTAATCATCAGTAGGTAAAGTAGACTTTAGATTGTAAACCAAGTTCATTCAAAAGCAATCCAACATTCAAACTAACGGTTGTTACCTCTTGTTAAACAGTACTGAAGGTCTATATATGGTCTGAATCCCTCTTATCGCATTCTTTAGCTGAGAGTTTCCCCTGAACCATTTCTCGTTTCTTTATAAGATATTATGTCTTAGTAATTATTGAAGATTATGTCTATTCTTGAAATATACTGTGTCTAAATAAAATCTTTTAAAGATTTTTGCCTTTGTTGTTGAAAATAATATAATACATTCCCCTACTGACTATTTAGAAGTTATATAAGCGGCTCAATTAATCCCAGAAAAGTTAACTTTTCATACCATGCTTGATGTTTTCACAATAGGAACTTCACTTTCAGCTCGCAACTTGTTTTCAATTTCTTCCCAATTTCTGTCTTTGTCCTTAAATAATATTCTAGAAGAAAGAAATTCAAGCACACTGTATTTAAAATAGACAAAAATAAACAAACTAAAACTGAAAAAATTAGATATTACGATACAAGAAAGCAGGACAGGGAGCACTGAATAAAAGTAAAATCTGAAATATTAAAAACTGACAGAATCTAACCATACAGTTTAATTTTTCAAGGTTTCAACAATATCATTATCATCAACATTAAAATGGCAGTTATGTAGCTAAATACTTGCTTATGTGTTGAAAAGACACAACTGATTCTCTCCTCCAGCACTGAGACATTTAAAAAAAAACGTTCAATGCTTGACAATCCTTTCCCTGAAGAAATTTTTCCTAATGTCCAATCTAAACCTCCCGGGAAAACTTGATGCCATTTCCCCTTGTCCTACTGCTTGTTACTTGGAAGAAGAGATGGATCGCCACCTTGCTACAACCTCCTTTCAGGTAGTTGTAGAGAGCGAGAAGGTCTCCCCTTGCCCTTCTCTTCTCCAGGCTACACAATCCCAGTTCCTTCAGCCAATCCTCATAAGACTTGTTCTCCAGACCCCTCACCAGCTTTGTTGCTCTCCTCTGGACCCGCTCTAGCAACTCAATGTCTTTCTTACACTGCGGAGCCCAAAACTGCACACAGGGGCAGAATCACTTCCCTACTCCTGCTGGCCACAGTACTTCTAATGCAGGTCAGGATGCTGTTGGCTGCCTTGGCTACCTGGGCAAATTGCTATATATGCTTATATTTATGATATCATACATGATCACATCATTATTATGTTCATCACAGTGCAGCTCACTTACCTTTGAAGCTCAGAAAATTAACCACGAAAGTTAAGACTTGATTTTAAGATTACCTGCTTTTCTCTGAGTTCATGTACATAGATCTGTCTTAACTTACTGTACATTAAATAACTACTGCTATGCTACCAACATATTTACAGATCACAAACTGCCAACTACCAAGAAAAATCTGCATGGCAAAAAAAAGCAGAGTATCTAATTAATCTACTGCTTCTTAGGCATTTTAAGATACATATCCTAGATGCCTATGACAAATAAGTCAGTCAATAAGCAAGATTTTTGTTCCAATGGTGCAGCTTTAAAAGGGAAAAGAAAAAAAATAGGCAGAGTTCCCTATGGACAACAGTGTATTTTCCCAGAGAATTATGCTCAAAGCAAAACTTAATGTAGAATTTTTTTTACTATTTCCAAACTTCGAACACCTTTTAGAATGACTTTCAAAGACTGGTCATGCTTAAGTACCTCTTTGCATGTATTTATTTATTGGGTTTTGAGATCAGTTATTTAAACAACAGCATGTACTCCGAAGTTGATTAAACTTTCACAAGTTGTGAACTTTTGCATAATTTGCAATGAATTCTGTATAACAAAGCTAAACTCTTAATCTGACACAGCTTTTCAGAGTAACCATACTGTACGCACTGCACAAACTCCTTTGTATCTGAAATTTACATAGCAAAAACATTTATGACTTCTGTTTAAGGATATTTAAATAAATAGTAAGATACATTAAAAAAAATATCTAGGGAAACCAGTGAGCAAAAGGCAGCAAATAGCGTATTTCCAAAATTATAATCCTGCAGTCCCAAAAGGATGAGTTGGAAAAAGTGAGATAGATGAATGTCAGTCCAGGACCATGTTCCAAGACAGTGGAAATAAGGTACTCACAAACATTACCTACAACCACCAGTAAAAACAACACACAGAACAACCCTCAAAACAGAAACAATAAGAATGGGCCACAGGCTTTTAAAGACTTGATTCTTCACTCAGTGGTAACTCTCCCTGTTAGAAATAGCAGGTCTAGAAATGGTAGCTAACTGACAGTTTCTACCAATTTACATAGATTATTTTATTTTTTTCTTGATTTCTATGGTCATGTCTTTCTTAGTACTCCCATGAAAATACAATCTTTAGATACACTAGTATTTTGCTACTTTTACTAGGTACATCACCCTACACTGAAATAAATTTGTAATCTGGTGATTAATCTGTAATCCATCTAAGATTTCAATATTGGACACTTCCTAGACAAACTGATCAACTACAGACCTAATATTTTCTCACATCCAGAAAATTATGCACGAATTTTAGCCAAATGACCTTCTTATTTTTAGGTAGTCCATTTTAAGGTAAGTCGTGGGCAACAGGAGAGGTGCCTGAGGACTGGAGGAAAGCGAATGTCACTCCAGCCTTCAAAAAAGGCAAGAAGGAGGACCTGGGTAACTACGGACCAGGCAGCCTCACCTCCATCCCTGGCACTATCTCTGGGCATATCTAGGATAAGACAGTCATTAGGAGCAGTCAACAAGTTTTTTCCATGGGAAAGTCATGTTTGACCAACTTGATATCGATTTTTATGAAGACATGACCAGGTGGATAGAAGATGGCTGCGCAATGCACATGGTTTATCTGGATTTCCGTAAAGCATCTGACACTGTCTCCCACACCATCCTCACAGATAAACTGAGGAAGTGTGGCCTAGATGACCGGGCAGTGAGGTGGGTTGTGAACTGGTTGAAGGGAGGAAGTCAGAGAGTTGTGGTCAATGGGGCAGAGTCTAAGTGGAGTCCCTCAGGGGTCAGTGCTGAGGCCAGTGCTGTTCAATATATTCATCAATGACCTGGACGAGGGATTAGAGAGCACTGGCACACCAAAAGGTTGTGCTGCCATTCAGCGAGACCTAGACAGGCTGGAGAGTTGGGAGGGGAAAAATTTTATGAAATGCAACAAGGGCAAGTGTAGAGTCTTGCACCTAGAAAAGAACAACCCCATGTGCCAGTATAGGTTGGGGACTGATGTGTCGGAGAGCAGCGTTGGGGAAAGGGACCTGGGGGTTCTGGTGGACAGCAGGATGACCATGAGCCAGCAATGTGCCCTCAGCTCTTCTCAGTGACGTCCAATGATAGGACAAGGGGCAATGGGTGCAAAAAGCTGGAGCATAGGAGGTTCCACAAAAACATTAGGAAAAACTTTTTCACAGTGAGGGTAACAGAGCACTGGAACAGGCTGCCCAGGGAGGTTGTGGAGTCCCCTTCTCTGGAGACATTCAAAATCCACCTGGATGTGTTCCTGTGTGACCTACTGTAGGTGATCCTGCTTTGCAGGGAGGTTGGACTAGATGATCTTTCAAGGTCGCTTCCAACCCCTGACATTCTGTGATTCTGTGTGTGAAAAAATAATTCATCTCAAACTTTTCTGAATGCTACGAAAACCATAGGTAACAGTGTGTAGCATCGCTTTTTTAAAACACAAGTTGCTTCATTGTATTATACATACCCTCAACTAGTAGGAATGCTGATGAGAGCAGACATTTTGAGTATTAACAACAATTTTTAAAAAACCCACCTGATCTTCCCAGCTGTTTTGTCTATGGATTGTCTTATCTTGCGAGAAAATTGGAAGACTGAGGACAACAGCAAACTGTCCCCCATAACCTGCAATAAGTTTTCAATTAAAAAAGGATATAAGTAGTTTAAAAGGAATTAAATACGAAGTTTCATGTATTTGGGTGCTTTTTTTAACTTTAAAAAAATGTACTTGTGTTGCAATTAGTATAATATACAAACAATCATACTGGAACATTTTGCAGTTTAAACGATACACATATAATTTTTTTCCAGTGTTAATGTCACCTACTACAAATAGAAGAGAAAGGACAGCATTTAGCATATTAAATGGGGAGACAATTGTAGAAGCTTAAAACAGACACGTTACTAGAGAGAATCCTGTTGGGTACTCACTTCGTCTCTGCTCCAAGTCCTTCTCCGGGTAATCGTTGGGGGATCAAGGGCATCTGCCAGTTGAGGTCTAGCATCATTAGGCCGACCATTCCCTTCTGGTGGCTTGGCATGTACTAGTGGGGGGATTTTTCTAAAATTGAGACTTTCATCAAATACTCGGTCAACCAACTATGGGATAAAAGAAAAACGTATTTTATGAAACCTGCTAGATATGTGCAAAAATCAAAGTAATATTTTTTCCTTCTGAAACAGTTTTCAAGAAGACTATACAATAAAACTAATTCTGTTCTCTCTTATAGTACAAAATGATACATCGTTTATGTAACAATACCTTGTCGAAATGAAACTTTGTGGAGTTTTTCACATACTAGACATACATGGCAATATTTGACTCTCCCACATAAATTTTGCTTATGGGCAGGTAGCATAATAGTTATCTATAAAGTGGGATTTAATAATTTATTCCTTTGATTAACTGAACACATCTGTGGAATTGAGTACAGTACTATCAAATTTATTCTTTTTTCCACACTAGTCAAAGAAACACCTATACCTACTTAAAGGAGACACTGCCACCTGCAGTATGTACACATTGTACAATATTTTTTAAAGAAGAAAATAATTATCTTATAAAAATCAGAGTGATCTAACTGGATCTGAAAAAATGAGCACTTCCCTGAAATTTAGCCTTATGTCCATGAGAATTAAAACCAAAACCTGTGTGAGTACAGTTACAATTTTTCTGAGTATCCAGCTCACAGATTTCTTATCACTGTTTATATCTTTTTTTCCACAGAAAAAGACAGTATTATGCTAAACACAGTACACCAATGTATTAACCAAACTTTATGCACACAAAAATGAATAAACACATTTGAAAGGAATAACATGAAGAAAAAAATGCAGTAAACATTTACAACATATATGGGTGAATTGTAATATGGTAGAAAATGATGATTTAAATTCAGATTAACATGTTTACCAGCATTAGACCTGTAATGGTTACTAGAATAAGTTAGTCAATATATTCACAGAACAGCACACTGGAGATAATAAGAGAAAATAAGAATTATTAGAAGAACAAAGCAAACTTATTCCAAGGCAGTTTTTGGTGTTATTAAGAAAGAAAATTTGAAGTTATTGTTAACGGATGGTACCTAAGTATTTCAGTGTTCATAAGATGAAACTTTTGTCACCTGTGAAAAAAGGGCCTTTTTTCTTTTTAATAGCTATGTAAAGTACTAAACGCATACATTTATATATATTTGTGCATAAAAACTAGTATTTTTAAATGCACTTAGATACCATCCAATGGTATCTAAGGCTACAGACAAGCAAGAAACAAATAACTATCTTGTCCTATGTTTCGTGGAAAAAAAGAGACAGACAGATAATATGCATCCTTTAGACATTCTATGTGTTCATTGAATAATTTCTGGGTTTGTTGAGATGTAAAGGAACTTTAAATCAAAAAACAACATAGAGATCATGCGTACGGGTTGAGTGAAATAACTAAAAAAAGGCTATGCAAAATGCTAAAAGCAAAAGAAATAAAGAAAAGGAAGAACCTTATGCATTTCTCCATGAAGATCTCCTACCTCTTCTCTAGTGTCTATGGCAGAGCCAGGGGTGGTGGCAGCAGTGCTTACTGTGGTACTGGGGGCAGTGCCTGATGAAGTCACTGAATCTATCTCTCCTGCTACATCGTTGATTTCCCGTGCGATGAGAGCCAGATCTTGACTGATCCTAGTAATAAAGAGAGTGTTACATTCTCCCCTACAAATACTTCTGGACCAGTAGAGCCCAACGTGCAGCCTTTGAGCTTCTAAGCTCTAGTTCCTGATAACTGTGCTATGAAAATGTGTATGCCCTGCTAAACTGAAAGTTTATTTGAAGAACCACAATCCCAAATTTTTAATTGAGGCTTTTAATAACATGCCTTTCTAGCTGAAGGTAGAAGGTATTCTCAAAAGATAGAGCATCCTTGTTTTCTTTCTAGAATTCCCAAGCAGAAATATGTGCAACATACAGTAAATCCACCACATAGGATGCACTGGAAATAGGCTGAAAATACTGCACAGATGATACATGTACATGGAATAAAATTTGAAATGTCCAGAATACATTTAATTTATACCTCAGTTTATCTACTTGCAAAGGATTTCTTCAGGATCTCTGATTATCTAGTGGCCCTGCACCTCACTCAGATCAAGCTGCTTCCATGTCTGAAATTACAGACCAGCACCATAAATCCTCAAATTTAATCAAGACAAGTTTTCTAGTTGGAGAAACAGAACATGCCTGTAAAAATCTGGATATGATAGCACTACACAAATATATCTGAATTCTGAGTTGAAGATTCTTTTCCTTTCTTCTAATCTGCCACATCAAAAATTAGCTTTGCTCTATATTCTGCTTAGTACAGGGAGGAAGCTTGCCCAGCTCTGCTTGTGCTATTCCTTCCCAGAACACCCCAAAAGAAGTAAGAGTGAACAACAAACAAAGCAAAAGCTAAAAGCCTCTTACTAACTTACAGTACCCTGAATGTCCAGCTTGGATCAAGCCGTACAAAAGACCTAGAATTCAGAGCAGTGCACCAAGGGATCCTCTTTCATATTCCTGTCTGAGAGGACTGAAGGCACAGAGGTCAACAGTGCTAATTCTGTGCCACCACAGACTCTGCAAACAGCAGGACCTGCCACTGAAACGGAAGGAGTTGCACGGCCGTGTGACAGTGACGCATATTGTCCTGGCCACTGCATGGGAAACGCGACCTTCTTTCTGCTCTTAATTTAGACAGTTCAAGACTGAGTGAGGAGAATTTAAACTAGAAAGGCAAATACAATGAGAGAAATTTCCAGCCAAATTCCAATACTGGATCTTGTGGCTAGCCATCAGCAATCTACAATAAAATGCAACCTCGTGCAGCACAGATACACATATAATTGGGATAAGGCTGTAGAAGAATATGTGGTAATTACCTGCGACCACTCAAGACAACATTTCTGAATTCAGACTATGGAAAACTGAAAGCCTAAAGCAGAAACCCAGTCAATTGCTCATTTTAATCAATCAAAATACGGTAAGTCCCTATTACTCCATTGATTATCTTAATTACTACATCTTTCAGGTCATTTTTGACTTATATTTAGTGCTCTTATATACATGTACCATTAAAATTCCAAGGTTTGAGCTAATATTCCAAGTAGTAGAGATACTAGAACACCTACGATCATATCACTCTTTTTTTCTTAAACAGAGAAGTTTCTATTAAGTGTGTTTGAATTTCTGGGACAAATTTTTGCTACTTAATGAACAGTTGCGAAGAAAAAGAAAAATCAAGAAATTTCAATTATCAGTAAATCCCCCAGAAGACTAATGCCATTAAAACACCATAATCAAAAGTAGTGTCGAACAACTAGGACTTAACTCTCCACAGAAATCAGCAATGCTTCAGCCACTTGAACTAAGTTCTTATTAAGCAATCAAAATTACGCAAAATGACAGGTGTCTACATAAAAATGAATTCAAATGAAGCCTGAAAATATCATAACAAACAACTCTAATATGTAGGGCAAGCAACTTGTTAGACAATCATCATAGTCAAACACCAGTCAAGTGAACAAAATCTGGAAATTAATTTCAATGTTATAGTAAGCTATAGTCAGCACACAATAATGTTTTCATATAGAAACAATATAGACAGAGCACTAAACAGAAAGCACTATGAAAAAAAATTAGACACAGCTGGGAGTTGGGCCTGATTTTTCATAAAGGAAGTTTTCAAGTCATTCTACATTAACTTTTTAGAACCAGAAAGTATTGCTTAAGTATAAGGAGTGCGTTTTGTATATTTAGGCTTTAGGTTCACACTATTTACTCTGCTGCAACTGTAGGTTGCCTTCCAGATTTCTACAGCTTCCTGCATCAGACCTAGCAATCATACAAGGCAAATCAATTCAGGGAGACAAAATAAAAATAAACCTTAAATTTCCTAACACCCTTCAACCTGTTCCAGGAAATATTGCTATTAGATTCAGTGAGCAGACTCCTGCAGCTACAGTTACACCTGGAACAGACACTGTTTCCAATGCAAGGGAAAAGGTAAGAACACGGGGCTTGAGATGGGGAGAGCATAACCATCTTTTTCAATAGCCTAGAACAGAGTTCTTATCTACCTGTAGTAAAAAAGTACTTCTAATATGAAAACAAAATAATGAAATAGGAACATTTCTAAGATTCTGTAATAGTTCTGAACCGCTGGATTACCAAACACAATTTTATGCTCAGTCTACTGTCACACTTCTGACAATAAGTCAGTTTATTTTGTAATGGTATTTCAAAATCCTTCACGTATATTTTATTTAAGATCCCACTATTCAATAAACAGGGCAGACAATGACAGAGAGGAGACTATGAGGCAAAGGGAGCAGAGACAAAAATCTTCTTCTGAGGGACAAAGTCAAACTTAAAGCCAGGGGAGCAATACTGTGAAGCAGTACAAAGAGACATGGAGGCACAGAAAGGATCACCTGGTGACCTAGAGCAGGGGGAGGGTCAGCAGAGGCTAACCAAAGAACTCGGTGTTGGAAGCAGTGCTAACAGATGAGAGTAGTCTGGCATTTCTCAGCTGCTGAGTGCTAGCTTTCTTAACCTTAAATATGCTAATTTAATGTAGTTTGTGTGAAATACCTATGTATAATCACAGATTTGGCAACACTGATTTGAGCCTTTCATCACTTCCACTGGAAATAAAGAAGCTGAAAAAGGTAGGTTAAGTATACAGCCTTCAAAAAACAATTTAAATCTCATGCCTAAATGAAGAAAATATAACGAAGCCCAAGCGAAAAAAATAAACCAACCCTGTAAATCTAACGAATTGTCTGAATTGACTGAATTGTCAATTACTTCTAGTGTCAATCTATCCTAGATGAGCAAAATGTACCAAGAAGTTTCACTGAAGCTGAGGTTCAGCAGCACTTTTTATAAGGATGAAGTAATACACTATGGTTATCTTCAATTCTTTTCCCCATATATGCACATTCTTCCCTATATAGAATCATAGAATGTGTTGGCCTGGAAGGTACATTTACAGGTCATCTAGTCCAACCCCCCTGCAGCGAGCAGGGACAGCTTGAACTAGATCAGGCTGCTCAGAGCCCCATCCAGCCTGACCTTGAATGTCTCCAGGGATGGGGCCTCCACCACCTCTCTGGGCAACCTGTGCCAGTGTCTCACCACCCCCCATATTAAAGAACTTCTTCCTAATGTCTAATTTAAATCTATCCTGCTCTAGTTTAAAAACATTGCTCCTCATCCTATCAGTATACATCTGCCTCTAAATTTAGATTCCTGGAAGAAAAAAGATGTTTTAGGAAAATGTATTTATTTCATGATTTATCAAGATGCTATCAGGCTCCCTTTATGTATATCTCCTTTGCACAGACCATAGAAAAAAATGTTGAAAAATATTACCAACAAGAGGAAACAAAACAGTCAGTCATACTAATCAAACACAATGCTCCACATCTGTGAGACAACAGTGTTAAGATTAATCTTAAAAGGAAAACACTTCTCTTGTTTATGTTTCCAAATTAAGTTCTATGAAAAGGTTCAGAACCTGAACACTGCCAACTAACATTTATACACTTACACAGTTTTATTTATTTATTGCAAGCTATTTGAAGTTTTCACTGCCTGGGTATTGCATGCTATGGGAATAACTGGTTACCAGAATGTAAAACTGACTACCTTTTCCTAGGTTCACTTGAAACCGTGTGCTATTATCAATAGATGAATAGCGATACTAATCTCAGGGATTTGTAATGAAATAAATTACTTTTTGATGAATACACATGAATTAAATCAGAAAATATCTAACATTAAATAATGTCTAGATAACTCAACATTTAAAATGAGAACATCGCCTCTTACATTCCCAAAATCACTTTTTCCTGTCTCTGTCACCTAAGCATTGGCCTGAAATTTTACTTTAACATGAACGTAAAGGTAATAATTCAGACTCAGGAAATACACCATTACGACACAAAGTACCTCCACAAGTCCTGCTAATGCAACCAGAAGTTCATATTCTGGGATCTAGTTATTTTAAGTGTGAAATGACTATTATTTTCCATTGGAAAGAGATGTGCTGGTAACATGAGTGTTCTATATCTTGGTAGTCTCTCATAAGACAAATTTTAAATTACCCATTGAGTTACTGAATGAAAACAGTAAATAAAGTGACACGGAAAATCCATTAGCTCGCTTTCTCCTACACATCTGTACTGGGTGGGGTACAAATCCTTGTTGTTTTAGAGGTACTCCTTTAAAACCAACCTTGCTATTTCTTCTCGGTGAGCAGTCCAGTCACAAATGTAGTCTTCCTGTTCCTTTATTCTGTGCTTGAATGTATTGCTACTTATTGCTGCCCCAGTGCTCTGCAGTCGCGTGGTTTTCAGGGCTGGAGAGGTACGTAGACGGGTATGTTTAGGGGAATTACGGTTTGATCCAAATTCATCTTCTGAGGTGGAAGCATAATCTGTAGGAAAGCGCCTCCATCTTGCACTTACTAAATCAGTTTAATTGTTAAAAAAGAATTATTATTGCATTTTTAGTAAGAAAATACAAGATTATTTCAGTAAAATCACAAAAAACCCACTCTTAATTATCAATCCCCAGAAACCTCATAAAGGCTTATTAACTACATCTTATAAAGAAAGCTACGAAATTTGTGTTAAAAAAATAAATATTAATAAAAACATAAAATGGATGCTCTTTGTATAATGATGAGTGAAATAAGAACTAAAAGCCGGTAATTGTATATGAGCTCAAGCAAACTGTATTACAAAACAAGGGCCCAATTCATTAACATTTAAGTATATAGTCAGATTGCACTTTTTCTGCAGATTTCTTCCCAAGTTTCAGTCAAGGTTTATGCAATATACAAAAAAATGAAGGTATGTGAAGGAAGGATGGAGCTGGCACCAAGTCTGAAATGAATGCTTACACAGGGAAAGCATAAAAATCCTAGGTGATGTGTTATGTATGTAACACAGAAAAAACATGTAAAAATGAATACTGTGTTATAAAATTAGCAGCATATCTACCAGAAGAGCAGCCTCAGAGCAAAAAGCATATATTCTCATATATAGAACACAAAGCACACACAGCCATGTTGCTGAAGACAGCCCAAAGTATAAAAGAATTGAAACTAAGCAGGAGGTTCTTGTCCCCCTATGAATTACTGAAGTCTAGAAAACGCATTTCAGATATGCTATCCTTAAACATTTCCAGCAGGAAAGAGGTATCACTAAGTCTAAATGAATGCTCACCACGACAACTTATTAAATTCTTGCAGGGTGTTTAGTCCCGCATACTCACTGACATTCATGAGGCTGGATTAAGCATTGTAGAGATTTTTAAGTGTGTGTGATCACCTCTTTGTAATTAAAAAATAAGTCAAGTAATGTATGTTGTTTTTAGTATAAGAAAAATGTAAGAAATAATAATGATTTTTTCCTGAAACAGTTAAAAAAACATTAAAAATGAAGCATACACTGATATGAATTTAAGAAACAAATAATGAAAGCAATTTTTAGTTGAGAAAAGATTTGTGTGATGCTCTCACAGACTACAGTATGCAGTGTATGACATTGGTGTATAAGCCTACATCCCTTCCCTCATGCAACACGTTCTTAATTAATGAAGACCAAAAATATATATGTACGTATTTTTTTTCAGGTTTGAATGGCTTCAAATCATGTCCAGTTCTATTTTTTTTTTTAAAATATTCCAACTTTATTGAAGAAAATAAAAACGTCTCTCCAGTCACTTACTGTTCTCTTTTTAGTGGATTCAAACTCATTTTGATCTTAGGAAAGTAGAATGTAAGCAGAAAAAGCACATTTCCCCACCAGCAGCATGCAAATAATGCGTGACCGAAGTCTAAAGAGCTTTGAGTTGGGCCCATATTTTAGCAATTTTTGTTTAAATTCTTTGTCCCAGTTCAAATTCTAGGCATCAAAATAAATATAAAATCAATATGAAAATCTCTCAAGTGATTTAGTCCAGCAACTCAGCACTGTACAATGAGCATATGTAATCATATATTTAAAAACTAAAAACTGAATGAGAAGTGAAATATCAGAAACAGATTTGATTTCTAGTACTCTACCACTGTAAGTTTCAACATCAGGATCTGGGTCTGGGAGAAGCTTGGATTTCTCTGTGTACAAAATAGTGTTTTATCATGTTAATTTGCATTAAAACATTTAGAGTAGAAGCATTTCCTTAAGTAAAATGTACTGATGAGATTAGGCTTAGGTCCTCTTTTCCACCCACAAGCTTTAGGAAGATTCTTAATTATCCAATCAATCCAAACCACTGAATTTTGTAAAAGTTTAAACACTTCAGAAATACTAACTGAAACTACATCAGTAACAACTGTCCACATAGTACCATAAACCCCTCTATATTAAATTGTAAGGCCTTAAAACGTTGTTTATTTATGTACATTCTCAATGGATTTCTCATTGATATGGGGAACAAAGTTATCGGAGGCTTATCAGTAAAAATCTCAAAGTTTTATGATTCATGACAAACAATATCCAAGCACGTTTCCCATTAAGCTAGCTACACATTTGTATATATATGCTTTTAATACTAATTATAAATTATGCAGCCCCAAAATGTCACTGTAGTTTATGCAGATTTCTGAAAGCTATAGTGCAATTAGTCATCTCAGAAACCAAAGACTAAATATCAGTACCGACAACTAGAAAATCACCCAAAACCCAGGCTAAAATAAAGAGCCGACAAACCCAATCTGGTGACTACTCTGCAAGAAGTATAATGTGTTGACAACACCTTAAGCTGGCAAGTTTGATGATTTGGACATTATAATCTCAGTTTTAAGATCTGAGAGCAAACTTTATTAAGCATATCCCTTATAAAATACTCTACTTGCATTGATGCATTTCCTTTTCAAGGTTCATTCACTTCAAAGATCTGGATATTTGGTGTTCAGTAGCACAATAATACTAAAGTGAAGTTAGTATGGGTTATTTTCTCTCCACACTAGAAATGTGTTTTGGTTTTTTTTTTTTTGTTTGTTGTTTGTTTTTTTTTCCCGAGAGATACTTCAACAGGTTTGATCAACCTATCTGCTAGTTATTTGCAATGACTGCTAGGTCAGCAGGCCAGCAGAGCTGCCAAACGAAACTTGCTCCAGGTCTCTCTGTTCTGACTCAACGCACTGACACTTTCGCACTTGGTCTGATCCTGCTGTTCCTTTTCCCAATACATAGCTTCTTCTGTAACATCCTCAATTTCTCCACAATTGTGAAAAAAAGTCTTCAGTCTTCTCTGTTTTTATTGATCACACTTTTACTGTTTGCTGATTCAGTGCCCTGAGTAAATCTTTTAATTGCTTGCGCTATAAAACTACTAATTCTGTCTCACACGTCTTCCACAGTGCTGTCAGCTACCAAGCCTCCTACCAGAGAAACACCCTGGTCATTACTTTAATGCTGGTAATTCTCATCCAAGATGTTCCATTTATCTGCTTGCCCTTTCATTTAAAAGTAAGCAATACTCATCAAGGATTAGAAAAGATTCTTCAAATTACAGACTTGCTGACAGCTCTGACAATTTTAGTGCTATTAAGTTGCAACTCATCCATATGAAGTACAGGACAATAAAAAAAATCCAGTGACCACATCTTTTTTTTTTTTTTTTTTTTTTGCCTCCCTTTTACAGGCATATATGTAGCAAGATTCAAAAAGGATTTGGGAAATGTGGAAATAATTGTCTCTTTAGTAGACTGGATGTAGAGAAGCAAGATTCTGCTGTCAGTGTTTAGTAAGCTGCATGTTATCTGAGCCCTGTTAAGAAGATCCATGGAACATTTTTAATAGTTCGATAGCAACCAGTCCTCTGGTAAAACAAAAAACACAATCAAATCCTATATTGGTAATGCACAGTCATTTGTCAGTCTTTCTAGGTCCAGGGAGAAAAGAAAATATATCACTTCTATGCCTTGAGTAAAAGTACCTGCAGTAAAACACATTCAAACAGTTCGGGCACTTTTGTCAGGCACTTGACTAGTAATTTCCAAAACTGATACAATTGTTGACTTTTCTGGAAAAAAAAAATTAAATTCAGCAATTATACGCTTTGGATCAAAAAGCTTCTGCTATGTTCCCATAGTAACATATTATATTCAAAAATGTTTTAAATATAATTATCTAAAGGTAAAGTAATAAATACTATTATTAATAACTTGATGTGTTGGGCAGTTATTAGCATGATTTTATAAGATGCTAATGGAAAAATGCAGATGCACTGCGTGGTGGCTCATATATAAGAGCAGATATAGAGATATATATACACACTCCTGTATGTCCTAGAAGATTCCACCACTTGCAAAGAAACTCAGATTTTCCTAAAGTAAACTCTGAATAGTTCAGTAAAAAAAAAAACCAAAACAACCAACAATAATCTTACTGATACAGACAAAATCTGGAACTCTAAATTCTAAACAGGAGTAATAGTGTTCTTTACTTATACTGTAACAAGATTTGACTGATTTAATAAGCCATGATTTTGTTTTGAAAGTATCTGCTTTATGAGAAGATGGTACCTTTTCTGTCTTGAAAACAGAACATTTCATACAGGCTACAGTAATTTTTGCCCATGTAATGCAGGTAAATGAAATTAACAATAAACAAATATGACCATGACAGAGGAGCAGACTGGCAAGTGAAAGATACCGCCACTCCCCTGAACAGAAGCAGCAAACCACTTCAATCCAGCGACCTGGGAAAAGTTTAGGAAGCCTGCAATAGTTCACATGGACACGGAACTCAAAATTCATATATAGTTTTGTGAAAAACACAAGAAGAGAAGTGACAAGTAACATCTGGGGTTGACCTTTTCAAAACCAGCATTATCGAAATGTGAACTATTCACAGTGTTAGTAATTATAGTAAACATATAGAAGTAGTCTTAACTGACACCCTGACCCAAATGTTGCCATCTTTTCAGGCTGCACACATCAATTTAAAACGTTGATTAACATTGAAAACATGCTACTTTTCCAATGATATCTTACAATGACTTTTTCCCTCAAATTTCACTGTTTTTCTATCTTTGTAGACACGGGATAATATTAACAGACTCAACTTCACAGTTCAGTGAACGCCTCATTTGTATGTCTACAGAAATTTCTGTTCAGCTAATAAATGGCACAGCCAGAATATACCTGTCTGGGGAATAAAGACTGCTAAGAATCCTAAGAAGGCACATTTATGATGAACAAGAACTAAAAGGGCAGTAGGACTGTGGGTAAGATAAGTATCACAGATATTTATACCAAATCTGAATGTAAAGCAGTAAAGGAGAAAATATAATCTCAGTGGCAGCACACAACACTGGAAGCCCTTTAATTTTTCTCAGATAGTGGATTAGCTTCAAATAAGGTCATGCAGGTACTACAACAATTCAAAAAGCAAGAGAACGTCACCTTTAGATATTGATTCCACATCGAAGTTCACTTATTTAGAATTACCATATTTTAATTTTGATTAATTTTAACACTGCTGTTGGGGAAAAAAAATAGCAGCCTTTCACACCGCCTGTACTTAGAAGTGTTCTTACTTCTAACAGAGTAATAGGTTAAAATGTAACAATTGTATGGATTTTCCCTTCCCTACATAATATTATAGTAAAGGAACTACCACACAAAAGATGATTAACATGATCTGGAAATTGTGATAAAATCATAAATCATTAGATTTAGAAGAGAGAACAGAAACTACTCCAGAGCAAGGCAAACATTTTAATATAAAGGATTTAACTTCATGCTATTTATTTTGGTAGTATTTGTGCTTAATTTTTCCATTTGTTACTTCATTGTTATTCTTATCAAACAAATCCCACTTTTGTAGTCCTGGAAGCTAATCTTAAATTATAAATATAATTATCCTACGGAGGCTCAGGGAACACCTGCTGTTCCAACATATTTACAAGTCTACCTCACAAATAAATATTATATGTTCTTTGTAGTAAAAAGCACTTCTGACCCTCTGAACTTCTACTACTACGACTTGAGCAAAGCAATCTCTGGCTCCGGTTTTGTACTAATGTAAATCAGTGCTACCTCATCTGAATGCCTCAATGCAATTCTTTGTTACTGATTTCAATTAAAAAAAATAATCCAAAGAGTTAAAGGACTTTAATTTCTTATCTTTATGATTTTAAGTGAGAAACATCCATAACCCCACCAAGGCAGCCTCTTACTCCAATGAGAAAATCCACATTAACTAAAACTCAACAGATGTTACATAAAAACTGTTCCTTAACAGAAGAAAAAAAAGAAGTTCCACATATGAAAAACATCTAGTATTGCATAAGACTAGTTCAAATAATCTTACATACCTGAAGGAGAATTATGAGCTGAAGCCAAAGATTTGGATTTTGAATCTGAAAGTCGAGAAATGCTATTGGCTCGAGTTCTAGCAGAAACTTTACTACTATCTCCTGCTGATATTAACCTTGCACCACTTCTGATAATAGCTTCTGGTGTACGAGATGAGGCAGTGCTTCTCGTTATTGTTGCTTCAGAATCGCTGCGCGCTGATAAAGAGCCAAGTCGAGTTCTGCGAGGTTGAGCAAGTAAGTCTATTCTGGAAATACTTCTCCTCCCTGACGGAGGTTTTGACGTAGAACTTGTAGTGGACACTTCAGAAGCCACTGAAGCCTTATCAGCATCAGCAAGCTCGCTGTCTGAGGCTTCCCCAAGCCGTGCTCTGCGCAAGAGAGAAGTCCTTGTAGGACGAGGTCTTGGAAGGGTGGTAGATTTACTAGATTGCCCAAGTGTAACAGGAGAGGTTTTTGATTTAGCTGACTTCCCTTCCATCTTGGAATGTAAAAGTTCATCTGCTGAGGCAAAAGGAACTCTTCCATGTGATTTGCCAGAGTAGGTTTCCTGGTCAGACGATAAGATATCAGAAATGGCAGAATGAGGTACACTAGATGTTTGGTCATCATCTGTCAAATCTACTGATGGCTGTCTCATTCTTGCACTGGATTGCACAGTTTTGCGAGCATCAGCTCTAGACCCACCATCTGAAGATCGACTTTTAGTTTTCTTTTCCATCTTTTCTCTGGCACTTGTCGTGGAAGACTTTAAAACATCCTTTGAGGGGGAACCAGAGGAACATCTATCTTTATATAAAGTTGTAAAGCTCTTTCGCTTCTGCGTGGATTTTCTTTCAGTGTCACCAGTAACAAGACTGATTGTGCTGGCTGTATCTACATCTGATTCTGGTGATATGGAATTATCTCTGTTATAGCTAGGAGTATCAGGACCTTCATCAGTTTTATTTTCTTCACGCAGTTTAGCTTCAAGGAAAGCCATTACGGCTTCTGTGTCTTTTAAAATGAGTGTGGTATCTAGACTCGAATCAGTGTCCATTGAATCACTTCTGTCACGTATCCTGTTTGCAGATGCTAAAGGGGCAGCAGATCCACTTTGCTTATTGATGTGAGGAATAAGTTCTATAGGTATATTTGTGCTAGGCTTATCTATAGTAAAGCTACCTTGCCTCACTAATGGTTTTGAAGATTCCTTTTTTTCTCCTCCAGATGCTTTAGGACTTTGTCCTTTAAGTGTTTCCTCATTTTTTCTTCTTTTTCCCTCACTCTGCACCAACTTAATTTCTGCTTTATTTGCAACATGCCCAGCAGCTTTGTCTTGATTATCTAAAATTTTAGGTGACAGAGCAATCTCCTCCCTACCTTTCTCAACCTGGTTTGCAGCAGGTTTTGTAGAGGATAATTTTGCAGGTGCCCAGTGTCCTTGCTCCTTTCTTTCTTGTTGTTGAATTTTTGCTAAAGCTTGTTTCACTACAGAAGTTTCTCTGCCAGTTTCTACTCTCTCCTTACTGGAAGAGCTGGGGAAGGAAAAAACTTTGTCTCCAGTAGCTTTGGGCGAAAGACCATTCATTGTTCTGCTTGACTTAGCTATACTTCTGCTGTCAGCATCTGAGGCACGAGCTGGAGTTTCTTTCTCCTGAAGTTCAGTGTCTTGCTTTTCACCTATTTCTGATCTCTGCTGAGATGCAATTCTTGCTTTTGAGCTTTCATTCACTTTCTCCTCTTTGGGAAGCTGTGGAAGTGTCCTCCTCTTTCGCTCACCTTGGCTGGTCACAGAAGTAGCTGAACCAGCGCTTCTAACAGAAATACCAGACTCACTGATGTCGGTGTCTAAAAATGAAAAAGAGGAAAACATCTGAGAAGTCATCCAATAGCAAGGTAAATAGAACCATTAAATGTGTAAGACTGCGTAACACTGACAAAGCAACATAAACCAGAACTGAAGTCATTAGTACACCCCTCTAATCTATGGCAAGATCAACTATACTTAGACAAATGTATGTCTAAAAATACTTAACCAGGTCTTAAAAATCTCAGTTGATGGAGATTTAACCATCCCTATAAGCTATCTGGGTAGATAACTCCCAAAATAATTTTCTTACTCTAATGTGAGCTGAACTTTCTACAGCTCAGCCCATTACTGCTTTTCCTGTTCTCATTAGGCATCATTTCCTCTTTTCAGAAAAGGCTGGAAACACACACAGCGTGGAAACTTGTTTGCGAATTACATGAACCACTGTCAAACAACAGTAAGTTGTACCTCACAGAATCACAGAATGTTAGGGATTGGAAGGGACCTCGAAAGATCATCTAGTCCAACCTCCCTGCAAAGCAGGATCACCTACAGCAGGTCACAGAGGAACATGTTCACGCAGTTTTTGAATGTCTCCACGGACGGAGACTCCACAACCTCCCTGGGCAGCCTGTTCCAGTGCTCTGTCACCCTCACAGTGAAAAAGTTTTTCCTCATATTTTTGTGGAACCTCCTGTGTTCCAGCTTCCAGCCATTGCCCCTTGTCCTATCATTAAAGCCTGGCTCTGTCCTCCTGACACTGCCCCTTGACATATTTATAAACATTTATGAGGTCACCCCTCAGCCTCGTCTCCTCCAAGCTAAAGAGACCCAGCTCCTTCAGCCTTTCCTTCAGCCACTCCCTTCATCATCTTTGTGGCTCTGTGCTGGACTCTTTCAAGCAGTTCTCTGTCCTTCTTGATCTGAGAGGCCCAGAACTGGACATGTTATTCACTTCACTGTTGCGATACATTTTGTAATAAAACATGAAAAAAAATCACAATCTAACATAATTTAGAACAGGTAATCTCCTGATTAAAGAGAGAATATATATAAAAAAAAATTTCTGTACTACTAGAAGTAGAATGTTAAGAGTGTCATACAAAAGCACAGTTTATTCTACCCAATTCAAAGTGCTGATATAGAGCACACATCTATGAAAGCAATGTTTAAATGGCTACAATAGAATTACTGCTATGAATAATTTTGGGTTTATTACAGGGATGTGATCAGGACAGTAAAAGCTATCTTCCAAAAGTGTTCTTCCTAAAACTAGCATAATCCAGGAAAAGGGAAGGAGTCATTTCAGGAGCACAGTAAGAGTGCAAAGACAGAACTACATCCTTTTCTCCTGCTCTGCAACAACCTAGCAGAATTTCTTCCCAAATGTATAATTTTGGCTGTGATTAAACAGTCACTTGTGGTATCTTGGATTAATTACTACCTTGCTGACACTCTCGTGACTGTATACTAGGAAATGGAGCACTCCACGAACATTTACATCATTCTTGCAGAGGGACTATGGTATTTTTTCCTGCTTCATTGTAGTTTCAATAAATACGTTCCATAATATGGGCTAGGATTGCTCTCATATAAAAAGGAAAAGTTTTCATTGATACAAGAATTTGAGTTACTCCCTGAAGATATGCTCTTCCTTCCTGAAATGAAACTCTTTTAGTCAGCTGTGTACACTGGGACCATATATATAAATGCAGTTTTTATGCTCTCACAGTAGGCTAAAATAGGTGACATCTCCCCTCAAGGAAAAGGCTGCAGTGTTGGGAGACATTCTTTCAGCAGTACTGAAAAACTCTACTCACGAAGAAAGAACTTGCTACAGTTAAGAGAGCAAAAAGAATGCTTTTAACCCGAACAAGACACTGTAGTACAGAAATACACAGAAAACACAAAAAACATCGAAAGAATGCAGTACTGCTGCTAAAGCACTTCCACAGAATTCTTTGTGGATATAGAATATTCTTTAGACAGAAAAATATGGTCATCTCAGGAACTGTTGCAAGGAATAATTGATGCCAAATACTCCCATCTTACAAACCAAATTTTTTTCTCCTCCACAGCGATGACTGTGCCCTCCTTGCCCATTTAACAAAACACAGCAGTTATGCTGTGAGAAACAAGCCTTTCTTACTCAGAGATAACACGGATTGCTCTATGAATTTCTCTGACTTTGAATGTTTGGACAGATAATAATTCTTTTTGGAAGTTCGTTTGCAAGTTGTTGCAATATAATGTAACACACTTACACACCCCCCTGAATTTACTTTTAACCAGCCTGTAAACAACTGCTCTGCATACCCTGTTGGGATCTTTCTAAAAAGGCCTGCCACCAACATTATTTGTTTCAGGAATATAAACTAGAGTATAGGGCTTCCTTCTCTGCAAGAATTCTCTAAGTACTGAATTGAGTATCAACAATCATACTATAAGTATACAATTGTATGTATCTGCCACTTTCTACCTCAGCTCACCAATCAGTCTTTTCTCTTTGCACACTTTGGATGAAGAATGCAAAATGACTTTTTTTCATATAATCTGTGTTACGATGCTGATTGAAGAAGCATGAGGTATCTTTGAAAATCTAAGCAAGGTTTACTAATTCCTGAACTATTTTTCTTGGAAACCATGCAAAACTTGGAGATTTAATGAAAATCAGCATGACTGCTGTTAAAATATTTACTTCTCTCAGGCACACCGATCAGATCAAATCTTTTACATATATTCAGTCAAGTAACTTGCTTCATGGTGAATTTGTCTTTAATAGAGAATGGCGTTCTTCTGCCATGCCTAGCAACACTACTGCTGAGCTCATTTTTATGCTGTTTCTCCTCGCGACACAAAAGAATTTCAGGTGAAGAGGAGGTACTAAGAGGAAGAAAGTTGCTTATGTAGGTGCATAATCATTCCTTTATCCCTTTCATAGGTTTCTTCAGCAAAAAAAAACATAACAAGAGCAGCTTTTAATACCATTTTCTAATGGAGCAGGAACAGATGACTCCAATCTGATGTCATCTTGGTCATGACGTGTGTGATTAGCAGCCAAACTGGCCCACTGCGATACCCAACGTTTACCTCCAGGGGCAGTGGAACCTTCCTAAGGGCGAAAAAAAGCAGAAGAAAAATTACAACTGTTTGATAAAAAGCATGTCCTCTTTCCCCGTTTTTCTTGAAAAGATATGTCAGGTGCTATTTTCCTGGAGGAAGCTGAAAAGGGAGTTTACCTCAATAAATTTTAGAAGTACCTGCTAGAGAATGGCAAACAAACAAACTCTACAGTAGAGTTGCAGAATCAGTACAGAATAAACAGCATTTCCTAATGCAGTGAACTTTTAAGCAGAACCAATCTATCAGAACGTGGTAGTTTTAAAACCGGGTTATTTCAGTTGTCAGCTCAGGAGAGCAGATAAAAAAAATGAAGTATAGGGGTGTATGCGCTCAAAAATTAAAAATGTGCTTCAGGATGACAAGAAAGTGACATTTTACTGGTTTAGAAGACCCTCTTGTCCAGAAGAAATATTGTATCTACTTCATTACAGAACGACTACTTTAAGGACTGAAAGAGTAAGAAAGCTTGTGATGGAAAGGAAGATCAGAGTGTTTGGCCTAAATTGAAAAAGAAGCAAAGATTACTTTTAAACCATCCTACTGGGTAACAGTGATGTCAACGTAATCAGTATCCGATAATTTTTTTGCATCTGACCTAGAAAGGACATTAATTTACTTTCCTGAAACATCGAACATTTGTAAAATGTAAAAAAGGGTAAATATAAAATCAAACCATCTTCTTGTGTTGTTCCAGCATCTTAAGATTGCGATATTTTTTCTTTTCAAAGTCAGATTTCTAAATATAACGCAAGATTACTGTTTTATCCAATACATTATAGTCTCTCTTGCTCACACCTCCAAAAAATCAGACAGCAGGCAACTGCAGTTACACGTATATGTGCACATGTGTACACTCAGACATGGGCTGTACAGGACCAAAGGCTTTATGGAAGTTTACATAGTTTAATTTATTGGACTCAAAAGACAAAGCACTGCGAGTAACAGAAGTCATTGACTACAGTTCCAAAGCAGTTACATAACCACAGGCAAATCAAATGAAAAATCACAACTGAAGATGAACAAAAGAGATGTGAAGGACACAGAGATAACAGAAGCTTGATTAATAAGGAAATCTGTAGGAGTTATTTCAAAGTTAAACTGAAGCTCTGCTGCATGTTCAAATCTTGGCACTTCTGCACTAAATGCTGACCTTTGGCTAATGCCCTGGCCACTCTAGGATTCCAGTCTCTGACCAGGAACAAACTCCATAATAATCTTATAAAATTTATTTAGCAGAAATGGAACAGTGAATAGTGTCATCTAGTGCATGCTGACTTTGATCAAATTAAAAGTTATGACATTTGAGATGACTTGAATTTATGATCTTGAATTTCTCCTGACTAAATGAATGATCCTAATTAATTCAAACAAGTGCAATGTCAAAAATCTGGTTTAGAATCATATTAAAGTAGTTAAGGCAGAGATGCAATGAACTGTTCGAATTGTTATACGAATTTCCACATTGTCAAAGTTTCTTGGAATCAATATGTTACAAAATTCAACTCTAATAACGGCAAAGGAAGTCAATTCAATGCCTGTGTTATTTATGAGCATTTCTGAACACATGCAAGGAAAAGGGTGCCAGAAAGTGTATTACAACCTCCCTCCAAATGTGCAGCATTTATGCACTGACAACTACTTTCATGTCTCTAAACTTCTCTTTGTCTATTTCCTGTCTGTACTAACGAACTCCCCTCTTTAATAGAACAACTAATTACAGCCAAACCCAAATACGATAGAAATCCTATTATCTTTGCTAGAGAAAACTCTAGCTAGTTTCTTGAGTACCACCTAATCAACTCCAGTGACAGATATGGTATGCATTGGAAAGCTGAATTCCACTTTACAACAGAATAATATATTAAGACTTTGCAGATTAACTGTAGTAAAGTGACATAAATTACTTTCCTCTGAAAGTAATTACACTGCCAAAAAAGTTTTATACATAGCAGTGAATGTAAATACTCGTTTTGCCAACTCCGCGTATGTATGAGCACAAACAACAAATCTATGAGAAGTAGTTTCTTTTGATAGTTTAAGCACGCGTGAAACGTTTATAAAATACATAATAAAACAGTCACCTTTAGTTATCCCAATATTCTTCCTGTAATGCATAGAAATTTGCATCTTACAGACTCTCCAGTCAGCAAGCCTCTAAATCTTCTCCTGAATATAGAAAGGAATTTTCTAGTTTTTCAGAAAAGCTGGGTTTACACACTAGCCTTTTAAGTTAGCATTAAATCTGCTTTCCCTTATGTTTATTGCATATACAAACTAAATTGGAGTAACAGATCTTAAAAAAATGTATTAATGGATTGATGTGGACTTATTAGTCAGCCTGAAGATTGAGAGCTTCAGGTTCTACATCTGAAAAAAACCCACAGCACACACTTGAAAGCATCTCCAATACTTGACATTTCAGAACGGAAAATCACTTTTAAAAATGAGGTATTTCGACAAGCTGAATATAAATTAAATAAAAGTCTTCTCAGACACATACTCCAGTTATCTCAAGTCCTAAGAATGCATTATGCCATTCATTCATATACTGAAGTTCTATCTTGAAAGCAGTTCTTTTAGTTCCACCCCATTCTACCTATTTCAGAACAATATTCCTTCTGCGGTGATGCTATTTTTTCATTTATTTACAGTCAATGTCTTCACATTTGTTCCTGGAACAATACTGACATCTATCTCAAATACTTCTTTTTCCTTGTTGCATTTACTCCACTTACACAGCAAAGCCCAGCAACTGTACCCATCTCAACTACTACTTTACTACACTAAATGAATTGTATCAATCTCTATTTCCTTAATAATCTGAGTACACCTCTTTGTACCTTCTCTAGTTTCGTATCTACCCTTCTTAACCTAGAAGGGCAACAATTCTAGTGCCAGCATTTCAGAGGAAGTTTCACCAACACTTTTTACCATGGTGACAGCAGTATCCTTTTCTACTGACAATACTTTTTCCAGGGTATCCAAAAGGCGTATTTGCCTTTTCACAGCCGTATGACACTGATGACACAAACCTCCTATGCTTTAGTATAGCATCTAAGTTCAGATAAGTATGTACCAAATTTCAGACTGAATAGTTTGCTCTAGAGAAGGAGAGGAAATTAGTGTAATTAGAGAGGACAAACAAAAGGATACATGGATTCTAAATACACACAGCAGTTCTCTTCTAGAAGCAACATAGCAAATATTTATATGAATGAAGTTATTTAGTATTAAGAACGTCAGCAGTATTATTTATTTTATCTCCAGTGGAAAAGACATAAAATGTGCATTCAAAACAGGAAAAGGAATATTGTAGTCAATGGCAAAGATGACCCTGCAGATGCAGAACCAGGTTTCTAACCGTGCTGCAGTCTTAAAAAAATTAAAAAGAAGAACCAACTCAATAACTGAACAAAAACCAGGTATGTTCTTAAAAGTCCACCAAAACCCATGCTGATAAACAGTGTACATTATCTAAAAACCGTGGTTAGCATAGATAACTGGCCACTGAAAACAAAATGAAAGCTGGATGTATAAATCATAGCCCTAATGTCTGCAGTATTTTTATTAACCAAGCTCATATAAGTAAGAATAAATATTAACAGCAGCAACAACAATATTCTCTTTGCTCTTTATCTTAAATTTAAATTTTTGTTCTTAAATCACACTTACCTTAGTTGGCAAGTGGCAGCTTATAACACAGAAAATAAAAACATTTAAATACTTTAAATAGATTGATTTAGTATTTCAACTGCCTATCTGTAATCACAAGAACCAGAGCACGCAGGCTCAATTCAACCATCCGACACTACCCCAAAATACCAAAGCCTGTCACATCAAAGGAATAGTTAAGAATTTCTTTGTAAGAAAATCAGCTTTAGGTCCTTTCCAAGCATATTATTTGCAGTACTTCACAAACCCTGTAAAAGTTAAGTTACCTTAAGTTGAGAATAATTTTTCAACCCCCAAATCGTTTTTGTAAAGTCTTCCTAATTTCCCATGCCATCTTTTCCATCTCCTTTAATTAAATTCTCTTAAATTTTTATTCTCTGCTTTATCTATGTCAATTATGTTCTGAATTTGTCTCACTCTGCTAAATTATCTACAGGTGCAACTGTGATGGGCAGTTGGAACATCCACTGAGTGGATGGAAGCCTGGAACACAGAGCTACGCTGAGGTTATCTGACTATTTAGCCAAGATTTTCAATAAGCTTTAGGAACTTATGATCTGCAGCTCAGTAATGCAGTAAGTTTTCCAAAAACCACAAGCAGAAAATTGGTATATAATGGCAACATGATACTCACATATTTTACAAATCAAACATATTTGTCTCTCCCTTTCTCATGATAAAACAAACTGAGTGGTAGTAAGACTTTCCATATAGCACTCTTCTCTCAATAGTTATCTTCACGACAGTTTTCCCATCATGGTAGTACAAAACACACCTCTGTGTTTCTGAATTAGCTGCTCTTACCTCTACATACTATTAACCAACTTCTACTTTTAACTTTATCTGGCAAGCTTTTTTCCATCTTCATCTATCCTCAATTCTTCATATCCTAATTTCTGCTATATCCAACCATTACTTATGTATGTCAGTTTTGTTCCTTTACCTACTGAACAATTTTTATTTTTCCCTTATCATGCTTTGTAATGATTTTGTAAATTCAGACTATGCCAAATAACCCATTTGTACATGAAGACCTTTTTATTTAGCAAAGCATCAAAAAGACATTCTTGTAATTTCAACTTAAATCAATATGAGTTTTAATATGCCATTGCCAGGATTCTCAAACCTGCCATATGATTGCAGAAGTCTCAGTCTCCTAAAAATCAAACTGTTATTTGCAAAATATGATACCTGCAATGCTCAATTACATTCATAAAATAAATCTTACAGTCTTCTACTGCTTGTGAAATTACAGAAACGGAAAAATATCTGTACTTCTAACTGAAAGGGCTGAATGCTGCAAAAGGCATGAAAAAGAACAGAGAGAAAGGTTGTGGTTAGAGTCATGCAAAGAAGCAAGGTGAAAGGCAGAGTTTGTCAAATTCTTCCACATGATATGCTCATACTGTATAGTAATAATTTATGTGAAGCAGTATCCTTGGAGAAACTATTCAAAGATGCTAATCTAGATACAGTAACATACTTAGTGTAGGAAGAATGCACAGCGGGTAAAATATAACCATGACAAAGTACACCTTCTCTAGGAGAAAGGGATTTCTAGGTACTAAAACAAATGTATTTCCATGGCAGGCAAAGTCATACTTCAAGTTATTGATATATTCCAGAAAATTTGCTTGTAAGTTTGTTGATTTACAGGATCATACTTCAGAAACAGTTTGCCATGGCAAGTAGAAGTGGTGTGCTCCATTACTGTTACCAGACTAATTCTGCTTCACTGTGAACCCATCCTGTTCCAAACACATTTCAAATTACAGTTTATCCAACACAACGATACCAGAATGTCTCCCAGGATTTCAATACAAAATACAATTTAAATCTAGCTTGTGTGCACGTTCTGAATCATATATAAAGAGCAGGTATTTTCCTTAGTCTACTCTTTCACCAACTGATTAAATTATACTGCTTCTGAGGCAACTAATGCAAGTGACTTCTTATGAATGACATCTCACGTTGAGAACTCAAATTGTGAAGGTAAAATCCTGAAGTCCTCCAGCTTTGGCAAAAAATTTGAAATATATTATCCACCATTCTATGATTCTATGATTTTTTTCCTTGCTTTGGGCTATAAAACATAATCAGCTTTTCCTCAGTTCTGCTGCATAACTTACAAGAAGCATATACTGTGCAAAAGTATGTCGCAAAAACAATGTTGCAAGGAAGCTGCTGCTACATTTCTAATACACCCATGTCAGTGCACGTAGAAAGGTAGCAAAGTTTAAAACATCTTCACAATGTAACGTGTTTTGTCTCTGACAGAGAAGTTTTGATAATGCAATAAAGGCCTAAGAAAAATAAAATATTTATAGTTCTGAGCTAATGTTTTCTAGGCAAGGTTTTGCTTAGTGTTTAACACTTACTAGTCCATTACTAGTGCTCTCACTTATTGGAAGAAAAAAGAAGACCGTCAAAAATTAAATTCTACCTCTGTGTCAAGAAATCCAGTTGTACTCAGTGGTCTTTTTTCTTCCAGTACTACTGTAGCAGAATTTATAGCCCAATCTTTTACTAAATCTTTCTGGTTCTCGTTGATAACAGGCCTATTATAATCCTGGCTGTCATCCACTCCAAATACCTGAAAATGAAACAAACCATTACATACATTAACCCAATACCATCCAGACACAATGTTCAATGTTAATGGATGGATGGTGGCATGCTGAATAGTGAGCTTAAATTGGTTTTGTTGTATTATGCTTATCAGTTATCTCTGAGAAAATACAAGAAATGTCTATACCAATTAAGAAAAGAGCGGAAATCTATGGTGAAAATTCAAGGAACTGCAGGTTGGAATGGTCAGGTATGAAAAAAAAAAATGACACTTTGATGAAAGAAACAGAAGGTAAAGGCAAAAATCATCACAAAACACATTTTACAGTCCATTTCCCAATTACGGAAAAAAAACAGTAACTGGCACCACCAAATTTTCAGATTATTGCTATTACCTAATGAAAACAAGAAATACAAGTGTTAACATTTGCTACTTATATGCTTATTGAATTATTTCTCTACTACAAACAAAATTTCAGTTTTTCATTTGTTAGGGACTCAGCAGATGTTGGAAGTCCACCAGGTCTCACATACCAGGTAGACTAATCTCATTCAAGATGTGACTTGCCATAGTTGTTCTATTACACTGTTTCCTACTGATGCTTATATTAATCCCTTCTGCTTGTAACAGAATATTTTCCCATGACATTTAAAAACTATTGCTTAGAGAAAAATACTAGAAAAATGTTATTACCATGGCAAACTAGTAATAAGGACTTAAGCAGGATAGACAGCATATTGTCTTTCAAACTCCCCATGAATCAAATATACTAATGAATATTAATCTCTTTCAGAATTGGTGTATACTTCAAGAGAATATTTTCTATCTTAAAACCATATAATTTATAAAATCTATAAATTTCTGCCTAAGAAGTAAATTCACTACTTTACTATTAAGGACTTGGACATTAAAAAAAAATACAGAATAAATATGGAAACATCCCACATACATAAAAAATTGGCTGCTAAAAAGAAAATGAACATCAAAAATTGTTTTGTCTTTGAGAAAGACAAGGAAAAGGAAAGAAGGAAATTACCTTCACAGATGTTGTCCTCCTGTAAAAAATACTACTAGTGCAAAAGAGAAAAAGATATACAGAATTATTTTTTCCTGGAAACAGTTCTGTAATTCAGTTTTGCACAGCAAATCTAGAGGACTTAGAGGGTTTATTAAAACTCTGTACAAGGGGAGTGTCTGTAGAATGGATTCACCACTAGATGGCCACAAAACATAGTATTTTTTAGTGTCTGAGAGACAACAAAGAAAAAATCCAAACTAGTCACCCTGTCATTCAACTCCTGCCATGCTCTTCTAATGTCCAGAAAGACGTTGCTACAGCATAAATCATGTCTAGATACACTTACGCACCAGTTGCTTAAGAGCATTTAACAGAAAAAGTGTGATATAACTTAGGTTTTTTTCTTTAATGACATATTTTTGATTTGTACAGTTTTAGCAATTTCTGAAGATAGAAAACCAGTTACCAATCACTGCTCTGAACACATCACTATTGTGCAGCCACTTTTTTCCTTGTTTAATGTAGTTCCATTGACTACAGAGTTTTATATGAAAGGAAATTGTGATTTTACTGCATAAGCTCCTGAAGGAAAATGGAATTCAATACTTTCATATCTAATCAGGACTACAGAAGTAAATTGCTGCCTGTATATTACTTCATATATCAGGCTACCCATTCATTTAACATGTCAGATTTCTTTACTATTATCACAAACAACAGCACCTAAGGCTTTTTCTTTAAGTCCTACCCTTCCCAGTACTGAAGTCTCATTTAAGCAAATTTCTTCTATTACTGAAATGACTGCAAATCCAAGTTTGAATACTTTTTTTCTTTTTCTTTTTTTTTTAAGGAAATATGAGTAGCAATAAGATCCAAGTGATAGATTTACCTCCTAATATCAGTCTCTTTTTATGCATAGTGGGGATATCATAGGCCAGAAAAGATAAGTAAATATTTGGGGATGCTTATTATTAGAAAGAAAGCAAAAGCATCTTTTTCAACAAACACATATTTTTGCACTGCACATTCATTCTGCATCTAGGAGCACTGGTATGTGCATGTCTAAGTTCACTGCCATACAACTATAAAATTCCTCATCTCAGCAAGAAAGAGATTCATACAAGCGCGATACAGTCCAAAGACTAAATTTAAGAGCTGTGATATACAAAATCCCTTTGAAAACAAGGCCATTAATACATAATCAAAACTTTAAATACGAAAACTACGCAAAATGTAAACCAACCTGTTTAGTACAAAATTTATATCACTCGCTCATCTGTCACACATTTGCAGAAAATGAGTACTATCAGAATTTCAGGATTAACCGAGCCAGTTAAACTCTTCACCAAGTAACAAGAATATACCAACGATGGAAACAACCATGAAATAACCTGAAGGTTTCTGCTGGAAATCATCTCTTTGTTCTTTAGAAAAATGAAATTTGCACTTAGTGGGTTGCTATGACAAGGGGTGTGTGCAAACAGCAGGCTGTTGTGATTTGTGCCGGAATGGACAGAGACTTGTATCTTTCTACAAGGACTGAATGACATTCTTCAAGGCTTCCAATTCTTCAGACATTTCTGTTCTTTAAATACATTCAAGATTTCAAAGTCATTTAAGGGAAGCCTAGGAGATAACTAAACCAAACTAAAAAAATGCTGAGGAAATGTTGATGACACCTACTGCTGCATCTCTTATCTACTTAAAGACTGGAGTTTCTGTAAAGCTTGTGTTTGTCAGAAACGGCAGCTATAGCTTAAAATAAAAGTAACCACCACATGTACTTTGATTAATCATGTTGTGGGGAAGAGAATGATGAAGCCAGATTCCATGATACAGATCTGGACACAGTGAGCTGTTTGAAAAATTAGAAGGCGGCCTTTTTTTTGTGGTTTTATTTTTGATAAAGGAGGTAAAGGTAACCTATGCATTCAATTATAACTTCAAGAACTTTGCTATGTCAAATGACACATATCCAGCACAGCTGGCAATGAAAAATGAAGTTTCCTAAGTCTTTTACACAGTAAATAAAGACTTGCACAAAATCATGATCTTGCATTTTTGGAGAGAGAGTCTTGGGAATAGAGAGTAATATGTTTCTTTTTTTTTTAATTTAGGTTGCTGCATGTATCATGAAGAAAACAATTCACAGAAATAGTATTTAAAAAAAAAAAAACAAACCAGATAATATTGTTTTTTAAACAGATGTCATTTCAAAATGAAACTACCAAAGAAAGAAATTTCCAAGTGAACAGCTTCTTAAAAAGCAATCGTTCTGGAAGGTTAAAGTTTTCTGACCTGCAATGCCTTTTTATCATTTATTTTAATGAAATTATATTTTAACAGAAAGACTAGATTATTTCATCCTGAATGCTTCAAGTTTCATATAGTTACCAAAGAAACACAACCCCAGGATAATAATTTTCACAGAACCCCTAAAATCTGAATCACTGGGAAAAATCTAGGTGCTGCACCAATCTGCTTCATTACACGGGGACCTGTGGAGTCCCTGTCACTGGGCTGTAATGGTGGAACTGTCAGAAACATTGTATAAACTCTGACGGCTGTGTGTAAAAATGACTACTTTGTTGTTCTGAGGCATGAAACAATTCCTATGGCAAATCAGGCCAGTTTGAATGGCAAGGGAATGACAACATCACTGTAAAAAGTCAAACTCTGTTTATGAAATGTAATTAACATCTTGTTTAACCTGCAAGCTAGTTGGTCTCTTAAGCAAATGCATTAACAGGTGATAGAATCGCAGAATGCTAGTCACACTGCATCCCGTTTTGGTCTCCTCAATGCATGAAAGACACTGTTTACCTAGAGGGAGCTCAGCAAGGACCACCAATATGGTCAAGGCTGGAACACTTTCCCCGTGGGGAGAGTCTGGAGAAGCTGGGCTTGATCAGTTTGGAGAAGGAAAGGCTTTGGGCGTGCCCAACAGCAGACACTCAGCACCTAGATGGCAGCCAGGCTCTTCACAGCAGTGCATGGCAGGAGGACAAGGGATAACTCGCATAAATTGCAACAAGAGAGGCTCATGTAGGACATAAAGTTAAGCTTTTTCACTCTGAGGACAGCCAAGTAAGAAGGTTCTGTAGTCTCTGTCCTTGTAGGGTTTGAAGACCCAAATGGATAAAATTCTGGGCAACCTGCCTGACCTCAAAGCTCACCCTGCTTTGAGCAGAGGGTTGGACTAGAGACCTCCTAAGGTCCTTTCCACCTTATGTGAGTCCCTGATCCTTAAAAAACAATGATCCTACACAACAACATCTCAAGTCAGCCTTGTAGCTCAAAGAGTCAGTCCTGAGAAAGCACAAAAGAAAATTCAATAACTTCTTAACTGCGAACTGCTAATACTATGGTTGACACATAATGAAGTCTCCTAAACCAGCAGTGAAAAAGTGACTTCCGGATGCATACTTTTCAATTTCAGAGCAATGAATGGTAAGCTCTCCAAAGACTCCTGTATGATAATCCATGTACATTCTGTGGCTCCACCAGTAAAACGAAAGGACAGAATGGGAGGCTAAAAATACAGCAAGTCCCAAAGCATCACGCTGTTACTTGCTAGAATGCATACTCACCCTGAAAAGTACAAAACGAATGCAAAACAACTGCACCCTGAGGCAGATACTAATAAATCCCATCACTTTATTTCAGCAACAGTTTGTCCAATATTGTAACTGAGAATATAACTATATCTACATGAAACAGTGATTTCAAAAATTATTTAGTCACTAACAAGAGTTAATAAAATCTATGTAACACAATATAAGCAAGATGCATTCACTGCAAGAAGTACTGGTGTATTTTTGGAGACAGCACAAGTTACATGACCAGGTCCAAGCACATGCCTTTTCCTCTTCTGCAAGGGCTAATTTTGTGGAAAGCAGAATAATCTGTTTTGGCAGGCCATATACATTTCCCTATGAAAACAGCTCATGACTCAGAACACACCTGCTTGTCAGCATAGCTGATACAGAGCTTTAACACAAGCCAGTACTAGTTATTAAAACTTGGTCCTGTTCATTCTCCCCGTCCTTTGCTCCCCAATAGAGGAATTAATACCTTTTGTACCACAAATGAACTATACTAGAGGTCAGTATAATGACATTAGGATTAACTCGCAAAAATGATGATTCTTCAAAATCACAGAAGCCATTTTTCTTTATTGATATATACTAGACCTTGTAGAAACTAAAATAAACACTGGTCAGAAAAATAAATGGCAACAGGAACTATTTTTTTCTGAATCAAAAGGAAGAAAATAGGTTAGCTAAAAAAAAGGAGGCACCAACCCTCACTTGATGTTCTCTTGTGCTTTTTATAAACTTTAAAGTTCTTGAGTAATAAAAGATAAGTTTTATTTTGTTTACGTGCCTTTCAAAGATTCTAACACTGGGACTTTAAACTTTTAATTTCAGAACATTAATTTTAAACTATTTAATGGTTTATGAAGATCACACTACAGTTCTACAATATTTTAATTACCCAGTACTTAATGTCCACAGAACTATCTTCTCATCTAAATCATTACTGAAGATACTGATATCAATAGAATACCTGTTCTAATATACATTACGTTCATTCATTTTTATAGCAAATAACTGTTAAGAGTCTCAAATAAAAACCTTTTTTCTATTGTTCTGCATACATACATGCTACATAAAACATTAGAAAGCATTTCTAAGAGCACTAACACAAACTAGGAGCATAAATTTTATTCAAAATACAAATCTGAAGACTTCTATCTAATTTTAAAATTCTGAGTTTCTAAAGTTTCCCAATAATGTTACCACTGTAGCCTCAGTATAAAGAATATGCAGCAATTACTAATCATACTAATAAGACTGACAAAACCTCAAACAAATCAATAATGATTCTAGCTGCAATTCAGAGACCTGTAACTAGAACTTATCCATTTATGATGGTATTTGTAAACTAAAAGTATTTGAATAATTTTACTTTTATTCTTTTAGATCCTAATTACAACCATGATCTGGAGATGTATCTGAAAAGGGTGATGATTTAAATGCTATTAATTTCAGTGTAGACAATCTATATACAAGGAGGAGGAAAACTCAAATACAAAAAGCACGTAAATTCAAAGATGAGCTGTTAGAAAGGCAAATTAAATCAAAGCAGAGGTAACGGACAAGAGGCTGTACTGTACAACACATTAACAACAGGACCATAGCAAACTGAAACATGGATTGAGTGATTAAATTTGAAATATGGTATCTGCCATTGTAAAGTGATTGTAATGGAAATTACAACGGCAATTACGTTTCCTAACTTTTTAGGGACAGGAAGATGATGAGTATTTGATTTTCAGGGAAGTCAAACAGAAGTAGATTTCTGAAACCGAGCTGTATGTTGATACAGTCAGACCAGCAAGAAAGATAGGAAAAAAAAGAGGGAAGAGATACAAATTCGGAAACACAAGCAGGGTTTGGAGAGAGTTTGGAGGTACTATGCAAAAAGGAAGTGCAAATAATCCACACTCAGAGCATGCTTGATTAACGAGAAGTGAGGATTCGAGAGAACAAGGAAAGAGGTTTCAGATCCATATCACAGATCACCTTGGCAATGCTGCGCTAGTGTTCAGACTGAGCTCCTCATAATTCTTCCAAAGCAGGTAGTCCAGACATTCATAATATACAGTAAATTGGTTGTTAAAAGTCACAGTTATTCATCAGATAGAAAAGACAAAAGACAAACATTTCTTGCCACATTTGAGAAACTGGGATGAGTTGGAGTGCAATGTCTAAGCTCACTGTGTTTAGCTTTTGCATGAACTGTGCTTAACCAAGTTGCTTCCGAGAAGTCTGACTTTAACAGTTTCCGCTCCTTCTACGCAGTTATCCTAGCCATTCCAGGTGAAGAGTGTATATTGAAGAGTATATACTGAATACATAGATTCAGAGGCAAGATGCTCTGGTATAAAATGTTACAAAAGCAAATGGAAAGAATCAAAGTGACATGTGTAGTACCTTTCTCTTACCATGTGACAGTTACATACTTACACACGTACATATTTTTTACCTGTTTGCTACTGTGAAGAATTAATTTTCTTTAGAATTCAAAACTGAAAAGGAAACACGAAGTTCAGACACTGTAACATGCCTCCCTTCAAAGGAAAAAAAGATTAGAATTCCTGACAAAATTTATACGCTCAGATGATTTGATAGGTTTCAACTGTCCTACTGCTTTTTCAGCACTGTATTCAGGGTCATTCTGCAATGAAGACACTCCATGGGGCTAAAAGGCATTCTTTCTATAAGAAATTGCTGAAGCAATAGTAAAAGCAATTAAACCCAGAGGGTGTGAAAAGACAGTAGACATGAAAGCCACTTGCTGAAAATAGATGTATCTCTTGGTTCCTTAAACAGTCATTGAAACATGCTGACATTCCCCCCGCCCCCCCCCCCAACTTACTCCCTGCCCACTGATTCTTTTCAAGTAGTTTGCAATTTGTATTATCGCAAAAATTTGCCATGAGGTGATCCCTAACAAGTATGTTATCATAACTCTCCTTGTTACGGGGTTTACACATGTTAAGTACTACAATGAAAAACATTTCCCCCTGTAAAAAAAAAGGTTTTTGATGGACAATGTTTTAGTAAAAGAGCTCAGAATACACATTTTTTAGTAAACCTTGCAGATCTTAAAAAAATGTTATGATGTGGTATATGGCTCCATGTTTTCAAATCAATCCCTGTTGTGCATTGCACACTATTTACCAGTGATGAAAAGCAGAAAACTTCTCAGGAAAGCAGACTGACATATACAAAAGTAACAATGTAATAAATTACCCACTTATGAGTTGGTCACTGGTACATTCCAAGTACTTAGCATAACATTAATCTAAAACTTGTCAGTCCACAAGTCTTCATTTAGCAGTTATTTTATGCTTAGTACAATGTTTCATGCTAGCTGCAGAATTATTGATAAAACCTTAACGTTTGCAACAGAGAAGACAAGATCTGGTAAAAAAGCTTTATGAACACTTAAGCAACAACAACACAATAATTCAAAAGTATGCAGCCCTTAACGAACACATTAGCTACTAACATAATATAGCATGAAGAGACATAACCTGGGAGAAAAAAAAGAGAAAAAAGATTGCATATATTTATAACCACCTTTCAGAACACATTACCATCCCTAAATATTAAAAAACAGTCAAAAAGGTCAAAACAAACTGAAATATAAGTATCATTCTGAGCAGAAAGATGTAGAAGATGCAAATGAAAAACCTGCTGTATATATGAACACCTGAACACCAACACAGCTTTCCCTCCAAAATTAATACTTAGTCCAAATTTTTAACGAGGAAAAAAGAATCTCTCTCAATATTGTGTCAACAGAATCATATTTTATGTATACTCTTTGCACAGTATGTAATCAAGTAAAATTAAGGATGACAGCATGCACATTAAAAACAAGGTCTCTACTATTATGGTCTGTCTATCTATATAAATAAAGACTTTAAAACAGCATCCTTTTCCAATGTAAAATAAATTAGGACATGACCTAAAGTACAAACTTGGCCTTGAACATAAAATCACTGAATGATCACAATAATTCTTTTTGAAGATGACAGAAGGATGGATTGAGGTTTGATTTGGTACTTCTGATTTACTTCTGTTTGGCAACCAGTATATTGAATCTGAGATATCAAATTACTTTGCTCATGTAAAAAAACCAATTATATATCAGGAAATTTAAATTAATATAATTGAAGAAAACAATTCTGGGAAGAAAGCAAGCTTTAAGTCCAATGTTTCCATATGCATACAGGATGCTGTAATATTCAAGATTCCCTGGTTAGCTAGGCTGGTAAGAACTAAAATATACATATAGACTCAATTCTGTTCTTTTCCTTCCCCCGCACACATAGTAGAGTTTAATTCTGCTATAGTAAGTTCTACAAAGTATTTGCATTGAAACAAAATTTGCTGAAGAAAAAACAACAACAAAACCTATACAAAAAAACCCCAAAATGGTAATCCCCTCAAGAAAACCCTTGAGGATCACCAAGTTGCTTTTTTATTTATTGCAACAGCCTCTAAGTATTTAATATTCCAAAAACATCTAGAATTATTCACACATTTGTTTATTTGAATTTATTACTGGCGGTATTTTGCTTTATTGAAAAAAGAAAACTCATTAGCCTGATTATTTGCGGTCTTTTTATATCAACAAAAAGAAAGATGAACTGCGGAAATGTAATTTTTGAATCCTTTCGTCCACTGACAGACTCACCTTTTCTGTGGCCTAGGAAGATGTTTTCATCTGATATGACTGCTAAGAACAATTTCCTTCTAATAGAACAAATTTGATTTATTTAAATAACGTAAAGCAGAAAACTTATTACTCGGTGCAAAACAGAGAGCAATTGTGAAGTGTTAACAGAAGAAAGCATTGAACCTATTTGAGAGGAACAATGGTTGGATGTAAAGGAAAAGCAAATCCTATGACTGTGCTCCACATACTCGTTTATTTTATGTGTTAAAAGTAACACTGAAGACATTCTAAATCAAAGCAATATCCTGCATTTCTTTTATTTGGTACTTAGCCATTAGACGCAACAATAAGTATTATTCTGCTAAAAAGCGTTACGACTTCCTGAAGTTATTTAAGTAGAGAATGTTCTATGCCTGGTATGTTCAAAGTGGTCTTTGCAGGATGCAAGAGCAGCTTTTCTTTTTTATGTATTGACAAAATTACTCTCAATGGTAATTTTTAAAAGAGCTCTACAAGTAGAGAAAGAAAGCCAGCATCTGTTAGTCAATCATAACTTTTTTTCACGTCATTAATAGATTTATTTTATACACTTTTTTTCCTACTAACCAATTCATGCTTCTCCATGAATTTAAGTGATATTTGAACACCTAGATGCAGAAATATCATTGGCTAATGGAAGGAATTTAGGAAGCAAGGTTTGTTGCTATTTAAAGAACATCATGACATAACCATACATTTACACTGTAGAGAACAAGTGAAAAGAACACACGAGTTTGTGAGGAACAGCATCAAACTTGCTTAGAATTTATATTCTGTAAATTAAAGGTGACAGAGGACCATATAATGCAAGTAAACTAGTGACAGAAGAAGGAAATGTACAACACTCTTCCATAAAAGTAATACTGGCAGAAGTCACTCAGTTTCTATAAATCTAAAAAACAATAGGATTTGAAAAAAGTGGTAAGAATATCAAGTTAATACAAAATAAAATATGTCAGAAGTCCTAGAATATGTGTTTTGGAGAAAATGTCAATAATATAAGACATAGTTTTCATGCATGGATTTGCGCTGTTTGTAGCAGGAGCACGGATCCTATGTGAGCACTGGAGCACTGCAGAGATAGCATTGCCACAGGCTGACTGAGGAGAGCAGGCAGTTACAGCAGGTAACAGCTGAAGGTTGCAACTCTTTCCAGATTAAAACCACCGTCTCTAAAATGGGAACTCTGACACATCTTTTCATTCAGAAATAGGATGAAATGAAATTCACGTAAGCAAAAAAACCAAACCAACAACCTCTAAGCCATATCCATTTTCCTTCTATCTGTACTTGCATGTTCTGATGTTTGTCCTGGATGGGCACATTTCAAAATAGAATCAACTCTGAAGTCTTCTTTTGATGGCTGCTTGTCTCTCTCTGCCAAATAACATAGCCTGAGATTTTTCCTAAACTCTACAAAGTTGGTTTTTTTCTCTCTCTTTTTTTTTTAAGTTATTCTTCAAGATGTTTGGTTTGTTTCAAGAGACATGACACAGCAATTTTAAACAAAATTAACCTGTTCAAAACTGGCCATAGAGCAGCAATATTTACATCCTTCGACATTACCTTTAAGATTTATGAATAAAATTGAAACAGCAGCAATGAAGAAACAATCATTAGTATTCCTAACAACGAAGAAGAAGCAATTATTAGTATTCCTTCCATATTAAATAATTATAACCATTCCTGTCATGGCTGATCTAAGCATAGAAGATTTTAAAATACAACCAGGCCAAATCACTAACTGACATATAAGTGAAACAAGAACAGTCTTCGGAGAACTCCAGGCAAGTACAGGTTCTGCATCATTTTTTCCAAAATATCTGCTTATTATTTTTATGACATACTTTATTTTTTTTGCCCTAAAGTAAAATCTACTTTTTAAAAATCTCACAAATTTGCAAACTATTTAACAAATTTCTATTTACCTACCCAGTTCAGTTATCTATATAAATCGATTGTATTTCAGCCATCTTGCCTGTCAGATCTTAGTATTTTGCCTGATTTTAATTTCATTGGCTCAGCAAATTATCTAGGCATTGAAAGTTGTGCAAGACACAAGCCTCAATGTTTCTGGAATCTTTCATTTTAGGTAAGTGACAGTCATTCACTCTGAGACAGTCAGCACTGCAGATAAATTATTATGCCTTTCTCCTAGGGAAAAGTATCCCACTTAGAAAGCTTATCTCTTGTTACTCAGAACATGTCTTCCTCTTCTGATTTTGTTTATCCTTCTCAAATTCTCTTTTGAAAAGTCAAACTTTAAAATGGTCAACAAAAATAAATAATAGATTGTTATTCTACTCCTTTTCTGCTTTAAAGACAATAGCTGCTTCTTAGAGACTGAAAGAATAGCAGAGGAAGAAGTGTATCCGTAGCAATCTAAATTAAATCCTTTCTGCATGTTTAAAATCATTCCACATAAGTATCTATTTTCCTTGAGTCTATTTCACAGAGTCTTTAGTAAGAGGCTACATTAAGCAAAAATGGTACTTTTGAAGGAAACAATATAGCTTAACATTTTCCTCCTCATCTTTTCATCTGTTTCTTACAGATTTTTTTCCCCCCCTGAGAATTTTAACTTGGATTTCTTGCATGCCTCTATTGGATTCTTAAAGAGGCATTACTAATAATGCCTTGATGTTTTTCAAATTAATGCTAGTTTGCTCTTATGGTCCTTTCCACAGGAAAAAAAAACCCCTAGACTCTCTTACTCCTATAGGAGTAAGGCTAAAGCCAAGGTTTTGCAAGTGAATGAGTCACACTGAAAGTAATCTTTGGATATTTTTATCATTCTCACCCTTTGCTCCAGTGAAAGAGAAAAATACCCAAACCCAGAAGTATTTTATTCCATAGGAAATTCTTCAGGTAAATCATGGATCTTAGCACCATTCTAATGTAAACTGCTGCTGACAAGAGTGCATTATTTGTGGAAATGTTTTAGAAAGTTACCCTTGTTCTTTGTAGGGCATTTTTACTCCAGTCCTAGCAAATGCAACTCTTGAAATTTAGTTAAGTTTTTGTCACAACAGGCACTCTTAAATAAGACTCAACTGAGCAGGCAGTGCGACCGCTCAGGAAAAGAGACCTGCCAACAAAGAAAGTGAAGTTATACTGGAATTATTGATAAAATGTGTACCAATGATTCTTAAACCCTCATTAAAGCAGCACAGTAGACAACAGGCTAACAAAAGTCCTCGTCTTCTTTCTCACTTATCCACCTTAGCAAAGTAACAGTATCCACAGCATTAACAATTTAAAATACGAGGGAAACAAAGCTGAGCTCAGCTGGAGGAAGAAATTTTGGTTTCCATTTGATTTTGATTTTCTTCACTGGCTGTTTTCCTTCACTTCACAAAGATATCACATTTCTTTAGCACCAAATCAAATAAAAACTGTGCAGCAGGACTCGTCAAACAGAGTGTAAAATACATGCTTCATAATACTTCAGTAGGGGTATTTATGATGTCCAAAAGCTTTTTACACAACACTAAGAATATTAACCTATACTTTACTACCATCCCCAATGCTAGCATTCACCTCCTGTTCACAAATCTCTCCTGGAACAAGAGATTTGTTTCAAAGAATAACTCACTGCAGATAACCTGAATGGATATTACAGATCACAAATAATTTGAAATCTTACTAAACATTAGACAGTACTAACATTCTTATAAGGTACATAAATTGTCTTTTCCGAAAGTTATTATTTCTGGTATCCAAATAAACCCTGTTGCACAATTATACTTAGCAAAAATGACTGATACCTTTTCCGATGCAAAATACTTGAAAATTATAACTTAAGAATTAAATGTAGATATTTGTAGCCACTAAGTCAAAGCAATAACTTTCTTTAACATTCATGTGATTCATTTGGAATTTTTTCAGTTCTCAGAAGTTCCCTGAGTACTGACTTGAAATCCAAAGATACGTTGTCAGAATCCATGAGCTGAAATCTTTATTTATTTATCAAAGGCAATTCTATTTATATCTAATCTCACCCCTACCAAGTGCTCCATAAACACCTTTAATAAAATAAAACCATGTGTAATAAGTTTTTCCATTTCCTCACTGTTAGCCTTTTTTTTAAAAAAATTAACTACTGAAGCTTGTCTTTCAAAAAATATTTTTCAGCGTTTAGCCAATTAATTCTAAATATGTTAATGTATTTGTTCAGCTCTGAAAAAGTTTAAGATACCTAAACACAATCCTTAGATAATTCTAATACAAGCAATGGATTTCCTATTAAATTGGCCAAAAAAATGCCTACAATTGGATGCCAGCATTCCACCAGAATGGATTGTTTAGCAAAATACAACAGAAAAAAAAATCCTCTTCAAGAGTCAGTTAAAAGCCAAATGATTAAATGGAGCCTTCCAATCCCTAACATTCTATGATTCTATGATTCTATGATTCTCCTACCCATATCTTCCTGCTGAATCCAAAGAAAGACTTATTTGCACTTATTTAACTGCAAATACAATCCGTATGGTTATTTACAGTGTTACCAAGAAGCAGAAATTACTTGGTCATCATAAGATTCCTAAGCCTAATGAAGAATATACCTATATTCAAACTATAAGTATGACATTAGTTTTTGGAAAATGAAAACAGTCTTACACTTTTTATAACGGATACTGAAATAGATGAATATTGAATAAGCTTTTTTATAGGTACAGAAAACATTCACAATCTCTTTGCATATAATAACTTTGATGTCAAAAAATTATATAGTAAAAACAGAGACCACAGAGTTTTAAGAACAGGTGAGTATTTCCATAGGGACAAAAAAAATTCAAATCTAACAACTCTCATAAAGATACCACTTAAACGAATTCTGCTGCCTAGTATTCTTACGGTACTTAAATCTTTTGAAACCACATGAAAAGTAGAAGAGCAGCATCAAACAGGAATAACGCAGCCAAATGTCTGCTCCCGCTTTTATGACAATCCGTATTTCATCATTACGGACTGGCTTAAAAGCTTGTATTACTGCTGTCGCTTCAATTAGTAGAACCAATGCCATAGACTGCTGCCCACACATCACATACCACTTTAACATCAGTACACATTTTATGTTTCTCACCTTGTCAATCATTTTACGGGCTTCCATTTCTTCAGAATTGGGATTTTCCAACTCAATAGTATAAGTACCTTTGTCACTCTGGTCATCCTCATTGTCCTTTTCAGTAGCAGCAGAACTATGTTGACTTTTCAACTTTTTGTCCATCTCCTGGTTCTGACTAGGTCTATGGCCAAGGCTTCCCGAACTCCTTAACAACGTAACTTGTAGGACAGGTAGCGCAGCAGAGGGCTCTTCTGATTTTTGTTTTAGAAGTTTTGCATGAACACCATGTACTGCTCTGTGATGCGATGAGCTAGCTTGAACAGATGAAGGGGCTGCTTTCTCTCCCGATGTAGGTTTCACTCTTTCAGCTCTCGCATGAGGTGTTGGAGATGGAGATTCAGGGCACAAAGCTCCTACATTCTGAGAAAAAGAATAAGAACGTCTCTTTCGAGGATGGTCTTCATCAAAAAACTCAATCATAAAGGCAGTCTGACTCAAACCGGCTTGCTCTTGCTGCTTTTCTGTGGAATGGACTTTCTGGTGTGACTTTTTCAGCTCTGTATGATGATGTCTTAAGTGTTCCTCGAGTGCTGCCCGCTTACTGTAATGCCGGTGTGCGCCAGCATTTTCTGAATCACTTTGTGTACCATCATCATGCTTATTCCCTACAAGCAAAACAAAGGAGTATGTAACATAACAGAACAAGCAAGCAAAAAAACCCCTACCCAACACATACAAAAGAAGCAGGCAAACTAAGAAAGAAAGAATTTCAAATTAGTTTTCTGTTTAGACTCCAACAGCTCTCTGTATGTGGCCTCTGCAAATTACATAGGCACTTCCTGGTAACACGTTCAACTTGCTACACGTTGATGACAAATGACTACTGAAATATTCTAGGCAGGATAAAGAGGAAGAAGAAACCTCTAAAATAGTCCTTCCAGTAGCTGCAAATACCCATTGAGAGCCATGTTCCATAGTGTTGGATTCTTCAGATATTTACAATAGTTTGGCAGGAGAAATGTCTACTAAAAAGTGAAATGAATTCATTATTCTTTCCAAGAGGTACAATGAGTGCTTCCATGATTTGCTCCCCTCAGCATCTGATGTATGCATGTAAAATGATTGTTACTGCTTATTCATTCCACAAACTGTTTTAAGATTTATGAATAAGGTTAATATATTTAATAAATCAATAAATACACCTATAAATATACTTTGCAATGATATCTGAAAATGCATGAAATGCTGGATACTCATCCACAGTAAGTGACACTTGACAGAGAAACTTCATGCACAATGAAAGTGCCTACACTTTTAACTTCTAGCTCAGTTCCTGGAAGGAACAGTTTTACCTTCTTAGAACTCTTTTGGATCAAGTCTTACTCATGTATATACAGAATGTAAATTTTTTTTTTAATTTTCAAGAGGATAACTTTTTTTTAAGGTTGTCTCACTTACATAGCATATGCAGCTACTGTTCAGTTAAATAGTAATCATGTCTTACTTATCAGGCTAATAGCACTGGATACACAGCTGAAATCACAACTTACACTGCTGTTTGCTACTTATTTTGTAAAGGGCCTAAGAAAATAACGTGATGGCTCATATACTTCCAAATAACACCCCAGTGAAAGTCATGTAACAATTACTTAATCTGTGACTTTCAGTATAAGGCATTGTAAAAAATGGTTGAAGATAGAAAAGGTTTTGAGTTGTTTTTTTTAAATCAAACTTTTAAAGTGGTTAGGTATATTCTCTATCTTTATGATGTGAGAAAGTATGAGTGAGAACACTAACAGATCACAGAAGATTACAAAACTCGGCTATTTATTACAGCCATACGCACCCTGTAACTTACACCCCTCAGATGAGAATTTATCAACTTGGAGGAGTTCCTGCCAGAAGAAGGCTAAGGTCTTGTAAACAAAGTCCCTCCTATTTATCCAAGTGACATGGCCAATATTTTAAAGAATGTTGATGAATATAATAGAGCATCATGAAGACCAAAGAATACTCTGTGATATACTCTAGAAGAATTATTATATTATTATCTTAATGGTAGCACACTTATATAACTCCCTTTTCAAAATTTTAAGCTCCATCTGGAAGAGTATGATCAGTAAGACAAAGGACATTGTACCCGGTCACAGCTGGTTTAAGAGATAGACATGATAATGTCGCAGGCTCAAGACAAATGGGAATTGCAGGCTTAACCTCCTGAATTCAAAACCAGAAAGTAAGGGAGACTTGAAAAAGCTCAGAAGTTTTCATTCTGAAAGTCTGAATGTCACTGGAATCTTCATTTCAACATCAGAACTGCTTCCTTCTCCAAAAGAAAGTACATTTATCACACTTATCCTTTGATTTAATTTTATTTGAAGTGCCACTATCTGCAGTAAATTAAAATGTATAATCATCTGGAACTCCATTCAACAGCAGCATTCTTATAAATACAATTTTCTGCAAGCTTAATAAGCTCTTGGTCTATTTCAGATTCTTGACTCCAATTTGACTCCATCATACATGATTGATTTAAGCAAAATAACTATATGATGTATTCTTTGCTATAAATGATTTTCTTGAGCACATGAATATTCACAGACCATATGCTATTGAGAGAGTTGCTAAAAGCATAAACTGAACTTCAAAGCTTTGGTTCTAAAAAGCAATTCTGCTTTTTGAAGTAATGCATGGGAAAAAGTCAAAGATACAACATTTAGCTATGGTTTAGGTTTTTTCCTTCTCCCTTTCAAGATCAATGTTTTAAATGCCTGATGTTTTCAGCTGTACTAGAATATCTCCAGTTAGTATATTTACTGTAAGAGGATTTGTGATTTCATTTCCTACCCTTTTTTTAAGACTTAATACTGCAATAAAATTTCCCAGCACAGATTCTTGCGCACATGTGGAGTCTCTGTGAATATAGCTCAACTCCGCAAGAGCACAGGAATCCACTCACCGGATGCTGGTAAGGACTTGTTGCTTTCAGAACAAAGCATAGCTGGAATTATGCACTTTACCTTTCAGTCTCTTCAAGTATACTGGAACGTCACTTTTAATACTTTTGGAATCCTCCTCTGTTGGTTCCCATATCATTCTAGGAGGATTGTTCTGTGCTAGCCAATCTGCTACTTTGCTCTCTGCAGCCATCATCACTGTTTGAAGCCCAGGCAGGTCTTGACCACTGGATGAAGGCTTTTTTGACTTGTGACGTTGCTCCGATGTGAATTTCGTCACGTGATCTTTGATCGTTACTTTTCCTGGAGTGTTGTCATCAAATTCAATGGTAAAGGAAGCGTGCCCTGCACCTGCTGCGTGGGAGCTTTGCGTGTCTTTTGTTGGAATTTCATGAATAGTGCTCTCTGCTATCTGTGAAGGTTGCTGGAATTCTTTTGTAGGGATTTCAAAATAACTTGGCTCCCTGCAGAAAGGATAAAGTTCTTCACTTGCAGCTGCAGATTGCTCCTCAGCTTGCTTGGCATCTGTGCTGCCTCCTATTAAAAAAAATAAAAAAAAAGATTTCACAATATTTGGGATCTGCAGGTTCTTCAAGAAGTTTCCAAACTCCTGTAAAGGCCATTTCAGTAATTTCTGGAATAAACAGTAAGATTCTGGAGAAGACTGAGCAGTGTGTTTCTCAAAATAATTCCAGAATTACATATTAAAACTATTACCGAAAAGACAGCACAAGCTTTGGCTGTATAGAATGTCCAGTGGCAAAAAGCTCACTTAGAATTTGGCAAAAGGAAATCTGCATTCCAAAAATTTGTAGATGACGTAAAGGTCAGATGAGTTATTAGCACATGGAAAACAGGTAAATCACAGTAGAGAAACAGTTGAGATGATCATTAATGTAACTTCAATCTATCAAGGTGCCCCAAAACCAAGTGCTAGTGATCTTGCTTTTGTCTCCTGCGGTAGAGAGCTAGCACGATTTTGTCTGGCAAAATTCTTTGGAAAACCACATTAATGCAAGCTAAACACTAATTCTGGCTCAAAAAGTTTAACACTGATAAGCACTGGACAGTGTTTTGCAATTCAAGCACTTTATGTTTCTATGAAAGATAAAACCACTGTCATTTTCTCTTATTTTACTTATTTCTGTAATTCACAGATAAACAGAAAAAGTAACAATAGCTGGAAGCATGCAGAATGTTACCAGACCATGCTCTAACTCGGTATAGAAAGCAGAATAGGAAAAAAGTACATCGTAGTAACTGAAAGTTCCACTGAAGGAAGGTTAAAGTTTCTTGTGGTTGCAGCAAAGCTCCCAATGTGCCTTTAAGAAAACAAACCTTCTGGTTGCATTTCATGAACTAGTAAGCTAGCCAAAATATCTGGTGTAGAGATGTGCTATAAGCAACAGACGCTTGAGATGTTAGCAGCAATGACAAGATACATTCCAGAAAAAGAATTCTGAATAGTTCCTACATGATTTATCACGAACAGCAGCAAGATCTTTAAGAAACTATTTCAGGTTGTCAAGCAAAGGAATAAGAATGCAATTAATAGATTTCTGGCACTAAAAATGGCCACACTGTATCAGTTGAGACAGCTAACATTTCTGTATGAAACTATTATGCAAAAGGAGCCAACACAAACATTTATAGTGGAGTCAGGAGTTTAAGGGGTGAAGGATGCAGGATGGCATCATGTGCCTGTGCTGTTCTTCACAAACACATGCTTCTTATGAAGATTTAGGAAAAGGTCAAAAATTAAAGCAATAAACAGGATGGTAAGTTGATACAGAGAAATAAAACTAATTAAGGGGCAGCACAGTAACTGGAAAAGTTAAAAAAATAATGATATTATGGAGCATTTACAAAAATAGTACATAATCTTTACTACTGCCGTGCTTGGATATCAAGAGGATAAAATAACTCTAATGCAGGTAACATCGCTGTTTTCATTTACTTTGTCTAGAAGTAGCTGTTGCAAACACAAAAGACAGTCAGGATTCAGACAGTTTTTATATTGTGCTCTGGCATTCCAAGAATACCTTTAATTAATGTTTTTAATTGCATTGCTGGCTCCCTGATTTCTGTGGGGTAGTTTTCAGGCACTACAACAGCAACTCACTACTTCCCTCCCTGGTAACTGAAATACCTTCTCAGCCCCCTTTCTGACAACACACCTAGAGTCGAACAATACAGAATGAATCCACTTTACTGATGCAGAGGTCATTAAAAAAGCTTCTACATTGCAGCTACTAGATTTTAGGTAAACTACTATCACAGTTTGTTTCATTGAGCTGGAGAGCTGGAATGGATCAAGCTCTCGTAAGGTCAAATCTAGAGCCAGGATCCTTACAGTATTCAACACCCACTGAGCAGGAGAGTAATCCACCAGGAGGCCAATTCAGATGTATCTTATTTTTTTTTCTCTATGGATCTATTCAGAGCTTCAAGATTACAATTTAATGCACTTCCTATAAATCAATGTTTAAGAGTGTTCACTCCTCCTTCAAAAGATATGTAGCTAATACTGTATGTTTTGGGAAAAATTTCCCTCTTTTGGGTCAGCCAAGACCAACCTACTGGCAATACACTAAACAATTTTTCAGTAAATATGAAATTACTGGTTCATTACCATCTTTTGAAAATTCTAAAACTGTAGCCAAACTGTATCAGATGTATGGTAGGCTTAGAATGAGGGGATCTGTAACACTGGCTTGTCAGTATTGATGGACAACTTTATAAAAGAAATTTTCCCTGTGAAAATTGCCTGCACCACATTTAACATTTGAAATCAACTGTTCATTCTACAAAGATACACACAGTACTTGATTCTAATTTTTGATTAAACAGATGCTATAATATGGTTTAAATCTAAATTATGGCAGTAAGTTTAATCAAAAGTGAGAAACCAAACTACAACTACATTGTAATTTTTTTCTAAACTAAAAAATTCTTAGAAATTATGTAATGAAAAAATATCCAAAGTACAAGTTAATTACCTAAAAATCCTATTTGCAGCCTGAAGTACTTGCATTTTTAGAGAAGTTAAATACATCAGAATTAATTAGAATAAGAAATTGAAAACAATGAGGAAACAAAAAAAATATAGATCCTGATCTGAACCACCTTTCAGAATTTTTCACCCAAATTCTAAATGCAAGTCCTTATAGCTTTCTAAGTATTACAGAAAGTGATCCATAAATAGCCTTACCTTTGAAATCCTATTATAAAAAGTCATCTGCCAAGATGAAGGAAATTACATATCAGACTAAATACAGACAGCTTTAAGAGAAAACCCTCAAGCAAATACTGAAGACAGTGGTCATCACAGCTCCATACTTTTTAAATTGAACAAGCACAGTGCCATTAGAGTGAAAAAGCACTTGTGTGGAACTGAAAGTATGTTTCGGGAAAACGAGTGGATGGACAGGTTGTGAACTACAACCCCTTCAGAGACTGAAGAAATCTCTGAACTGGCAAGGGTGAAAGGAAATGGGCAAAAAAGGAACCAGGTATCTGTAACGAAGGAGCTCTCATTCTACAAAGGTCTGGAGCTACAAAGACAAACTCTAACAGTCTGGCAAGCAAGGAAGCAATAACTGTAGTTGCTATACAAGTGTATTGAGACTCATTAATGAAATAATGAGTCTAGGCAAGGCTAAGAGGGAAACTATGTCATACTTGGGAAATCATAAGAAGGTATAAGAAGCACCCAAACATCATATTTACACAGTATTCCAAAATATTTTTTGTAAATTAGCTTTATATTTGGTACTGTGCAGGATATATTTAACAAAAAGAAGCTTTCTCTTTTCTCTCTTTTTCCCTTTCTCTTTCTCTCCATATTTTTCATACTTACCTTGTATGTTTTGGGTTTTTTGCTATTTCTGAAGCATATATTTCATGTTGATTAAAGACAAGATTGTAAAGTAAAAAATGTAATGATTCACCTAGTATTAAATGAGATCTCTGTCTGTTAATGTTGTCATAACCTGTCCTATGAAATAATACCAAAATTGCTCTCTCTGAATAAAAATATAGAGCCACAGAAGCATAGAATGCATTGGGCTGGAAGGGACCTTTACAGGTCATCTATGCCGACCCTCCGGCAGTGAGCAGGGACTAGATCAGGTTTCTCAGAGCCCCATCAAGCCCCACCTTGAATGTCTCTAGGAATGGAGCCTTCACCACCTCTCCGAGTAACCTGTACCAGTGTTTCATCACCCTCAAGAGCTTCCTCCTAATGTCTAATTTAATTTTACTCTACTCTAGGTTAAAACCATTGCTCCTTGTCCTATCGCTACACACTCTTGTAAGCAGTCCCTCCCCAGCTTTCCTGTAGGCCCCCTTCAGGTACTGGAAGGCCCCTAGGTCTCCCCAGAGCCTTCCCTTCTCCAGACTGAATAACCCCAACTCTCTCCCTATGGCCTCATAGGGAAAGTGCTTCAGCCCTTCGATCATTTGATCATGAAATAAACATTTTCATTTAGAAAAAGAAAATGCAGCAGAAGATCCCTTCATCATTTTGAGGAAGGACATTGTTTCTGTCCTTCCAGACTTCATCTACTATTAGAGTTAGATGAGAAACACAAGTGTTTTTCCAGGAACTGAGTGTAGCACATAGTAACAGCAATAATTAGAAGCCTGGTAACCTTGTCAATAACACGCAAGTCTAACAGTTGCAGCATAGATAAAGCCCACGATAGGTGTATATGCAACTGTTCATTTTACTATAGACTAGCAGATCTATGGATCATCAAATCAGAGAAACATGCACATCTGCAAAATGCAGAAAGGTTTTTTCTTTTTAAAATTTTCTACGCTATTCCACTCTGTTTGCAAATAATTTTCATTAGTGAGTTTGTGTTGTGATAGAAAGACAGTAACATTGAAGTAATCTTATTAACTTGAGACTGTAAAGACTAATTGTCTATAGTTGGCTTAGCAGAAACAAATCTCCCATTTCAATCTCCTCATTAAAACTTGCCCCATCTGTTATAATTTATGCCTTCTTTCCTACTCAGTGAATAATGACGTACCAAACCATTAAAGTACAAAGTAGATTCTTCATAGCATTAACTTGTTAAAATGATAACACTTTATCAATTTGAGTTCCTGAATAAAAAGTTTAAGAACTTGCATATGTGAATTCACCTGTACTGTACTTAATTTTACGCAGTTATTAAGAATCATGTTCCAAATTGGTATTTTAAATATCTATTTTGAGCCCATGAAAGAACAAATAACTGCATCAATTCTGAACATATTTTATTACAGCTTGGATATTTTAGAAAATATCCAAACATGACAGTCTTGTGAAGTTTCCAATTCCTTTAATTAAAGTGTTTCTTTAAATTGATTTCCAATCATTAATCTATGTCATAAAAGATGAGCGCATGAAAAAAATCACACATACTAACTTATTGAAAATTAACTTAATGTCTTTTAATGGAATGTAATTGCAGGCCAAAGGGGCCCAAAAAATCATATGAAAACAAACATTCATGATATTTTTTGCACACTTCTACACAGACATAGTTAGTGTTCTGAGACTGAGAAAATGTGGCTATAGAGGCAAATGTCAAGTCTTATCTGATCTGGTATCAGGCTCTCTGCCAACACTAACATTTCACATAAGCTTTTGTTTACTGTGTGTTTATTCACAGTGAGTACAATGTGCATTCAAAAAAATTCCACAAATATTGTATTTGCCAAGAAGGCTCCATGCCCAAATTTCATTTTATTTATAATGTGTATAAATGGAAAACAAACAAAATCAGTTAAATGCTGTAGAAAATATTAGACGGTTTTCTCTATTTATCATTTACCTTACGATCACTTCACTAAGGCAAAGCATGTCAAAAATATCTCCATTACTGAAGTGCTATCTAGGACAAACTTATTTTCATCTACTGGGGAACAGATTGCAACTCCTTGACTAGTTTGAGAGGGTGTTGGTATTTCTTTTTTTTTTTTTAACTCAGCAACTAAGAAGCACTGATCACTTGCTGAAAAATCTCTTAATACAAGAGCATGCAAATCACTTGGTGCAATATTGTTTCTGAGAAAGCAATTTAAAATTATGAAAGAAATTTAAAACTGTTGGGCCTTAAATGCATTTCTAAACAGCTACACAAAAATGGCTGAATTAAACTAACTTCAGTTTTAAGGTTATTCTCTTTCTTTAGAATAGCAGTCAATTTATTTATATGTCTGATGATAGATTTAGAAGCCTAATTATAGGTATTGAGACTTCAGTTTTGGCAATACACACTGTGTATACACAAGCTAACTAAAACAAATAATCTGTATTATGGGGAAATAATCACTACCAGTTTAACTTTAGACTACGCAAATCTTTACTGCAAGAACTATGAAATGCAATATTGAATTACAGGAGAGCATAGTGGCATAGATCCCATTATTAAGCCGGAAGTCAAATAACAAAATAATATGGTACCATTTATTTTCAGAAATTATTTTGATGAAATATCCCTATGCAATCTCTAATTTTAAGCATATAAAATGACAGATATGGATTAAATTGATAAATATGACACACTGGTTCAGGTAACGTCTTTTTCTGTATCTACTGATAAATTGTATTATATACTAGAAATTCAATAAGTAAAACTGGTCCTTGAAAATGCATAGTTCCTCACAGAGTAAACGTTTTCAACAAACTTAATTTTAATAGGCACATTATGCAAACTCCCTAGGAAACTTCCAAAATTAATGTCTTTTTAGTTCTCTAGTTAAGAACGAGCGCACATTTAATAAAGAGAAAAAAGTCCACATAAATAAGACATTAGACTCACCTGAAGCCCCTGTCTCATGCATTTTTTCTTCATGCTTGCTATCTGGCTTGCAACCACTCTTTTCATCAGCTTCATCATCACCCCACCAGGCTGGCTGTCCATACAAAGGTGTCCCACGAGGCATGGCAGAAAGATCTACAAAATCAGCCCAAAGCAGAGGAAATTACTTTTCTCTTTAGTTACGATATTTAGGTTAAAATAACGTGAACAGAGAGTCATGTGCTTGGACTGTTTCTCCTGGAAGCTGAAGTGAACTAGTTCAAAGCATTTGCCTAAATACAAAACAAATTTGGAGGCTGGATAACTGATCTGGGTTCTAAATATAAAAGCTTACTAATGACCTGATCAAAACTTCTGGCACGAATGTTTATGCAAAAGCAGCTAACATCTCTTATTGTTACCCCAACATATCTGCAAACATTATTTTCTGCTTTCAGTGTGAAGTTGTCAGCATAGCAGTACATTCCTAAAAGCTGTCTGCTGCTATTTCTGTGAGAAGATTCTCAGTTTTACCCACATTGACCTTTTGATGAAATCTGAACTCACTGCATGAAAAACTGATCAAATTTTGCAATGTTGCCAAGGTTCTGAATTGCTGACAGCTACTGGAGTGCTGAAAGTTACCTCGTGTAAAACACTACTGAGCACAACCATTTTTAAATTATTTTTTTTTCAAAAAAAAGGTAATGGCTAAATTACAGTACAATTAAAAACATATTTCTTATAGGATGTATACACATAACTAAACACATTTAAAAATAAAAATTAAATAAGAAAAAAAAACAACACTGACATAATTAACATTTCTACCTTGATGACAAACTGAATGGATTAGTTTTGACCTTATCTCTTGGAAGAATATTTCACTCTACTGAGATGTAGCTATTCTGTTATCATATATATTTTATATTAAGATTGTTTATGGGAGAATAACATGGTCTGTCTGTTCAAATCCAAATTACTAGCTTGCCTGTTAGATTGCCTATTATGAATTTGAACACTTTTATTCAATGTTTTACTCACTGTCATTCCAAACATGATATATAATTTTACAGCTGTTTCAAAATTTTCAGTATGATTTGAAGATACTAAATACTTTTTTTAAAAAAAAAAGATCATTACACTTTAGTCAATACTGAATTGTTTTTAAAAACTTGATGGCTGATGTTTGTGCACTGAATTAGCAACAGTGAACAACTGTGCATATATACAGCTACAGTGTCAGAATCAATCCCCAAAAAGCTTCCGAGAGTTGCACTGAAATATAAACGCCTGTCATTAACTTTGACTGTTATTTTTGGAAGAGTAAAAAGAAAAACAGAAGATGAAGATAAAAAATTCCCCTGCATTACTTTATGAAAATTCAGGAAGATCCAAATGCTGAAAAGTCATACTGAAGAGGAAAAAATAAAAAAAAAAGCACCAAAGGCCTGGACCACCCAGAGACAGACAGCAGGCTTCATCTACCCTTAACAGGATTCTAGAGTCAGCCAACAAAACAAACACATTAATAAGTTATACCACAGAATCTTATATGTGGGGAAGGGAACTCTGTCAGAACTCTTACAGAAGAACGGATTAAACCTTAACAAAACTGTACAGCCTTGACCTAAGGAGTCAGACCCGGTCAGCTCGATATTAAGGAAGCAACAATACCTGATTCCTTTCTCATTCTTGTGGTTATCTACTGCAGTAACAGGTAACACAGCAAGTTACTACAAGATGAACAATAAAACTTCAGCAAGACTCACACTGAAGTTAAGACACCTACAACAGAGTCGCCATGGCACATTACATAAATATCAAAGATAAGAAACAAGACTGAAGCTACAGTTTCTACAAATTTTTAAACCACAATAGAACACCTAGGTTCTGTTCTGACACATCTAAAAATGAATGCTAATATCTATAAAACAAACAAAACTGCCACCTGTTAAAAAAAACTTAAGAGAGCACTTGATAAGAGCAGTAAGAACTACAAACTGCTCCTCAACAAATATTTTCAAGCTAAACTGTAAAAAATAGCACTTTGCAGCTACAAGTGCAGAAAGTTCGTTATTTTGGGAAAGAGAAATGCAAATCTGATGAACACTGATCAAACGTTCCTTTATGAGTTTTATTAATATGTGGATGCCACAGTAAAAAAGGCAGAAATTCAATTCCAAAATTTACTAATTATACTTAAAAGTATGTTTAAAATTGCACATCTGTGGAGTTTTTACTATCTACAGAATTTCACAAACATCCTACCAAAGCAGATAAGTATCCTTTCCAAGTTTGTGTGCTTCTGCAGCAAAAATGAACCTTACCCATCGATTTCTCTTCAGATTTCAGCGTTTCGGTAGTTTTATGGTGCACTTCAGCAGTGGAGTCTGTTACTTTGGACTCTGAGCTTTTGGAGCTGGTTTGCTTTGATCCTTCTGCCTCTGAAGATTTCTGGGATAACTGGAGCTGGCTTGTGAATTTTTCATGCTAGATGACATAAAATAGAGAAAAAACTACTCTCAAGGAGTGGAAAAAACCCATACACTATGACAGAAGAAAATCCAGGAACTGCATGTTGTTACCTTAAGTGCTTCCTCAGGAACTCTCATCTCTCCCCTGACAACAGTAAAAAGATTAGTATGTAGGAAATGCTAAGGAAAATACTGGAAAGATTTCTCAATTCACAAGAGGATTTTACAAGAAAGTAACAGTTTTGCAGTATTCTGCCATTCGAACGGTGACACTTTGACAAATATACTATTGTTAGGACTAGCATGTACAACCATACTCATCAAAGCGGGGGCACACTACAATTATTTATTATTTGTAAACAGAATAGTAAGTAGATAGCATAGTGTAGTAATAATACAAATTCTATCTCTACTTGTATACAATCCCATATGATACAAATATTTGTGTATTTGCTTAAAAAAAAAAAAAATGTTTTCCAGCAACACAGAAGTTATACACTAGGTTTTAAACAGTAATAGGAATGAATTTTCTCTAATATAGGCATCTTTGTAGCAATGGAGGAAATAAACAGAACCCTTCATTTAACACAACCTTAAATTTAAACACAAGGATATCATATCCAAATCTCAATTTATCTTCTAACTTCAGAGTGATGTATGTCTGTTCTGGAATCCTCACATCATTCACAAATGTCTACAGAAATAAATAAAGGAGAGAAAGAAATACCGTTGAATTCCAAAGTAATCAAATGACAAATCAATTATTTTTATAAGAAGTATTTCAGCACTGCAAATTTTCTACTGGTAATTTACTGAGAAATTAAACTAGAAGCTCAAATTGCCACTTGCTTCACAAAATATTTCAAAAGAAAGTTTAAACACCTGTCCCTAACCAGGCTATGACATCACACTGGCCTTGAAAAGTTCCTTATAATTTAATCTTATTAGCAGTATTTATTGAATTATTGATGTTCCCTCAAAGTAGCACCTCCACTCACTATTTTTTCTTGTAATTTGCTTTTTCAGTGCCAATTACCTGTCAGAACTGATTTATCATCACATTTTTACAGCATTTAACATTGGATATGAAACAAGTTTTCAGTGATTTGCAGAAGGACTTATGTATCTGACAGTTTGCCCAATTTCACCAGCCACATCAGTTGGCTGTTAGAACCAGTACAGATTACCAGTTTGGAAGAGTTGTACAAGTTTTTCAAATCTGTGCGGGAAAAAAAAAAAAAAAATTAACACAAACAGGGCTTGAAGTTACAATTATTCAAGCCTGAAAGAAAAATCTAGAAACTTCCCTGTGAAAATTCTGAAGTAAACCCAAGCCCTTTTAAGAACTGGGGGGAAAAATGGGGGAAAAAAAAAAAATCCCACCAAAAAAACACCAACAAAAAAGCTTATTCCTTCACTGAAACTGATCTCCATCTTTAAGGAATCAATTTACAGTCTTCAGAAGGCAGGTTGTCAGCATCAAACTACGTTTGAAGTTACATGTGGTGACTTCAGAAACCAGAAAACAAGGATGGTAACTCGTTAAGGAAATGAGGGCTTCTTCTCACAACTTGCTCTTTTGCTGCTGGAGTTAATGCTTGAACATTCAGGTAGAGCCTTCTCCCAGAATTTACCACCTCTCGATAACAGGTCTCAGACTGACCCTTCTGCTCATCCCAGAGTCATACCACTGGCTCTCAGAATGCTCCAAATTAACCTGCATCTCTAACTGTGGAGCTTCAGAGAAAATTCTATATTGTGGTCAGGATTTACTCAGCGATAGAGAAATACAAAAGAGGGAAGAAATGTTTTGTCCAGCAGAACAGAATATTAAGGTCTCAACTACAAAAACTAGAGATTGGGCTACAAAGAAAAAAGTAAACATTAAATGCAACTCTACATAATATTTAAGACATTTTCAGAGTTACAGATCCTTGAATAATCATGCTACAGCGTGAGCTGACAAAATCTTCTGCAAAGCATCTTGCCTTAAACTATTCCTCCAGGCTCAAAAAAAATCTGTATTAAGAAGCTACAATTTACATTCTTAAGTTCTCCTCCCCTACATTTCCCCCTGGCTTTCTTAAAACCTTCTCTTCTTTTGCCTGAAAAGGATGCAACATCTGGACTTATAATTATGTAGCACCTTCCTTTTAAGAAATTTGAATTAACCAGTTCTATGTGAATATTCTCTTGTTCCTTGGTGTTACTTCCGTTATCTTTTAAAATAAAAAATGAAGCCTTAATTTAGGGCAAATACAAGGTAAATAAAATATTTATGGATCAGCTGGTATGAGACTGTTGTATTATTTTGTGAATTATTTATCAGTTGTATATCTTCCCATACCTTACAAAATTTACAGCTTCTCGCCCATTTTTACTCTTCCTAACAGCTACATGTTAACACTACAGACAGGAGATTAAAATATCCAGGAGGTCTTTCTGAAACACATTTGCTGTTGGTTTGTGCCACACTTAGGGACTCAGAATATCGCAAGACCAAATGATCATCCTACTTATAACTGCAGCAGCTGAAATAGGCCATTTTTTAAGGACTTTGAAGTTAGCGGCACACACACAAAATAAATTTCACTAATTAAGCCAGCCAAGAATCTGAATCTTTGAACACGTGTGTTTCTCATCTAACTGTAGCATTAGATGAAGTCTGGAAAGGCAGAAACAACGTCCTTCCCCAAAATGGTAAAGGGATCTTCTGCTTTATTTTATTTTTCTAAATGAAAATGATGTTTATTTCATGATCAAAGGGCAGGAGCACCTCCCCTATGAGGACAGGCTGAGGGAGTTACAAGTGTCCAGCCTGCAGAAGAAAGACCGAGGAGACCTTCTAGCAGCCTTCCAGTACCTGAAGGGGGCCTACAGGAAAGCTGGGGAGGGACTGTTTGCAAGGGCGTGTAGTAATAGGACGAGGGACAATGGTTTTAAACTGGAGCAGGGTAGATTCAGATTAGACATTAGAAAGAAGTTCTTTACTATGAGAGTGGTGAAACATTGGTACAGGTTGCCCAGAGAGGTGGTGGAGGCTCCATCCCTGGAGACATTCAAGGTGGGGCTGGATGGGGCTCTGAGCAGCCTGATCTAGTTAAAGATATCCCTGCTCCCTTCAGGGGGGTTCGATGAGTTGACCTTTAAAGGTCCCTTCCAATCAATGCATTCTGTGATTCTATGTATGTATATATGTACACATGCAGTCTTCCTCACAGGTCAGAGTTCTGAAATTCCTATGTATGCAGTACACTCAACCAAGAGAACTCCAAAGGCAGGGCATGCGGGCTACAACCAACCTCGTGACTGAACTGATGGCATACAACAACCAGGCCTCAGCTGTTTCACCACTGGAGTTTTAAAATCTCACTACAGGCTTTAGGATGCAAGATAAAGCTAGCTTGAAAAAGCTACACACATTTTGATATCTTCATATGATTTCAAAATCTTTTTTCTTCAAATAGAGTCAACTCTCTGTAAGCCTTCACAAAGTTTGCTGAGCATTTTGCAATCCAGTCTTAAAACATCAGTATGAAAGGACTTCACTATTCCGTAAATATCCTCAAGAAGAATGTTATTCAACACAGCCATGCATATTTGATAATTTTTCTGGTATGTTTTTGAGTTCACAAGCTAAAGGAAAAAGTACAATAAAATTCTGTTGATATTGATGAAATAATAGATTATATGTTGGCAACTGTAAATATTTTCTTAAGAGAATTTCCTTAATCTATTTTGTATGAAAAAGAAGATAAGCAGGAATGATGGATTATTAGAAATAATACTTTACATCAAGCAAATCTGATTAAATTTTATTTTTGCCTTATTATCAAATGTGGATGTGCAAAGTCTGGGATGAAGACTGCTGTAAACTTTTCACTGAACTGAGTGTGAATCAACCATGCAGACAAGAATATTCAGACATTAGGGCATCAGCTGCAATCACAGATCATCTTGTTTGGGACTCCTAAAAATCAAAAGTCTTATGTACTGGTAGTAGCCATCTCCCCTTAAACTCTGAATTACCTTGAGTGGTTAAACTCGATCACACCAGGAATGGAATGCTCTTGTATAGTAAGTATATATCTCTTCTACAAAGAAATGGGACTAACCGTAGAGACCCAAAATGAATGTTTGCTCTTGATAAAGCAAGTGAAGTAAGAACTAGTAGAGGCTGATGAAGAGGAACTTAGCTGTTAGGGGATGCTGTTCTCAGTGGAAATAGTAGCTAGACTAGAATAATTATTGCTTATTCCGTAGTTCACTGCATGCTACAGAGGCACTGCACACGTTTTTTCTGCAGCATAATTAAGTATAGTGTTACAAAAATTATGTATTTCCTCTTTGGACCTGAAACCAGGTAGGCAGAGATACGTAAGAAAAACACAAGTTGGAAGAGATAGGAAGTGAAGCACTGAGAAGACAAAGAGCAAGAACAGATCTCCTAAGATTTCATATTTTGCTGTCCCAAAAGTGCGGAAGATCCCTTGATGTCTCTGGGTAAACAACTATGAAGCCACTGACACCTGAAACTTAAAAATGAATCAGATCAAGCCAAGGAAATAACTGGAAGCTCTCTGTCAGAGGCAAAGAAGGGAGTCAAATGAAGGTCTTTTAAACATATACTTTTGTTAAAATGAAGTTTTGTGAGAAGGCAATGAAAATCGAAAGGTGTGCCTATTGACTACCAGAGTAACATGGAATTAGGTATAAAATCAAATGGCTCAGCAAAAAATTACTATGCACTGAATTGATTTTTGTTCATTGCCTTGAAACACTGCACTGACTTTCAAAATACAGAGGTATATAAATATTTAAGTAGTGAAGTTCTTATATGCCTGTAACTGTTCAAAGGATATAACCCTTCAGGTTACACTGGTTTCATATGGAGTTGAGACTGACTCCTTGGAAGGCTGATTTAGGAACCTTAAAGCACAGAAAAGCTAACAGAGACAGACTAATGGGGGTTTTATTTTGAAATGCACTTCAGGATCAACAGCAAAACCTAAATCAATGCTAAAAGGCAGTAACTTGAAATTTCTTCTTCATCTTCTATTTTTTAAAACATCTGAAAAAGCTATTTATCACAAGTAGCTTTCTAAACATTAATTCAAATAACCGTATCGCAGACTAACTCATGACTTTATGTTGTACACATTCACGACACAGCCAAACATTTAAAGTTATACAACAACCATAACTAGTGTGTATAAACAGCTCATAAAGAACTATCTGAACTCCTACAAATAAATGACAAAGTTTCTAAGTTTTAAAACCTCTATTACTGGATTTAAAACATTTATAGGAGACTTACCTAGAGTATTCTATATGCAATTCCTAGAAAAGCCTTAAAGTGTAAAATGTCGTGTAAAACTTTATGGTGATCATAACTTTGCATTTTTCCTATATTAGTTTGCAATAACTCAAAATACATTATTTACAGACATTTTGACAAAAAAAAAATCTGAAAAATTAAATGTAAACACAGAATTAAATAGGTTTGCATGCAACAAGTATTGCACACTTTATTTTTTCCATATTAAGTAGTTTAGTACTTTTTTCTGTATGAGAAAAAGAAAATAAAGGAAACAAAAAAACATTTCTTAACCAGACATTTTAGAGACTGAAACACCTTTTTTTTTTTTGTTTTACAATATAATCATCTTTTTTCTACATATCTAAATATGCCAACAGCATAACAATATGTTAGTATTCCTTTTTATTCCTTTGAGGGTTTTTTCCTACTGTCAAGGCTCTCTTACCAATAGAATTTACTGCAACCCTTTAAATAACATGCAACAGAAAACCTCCACAAAACTGCATTTTCCCTGTGAATGTTTCCCCATTTCCAATCTTGCATTAAAAATGTATCAATGTACACTGTTTAATTATACCACCTTTACTCAAAAAAACCCCATACAAACATACAAAAGACTGTGCGGAGCCACTAATTCTGATGTTAACTTACCCCGTTCAAGCTGCCCAAATCCTTCACCAAATGTTCATCAGTAGAAGCATCATAGTTAAGTACAGCATGTTGCTTGTCCACGCTTCGTGACTTATATTAAAAAAAATATATAAAATAAGGTATTTAATGAAAAACAGATTGAAAAAGCATTAGCGGCTGTTTCTTGAAGTAGCGTGATTGTTTTCTTTCTACATAGCACACTTCTCCAAAGTAAATAAAAAAAGTTATTTCCACATATGAACAAACTCAATCTCCAACCATATCTAACTCACACCCCAGTTGCCCACTGGAGAATCCTAAAATCAATTCAAAAGAATTAGTTTTATGATGCTTCCCCAAGTGTGATTGTAAGTCCAATACAGGCATATATTATCCAAAGATTTTTTTTCAGTTCACCATAGTATCACTGATGTTACATCATTAACCTTGCCCTTGTTTTGCTCCTTAAATAAATGCATCTTTCAAAGCATTAATATTATTCCATGGTATTGCTGTTCTCTGAAACACACCATTTCTTGTCATGCATCAGTAAATCTTCCATTATATTGCCTGGGATACTTACCATAGTACACAAGCATTCAAATTGTTTCCCCTTGATCTCAATTTCCTAAGCAAATTAGCTATAGCCTCTTCACTTAATGTCTGAGTGGTTCCTGAATTACTATTTCCACCAGTTGACTCTCGTTATCAGCCCTTCCTTAAGCACTTCAGCACTTATTTATTTGTTTATTTTACATCCAAATGTCAACCCACAGAACTGAAACAATCCTTGTTATTATTTTCTCTGAGAACACCACCTCCCTAACAGCTAAGTCCCTCTTTTAGGACTTGTCCACAGCCAAGTGTTTGCAGCCTGAGGTGCTATTGCAAGCACGGAAGAGGTGGGGCTGAAGGTACACTCCCTTTGCACATGCGAAGTCCTGTTGGTCAGTACTTTGACATCTGGAAGAGTTCCCAACTGAATGGAGCCTATAGCTCACCTTTCCCAGCTCTACATGCTTGATCTCAGTCTGTTTGCTGGTAGTTCTGCTAGTGCAGTGTTCCGACATGACTGCACAGCAGCCAAATTCTTCCAACAGCATTCTTTCCAGTTTCAGATTAGCATATTCTATCCTTGCTACTCAACTCATTGTTCAGGACTATATATCACTGAGAATGGTACGTTGCTATTTGAGATTTCTGTGCTTATGTACCAGCACCTTCAGTCTGCAAGGGCTAGGAGTCCCAGGTTATTGGTGCATTAGCCAGTTAAAAATACCAGAACATGACTCCTGTGGAAATGTTTTCTAGAATTTCATGTTTATCACCTTGTCTCTTCTCCATTTCTCAAGACTTGCTAATATTATTTTCCTTCCTTCCTTCTCATCAATTTACTTTCTTATTCTTCCTTTCCATGTCATCTTTTGATTGCTTTGCTTTCTCCTCAAAGAAGTGAAATCAGTCCATTTCTGCATATATTTACTGTTTTATTTTTTTAAACTTAATTTGAGCAAATTTGCTCTGCAGTCTTGAGGGGTATAGAAAGTGGACTAGCATATAAAGGAGGGGCATGGAGGGGGGGAATTAATAAAGAGAAATTAACAGGGTCCATGCCAATAAAACCTGCACTAGTATACTACATGTTAAGTGTTCTTAACAGTAGATTAAGACATATCAGCATTGTTCATTTTCTACTGACTTAGTAACACTTCTTCGAGTGAAAACAAGCTATCCTAAAACCAAATTCACTGATGTGGGTGTTCTCCGGAGCCTACAATGCCAAACAGAGATTATACTTTTCCACACTCAGGTGACGCAGCAATGCAAGCACAAGAACTACCCTATGTTTACCTAGGATATGGGAAAAATTTCTTAACTTCTTTCAATTACGTTACTCAAATATATACTGTAAAAGTAACCAATCATTTTATTACCTTTACGTGCTGTGTCCTATTAAAAAGAAGTTAAAATGGAAAGAGCACAAAAAGATCCTTTAAAATATCATGAGATTTTGTCACATCTTCCGAAATGCTAATAATGATTACTTGCGTCTGTGGCTTTTAAAGAAATACCTGAAATTCTGCAGAACATTAAGGTTTTCCTCAGACTCAGATTACTTGGACACATTTTTATTAACCACAGATGATCTTTGCAGGTGTAAAGACTGTAAATCCTTCAAACGCCATTTGTCCTTCTGATCTGTTATTGCAGCCTTCCATTCAAATTTAAGTATTATCAAGATTACTTTTTATAAGACTATGGTATCTTGGTTCGTAGCTGAGCATCACACAGCTGTCCACTCACTCCCCCCTGCTCCAGCGGGATGAGGAATAAAACAGGAACAGCAAAAGAAAGAAAACTCATGGGTCAGGTTAAAGATAGTTTAAGCAGCAGAGGAAAGAGGAAGAAGAAAGAAGTAAAACAAGTGACGCAAAGGCTCCCAACACCCTATCAGTCTTTGAGTAGTGGCTACCTTCCTCAAAGCCCACTTCCTCAGTTTTTACTGCCAAGCATGACACTACATGGCACAAAATACCCCTCTGGCCTTTTTGGGTCAGCTATCCTCATTGTGTTTCCTCTCAACTTCTTGTGCACCCCCATACATGTGTATAAGGGGAGCAGAGAGAGAATACCTTGAAACCGTGCACACGCTATTCAGCAATAGCTAAAGTATTTGGTCACAGATCCAAAACATAGTACCATAAGGGCTTCTATGAAGAAAATTTACCCCAACGCAGCCAGACTCAGTACACAGATTTATATATGACTGCAGAAATAATAAAATCACAGAATAACTGTGCTAAGAGCTGTGGATATAAAGAGGAAAACTCCACTCTCAGTTAAAATAGATTTGTAATGGACATTATTTTAGACAAAGACTCTTCAGTTAAATCCAGACTACTAAGAAAGTGTTCAGAATGCAGAAATTACGCATATTCTTATTTAGAAATAATTTTGTTATTATGAATAATGTAGAATTTTACATAGAAGATGATTTCCTAATCAAGATTCAAAAAGTTTTCTAAATTGTGAAAGGAGGAAAAAAGCATGGTGGCACATTGGAGCAGCTAGCTAAGTACAAAGACTGCACACTATCTTTGAGCATATTTACAAAATAACACATTTAAAGCAAATCTGTATTCCCAGACATGAAAAAACCTCTTAGAAGAACAGTTAGGTACAGATCTGAGGTCTAATTCTATCAGGCATGCAACAGAGTTGAAATGCTTTTCAATAAGGCTTTTATAACATGTCATCTGTCAATACATTATGAATAAAAGCATTAAATTCTGCTTTCTTTATTATGCATTGTCCACATGCTTTGCAGTAAGAGAACAACCCAGTTGTAAAGAGTGGAAAGGAAGGTCCTACACAAAGAGCTATACATACAGAACAAGGACATATTATGAGCTTCTCTTTTGGTGGGTTCCTTCCCCTGCAGCAGTATGTGGTGATACAGTTATGCTGGCATGTAGATCTCATGTAACAGCAGGCTAAAGAGAATATTCTTAAAAATCACCAGGCCCCTCGATTCTTTTTAGTATCTCTGAAGTCAATAAACTACAACAATATTTGTAAAATGACTGGAATGTATTCCCAATATTAACTAAAGAGGCAGCTACTTTTGAAGGTGATGAAGACTGAAGTTTTGTAAAATAAAATAACAAATGCTTGAGTATTCAGCTTCACTCTAAGCACTGATGAATCACAGACAAGATGGCATAGGGCAGAGAGAAGGAAGAAAATGCTCCCTCATTCAGACACATCAACTCATTACAACAAACTAGTGGTAAAAATAATGGCATTTTTTGATTATAATCTTCTGGGTAGAAATCAGCAGGGTGGGGTTCTTTGGTTGCTTTTTTGTTCGTTTCAGGTGTTTGGTTTTTTGTGTTTGTTGTGGGGTTTTTTAAATACTTCCCACATAAATCACTTAGACATCATACTGCCTGTCTTTAAAGAAAAATTAAGAGTATTTTCAACTACTTTCTAACAAGACAAAGTATTTCATCACCAATAAAATGTTTGGATGCCTTCTGATGTTGAGCACCAAGTGCAGTTTACTAGAAATATTACCTTCTGAGTAATATACATAAAAATAGGGTTCTAGGCACTTAATTTGCAAGCGAGATTCTAGTGTGGCCATTAATGGCTGAATATGCAACTCTTGGGAACAAAAAAAATTTAAAAAATAATTTTTGAACGGTAGGAAGGGTTAAGAATATTAGTTTTGAAGTCTATTTTATAGAAGTCTAATCTTCTTAAGAGCTCCACAGTAAACAAAGACAAGAATTCAGGAAGAAAATGCCAAAATATTACCATTAACCATTCAAAATATATATAGTAGAAACAAGCAGCTCAGAGGGACTACTGCTGCATAGTGTAAAGTGTGTGCAATACGGCTACATAACGAAACAGTTACACACTTCTAAGGGTTCCGCACAATGATCCTCAAAGTTAAAGAAACTACTGAAGTATCGAACTATTTTGACTAAGATGTCTATTTTTACAGTTCCACTGAAACCATTACAGATATTGAATCATTCAACTTCCTTAGAGACATACTCTTCTCTACTAATCTAATTTGTCTTTGTACAACAAGATCAGGACATGGGATAGCTACATCAAATCACGTGACTAAATTAGATTACAACTTGCAAAAAAAAAAAAAAATCTTTTCAAAAGCATCCAGTGCACTTAGTGTTACCACATTTTATGGAGTACACAATCTACTGGTCATATTGCAAAATGTATTTCTTCTATTCTTGCATTCGTACGTGATTTACATGAATGTGATCCTCTGCACTTTGACAGTAACTGTGTGACTGATGGCAATATATTTAAACTAATTTTTCTATAGATTCAAAAGACTAATCGAAACAAACATCTGGGGAATTTAATTTTCAAAAGGAATATAAAACTGGTGCATTGAGTTCACGATTTGTGCGGTTGCACATGGAAGGCTGATGCAATTACCTGTAGCATCAGCTCACAGTCATCTCTTCCAACAAAAATCATTTCTCGTGGCAGCCTATGGCGGGTGCCTCCACTGCTCACCAAAAACCAGGATGTTAAGCTCATTTTCTGCTTAGCTGATAAATCCTTGGCAAAGCTACGTCATCCTGCAGCGAGAAAGAAAGAGAGACAGAGAAATTCATTTTAGTTATTTTTAGCTACAGTTCCTGCTCAGCAAACAGTGTGAGCAGAATACAAAACGCCTCTGAAAATACAGCCTTCTCAATAGCATGTACTTAATCAAGCAATCACAGGAAGTGACAGGCTCCAGATTTACATAGTCTGAGGCTGTGCCTCATGCAACTAGGCCAATTTAACTGGAGGTAAGCTTCTTCAAAATGAACAAGCAGCTAGTTAATGCTAAAGTCATACATCAAGTTGTCAGAAAGCTTTTAACATTTGACCACTTATTATCAAGATAATTGCTACATTAACGGTTCACTATCACAACCAATAAACATGACAAACAAAACACATAAAGAAACTTGCGTGTGCGTCATTACATTTTCCTGCAAAAGAGAAATGCCTCATTTGGTTTTAAGCTCAGGTCCTCTGCACAGCACTAAGTGAACTTAAACCAAAGGAAGATTTGCTCCTTATTTAACCTCAAGATTTTCTCAGTAAGTCTTAAATCTTGGAAATGTAACGGCATACATTTAGAATTGTAAAACAAAACAGAGCAAAATGAACAATTTAGAAGTTAGTTATAAGTAATAAAACTGAAGGCAGTATTCCTACAAAACTTTACCTTAATTTTCTAATAAGCAACATGGCATACTACATACGTACAGAAATATCTCACAGCTATTTAAAATGTCATAAAACACAAAAGAAAACAGAAGTTGAAAATTGGATAAAATCTTTTATGGAAAACTTCTTCACATGATATGGCCTACTTGAAACTATGATTAAAAGTACTCCCCAGAGTAATTCAGTGGTTGATACTTGGAAGTCTTCAAGCATTCCAAATTTCTCTTTAAGAAAAAGCAAGCCAAAGCAATCATCTCATTCATTCATTACCATTCTGTATTCACTAAAAGAGAAGCTAAAGAAAATAAAAAGCAACCAGTCTGCATTCCTCTCAGTACCAAATACTTGGCGTTTCTCTTCTCTTTTATTTGTAAGTCATTTAGTGAAATTATGCAAGAGTAGCAAATGTACTGTAAGCAGACATAAGCCTGTAGTGGACTTGCCATAAACTGCATAATAACAACAATGCAGCAAGGTTCTCAAAACCAAGACTAACATGTAAGGATTCAGTAATGGTGCGACAATGTCAGTACTGCCCCATTAGACAAACTATAGTCAACGAGAGACATTGCAGACTATGAAAAGCCATAAAGTGGACAAGTTAAGTCAAAACTGAACCTGAAAATAACTAAACAGATATCTGCAAAACAGTAAGCCAATAAGACACCAGGTGCTAAAATGAACGAGCCGAGCTGTCAACCGAGTTAAAAAAATTAATGCAATTCAAATGGAAGAAGTTAGAAAAAATTAACATGCTAAAGAATTCCTTAATTAAAAAATAAGTATGTACTGCAACAAAGTGTTCTCTTATACATTAATACCTGCAATAGTATTATCTCTCCACATATGTATCACAACCTATTATTCAAATTTTACTTATATCACAATGTTCTTCACCTCAATGGAAGAAGTGATTCAGTACCTTAATTCCACTTTATTCATAGAAAATATGAAGATCACAAATTAGATCTACCTGCTGAAATAAAATTTAAAGACATCTAGTTACCAAATAAGTGTTTTGATAATTAAAAATTTATTCAGCACCTTTGAATAAATTAACATTTGTAGTTTTAATCTAGCCTAGTTTAAAACTAGAAGATAAACTAGACAAATAAAATTACATTCTTCCACTCCTTTTAACAAAGGAAAAAGTGGTATAAAAAATGGTCAGTCTAGGTGCCAGCTTTTAACAAGGAAATTAAATGGACGTTTGATAGTAAGCATGCTGTTCAGGATCAAAGCTCCTCATTCTGTTTATATTTTATTGCCTTTTTTAAATCTCCCATCTGCTTATCATAACAGCATTTACACCATTTGGTCTTCCTGCTCTAGCTGGAAATTCACATGAAAATCTCCAAGAGGACACAAACTATGGGAAAAAATTTCTTTAGTCATATACTATGGTTTAGTTTACATGGACAGACTGTCATTAAAGAAGGAGAAGTATTTTTATTTATAGAATCATAGAATTGTTTGAGTTAGAAAAGAGCTTTAAGATTATCAAGTCCAACTATTATACTAGCAATGCCAAGCCAGGACTAAACCATTACCCTAAGCACCTCATCTACACATCTTCTAAATACCTCCAGGGATGGTGACTCCACCACTTCCCCAGGCAGCCTATTCCAATGTTGACAGCCCTCTCTGTGAGCTAAATCTCTTCTAGTGTAACTTGAAGTAATTTCCTCTTTTCCTATTGCTTGTTACTTGGGAGAAGAGACCAACCCCCACCTTGCTACAACCTCCTTTCAGGTAGCTGCAGAGAGCAAGGTCTGCCCAGAGCCTCTTTTTCTGCAGGCTAAATAACTCCAGTTCCCTCAGCCACTCCTCATAACACTTGTGCTCCAGAGCCTTCACCAGCTTTGTTGCCCTTCTTTGGACACGCTCCAGCACCTCAACATCCCTCTGGTAGTGACGGGCCCAAAACTGAATACAGGATTTGAGATGTGGCCTCACCAGTGTGTGCACAGGGGCATGATCACTTCCCTACTCCTGCTGGCCACACTATTCCTGACACAGACGAGGATGCTGTTGGCCTTCTTGGCCACCTCAGCACTCTCCTGGCTCATATTCATCTGGCTGTCAACCAACACTCTAAGGTCCTCTTCTGTCACACAGTTTTCCATCTACTTTTCCCTAAGCCTTTAGTGTTGCCTGGGGTTGTTGTGACCCAGCAAACAGACAAGTAGGTCAACAACTAGATCTAGGGGAAAAAAAAACAAAACAATACTCCCAGAAATTACAAAACCTGAGAACAAACAGAGTAACTTAAGCTATCTGAAATAATTTTAAAAAATGTATTATACACAGGAATCATTACCACACGGCGTGGCAGCACGTTTTTAGTTAAAAGGCCATCACCATTTCTATCAAACTTAATGTTGCTCTTCTCAAACAGTGCTGTCTCAACTGCAACGAATCATCAACCTAGATACATATTTTATTTTAAAGTATTCTTTAGAATAAACGGATCAAAGCTAAGCTGAAACTCTGCATAGCAAAGCTGGTTGAAAACAGAATACAGAAGCAACAGTTAATGCCAAAACAAAAAAGTGCATTAAAAATGTCTACAAAACTGCACACATATTTGGATTGTATGTGGACTATTACACTGCATCTCACTAACTTCATGAAAGCTAAAAAAATTTTTTAATACATTGCTGTGTTAGGTACTCTGGCTTTAGTACTCTGAACAATATGAGGATGAAAGATTGTTCACTGTCTAGGAGATATCAAATATAATGACTACGTGACAGGTGCAAAATCATCATCAGAAGTAGCTCTTCACACAGTGTAAATTTAGGTCATGACAGTTCTTGCAATGAAATGTTATGGATATGAAAACGTTACTCTGGGTTCAAAGCAGTAAGTATTCATGGAATAAAAGATTAACATGCCTGTTAAATGCAATGGCCCTACTTATAGCTCAGGAACCGCATGTGATGTGCATTCTGAGAGGCTAGGATTGAGCACTAGTGAGATTTAAATTGCTATCACCCTACTTAACCTCTCTTCCTCACCTAGCCTTTGTTTATGAGGAACAGGATATTGGCCCGGATGAACCTGTTTTACTGCAGTATATACATTTTTTAGAGAAAGCATTCACCAAAAAAAATTATTTAGACCCTAGAAAAATAAAGTTTAAATGCTTTATTGAAACATTTTGCTTTATTGTGTTGTAGTCTATAAACAAACTAGTAAACATCAGACTTGACTATTCAAATACTTCATTCTAGTCACACCGTAAGTCAACTGCTGAGACATCTATTGCAATTGCAAATATTTCCTTGACTGCAGAAAAAACAGCATTTTATGGTGAAGAACTATAGATTTCAAAAGGCAGTAACAGTGTGGAAGAACAAACATGGCTAATAAGTCATTTGAAACACATGATGCAGCTGCAACAGGGAAATTGGCTGCATCATCCCTGTAAACATAATTCAGTCCTAGGAACTAAAGCCCTGCATTACGTAGTCAAAAGATGGGTGTAACCAATTTCAAATATGTCTAGAGTAACATTGCCAAGATTAAAGTTTTGATATTGTAAGCAAAAATCCTTAATAATCTCACATCTGAGCAATCTACAGACTACATTTTTGTATCTGCCTGTAACTGAAAACAGCCAATTGTTTTCTTCAACTAAACTATTAGCGAGTACTGAGGCACCAAACTCACAGAGAAGCAAAAAGCTATATTTAAAATTTAAACTAAACCAAACATATGCCTTCAAACTTTGACTTTTAAGCACCACAGTCCTTGACATGACTGAAAATAGTATAATTTTAATAGTATGCAACTATCCTTTTACTGTACAAGAAATTTATTTAAGAATATTTAAAAATAACATTTTAAGAAATCCCGCATCAAGCTGAGACACAGTACTCATGAAGCTGGAAGCCCCATATTGCCCATTATTTGCCCTTGTGAGTTCCTATTTCCAGCTGCTAAAATTTTTGTTAAAATTAAGTTCACCTTCTTGTACAATTGCCTTGTATATTTGAGGAAGATTCAACATTTCCAAAAAAATGTCAGAGGAAAATACTCTGTTACCACCTTTAAAAAAAAAAAGGTACCTTATATTATATATGTAAATTGGTAACTGAAACAGGTCAGGAGGCCTTAGTATCACTTTGTATCTTCTATTATTGCTCCTGTGCAAATCTATATAAATGCAGTCTATTTACAGCCTATTTTGAAAGTTTTCAATGTGTATATTAGTTCAACAAGCACAAAAGGTAAATTGTCTCAACACATCTGTCTATAAAAAGCAGGCTCCACAATTTGCTTTAACTACCCATTTTTAACGGTACCAGAACCAGGGCATCTTTCCCCAGTACTCTCAATTCAGCCACTGTTGTTGGTAGAGAACAAACATGAGGGTAAAAGAGTCCAAAGCAGAAAACATTACCACAGCTGGACAAGACACTTGAGCTGGAGTTAGGCAGACTCTGGAATAAGGAATCAGGAAAGGTAAACATCAGATATAGTCCATTATAAGGGAGAAATCAGAATTAGGAAAGGACCAATAGAGCCAGTAATAACTGGGGAAGACTCAAACCTGAAGATTGAGAGGAAATGCTGTCAGGAAACAATATCCACCATAGAAGTGCCTACCATGACTACTTTATTGACTATCCAACGTAATTAAGGATAGCACTGCCAGCAGTTCTGTTTTTAACTATACTATAGAAAGAGCAATATGAAGGTAATTCCAAACCTGTGAAGATTACTGTATCAATATAATTGATATCAAAAAGTAATCTATACAGATTAAGACTTAAATCTAGGAAGTTCAAAGAGGAAAAACACCACAAAAACACTGTCTGCTCTGCAAAACACTCTGAAATTGAGCAGCATCACAAGCAGTGTTCCATGTGCAATCTTAATTAACCTACCTACGTACATTAGTAAGTAACCTTTAACTACATCACCATTTTAACCAGGACTCTTCCTTAATCAGGTTAAACCAAAAAGCTTAGTTAATCAGTATTTTTTCCTCCTCATCAACAGATTGGCCTTATTTATCCCACATCACTAAAAACCTTTTGTGAATTATTAACTTCCTTATGACTTTATCTGCCATGCTCTTCATGACAGCGTGAGAAATTCATTAACACATGCAGTTCAATCTCCAGAAATATCTCTACAAAAGGCTTATTGTAAACAGGGAACTACAGAGAGCACTTTTTAACACTGAAGTATCTTAATCTTCAGTATTTAAATTCCAGAAACATCAGCACTTAAAGTACCTAGTTTTACACAATACTAAAGGTGTTCAAATAGTTTCATCTATTTCTGTTCCAACACCAAATGCCTAATTCGTTTGAAAGTAAGGTTAAAGCCACATGCAGGGTGGCTACAAAATTAAGATGATTTTTCTAATGGGTAGATGGCTCATCTGCCATCACAGGGACTATGAATTCAAGAAAACAATTCATACTCTAGGGTAGCTTTTCCATGGTTTATGTCATGAAACTATACTTTCCTGCTTCTTTCACTACTCACACTGCTGTCATCCCAGAAAGAGAGACAGAGGACTCCACAGACAAAAACTTCTTGGCTGAAACTCTTCTCACCAGTTCCCAGGGCTAGTCCATCACATGAATTTGTTAATAAAGTGGGTATCTTGTGCAGGAAAAAAAAAAAAGAAAAAAATACACGGCTGAAGAATCTTTCATTGGGAACCAGAATTCAATCTTCATAAGTCATCCTTCATGCCAAAGTAGTGTGCAATGCTGCTCCTCGAAATCCTTAAACAAATAAATACCCATTTAAATTAAAGTGGTTTAGGCTAACTATCAATAAAAATGTTTCTTGAAGAATTTACAGAATTTCTGACTTGAGTGTACTTCACAAGGGAAAGCCAGAAAATTTCAGTGCTAGCCATTGTTTCCCAAGCAACATGGGATACCACTATAAGTGTTAATCACAGTGAAAAGACACTACCCAAGTAATGCTTTAGTCAAGTTGGATCAAGTTGTCAACTGGCAATACTTTTTTCACTTTAAGGCTTCAGTTAGTGTCATAACAATATCCATAAAGTTTAATATAGTCTTAAAAGGTTGCAAAAATAAATAATAAAATCAACAGAAGTGTAAATAAGGCAAATTACATTTAAAAGAACTCTTCATCAACATCCTTCATAGAAAATGAACTTACATACTTAGGAAAACCGACCAAAACAATCCCAGGTCTTCAGCAGTTGTCCAACAAGCTAGAACTGCTATTATGGAACACTTCACTGACTGGAAAACTCACCTGAACACACTCCTCTTGAAACACTCAAATGCTATATATCGCCCTGGAAAAGAAACTTCCCCTTCACACTAATATAAAGAAATATTGACACTAGTTATAAAGTTTATGAAAGTTTTATGCAATTACTCAAGAGTTACACTAACATAACGGTAGAACTGGATGGCGAGCACGCAAATAGGTAAAGTGGACGAAAACAGGAAACTCAAGGGAAGAAAAGTGAAGCATTTCCTCAGTGCAACTTCTTTGCTCAAACGCTAAACAGGACTAAGTTTAAGATGACTGTTCCTATCATTAAACCAAAATACCTCATACAAATTGCAGTCATCTGTTGGCTTATCTCTTAAACTTACTAAGGATTAGCTGACAAGGCAAGCGACTGATAGCCTCGGGTAGTCATTCTGCTTCTGAAGTACTTGACTTCTTCCATCTTAGCTAAATACCAAATTTGGCCAATTTCTTGAAAAACAGATTATAGTATCATACTAAAGCCTTATACTACATCCAAAGTATATAATTTTCAGTGTCCATCAAAAGAAGTAGCCATGACTAAATTCTGCACAAGAGAATCACTGAAAGCAAAGAAATCCTCTTAACCACTACCCCGCAAAACTGTTCTGTTCTCTTTTTGCCCCTCTTTTTTCTTTTTTCTTTTTTTTATACACAGAAATGGAGGAAAGAAGACAGAAACACAGTATGTAAACCTCCTTGAACATTAGTCTACAAAATGGAGCCTGTTGTTTATAGAGAAAATTGCTCACTTAAAATATCTCCTAGATGCAGTATTTTGGATCTTTTTAAGAAAATATTTTTTAAAAGTTTATTTTAAGCTCAAAATGAAAAAAAAATGTTAAATATAATAAAACATACATTAGAAACAAAAAAGAGCAAGAAAATGCCTTTATAAATCATGAGGAGATCAAGCTGAGTCACGCATATTACCTACACTACCTATTGTAAAAGACTAACTAAAGCAACAACAGTTAAGAGTTCTATCAAATCAATAAAACAACAGCAATATATTCCTCAGGGGGCTTCTGGGTAGGAAAGAAAGGAAGAAGAAAAAACAAATCAACAAAGAAAAAAGAGGTAGACGTGGGAAGAAACACACAGTTAAACCTTCCGTTTTACAGTGACAAAGCTGGATGGTACAGTCTGGCATCCTGTCGATCTGGCCCTAGGGTCAGGTTATGACAGCAAACACCCCAGCAGCATTTATGGGAAGAATCTTTTAATGGGAATCATGTGTTAATTACAAAAAGACATAAGCACCTTCCATCTGGGAATGCTACTAAGAATAGGGAGAGATTTCCCTCCTGGATTCAAAGAAGTTTGAGATCTCTACAGAAGCAATCCAGATAGTCTTCTTAACCTACAAGTCACTCCATGCGTCTGATGGAGTAAGGACAAGAAAGCAGCTCAGGAGACTGTTGCCCTCTGTCAGTCAACAAATCTGTCCCATAACGTGGCTACAGCTGTGGGGCTGCATAAGCATCCTCTCCCTCCAGGTCAGAATTAGATCTAAGTCTATTCTACTGTTGGGACACACAGGAAGCTGTCAAAGCAGCAACTGAACCAACAGTGCAGCTGCACTGAAAATTGCTTATAGTTTTGATTTTTAGGGACAATGACTTAAAAAACCACCAAAAACCATATCCCGCTCCACTTTTGATGTAACAATGACTTAAAAAAAAAACCCAAAACAAAAACAAAACCCTGAGAGGTTTTCCTTTGCTATTATATTAATATCAACCTACAAATACCACAAACATACATACAAAAATAAGGCTTACAAGACAGTTATCACTCATTTGAGCGTCACAGTATGCAAAAAGATACTATTTACATAACAATCAGAATGTCTAAAATGAGTCTGAAGTCTAACATAAAGAATTTCTACTAAGTTTAAGCAAACTTGCACGACTTATACTAAATAATCATCTTCCCATTGAAAGCATCTAATACCAGGAAATTAGATGTTAGAGGAACTATAAACACAGTCGTACCTTTCTCTCCTATAAAAAAAAAAAGAAGTTACCAAGGGAAAATAAAACCCAAATACTACCTTTCCTAGTAGAAGCTAGGACATGAAAAAGGCTTCCGTAACTTGACAAAAAATAAACCACTGGGTTATCTTTACCGAGACTATTGCTAAACATGCAAACTCTTAAGAGACTGACTAGAAAACTTTACATGAGACTGGTACTGTACATGGAAATAGTCTTAAAAAACAATCATATGCCCTTTTTTTCATATATTGTTTTCATAATAATCAAGAGTACCTGAAGGTCAATCTTGTTTGTTTTTTTTTTATTTTAAAGGTATTCTCAGTCTACATATTAGATTTCAAAGCATTAAAAGCATACTCGGTTATTAGCCACTAGGATAAATCCATTCAGACTTCAAGACATCCTATTTTATCTTTCGATAACAGACAATAAGGATATTTTGCATTTATTAAAAAAAATGGAAAGCTGATTTTTCATTCCTAAGCAAAAAATAATTTCTCCTGAGTATTCTCCTTTGCAGCCTTCCTACACTGAAAGGCAACACTTTTACAAAAGCTGCTTTCAATAAAAGAAAGGGTAAAGACTGCCTGTAAGAGTAGTTTCACAGAATCACAGAATGTTAGGGATTGGAAGGGACCTTAAAAGATCATCAAGTCCAATCCCCCTGCCAGAGCAGGAACACCTAGATAATGCTACATAGGAACGTGTCCAGGCAGGTCTTGAATGGCTCCAGAGAAGGAGACTCCACAACCTCCCTGGGCAGCCTGTTCCAGCACTCTGTCACCCTCACTGAGAAGAAGTTTCTTCTCGAGTTCAAGCGGAACCTCTTATATTCCAGTTTCAGCCCATTACCCCTTGTCCTATCATTGGTTGTCACCGAGAAGAGCCTGGCTCCATCCTCATGACACTCACCCTTGATATATTTGTAAACATTAATAAGGTCACCCCTCAGTCTCCTCCAAACTAAAGAGCCCCAGCTCCCTCAGCCTTTCCTCACATGGGAGATGCTTAATTACAATCAAACAATTAAGTGTTCATTTTTTGTCCATTGCTCTCAATCAGATTAAGGAACTGTACAAAGAAAAATATTTTGAAGTTTTCCTATTTCATCACGATCCAAAAAGGTGATCTATACAGAGACAAGCATATCCAGTGTGCTAATGAAATAGTATACCCGACAGGTGGCCTTTAGAAATGGTTGTGGCAAGCAGGCACAGAAACTCTTAACAAAATTGTCTTTGGGAAAAATCCTTCTTTAATGAAAGCTATAGAAATATTTCTTTGTCCCCCCACTCCATATCAGACTATACTATTGCCAAGATAAGTAAATAGGAAAACAAACAAACAAACACAAACTAGGCATTGCATTCAGGCAGAATGCAATCTTAAAGAAGCAGTCAAGTACTCCTCCTCCACTTCCTATTGTCACTGCCTCCATCAAATTTCAAGTTATTTTGTAGGCTGCGTATGACAAGAAGGTTTTATTTGCATTGGCCAAGTACCAATCACAGCCCTGAGCACAACTGAAAAGACAAACACCACTTCGCAAATAAAACCGGACCTCTTAATCTCCCAAGGGTGGTGATTTCACTTTCCCCAAAATTGTGAAATATATGGGATTTATTACATGCCCCAAGATACTTAAATTATATTCAAGATAATGCATTTATTTTTTTCTTCTTTAATACATGGAATTACCTACTTCACAGGTATGAAGATAAGTATACTCTCTGAAGAAAAAACAGGTATTTAAGTAATTTAAACATCTATCTCTGTTTCCAATTTCATTTTACTTCTTGACACAATGCATAAATACACAGAACATGAAAGCTGAAGTGTTAGAGGACAACTATTAAAATCAATGCTCCACATCCATTCATAGTATTACAGAAATATAAACTGAAAAAGGTATTATTATTTGCTACACCTCCACTTTCACATTAAAAATCTATTTCTCATTCCAAGGTAGGCTCCATACAAAATATCTGATCCATTCTACCCTCTCCCTTATGGAATGCTTTGGAGTTTTGTACAATTATTCTCAGCAGCCAAGTCCACAGATGTATTTTTCTTGGAAATACACTAAGTTGTTTGTTCCAAGATCAGTAACACAGGCCCTACATGGAAAAAAAATTAAAAATTTATGTACTTATTTTACAAAACAACTAAAGGTTCAAAATTTTGCCTTAAAGTTTTAAGTGATGTTTGCTCTAGGCAATCTTCACTGACTGAATGCAGGAAGAGTATATGTGTGCACACAAGAGTAATGAAAGCTCATTGATTCTGGGTCATAATTGTACGTTGTGCTACACAGGTATTCTACAAAGTATTTAACACCATGACAAGCTTAAAACTAAAATTCTTTTTAAAATTTGTGTGGTAGCTGTGACGTAAAGACAGCTGTTTTCTTCATGTTCAGCATTTTCCAGTCTCAGACAAAAAAAAAAAAAAAAAAGATACTTGATTTTTAAGATCTTTTCCTGATGGGAAATCCTCTTTCTGAAAGATTCATGTAAAAATAGAGTAGAACAAGGCTTAAAATGCCTTATATTTGAATTATTTGTTCAGTTCTTTACTTACATCCCAAATCATACACCAGAAACCTAGTCTTGCAGTTTGGAGTATGGCATTTCTTTAATGTCTGTGTCCTTCCCATCAAATGAAACTGAAGGGTAACAAATACAGCATGAACATTTTCTCAATGTATGATCATGTGAAAATAGCTGCCAAAAAGACAGTATTAAGAACTTAGCAAGACACAAAGCATGGTAAGAGATCTGCACAAACAACAAGAATACTCATGATTTTAATAACTGATATTACTTATTGCAAAGATTTAAACCAATCCGTAATTAGTACCTAGTAAATGGCTTCCCTAGAGAGAAGCTATTCCACATTTGCTTGTGGTGCCTACTCATTCCTTTCCTCTGTGCAGCCAACAAAAGTGAATATAGCTACTAGCATGGTAAGTCTTAATTCCATTTCTTATACTATTTCTTATTTACTAAACAGTTATACGTGAGACTTGCTATAAACGCTTAGAATTAGTACATGCAGTGAGTATGCGCTTGGTCTTTTTATTCAAGGACTTGTTTGAGCAGATATATTACAATCCCTCAACGAAATCACAATCAGAAGCCGTCATCGTTGCTATGTAAGCAGAAAACTTTCAAATGGACATTTATAAACTGGCTTAAGAATGGCTGGTGATTTAAACATAGCACAACACTAGCATATGGTTTGCAGAATACTAGAGTGAAAATCTGTTTAATTTCAGAACACTTGGAGACTACTGGAAAAGGCTTTTATTAATATCATAATACAAATAATTTTAAAGGCTAGTAAATGAATGCAAGTGTGTCTTTCAACCTGGAACCTACATAGGTTTTTGAGGTTTATGTTAAATAGTTTTGTTCCCTTAAAAAAAAAAGAAAAAATAAAGAAATGTGAGAGGGAATGCTAAATGGGAAGAGCTCTGAACTACACTGCTCCAGTCATGGAACCAAGGAAGAGGAAGTAGACTATAACTCTATCCACAATAAGGGATTTAGTCATCCCTTTCATTGGCACTTCAGTGAAGAAGTTTGTGAGCTTGGTGTCTGGTTTTTTTAGAAACCACCCACAATTACTATGAAGTTTCTCATTTTATATCTCTCACAAAAAATCTTGACTAGGAATTATAATTATGCTTAGCTGCATAAGAAGTTATGTAGGATTGCTTTGTTTTTAATCAAAAAGGTATATTAAGCAAAACTGACTATGCTGCTGCAATACAAAATAGTCTTCTAGTTTACCACAGAACTAAATATGGACAAAAGCATAAGAAGTTGATTAAGGCAGATCCTCATCATAGCAATGCTAAATTGAAGAAACTGCAGTTCCACATCAGCCAAACCCAGTCTCACTACTGTCAGGATCCCAACCCTCTTGCTCTGCCCCAGCCACAACCTCCCAACTAGCTGAGCTATTTCGGTGTGTTCAACCAGTAACAGACCAAGTCTTGCGCTTTTGTCCACTCTCACAAACAAATGAATGGTTCCCAGAAGCTAGGACACACCCATTTAGCAAAAAGTAAAAGGAGTGGGGCTGTGCAGCTAAGGGTGGGAGAAAAGCGAAGAGCAGGGCAAGACCAGGAGAGCCAGAAGCCAGTTCTCTTTCGGGTGCTATGAGAACACAGGTCAATTGCACCAAATCCACCTAAGTCTCACAGTACTTCTAATATTTAGACAGATCTATCTATATTAAAATATAAAGTAGTTTTTCATTTTACCCATTACAAAGTAAAACCACATACTTTTAAAAAATTTCAGTGTCTTTTTTTCTTGCCCATTTTTTATAACAGATCACAATCCAATGATCAAATCTGTAGCCTTTCACCTCATGACACACTAATGCAGTCTTTCTTCCAAATCTGACTTAGATTAGTGACCCCAACCAGGACAAATATCTTGAAAATAACTACACAAATAAAAATATACACAGACATCTTTCAACACGGAATTATCCTGCAAAAAGTGCAATAGACAAAAAAATATGGCATAATGCTTTTACTGGTTTTGGAATGAAACTGCCTCAAGGGAAAGACCCACAAAATATAGGAATGCAAGGACTTTAATCTGCTAAATCTAGTCTTCTCCCAAAGCCCTGTTTGCAGTAATTCTGTGAATTGCAGTAAAATTAACAGTATCTTTGGGTTTTAGTGTTTTGTTTTTTAACTAAATCAAAGGTTTTGATTTGCCTCAACTTGGCAAGGAATGACTCAGGACTTCCTGGTTCACTGTGACATCTTAATACTGATGTTTCAGCTATTTTTTTACTGCCACCTTACAAAGGACATTACTACGTTTCACAGGCTACCGGAACAACATAAAAACAAAAATAAGCTCAGCCTAACATTTTTTTTGCATGATTATATTTTTCCATTCCTCATTCTTGTTGTTGGGTTTTGGTTGTCTTTTTTCAAATATTTATGCTTTTTTTTTTTCCCAATACACTTAGTAACTATATTAATCTACTCCTTTTCGCCAATTCCAGTTCCATATCTGCAACATTATCTTTCTTACTGTTCTACAGCTAGAAAGAAAACTAAAGAGAACAAAGTCATGCGCTACTATGCACAGAAGAGGAAGAAAAAAAAGTAAATAAAAATTAGCATGTTCATCAAATGCCTTTCTGGAGCTCCCCATAAAACAAAATTGTCTAAATTAGGAAACTGCTTTCAACAGATGAAAAACAGCCTCATGTCTCCACTCTCCAAATGACATTTCAGACCTTTACAAATTTGTGCCTTTTTAAATTATGCTACACAAAATATATCTGTTGGACTGATACAGTGTAGATAATTGCACCTTTCAAAAAAGGTTTCAAAAACTCTCAAAAGTTACATATAGGATTCCTTGCAACATATTAGGACTGCAACTGGTCTAAAAAGTGTATTTAAAGTTGATGAATCAAGATTTCGTTAACTAAAAAATCTGCTGCAGAATTTGTACTCCACATGGACATTTACTGTAACAAACAGGCATGAATTATCACAGACCTGGAACTAATTAATTTCACTGAGGTTGCTGAAGGTAGCATAGGTTGTCATAATAACGGTACTACTCAATCATCTCCAAGATGGCCCAATAAAATAATGAGCGAGACATTTAAAGAACTGTTAAGAGCATGATGACTGAACAGCATTTAGATGAAAAACAGTTTCTGAATAAGACCTTTTCTTATGTTCAACAGCAAGAACTATAATAGTAAAACTAACACAAAATGACAACGGAGGGCAATATCATCTGTAACAGGAAAATTTTGTAGTGTTTCCATAATTATTCTATCACCCACTTGCTGCTAATCCAAAAGATAACCAAAGTTCTGTATTCTCAGTGGTTCCCCAATGGCTTCCTAAATAATTTCTGCTTTCACAGTCAACTTGAAGCTAAAACTCAAGCCACGTTTTTGACTTGTCAATCATCTCAAAAAGCAGTTCTTACAGGAAGGATCTGACTCTCATATGACTATCCTCTTTGGTAACCACGTACAATAAAAAGAAACTATGTTAATTTAAAGAAAAGGGAGATGGATGAACAGAAGTGTAATCTTTATGAAACTCACAGAACTGTCATGGCTTTTTTTAACAGAAGTGTGTAGAAAATCAAGATTTAAATTATCAAATTAAGATGATATAGAGCTGAACATGTATAAGAAATGAAGGTCTGAAAAATGTAAAAGGCCACTTTGACTTAATTGTCTTCTCAAGACAATGAAGAAATGCAGATGAAGTGGAAGGAATAATCCTTAATAAAAACTACATCTGATTCCAATTTCTTAGCAGAAAATAGACGTAGATGAAAATACCAAATATGCTCACACTTTTCTTATCACTCCCCTAGCACAGGGTTATAGCTGTCCTTGGATAAAAGATACTGAGTTTGAGTCAAAGCAAATGTCCATCTATGTGGCCATTCTTACATTCTTTGGAAAATTTAAAATTAGAAAGAATTAAGTCAAACTAAAGTATTCCCTGATAAGTGTCTTCTATGTAGTAAATTAATCTAGAACATGAACTAGAATAATTCCCAACATGAAGGTTCCTGTGATGATATAGTTACACAGGACTAAATATCAATTAAGTCATGGGAGGCAGGTGCAGAAGGTTAAGATTAATGAAAACAAGAAAAATGGACATGCATGAGAAAACAGAAAAGATGTCATTCCAACTTCCTGCATTTTTCTTCCAAATCTTGAAATGTAATCCACAACAAGAATACAAATAAGAGATAACTGAAAAGGCTTTAATTTTGAACACAGAACAGGCTGCATATTAGATGGCCAAATATTTGCAATTCAATAGAAAGATCATCAACAAAATTATTTAAGCGTGTATTTTGAGGGAAAAGTCGTAAGTATATCTGATTCAATGCATTCAGTGTACTGCTATGTTCAGACCATAATGGTTAGCTAATGGATTGATTACAAGTTCTTCACGCAATACCAGAGCTGAGGACTAAGAAAATACCCTTTTCACAAAGAAACATCTCAGAAATGCCAGGGGGTGGCACCGCTTCTGTTCTTATTGCTCTGAAAAGCTTAATAATTGCAGTTCTTCCTGGAAAGAAAATGAGCAGAAACAGACTCTCACTTGGAATGAGGTATAAAATGAGAACTGAAAAGCCAAACCCACAGACTTTAGTATTTGTCAAGGAAGGTGCCCTCTTATATTCATGGAAAAGAACAGAATATAAACCATTTTGGTTCACAAGAGCAGAAACAAGTAAACACAGGACTTACAAAAACAATAAAGCAGCAGAACAAACTGAAGAAACTAGACTGTAAGACGGCTGCAGTTGTTGAACTCTATCAGCTCACCAGGGCCACCAGTGGAGGATGCTGGAAGTAGGGAACTAGCTAAAGAAAAAATCTTTTTTTCTATAACAATTTCTAAGAGGAGAAAAAGCGAAGGAGAAACAAAGTTGACAAATATGTCAGGCTCACAAGGGGAAAAACCCATAATGTTTCATTGAGTATTCTATTCATGGGATGAGAGAGAGATGCTTCGTATCTCTGTTTTGAAGGAATAAAAACAATTTCTCTAAACATATAATAAACAGTACTTTTCTACGATTCACAAAAATAGCAGATTTCAAAATTAGTAGGTAGGAGAGAATAACTATGAAAATATTTTAAAACTTACAGCCTTGAATTCTGTGAAAGAGAAGATACCAATATTAGCCTGGCACAAAAATCCTGCTTTTCCTTGTACAAAGACCACTCTACCTAACAGAAAGACTTTTCCTCCGTCTTTTCATTATCTCCTTTGCAGGGAAACATTTTTTTCATCCAGCGATATGTTCTGAATGTTTAGTCTGTGGCCATGGACTTTCTACATATCAAGGACAGTAGATAAAAGCTAACAATAAGAACAATCCCAGTATTTTAATTATTTTGTTTTCTGATATTTACGCATAAGCCTCGCCCTTTCTGACTGCAATAGTCTACAGTGGCAACATGGGATAGCCAGACACTAGTACTCCCTTCTTCCAGGCTTGCCACTGCTATCCCCACTGTGTATACTTGCTCTGGCACTCATCCGACCACACAATAAGATAATTCAATTTGCTAACCCAAGGAAGGAGGAAAAAAGAAAAATCCAAAACACAAAATTAATAGTCTTCTGCTAGGTTCTATTTCTCATATTCTTAGAAAAATATCAGAGGTGTTGCAAGACAGCAGTATGTACCAAAGGACAGCAAGTAACTGTGAATGCTCCATGCAGATGCATTACGATATAAGAATTGCTAGTCAGTCTCCTTCACAGCCACCTACTCCCAGACTTACTTCTTACTCATCATCTAAGAGCCTGCACAATATGCTTCAACTTGAGTGATGCAACATTGAGTACCTTCCCAAACACAGATCTCCATCTCTAAAAACTAAGTCAGCAATCTACTAAAACATCTTTTGTGAGTTTTAGTTGAAATTTCTAGTATAGGTTGCTTTTGACATAATATATGATAAAAAATACATACATTAATTTAAAATATATGGGTTTTTTGAAGGTCAAAGAAAATTATATTGAAAAGCTCATTCTAATTACAAATGCACATATAAAACAAAAGCAGCTTCCCAGCTTCTTGATGGTATAGTGTGATAAACTAAACTACAATAATGAAACAAGTATCTGCAACTTATTTCAATATTTCATACTCGTATAACTACAAAAGATAGACACACAAAAGTAGTTTAAACAAGTAGTTTGTACTATCCACCCTAATTTGCATGTGTTATGTTACACATGTGATCACATAATATTTTTTCCCATTCAACACACTGGGTGGACTCAGGTTCAGGGAAACATTCACATCGTGCACTGGAGGAAGCTGCTCTCTGTAGAACAGCCGTTGAAAATGCGTAGACACATAATGATCTATATTAGAACGGAAGAAATGCAGGCATTTGATAACAGCATTATAAACCTAATAACCAAGAAAAGACCCCCACAGGCTCACTTAGCACAGTGAAGATCTGTACCTTAGAAACGATACACATATCTAATGCTTGCTTCCAGCTAGCAAATTTGAAGCTCCATTCCCCAGTTACAAAGAACTTTTCTCAAATTTCAAACAGTCTCCTGGTTACAACCATATCAATTTTTACTACATCATGCAGCATGTTCTTCAAAGAGGGGGAAGTGCATGCCACTGTGTCCTTTTACAACCTCACAAGTGCTACAAGCAGATAAGAGAATCTCTGCAAGTAAATTCTGCTGTCTGCACAGATTCAACATCTGACTCCACTGTCCAAAATTTTCTAAAGAAAAAACCAAGATTTTCACAGATTTTCTTGGCTTTCTAGCTAAAGTAAAACCCATATGTTTTACCACAGTTCCATTCTGTCTGCAAAGCTCAGAAATGCAGTGCTAACATGGAATTTGTCTTTTTCAGAGACTGAAGGAGATACTACGGTATCAATCTATTTCCTGTATTTGCAAGAACTGGAAATGGTATTTCAAAAGCAACTTCTGCAGCCACTCACGCCTCAGGTTTCATTCTAGCAATTCAAAGAAGCTTCCACCTACAAATGAACATAGACTTTTTCCAGTTCACTTCCATAACCCGGTACTTTTCTGACTTGTATGTTATCAACGGATAAAACTGATAAAAAATTCTGCCTGCCAAGTTTGTTACAGCTGATGAAGCACAATAGAGCAAGAACCCATTCTTGGCAATAATCAGTCAGAACACATGTGAGAAGCAGTCACTTGTCAAAAAACGCAGTACCATGATGAAGTAAGTCTGTAACAACTTTCACACCAGAACGTTTTTCTTTAAAAGAATTAAAGAAAACAATTTTTATCTGATCCATTACAAAAAAACCTCTTTAAGTTTAATGAGATTTTGACAAAATTCTGTGTATTCTCAGCTACACTATTCTATTTAACCAGCCTTCCTGACCTTCTTCAGACAAAAGAAAACAACAACAAAACACTTACAAGAAAGTGACAAAGTGTTTAAAAAACAATAAGCAAAGAGTGAGGGGAGATTCTTTGTGGTTCCCCCATTAAATAGAATTTAAAGTTGCAGAGCTTACATTCTAACAGAGTTCAGTTCTACTAAGACAGACCTTTCAGCATCTGAACATAAAGTTATTTCCAGAGGAAATTAATCATAGGAAATCACAGCATACTTAATCATCTCTTAGTTCAGTTTATACAAACTGTCCCGTTTCACATATTTTACACAGGCAAACGCAGGGCCCAGAACACTGACAACGTCTTGAATGGCATTCCAAAGGAGACAAGATGATCATTGCAGTGCTAGAACAGCTTTTATTCTTTCCAAGTAGTTAAATATTTTATGAGTACCTTTGCTTTCACAAGGAAGCAAATAATTTCTTCAAAGTGCAGATCAGTGGATGCTATCTGTAATCTCTTGTCATAAGAACGCAATTCTTAATATATCTTCAACTTATCAGCATAGCATCTACATCTCATTTCTTTCTAGAAAGCTGTAAGTAAGATGGACCAACTGCCAGCTCATCTTCAGGGGGAAAAAAAAAAAAAAAAAGGCTAAAATAAGGCCCCAGAGGCCGGCAGCCAGCACACCCCATCCCCGGGCGCTCTCAGGCTGACACTCGCAACCGGCGGCGCCCAACGGCCACCGGCACGCGCGCTTCGCCCAACCGCCGCCGCTCGCGGGAAAGACGCTCGCGCACCTCTGCCCGACGACGCCGGCTCCGCGGAGATGCGGCGGGAAGCGGGAGCCGCCCCCCGCCGCCTACAGCCGGCGGCGCGCGCAGGAGCAGAGGAGGGCTCCGCCGCCCGCCTCAACGGCAGCTTCCTCTGCTGCAACACGCTTTCTGCTCCAAAGAAAAAAAAAAAAAATCGCCATCGGGTTTTTGTTAGCTCAGTAACCCATTCGTTTCCACGCTGGGAAGACAAAAGTGGGCCCGCCGCTGCTTCTCGCCACAGGAACAAAACCCGTTATTTTATGTTTTCACCGAGAAGACCCTCAGAAAAGGTCCCGCCTTCGGTCGCGTATCTGTGAGTCCAGGAGACCCGCCTCGCTGGGTGAAAATACGCAATAAGAAAAGACGCAAACCCAACAGATTCTCTCCATCATCCTTCCCAGAAGACATTATTTTAAGGTGACGAGGGGAAACACCACCTCTCAAACGAACGGTGGTATCCCCGATATTTAAATCTGGAGAAGCACTCCACCTCCAGCCCTCGGGCAGTGTTGTGAAATAGGGGCAACACAAAACCCCCACAATTAAATCTCTGGAAACGTCCGCTCGAATCACGGAGATCCGCCTGCGGGAAGGGAAGGCAGGCTGCGAATGCCCGGTGCCTGCATAGCGGACGGCCGGGTGGGTGTGCCGGCAGCGGCGCCCCCGGCCGAGCGCCCATCGGGCGGCTGGGCGGAAAGGGGCAGGGAGGGGCGGGCAGCAGGATGCGGTAGCTTTGCGCCGCTGCCCCAGGGGCAGAGCATCCCGTCTGCGCCGCTCCCTCAGAGGCAGCGACAACCCCCCGCCACTGGCCCCTCCACGCTTACAAGAGGAAAGGAAGGCGAGGGCGCGAAGCTGCCTCCGGACACAGCGGGGACGAGGGAGGGGGAGCGGGCTGTGCCCAAACCGCGCTACCGCCCCCTCCGCCGGCCGCAGCCCCTGCCGCACAGCGTCAGGTCCCGGCGAACGAGGGCCGCCTGACACAATAGGCACCGGGCGGATGGCGGGGCGGACGAACGGCGCGACCCCGGCCCGTTTCCCCACCACAGCTCCCGCCCGACCTGCAGCCAGGGCGGCAGCATCCTCACTCACCCCTTCGAGGAGGTTCGCCGCACCGGGGAAGGACCGTCCCTAGCAGTGGTGCCACCGCCGGCGGTGCTCACTGAGCCGGCATTCCCGCGGGGCGGGGGCGGGGCGCTCTGGTCGGTGTCCCTCTGGCAACGGCTGCAACGTTATTCCCTGCACATAGCGGCTCTCGGGCAGAGCGGGGCACGGCACAATACGGCGCAGGCGCCGCCCGAGCTCACACAATGCGAGGGGGGGAGGTGGTGGAGGGCAGGACGCAGGCGTCACGGGCCGAGCGACAGAGGACACCAAGTTACGCCTGCGCCAGCTTCAGACAATAGCTCTCAGCGCTCCGGGCGCCCCGCTGCGCATGCGCTGGAGTACGCGGTGGCCAAACACTGCTTCCCGCTCCTGTCCCCTTCGGCCATAACTGGACCTGCGCTATACCCAGCCACTGCAGACGTGGGGACGTTGGCGGAAGAGACTGTGCTGTGCGCAGGCGCGAGTGTAGCCGCAATCCACAACAAAGGGGAAAGGAGCGGCTGCGACCGTCCTCCTCCTGTTGCCAGGCGTGGGAGTTGGGTGGCTGGTGGGGACTCCACCTCCCGTGGTGCACAGCGCGGCGCGCTGCATGCCGGGACTGGTAGTCCTGTCGGCGGCATCCCCGCCCGCCGCGCGGTTGGGAGGCGTGGCGGGTCCCGAGCGTCGGCACGCTCAGCTGTGGCGCGCGGGTGGCCGGTAGCAACGGCCGACGCTGAGGAGCCGGAGGGGGGCCGTGCATGGACTCGTGGGCGCTGCCGTTCGGCCGGAGCCCTCGGCGGTTGCGGAGCGCGGGAAGGCAGAGGGGGCGGAACCGCCGTAAGCCCCCAGCACTGCACGGCTCCTCGGTGCGGGGCAGCGCCAGTCGCTTCTCCGAGAGCCGGTGGCGAGCTCATGCGGGCGCCCCGTGGGGAGCCCGCCCTGGAAGAGTCCCTGGAGCGGTATCAGAGGCGTCTCCGAGGTGAGCGGGCGCCGCCGTGATGGGGAGGGCGGGCTGCTTCTCCCGCTCGCCGCTTTCGCTTTAGCCGCTGCCTGGTTCTGCTGGAGGGCTCCCGCCGTTCCCGACTGTCGCCCGCCCCGCTGAGCGCCTGCAGGCGTTGCGGGTCTGTCTGCGCTGCTGGGGCGATGCGGAGCAGGGGACCGTGGGGGCCGAGCCGTCCCGCCCCGCTGCTCTCCGGGACGGCCGGGCTGAAGCGGCAGCGCGGCCCGCGGGCTTCTCGACGCAGCTGGAGGCAAGAGTGAAGTTGCTCCTGGCCCGCCCTAAACGCAATGACCGGTGCAGTGGCCTGATCGTAACTTGGCTTTCGTGTGGCCGCTGACTCTTTTGATGTCAACTTCTAGACTCAGTGAAGAAGAGGGTGCACATTGATTCCAACTGAAGTGTTTTTTCCCCGTGTCACCTTATCCAAGAAGTGTCATATATAGCCTGACAGTTTAATCTGTTAGCTATGAAACCAGAGCTTTACCAGCTTTCAGACTGTCTCTGACTAGTTAAACTGGCCAGATTCTGAAGCTGGTGGATAATTTGTGGGTACATCACCCCACTCGGTGCAAAAAGTTGTGTTCAGCTACAGTGCCCACACATCACTTCTCCCTAATTGAACGTGTAGTTGCAATATTGGAAACATCACTGCAAATAGATAAATCGACAAAAATGCTTTTAAATACTTACTCAATACTTGATTCTCAGCAGGTATTGTGTATTTCCTTCTCAAAATAGCATCAATTCTTTGTGCTGCGGATGTGGTTATTTGTGCCAGAAGGTAGAACTCTGAAGAATCACCTCTAGTTCTCCTGTAGATTAGATGGGCACATAGATGCTGCGTGGCACTTGCAGGTAGAACAATTAAAATGACAAATATCAAAGCATCTCTTGATATGCATAGAGTTGCTTTTGTGATATGTAAAAACAGTGAATAAACCCCAATGAATTACCATACATACATGTGTAGTCTTAGTACTTTATCATGTTTCTGTATGGAAAACCACTGGTTAATTTTCCTGTACTGGGTTCGGACTTTTGTGGAGGTAAAGGGTTTCTGCTGCGACTTTTATTGATGAAAGAGGAGTGATAAATTAGAATTTTAAAACTGTAGATGAATACACAGGATTTTATTCCTTAATAAATCTAATGGCAATATGCTTCTGCTTAAAGACAGTGTTGTCACTCATGGATATGTAGCCTTGTTTAGAGAGGCCACACTTAAAGAGATTTTGCTCATTTCTGCTGCACTTGTATAGACGTATGTAGAAGCTTAGCCAATATGTTAAAAATCTGGTGTGTTTCACAAGGTGTTTATTTTTAGAGTGCTTGTGTTTATCTTTTACGTAGAATAGTTTTTCCAGGCTTGTTTGCTTGGTTTTATGCACATCTAGGAAGGTGCTACAGTGCTATTAGAAACATTTTATAAATTCATGTTCTCCTTCTGTAATAGCCGAGTGGTTGACCTGCCTCTTCGTTTTAGGTAATGAAGGCCACTCAGTGCTGGCATTTTGGATTATTGGCAAGTCCAAAAGGTGACATGCGGGCAGCGGAGAAGACAGATTTCTTCTGTTCATCCTCATCTAAGGAGATGTAGAGAGACGTTGGTGTCTTTTGATTTTGGAGTACGCAGGCAGCATGCTGTGCCTGACTTATATCCCAGTGGGGCATCCAGCCATCGTTGGATACAGTGGTTTTGTTGAGCTGCCTGGACTTGCTGCAGAACGTGATATTCTTCCACTTCCTTAGGTGGTAACGGCAGGTGAAGCTGAAGACCTTTGGTCTCCCAGCCTACTATGTAGTCTCATAATATTGGGACACTTAATTTTTAGATAAATGTTGTGTGTGGAGTTTGGTAAGCTTAGTAAGGGCTTTATAGTTCGTTTCTGGATTCAGACCAGACTTGTAATGAAAATATGCTTTTGTAGCATTTTGCAACAGAGCTCCAATCTTTCTAAATTTTGTCTTTGGCTCTTTGTGCATTATAATGTTCCAATGGAATTTCTCTTTGAACTAGAAAATCTGTTGGAGTGCTTGGGAACTGTCATATATATGATATCTTTATAGCTGTGACGAGCTTTTGAGCTTTTGATATGTGAAGCTTTGAAGTGTGCTTTTGTACTAAGTTATCTGAACATTGTATGTGACCTCTTTAACTCACTCCTATCTTCAAAGGCCTTTCTCGAGGATTTTGCATCTTGGGCTGTTTAACTGTGTATAAGGGTACTGTCAGAGCTCAGCATATCCAATGATTGGATGTGTGTATTCTTTCCTACAACTTATTTTCATTTTATGTATTTCTGACTAGATTCCCTTACACTGTATCCATTATGTTTTATAAAACATTTCAGAGCATTTTGCTTTCTGTTTGGGGAAATGTAGACTTTTTCCATACAATGCCGGGATAGGTTCGAGTGCATACACCCAGGGGTGCCTCTCAGTGAGTAGATATCAGTAGGGTGTTATCACAAACAAAATCCCAATGCAGTGTGATATAACGTAAGTACCATTATGTTTTTCTGTGAACCTCTTTATGTCTCAGTCATGTAAAATTTCTAACTTCTTTAACCTGTACAGCATTTCTTGCATCATTACCACTACCATTTAGAATTTACTATAGGACAGATAGTTGTTACTCCTGAAGTTGTCAACTCTAATTCTTTACCTATTTTTCTGAAGTAGTTATATAGTTTAAGATTATTCTGCAAATTCAGATCATTCCTCTCATCTTGGTCCTGGAATTTCAGGTGGTGTACTTTGGGCATTATTTGATGTTTTTGAAATACAACATTTTTAAACTGTAGTGTTTGACATTATCTGGACCCAGGCTGATATGTGGCAACAGGTTATCACCACTCATGCTGGTGATTAGAAGAATTGTTTTACAGGCTTATTCAGTTTGATGGAAGAGTGTATAAGTTCTCAAAGTGTAATCAGTTTTTTCAGTGCAGAGTCCTTTGTTGTAAAAGGAAATCCCTCAGCAGACTGGTATGTGGGGATCCCAGGTGTTCAGTAAACTGAGTTTGATGGCCAAAGGACAGAAGACTGGATTGGAAAACCTAAGACCTAACTGATCTTAGAGCCCAACAGAAAGGTTCTATTGAAATACAAAAGGTCCTAAAACAGGGCTTTTCCTGAATAGTGTAGACCTTGTATAATGAAAGCCTTTTGTGTTGTGTGTATTGCAGAGTTGAGAGGGTGGATTTTGTACAGTTGAGGTTATTAGGCTAGTGTGTTAACTTTCACACAATTAAGAGCGTTTCAAATGAACCTCAAAGCCTTTAGCATGTAATAACGTTTCTGATAAAAAGATATTCTCAAGGGGATAGAAGTATTTTGTAAAGGAGATTAATGTGAATATAATAGCACAGCACCTAATAACTAAAAATTGGCAGGCGTATTTTGAATGTCTGGTGGACCTTGTACTACACCAGTGCCAAGAGCAGAGCATGATGGATTCCTGCTACTTTCCCCTTTTCTCATAATAGCAATAAGTATATGAAGACTGTTTAGAGCTCACTTCTTTGTTTCTAGCATATACCTGGATCTGTGAACAGAGAATTATTAACTTATTTTTTTGTGTTGGGTTTTCTGCCTGTTTGTTAAACAGCACTAGCTCACTTGTGTGCCATAGTCAGTATACAAGGAGGTACAAAGGAGGCGAAGACCATCGTTTTTAAGTACTGTGCTCAATGCAGGCATCTTGTAAATCTATCCTAAGAAAATCATAGAATCAGAATCATAGAATGGCCTAGGCTGGAAGGGACCTTAGAGATCATTTGATCCAACCTCCCTGTCATGGGCAGGGACACCTCTCAACTAGATCAGGCAACACATGGGGAATGTGGAAATTATGTTCTGTAGTTTACGTACGGCGCTGTGCTCAGCAATGCAGTGATTTCAGAGAATGAAGATGCAAGCTGTAAGAGGAACAGATGAAAATATAAGACATACAAATTAAGTTTCATTTTGTGGCTGCTTTATGTATAAAATAAGAGAGAAGTCAAAGCCATCCTAGGGAGAATGTGTCCCAGTTACCAGGTCTTCAAGTTAGCTGCAACACTGAGGCAGCTAATAATTAAATTGTAAATGGTAATCTATAACTGTAAGTTTTTGGCTTTGGCTTTATATTTTTCTTTGGCAAATGTTTCTAAGTATTGTCCTGAACAGAGCATATCATGTTCATTTAGGGGTGGAGAATCTGTCAGAAGGAACTGGGAAATGCTTGGACCTTCTCACATATGAGGGTCTTTAGACCTTGGGCATGTGCTTTATGCTCTCCACAAGGGATTGGTTTAGGAACTCATAATGATTAATGCTGCAGCTCCAGGGGATGGTTTCCTCTTAAAGAGAGAAAAAGCTTGGTAAAAGCTGTGTTGAAACCAACTTATTTCTCATGTAATGCAGAGCAGGTATGAAGACCAAGAAACCAAATCAAATGTATCCATGATTTATTATTTTGAAACATCTGAGTGTTAAACATGTCTTAGGACTCTTTGAGACCTGGCCAGTGAACAGCCTGGGGTCGCTCGTTATTGTTGAATGTTTACATGTAAAATCCTGGCAGTGTAGATAGTAGTTGATAGGATACTTCCAGTTTCAAAGCTGGCATGTAGTGTGTTAGTATAGTATCATACCTGTATTTGGCAGCCAATAAGGAATAGCTGCATATCTAAGTGATGAGTGAAGTAAATTCTGAGACTGTGCAAAACACCATGAAAACTTGCAACCAGGTTCTCAACTTCAGTATTTTTAAGGAATTATTTGGCTGAAATGCTGAAGACGTACATGATCTAGTATTTTAGATTATTAGGTGTCAGTAGAAATGAGATCAAAGTTGATATACTTTGAACAGTAAAAAAAATAGACTTTTTTTTTTTTTAGTTTTCACTAAGTGGTCTAATAGTCTTGTTTTGTCTGTTATTGTTTCACATAAAAAAAATTCTACAGTATTTTTGTTTGGGTATTTTTTTGTTTTGTTGTTGTTTTTTTTATGACCTGGATCTGTGTGATTCCTTCTTTCCTAACTTTCTATGGCTATCTTTTGATTTGGAGCCATGGCATATCAGAAAGTGGCCTGTTTTTTGAATTTATAGCCAGTAATTTCTAATAATGTTTACAGGAAGTTGGATAGAACTGGACCATTTGCTTTAGATGACGGACTTATGACAACTTTTTCATACTGTTGTAGTTTGTTTCCTGTAGTTTACATTGCTTGATACTTCTACCAGCTGGAGTTAGTTTCTATGTCTTTCAGGCAATTTTGTTGTTTTGGATGGTTGGTTCCTTTGCTAAGCTCTCCATTAGCTCTCAGAGTGTTTTCTATGGCATTTCTGAGTTCATGAATGAGGTAGCTCTGGTGCTTTCATTTAAAGGAGTGCTCTTTGTAGACAGTCTTGGGCAGTGCCTGAAAAAGTATCTTTTGTTTAGGCAATGCAAACATGATTCAATGCCTTCTCTGTTTCTTCTGTTTTCACTTCCGTGCTAAATTGTTCTTACAGTGATTTATTTATTTTTTACTTTTTTTCCCCCAAAGCTTATTACCACTTTGGAAATACAGCTACCTTTTCCATGTTTTTGTTCTGTTGTGGGTTTTTGTTTTGTTTTTTTTCCTTACTTCAGTGTGTCCTGACTTTAGCTTTGATCTTACTTTAATTTTAATTTTTTTTACTAGGTCAAATGGATCAGTGATCCAATGGGTAATTTTTGTGTTGGAGATACAGCTATGGATACAGTAATGTATATTCAACATAAATATGTTGTTCAGCAGTAGTACTGACATTTTCCATATACAAAAATTCTACTAATAACATATAAAGATACTACTCTGGAAAAAGGATACTTGTACTGTGTTTTCAGAGAGTACTATTTGGATTTTGCAGTTATAGAGAGTACAGAAAACAACCAGAGTTATTAATGCTTCTTTCAGGACAGAGGAGAATCTGCATTCAGCATGCAGAATATATGGCATATATGCTTCTTGAACATTAATGTTTCAGAGCCCTATTGACTTTGACTAAGGTGTTATGCTTAACTGAAATTAATCTAATCCAAAGTTGCATTCACATTTAGATGAATTGAGGTATAGGAATGTTTTCTACCTTGAATGGTATGGTCTTGATCCCAGATTAGGATCACTGGTTGCTTCTGTCTCTGAAGTAATAAGGGTTTTTTTTTTCTGTTAGGTATTTGGTCAACTATGTCATTGCCAAGGCATTAGATACGTGATCTGACTGTCCCTTGGGGCAAGTACCGCCTGTGATTTATACATGATAGCTGACAACTTGACAGCATTTTAGCGGAGCAGCTGCATGAGGTTTTGTCACTAGCGTGTCATTTTTCATAATTATCTCCAGTCCTTTAAATACTGAAAACCAAAGAGCTTTATGGTAAATAAAATTTATATTTTGAAGTTTTAATCCAAGTAAGTCCAATGTTATTTATATCCTCAGCTGTTTGTAAAGGAAATAACACATCAGTGAAATTTTATCATACAACAGAAATAGGTTTGGATTTTGTTTGCAGAGTCTTGTTAAGATATAAAAAAAAAGAAAAATGCTGATTGAATTTTAGATATGCAAATCACAGTATTGTATGTGAGCAGTTTTCTGCAGTATGTTTTTACTGAGGCCTTGTTTCTGTAAAATGTACTGTTGCATGAATAGCCTAGCTGAAAGGGTTAGATTGAATGTGTCAGCACTTAAATTAATGACTTCTGAATTCATAAAATCATAGAATGGCGTAGGCTGGAAGGGGCCTTAGAGATCATTTTAATCCAACCTCCCGGTCATGGGCAGGGATGCCTCTCAACTACATCAGGCACAACAACAACACATGGGGACTGAACAGGGATCTAACCTGCGACCTTAGTGTTATCAGCACCACGTTCTAACCGAGTGAGCTAACCAGCCCCCAATTCATTACAAAATTATCATGTTGTTTTTAAGCAGAAGTTATTTGGTGTTCAATAGTTTGCATCCACAGAGGTCCTTTCTACTTCTTTCGTATTTAAAAAGAATATTTTTACATTGGCAGAAAAAAGAAATGTAATCTTTCCACTCGATAATATGTCTTCTCTTATCCTAATGTCCAAAATTATGTCCCTTATTTTGGAAAAAAAAAAGTTATAGTGTATTTATTCTCTTTTACACATCCTTTTCAACTCTTACGGAAGTAAATGTTAGCTCTTTGGTATCTAGTGAATGTAAAGACGGATCATTAGAAACTGCGAACTCTCAGTGGTGAGTGTTTTACTTATGGCAGCAACATTTGGAATTTGGAAATTGGCAAGCTTTTAAGTATAGAGGAATTTCTTGTGGAGCAGGGGTGTGGTATCCCTTTAAAAGGTTTGGACAACCCAGCTTAGGCCTAAACAAATGCTGTGTCCTTGGAGCTGCCTTGGGGCACGGAGAGGAGGAGATGCATCTGTTTTGTGAAGAACCTTGCCTGGGGGAGAAGGGAGGGCGAGAGCCGCCTGCATAGTTGAATGGCACTACCCAATAAAATGCTGGCGCATGTAAACCTGTAACTGACCAACTCTGTTAAGGGGCAGGCGCGGGGACACTGCTTGACTGTATATATTGAGCTGTCCGGCGCAATAAAGGGAGGATGACTCGTAACCATATTGGTGTGATGGTCGTTACTTGGCCGGCTCTCCGAAGGGACCCTTCTAGATCTGGCACCTGAACAAAGGACCCTATGGACGCTTAAATGCGGATTGCTTAAATACAGGAAGACTCCGAAGCATCGGACGTGAGCCGATTTGGGAGCTGGAGAGCTGGAGGCGGGAGAGTTCCGGGTGTGACCAAAAGGGCACTACAGACCAGAGCTTGAGCGACCGATCAAGTGGCAACTCAACTCCTTAGTATACTCTCTAAGAGAGGAGGAAAAGTAAAGGAGCGAGACGTATTAGCCCCATGGGCTTGGAAGCGGGAGAAAATGAAGGACCCGTCATTAATCTTTAGTTCCATGGAATGGCGTGAAGTAGGAGACCTTTTGTGGGACTGTACTCTAGAGGAAGAAAAAGAAGGAAAAGAAGCGAAAGAACTAGGAACGGTTTGGAAAACCGTAGTATGCATTTTAGAAATTGTGCAAGCAGAAAAGAAAGTTGCCACGGCAGCGAGCGAAGCGTTGGGGGGAGGCCAGGAAAGGAAAAAGGCAGAGGAAGAAACTCCCTGCTCGTCCCAACTGGGTGGAAGGAAAAAAAAAAAAGGGAACTGCGTATACCCTGCATTTTACAGCTAGCCGTGCCGGTAACACTGCGTTGCAGAATTAAGACTTTTGTCCTTGAGCTCTTTTCTAAACAAGTACATAACTCTTGCTTGCTAATTATGAAAAGACACCCTGTCCAGCCAGGTACAGCTCATGTTGAGAACTTGTCCGTGAGAATGAACAGATAAGACACTTCTTGTACGCCAGATGTTCATGGGAGTGAACGGGAGAGCAGGATCAAAACAGACCTGGGAAAATCTGCTCTCCCTGTGTGATAACAGAGTGATTGAAGGAGTACATGAGCTAATAACGGGGGGGGGGGGGGGAAATCAAGATGAACCCATGAAAGAGATCCTGAACAAACTCGCTGAATTATCAGCTAGACAGCAAGAAATAGAAGAAACCCTTAAACCAGTCTCATCGTCACTTTGGAGACAACCAGAAACCATATCTAAGGTCCTGCGAGAGATTCAACCATTATCCCATATAGTACCAGCGGCTGAACACTCAGCTCCCCTAGTACCATCAACTCCCTCACTCAAGCCTGATCTTTTGCAACAGCGATGGAGCGGTAGCATCAGAGACGCTATAATAGAGGGAGATTGGGAAGCAGCCAGTTTGATTGCGTGTCCTGTTATTATTAATAATGGACAAGGGACCTGGGAACCACATGATTCTGCATGATGTGGCTGTGCAGCATCCTGTTACTTCAACAGTGTAGCAGCAACACGACCGTGCACTGGGCCTGCCTGTTGAATCCCTTTGTTTCGCCCAGTGACGTGATGGGACCCTGAGGTACCGATTACCAATGATGACATGGATTGGACTGGCAGAAGATGCTTACGGCTGATGGCAGAGCAATTATGGGAAAATGTAACTGTTCTCAATGTTACCTGTTGTATTAGGTATCCTCTCTGTGTGACTAACAATGAAGCTTATATTGGTTGTGTAAGACTGTCTAATCAAAGCCACATAATAGCAGAGTGATCTTTCTTTAGCTAAAAGCAAGGTGGAGAAACTAGCTGCCTTCTGCTTTGTTAGAAGTGTGTGATTAAGGACCAAAATAGATAGGGAGACTCCCTTGCATTCTTCCTTCAACCCTGGCCAAGCTGTGAGAAGAATTCAACGGGGCAAACAACACCACATGTTCCCGCATTCAACGTTATGTAAGGGTGTTTATTTAATAGTATAAATGCTGGACCCTCCTGCAGCGACTTCAGAAACCTCACCTACGGGTGGACGCACTGCATAGGACTTCCCAATTGTCGGGAGGGTTCTCCAGAAACCTCGCTGCAACAGGGACTCCCCAGCGACTGCGGGTCTGGGTGATTGGTGATGGGAACTGTAGGTACGCTCAAACAACTTGTACCTGAGGTGTCAGAAAACACAGACATCTCACTGGATTACTGCTTGGCCTTGTATGCTCGACAAGCAGCACACCCACACTGAGATAACAGAGGCCTGGGATTGATGCAGGGGCATCTCTCGCATTCCTGCCCTGCAAAGCTGTTGTGTGAGTCCTGGGAACTCAGGCAGAGCAGCAAGTAAAATATAACAAAGCAGTGGGATGAATATTACACATTTTTTAGCAAGGATATGATTTGGTTAAATCTCAAAACATGGCTTTCTGTTTTAAACTTGTGTTTAAGGGTGTTCGTTGTTGTGGGAAGTGTTTGTTCTGTTCTTTTTCATTACAGTTAACGATCTCACCTGAAGTGCTGCCTGAGAGATCTGAAGAACTGAAAAATACATCTTCTGACTTTGATGGGTGTGAGAACTTTGACAGGATGAATTAAGAGTTTAGTTAAGACATTTTTGGTTATTGGAGTTTTAATTGCTGTAGGCTTAGTTGTGTTTAGTTGTTTGATAAGTGTAATCAAGAAAATGATAAGCAAGCTAGCGGACGAAGCCTGGGTTGTCCAAAAAGAAAAAGGGGGATATGTAGAGGAATTTCTTGTGGAGCAGGGATGCAGTATCCCTTTAAAGGCTTGGACAACCCAGCTTAGGCCTAAACAAAGGCTCTGTCCTTGAAGCTGCCTTTGAGCACGGAGAGGAGGAGGTTATATCTGTTTTGTGAGAGCCTTGCCGGGGGGGTGGAGAAGGGGGGGCGAGAGCCGCCTGCATAGTTGAATGGCACTATCCCATAAAACGCTGGCGCATGTAAACCTGTAACTGACCAACTCTGTTAAGGGGCTGGCACGGGGACACTGCTTGTCTGTATATATTGAGCTGTCCGGCGCAATAAAGGGAGGACGACTCGTAACCATATTGGTGTGATGGTCGTTACTTGGCCCGCTCTCCGAAGGGACCCTTGTAGATTTAAGAAACTTTGCAAGTGTGTAATGAAACTTTCAAAAATGTGATGATGTTGTTCCAGAGGCAGGAAAGTAGAGTCAAGAAAAGTAGACATCAGTATCTCATTGCTAATGATTTTAATGTGTTTCACTACTACTGCCCAGTATGTTTACGGAAGAATAGGACATAGTATGAGAAGATCACAGAATCACAGAATTGTTGGAGTCGGAAGGGACCTCTAGAGATCGTAAAGTCCACCCCTCCCTGCTAAAGTAGGATTGCCTAGAGCACATCACAGAGGATTGCATCTGGGCAGGTTTTCAAAAGTCTCTGGAGGAGGAGACTCCACAACCTCCCTGGGCAGCCTGTTCCAGTGCTTTGTCACCCTCACAGTAAAGAAGCTTCTCCTCCTGTGTTCCAGCTTGTGCCTCTTGCCCCTTGTCCTGTCAGTGGACATCACTGAAAAGAGTCTGGCTCCATCTTCCCTGCACTCACCCTTTAGATATTTATAGACATTGATAAGGTCTTCTCTTTTCTTCAGATTGATGTTGTTGTTGAGGATAAGATGGTAGCTTGGAGGTCAGAAGCTGTAATATTATGGAGCGAGAGAAGTTCTGGGAAAGCTGTGTATGGGCCTGTTTGGTTTGTTCTGGCTTGTTCTTCTCTGGCTATGGAGCAAATATTGATACTCCGGGGTTCTCTGACGAAGGTCTATAGTGAATAAGGAAGTGAAAGAATTTTATGTCTATCAGATGACACACCACATAGTAAGTCTACTGACATTGAACACTTCTTGGCAACAACTAATTGCAACACAACTTGCTAAATATTTAAGCTGTTGCATCAGTGAGATACTTGTACCATTTCTCATTAGCTCTCCCACCCTCTGTCATCCTGGAATGCTCAAGAATGGATGAATAGCTTAAGTGTTCCAAGATAGAAATATTTGACCTAAACTCTCTTTTTTGAGTCACTGCCTTGTGAGTTGTATTTGGGATTATCATAATAAATTATGACTATTTAAATTGTGCTTTTTATGTCTTCTTTGACATTCATGTCGTTAAAGGATGGGGTACCCAAAAATCGAAAGAGGTGACATGAGACATAAGATGATTGGGCTTTAAAAATAAGTGCTGAAAGAAGATTAATAGATCAGAAAAGAATCAAGTTTTTATGACAAAACTAGCATTGTTAAAAAGTGAGTGATGGCTGACATGCTGGTCTGAGAACCATGTTCTTAATTATAATGCTTTGAGGGGGGGTCATTTATATTTTATAAGCTCTTGGTAAGTTACAAGCAAGCAAAGAAGAAGACTGAAAAGGATTTTGAAAACCATTTACAGTAGGGGAAAAAAAATCGATTTCCCAATTTCAGTCAACATGATATGAATGTGGAAAAAATAAAGTGAAGGCAGAGATCGGTATCTGCCCTTTGTTCCCTAGCTGGAACTGCTATTCACCTTTCTGTTTGGAAGAAAGGAGCTATTAACATTTGTAACCAGCAGCATATATTATACTCTGAGGCATGTCTTCTGTGTTCTACCTAGCAAATGCTTAACTGTGATTATTATTTTTAAGCTTTTTTTTCAGTTAGTTACTTATGCATCATATCAATTTACAGATTAAAAACATGTAAAAATAAATTAAGGATGTACACGCTGGAAAGCTTGCCATTTTTCTCTTATGCTAATTGCTCCAATAGAAGATGTTACCTTGTGGATTTTGTCTCACAGGTGTGAAATTCCTGTTGTGTGGGCATTTATACCTAAATATTTCATATGCAGTAGTCCAGGGGGAGAATAACCCTCAAAGAAGTCAGGGCTAAATGAAGAAAATAGCTGCAATCTAATGTTTCTGGAAGTTGAGTAAGGTTTTAAAAGTGTGGGATTGTTGTGTTTTTGTTTGATTTTTTTTTTTTTTTAAAAAATATTATTAACTAATAATGAAACTTTCTGGGGGTGTTTTGACTGGTAGTCAGAAATGACTGCAGCATTACATTGGAAAAATGTAGAAGAAGCATGATTTTTAATATATTGAAAATATATTGAAAATGAGAAAAGACCATTACTGTATCACCTTCCAGTAACCTATTTAGTTCTTAAAAGAGTTAATAAAAATATCTGTATTTATCTGGAAAGAGTTTTGTTGTTGTTGTGTTTTGGGTGTAGTTTTTTTTCCCCAGAATGGGGAGTGTTGTTATTCTTTAAAACTCACTCAGAAATCATCAATCTTTATTTAATCACTGATTTATACTAGCTTGTTTTCCTGAGGTTTTTACTTCATTTACTCAGGTATTTTTTTTGGTTGTACTGTACATTGCTTTGTCAAATGTGGTAGCATCATCATAATTCAAAAATATTGCTCTTGGTGCCAAATCCTGCACGTTGTAAGAAAAATAGCATGAGCGTTAGGTTCATTGAAAGGTATCGAAGCTACCTACGCTAGGAAATATTTTAAGGTCAAGTATATTATGGCTTTTGCTGCTGCAGAGTCCTACTGTATTGGCAGGCTAAGATACTATTTAGAGCTGCTTCTTTGAAAATGTAGAAAATATTTCTTCTGCAAATTATGGCATACAGTAATTGTTTTAGCTGTTTGCATTAGGTAGTTGCTTCCAGGGGCTGAGATTAGGTCAAATAGTCAAGCTAAATAGATGCTGAATGCTTTTCATTCTCCATTTTTCTTTTTTTTTTTTTTTAATTAATTTAAAATATCAGTCAGTAAATACTTGCTTTTATATTGTTTATTGTGGCCAACATTGTGACTTCTTTTCAGAGCGTGCTAGTGAAAGCATCCATCAGCTGAAACACGCCTTGGAGGAAAGACAATTTGCAAAGGATGAGGGTGAAGTTGGATTTGACCAATCCTCTGTGGACAAGGGCAGTGATGATGTGGACAGTGGGAATGCAGCCTGGCAGGAACTGCAGCACAGTCACGCAGGTAAGATTACTCTGAAAGCAAATAGTTTAAAAACTGTTAGAAATAAATATGATTTCAATGGAAGATGTCAATATTATTTGGTTATAATGTTTTTTATCTCCTTCTAGTTAATCAACTTAAAATGTTGTTGCAACAGCAAGAAAAAATAGAAAATGAAGTCTCTGTGTCAAGGAGGAAGGTATGGTTCTCTGTATATTTCGTGTTGTCTCTTTTGTGTTGGTTGAGTGAATGGCATGCATGACGAGGTCAGTTTTCTAGTATCCAGGAAGAAAAGGAAGCACCAAATAATTTTTAAATTCTGAAATATAGGAGATGCCCGAGGCTATGGCCAGAGCTTGGTTTTCTTATGAATATAGCAGAAGAAATCTATAATACAGGATGTAGACTTTTCTCCTCTTTTGTTGACCATACAGTGTGGGTCACAGTCTACAATGCTTTCAGCTTTCTCGCATTTTTTTCTTTTTCCCCACCAGAAATTCATCCATATTATTTTGAAACAGCTGAGGTGAACTGCATGGACAAAATTCTGTAAAAGCAGCCTCTGTTTTCATCTGACTGTACTTGAAGGATTTCAAAGGCCTTCTTATGCTGTAAATATGCCTTTTCTTTAGAGGATTAGAGATGTTCGTATAATTACAGGTTTTGTAGCACTCTGCCAAAATACAGTGGTCTCTGTCAAAGTGAGTTTACACCCTTAATGTGAGCTTCTCAGATTTAGCCTTCTTGCAGCAGAACTGCACCAAAGTATGTTCAATGGACAGTTCAGTTATAGAGCAACTGCTAGATACTAGTATCCCTGTAGGAAAGTGATTCAGAGATATTGTTCCAGTTTTACCTTTTGATGGCCTCCACTGAGTACTTTTGGTTTATGCTATGCAAGACAAGCAGCTCTCTGCTGTCAAAGTTGAGGTAGCAGCAGAACAATCTAAAGACTGTATTCCTGCTGTGATGCTTTGAGCCTGTGTAATAAGCCTATCTCTACTGTTCTTGAGGAATTTTATTTAAAGTTCAACATTTCTGAGTGTTCTAAAATCCCAAAGTTTAGTCTGACTGTCCTGCCAGGGACTTTTGCCTCACAATGGTGCAGGATAGAGTTAGTGTTTTGTAACTCGAGGAAATGGTGCAACACTGGTTGATACTGACATGACGTGGATCAGCATCAATTTGTATTTAGCCTTTGGAGGGAAGGGAAAGCATCTTCTAATCCATCTTTGTCAAAGTTTGCTAATTATTTTGGGAAATTCTAGTAGAGTGGATAAATTCAGAAAACAGAATACTTTTTCTGAGAAATACATGATAGTGCTTTCAGGGAATAGAATAAAGGATGGAGGAATAAGCAAAGGTTGGAATTTACTGTATTGCTAGGGCATTGTCTCATTTCTTCCTCTTCAAGTTTTCAGTGAGAGGCATTCTGTGAAGTCATGGCCCTGTTGTCCTTATGTGATTAATTTTTTAAAACTTTATAAAGTAGTTGAAATTAAGAAATTTTAAAGCAAGGTGAATTCTGAGTCAATGGAACATGGAAGCTATGAGCCAGGTGGAATACGTTGTGAATTTGGAGTCCCTTCTCTAAGTGTTTTTCTAGATGGTTCCAGAAAATCCTCCGTTTGTCTCTGCAGTTGTAGTTTAATATGGCCAATACTTCTATTGGATATAATTTGACAGGAAGGCTTTCATTGCTAGAAACCTCCTCTTCACCCTGGTTAGTGGATTTTGTCTTTACCTTCAAAGGTTGGATAGTTAGGTGTTATGTTCTTTGATAAATGTAATATCTATTACACATTTTCCTGTGTTTCTATGCAGGTATTAAAATTCCAGACATAATTTTCTGTAGCAACTGTTAATAAATGCTTGGAGGAGTTGCCTTTGGTGCACATCCACAACTCATTAAAATTCAAGGGATTTTTACGTTTGTTTCACAGAGAAGAAAATGCTCCCTACATTTGTCTAAGGGGGTGGTGTACTTAAACAGTGATATGAATTTCATGTACAAACCAGTTTGTGGTTATGATTTAATTCTGCTTTATAGCTATGATTAGTCAAGCAGTTGTACATTTTGACAGAACTGACATTTTTACTTCTCATGATCTAGTAGTTGGTGACTTTTTATTAAGTGTATATAGTATTCTGTGTGTAAGCAACATCTTACTGCAATAAATGGCAAACACTTGCTATTCTTTACTTCCTTCAGAAACCCACAGAAGCTGCGACTGGAGATTTACCAGCCCTTTCTGATCTCGTTCCTATAATCAATGATCAGTCACAGTACATAAACCATCTAGAAGCAGAAGTCAAATTTTGCAAGGTATTAGACAACTTATTTCCACTACTAAAACCCCAGTCCCCTAAATATGAAGAATTACTTTAAAAACAACCTGCACTTAGGCTTACGGTTGATTGTTGTAATGACCAAAACTGAGCCAAATGCAGTTTGACAGTAGATATTGAGCCTTACCGTGCATCTTGATGCCTGTGCAGTGTTTGAGGGTCTTCAAAGACATTTTTACATCCTATCTCAAATAAAAAATAAGCATTTTTAAAAAAGAAGTTATATGGAAATTCAAGCTACAAACCCATGAAAACTGTCTTCTGAGTATTCTTATTCTCTCTGAAAGGGTTAAAATGTTTGAGCACATTAATCTAGACTTGTTGTCTCAAGGAGTTTTTTACATGCAGTTCCTGTATCCTTTAGGAGGAATTGTCTGGGATGAAAAATCGAGTACAAGTAGTTGTACTTGAAAATGAGGAACTCCATCAGAAACTGAAATTCTTAACTGCGGAACATACATTGAGAGAACAGACTCTTATAGATGCCTCAGTAAGTTTTTATTTTTATGTTGTTGTTTTAATCAGTGTTCAAGGACCTGATTCTTTTTAAGGAAGGTTGTATAAATGGTTATCTCAAAACTCAATTTTAGTCAAAATTTAATGACATTTTTTAAACATGGATTTCTGTGGATAACATCATTATTGTAGCTTGCTCTCTTAATTAACTTGTTTATTACTTCTTATATTCTGCCATAATTAAAATTATAAGATTCAGAACATATATAATTAACATTTGTTTAAAAAAATAGCCTACATAATTATCACTGAAGCATTAATATTTTTATTTTAGGCAAATACACAGAACTCCTGCCCTGTAGGTGGTAATGACTGTAGCATGCATCAACTTGTCACCTCATCACCAGCACATAACAAAGATCAGGCTTTTGTTACAGCAGCAGTTGGAGAAATAGAAAAATGGCACGTAGAACTGGTTGGTATTAACTTTCTTTGCAGTCATACCTTTGCCAAACCTTTTGTTGTTCTGTTGTTGCTGCAGTTCTGATGATTAATTCTGCAACACACGTAGAGGAGGAGTTTTGTTTGACTGAACCTTAAGCAAAGACCAAATTTTTTTCTCTTAAACTGCATCTTTTCATTATACCCTAATTAATATTATTATCCAGTTAGACCTAGATGGCAGGTTATATCTGAAGATGTTGACTTCCCAGAGAGAAGTCTTGTTTTAAGAATGTCTTGCCAGTGATGGCTCTGCTGTACTTCGGAAGTTCTTAGCAGTAGCACAACGCACATGCAGGTGGGAACTACCTGGTGTAATTCAGGTAGTCTTCCAGGCAAGCTCTGAGCCTTTCTGCTCCTGAAGCAGCACAGGCTCGGTAATGTACAGTCATAGCTTTGTCCACTTGGTTTTCCCTAAGCTGAATTAGGCCTGTTGCACTTTTAAAGATCCAGAGGAGCCCTAGAGATTTAGAGGTCATGTTGTCTCTATCTTGTATTTTTATTTTGGGAAGATATTCTCAATTTTTTTACTCTAAATAAATGAGATAGCATTGATTGTTATCTTTTGGGAAAAACACGGGTAACTGAAGGTTTTGATGACTTTTATCCATGTGCATATGGGTACTGTGGAATTGAAAGAGTACTTTCAAATGTAATTATATGTTGTGGAGTTTTTTCCCAGTAAAATATATCTTTCCTGGTTTTGTGCATCCCATAGCTGAAAACGTCTTCAGTGATCCTTAATGCCTGCAGCTGTTTGAAAGCTAGTTTTTACAGTAATTGCATTTTACTTCATCTGCCATATTTATGAGAATCATATTGATTGTGACTTCTTTCTAAGTATCATAGTGAGCTAAATTTCTGGTGCTTTATCTGGTTTGTTATCACCATTGTATTTAACATTGGTGTGGTAATTTATTAATCTAGTTCTTCACAAAGTAATAAAAGTAACTCACTATATTGTAAATAAATAGCTTGTCTACCTGAAGTTCTTCAGAATTCCTCTTTTATTTCTACTGACTTGTGGGAGAGTAAGAGCAAACTCAAGACAAGATCGTCAATTTGTGTAAATAATTGTATAGGACTGTAGTTGTAGCTGAAGCAACTTACTATATGAGGATCTGTCCAGATGTATGCAAATGGGAAAATGGGAGGATCATTCATTTTGTAGACTTTCACAAGTGTGAAATATTTTGATTTCTCTGACATTAGTATTTCAAGAAATTTATATCTTTGTGTAGAAAGAATTAATATGGCTAATGTCTAGAGTTATTTGCAAAGACAATATTGTAAAGAAAGGAAAAGACACTTATTTTCTCCTATCTTTTCTAAAGGAGAAACTAAAACTTCTTTATCAAGAAAAAGTCAATATCCTTGATGCTCACATACAGTCTCTAAGGTAAACTGATTTTTTTTTCGTAAAATTATTTGAATACATTATCACTTCATGACAACACGGACCACTCTTATTTTGAATTTGAATAAGAGAATGCCTGAATGTCTGAATGCCGTGTTTTCTGACACACGTCCCTGAAAGCTGATTTTACATGAAGTTTTCTCAAATATAAATGTAGCAAAATTTAATGTACCAGTAATATATAGCAACTCTAACAATATATAAGTTTTATGTCTTCAGTTGAATTATTGTATTTATAGAATTACAACTTGATATAAAATGTCTTTATCCTTTTTAACCTTTTTCTTTATAGAAACATCATGCCTGTTAAGGTATACCAATCAAAGAAAAACCAAACGTTAAAATTTTAACTTGTGTGAGGTCTTCCATAGTTTACTTTCTTCTATTAATACTTTATATTGCAAGTTTTAAAATCTTAAGCATTGAACTGGTTTAGGCTACATAATGATTTTGGAGCTGGAAAACTTAGTTTTGAAGCATGCGGGCAGTGTTTCCAGCCTTGTAACCTGCATATCTTTCAACACAAAGATATTTGAAAATAAGTTATCATATACTCAAAATATTAAAGGTTTGAATAGATAGCAAACTATAGAATAATAGAGATTAAGACAACAACCACTTTAGAATTTTGATTTTCAGAAGTAAACTTCTCCCTGCATTCATGATACTACTGCTGAATCTATTTATATTTTTCCCCTAAGTAACTTGTGGTTTCATGTATCTGAAAATTCTAGGCTTTTGTGTGTGTGTAAAAAGAGTTACTCGTACAGAGACAAGTTTAAATACGCTCTCTGCGGTCATGAAATCTTAAATGTGCAAAGCCAATTGTGCTAGTGAAAGTAAAGGAGGATCTTAAATTTCAACTATGTAATCCAATTTTAATTTTTTCCCCCCTACTTGGCTATGTATATATATATTATAGAATCATAGAATGGCCTAGGCTGGAAGGGACCTTAGAGATCATTGAATCCAACCTCCCTGTCATGGGCAGGGACGCCTCTCAGCTACATCAGGCAACACATGGGGACATAAAATGTTATATGTATGGATAAATAAATGTTGGAGATTAGAACAGTTTTAAGAATTTCCACAAGTACATTATTCAGCCTCTTGATTTCTGCTAAGAGGCATGATTTTTCAAACTGTAAGTTCTACAAAGCACTTGAGCACTTGCTCAATTTCGATTAAAGTGAGAAATTATGTCACTTTCAGTGAGACTATCCTTGTTTTTAACTTTGAGCATGTTTTTACATAGGATTCTGAATTCTCTCCAGGATTTCTCAACAATAGGTCTGTTGTACCAAGACTGTCTGTAGGATGTATGCAGAGCAAATTCTGTTCAGGTTATAGTGGATTATATTTAATAGACCAACTACTAAAATTGGAAAAAATGCACAGAAGATTTCCCAGATGGAAATAAGCATGCATTCAGTGTATGTATCATGTGCACAGTAAATCCAATGCGATCAGAATGTGTCAGACTTACTATGTGTGTGCTGCCCAGATGGCCTGCATAACAAACCAAAAGCTTTGGATTCATTGCACGATTTGTCAAATTGATCTATATGTGCACAGTGTGCGTTTGCCTGGAACTTCCTGATGTCAGCATTCCTACTGCTTGCACTCTTCCTGGCCTGACAGCTGCTTGGAAGTTCTGGAGAAAATTCTTCAGAGCACCTGGTAAAAATTTCAGAGAGAAGTAAAAACCTTACTCTGATTTTCTGGAAACGTGGCTGACCTCAGGTTTGTTTGCATTGCTGGAGCAGAGCGGATGTGCTGAATACATCTGGATTTTGTCTAGGGAGCATAGGGGACCTCATACAGTAACTTTACAGTTAATTTGAGAGTAGAGAAGAAATGCCAAGTTAGTGATACCATTAATAAGAACAACAGAAAAAATGTTGGATAGGATACTGAAGTGTTTATACAGCTGATAGTGTTTATCTGTTATTCAGTTCAGTCAGTAAGTAAACCTTCAAGCTTTATCTAAAAATTTTTCGTGTAGCTTCACTATTTTCTGATACTACAGAGGGAAGAAACAAATTAATATAATTTTATTTTGTCTATTAATAATTTCAGTTGGGCAGTTCAACTATTATTTCTCTCTTAAAGTCTTCCTTAGCCTACTGAAATGTGTAAAATTATGTTTGCTACAGGAATTCTTACAGTTCTTTCTAGGTTACATCTGTAATTATCTATTGCATATATTACTTGTAGAAATGTTTGATTGCATAAATAATATTTTTTGTTTCTTCACTCTAGAAAAGACCTTTCAGAATCTCAGAAGACATGTAGAGATTTGGAAGGAAGGCTGGAACACCAGAAGTCGCTCGTTTCAGCCACGAATTCTAGCCGAGTTGGTGGTTTGTGTCTGAAATGTGCACAACACGAGGCAGTTCTTGCGCAGACTCATTGTAATGTTCACATGCAGACCATCGAGAGGGTAACAAAGTAGGTTTGGGAGCTATTTACTTTCTCATCGGAAGTACAGTTGCTTACATTAAACCACAAGTCTCTGTGTTTTGTTGCCTTTGTAGAGATGTGCACTTAAAGAAAAATGGACAAATTGAAGTTACAATGCTAAAATCGATGTCAGAATAAGAGTGTAGGTCCCAAGCAATTCAAAATCCAAGGTGGTTTGCTATTCATTTCAACCAGAAAGTATGTTAGTCATTATCTTGTGATTACCTTTGGCTATCCAGATAATCAAACTGTCTGTTTCCTGCACTTTTTGTACAAACTTTTCACTCTGTCAGAACAATAGTTATGGAAGTCCCCTTAGTTTGCATTATTATTTCTTGCAGAACTTCCTTATCCTTCTGTAGTTGGATATTTTTCTGGCTCCACTTTATTGTCCTTACATTTGGGAACTTTTAGGATACATCAGCAGTGTATTATGTTCTGATGTTTTTTTCTTCTTTTCCACTTGAATTTGGTTAGTAGGTCAGGTGTTTGCGACAGGATGCATTGCTCCTCTCTAGCTACAATAAGTCAAGGGAAAAAAGTGCTTTGGTAAAAAATAATTTGCTGCAGCCTTTTTTATAATGTAGCTTTCATTTAAGTGATTTTTAAAAAAGCTATACAGACTGAATATAATACACATAATAAAGAGATTCTAAGAGCATTAAAATGTGTTTTTCGTAAGAAGTTCTGCTAGTCGATCATCTTCTAGTTGCTAGTAATAATGATAGGATACTGCAGCTTTTTCAGAGTTTGTTAAACAGACATTATTTATTGTCAGATATCTGAAGCTTCTTAGGATTTCTGAAGTTTCAGAATGAACCTGCTGGAGATGAGGTAGTCAATTAGAAGCAAGAAGACTGAAGGAGCATAGTACATATTGCCTGTCAAATGGATATTATCTCTACATATTAGCTGACTATTGCTGGGATGTATGTATTTTTCTGCTGGCAAGTCTAAGAATTTTCTGGGAGAGCTCTCTGTTGCTGTAATGCTTCAAAATCTACTTCTATACGAGAAGTTATTATTTGTCCTAGAAAATATGAACAAACTGTATCTTGTCATCTTGTATTATAGTGTATTTTGAAATAGAAGATTTGAGCTGACCTGTTTATCTTTCTCAAACCATTATTTCAGCTGAAACTAGAAAATCTGAAAGCTACATCTTTCTTTCATGTAACTTATTAAAAACAAAGATATTCCAGTAGCGATTTTCAAAGGGACTTTGTCCAAATCTTGAAGTGAAATTTTAAAATATGACTGTTAGTTCTCTGGCAAATACAACTGTGTTACCATTCCATACAACATGAAGAAAAATAAACCAAACAAACCTAAACACAACAGTTGTCAACCAGAATCTCTAGCTGCACCTAAACCACAGCCAACTATACTCCTAATTTAAAAGCTTTGAACATATCAAAACAAATGAAAAGGTAAAGTTAAGTATTAGAGTTTTACTGACTGTGTTTTACCATTTGGTATAGGTCTCAGTTCAGTGGGGATGTAGAACCCAAAAACCTTACTGTTTAGTTTAGTTCCAGTTTGCAGCAAAGTGCTATTAATTTTCATTTGATATACTTAGTGATCTGAATTGCTTGTTGAACCTCACCCTTCCTTTTATTTTTTTCTCCCTATTTTACGTTTTATCGCAGTATAATTTCAGATTGCTTTGATCTGTTTTTTAAAAAACATGCCCTTTTTGTTATTGTAGCATGTATCCCTACCTTGTAATGCCAACAGAGTGTTGCCCAGCTTCAATATGTTTATGACTTGAGCTCTGATGTCATTACTGGCAGTTTCACTAATGGTCCATCCTTCTGAAGGGAAGAACTGGTTATCAAGCAAATGATATTTTCAGTTTCTGCCAAGCTAGCAGTGTGCTGTCTTTCACTCTTAACCCATGCTGGTTTTAGTTTTGCTTTATTTACCATCTTTAGGTCTTTTATCTGTTAACATTTTATATTTGATATACCTGTTGTGTTTTTTTCTCCTGAGAAAAGACGTAGAAGAAATAGCTGTTTTTTTCTTTATATGCAGAGAAAGAGATGACTTGATGGATGCACTTGCTTCACTGAGACGGAACATGAAAGAGATGCAACAAAGAGAATCTAATGCTTGTGAGCAAGTTAAACAAGCTGTGCAAATGGCAGAAGAGGCCAATTTAGAAAAAACAAAGGTACATTCATCAAGAAATGAGAGCTTTTCAGTATTCAGATCTACTGCCAATGTTAATTACTTTTCATACTAATGAGAGAATAAACACTTAAGACCTTCATCACATGTTAATATGGTGTAGTAGATTTAAAAGGATTGCACAGTGTGACTGTTTCTGAGCAGTAACATAAACTCTATATCTGGGTTCTTACTCATGAAAGCTGTAGGGTGTGTTGCATGCTTAGGCTGACATTTAAATTCTGATGTAGTTTCACAGCTAGGTGATAGAAATCGAAGGGTAGAATTTTCAAAGGCATTCATGACGTGTAGGACTATAATTCTTATATCACATTTCTGAGCTACTCTCAAAAGAGTGCTTAAAATGCTTACAAACAAATCTTTTTGCCTCAGATGAGCGCAGTGCAAGAACCGATTAGCTAGGAGAACCCTTTGAAGATGAGAAGTCTGTGTAATGCTACCTACAGGAAGTTTTTGGTGCTATATAAATAATAATGACTAAATCAATTTTGATCTAGTTTGCTCTAGTTATCATGTACAAACAAACAATATTGACCTAAATTATTTCCTTGGTATTTAGTGACATCTACTGTATTATTAGTGAATTACTGTGGAATTGAGAGGGATGTTTGGTTTTTTTAAGGAAATGCATTTGTTTTAATAGTGGACAAGATTGATATAATTGTTCTGTTGATCAAATCGGTATTATTCATCCAATGCTGTCAGAGAGAGTACGTGTGCGTAGGGTCTTAATCCGTGGGTTGAAAATCCAATGTACTTGTTAAATTTAACTTCAGAATATTGCAGCTCCTCATTTTTTACTGAATATATAGAGAAAGAATCCTTGCGAGCCCACTCTTCTTCACCTGTCACATTCTGTCCTTTAGGAATCAAATTTTTAAGTTTTTTACTTGTTTACTTTTCTTGGGGTGGCTTCTACGGTTATTAGATAGAAATTTTATTCACTTACTGTTATTTAAAACTCCACAAAAACGTTTCCTCCTCTGTGTGATAATGTGAAGTTGTCTGATCGTCCTCTTTTTTACTTTCGTGTTGGAAATCTTTATTTTAATATTTTAAAAGAAAATCCTTATTCAGTATAGCTCACATTAGAAATGTGAAACTAGTAGAGCCTTTAATAAAATCTCTCTTTGTGTCTATGCTATTTCTGCCCCATAAAGAAAGTAGCTCAGTAGACTGGCCACCCTCTTCACTGTGGTGTATACAGGACTGAATTGTAGTCTGGTTTTTTCATGCCCAAAAACTGTTGTAATATGAAGGAACAGGAAAAAAATATTTTACTTATACTGTGTTAATTTAGCATTTTTATATGTGCTGGCATTTATCTTGGTAAGTGCAAACCATCCTTTATTTTTCCAGTCCTATTTTTACTCTTAATGTGAAGTGGAGTTTTAATTTGTAATTATTGTGGAATCGAGTAGAATGGTCCATGTAAGAAAGGTGAGAAGTTAACACATTGGGTTTCCAAATGCTGTAACTGCACTTTCACCACCCTGTTGACAGAAGGCTTAACCTCGAGTGCTTGTAAGTTAAAACCACTGTTTTTTTGGTTGTTCAGTTGTCTCTCTAGTTTGTGGTCTCTAGCTTGTTACATAGAGCAAGGAGATCTGTTAAGGTTAAACTTCCATAGCTGAAGCAAATCCAGGAATGTATTTTCAACACAAATGTTGAGAGAAGAGTGACTTTTTGATCTACTCATTTTGAAGTCGAAACAGCGGAGCTCACAAAATACACATTTATTCTGCAACTTACTTCTAGTTGCATGCTTTAGATGTTAGCCAAACTGTAGCAGTCTTATGCAGACAAATGCTTGCTGATGATACATTCCTACAGGAAAGGATGCAAGACAACAACAGAGATTGCCTCACCAAGGTAGACCTGTGGTAGGGAAGATACCCTGAGGGATGTCCCATGGAATTGACATAAACTTAATGGAGACTCTTAGAGCATTCTCTGAAATAATGGTTTAAATTGCTTCCCTCACGAACAGTCCAACACAAAGGAAATTGTGTATAGGAAACTGACTTTGAGTAAAATAGAAATGGTTAGGCAATAACCACAGTGTTTGCAAGGTCAAATGTTGGAGGGTGATTCTGGGAGTTTTAAATGTAAGGCAATAAATCATCTTAGTTTTAGAACAGCTACTTATTTGGAAAATACACTTTGAAAACTGCTTTGATCTTTGCCATGACTCCTAAAGGCAATTAGATTTCTAAATTAAAGTAGAGCATGTATTTACATATAAATATACAGATCGGTTTTCAATTTGTCAGTCTTATTCTAGATGTTAACTTAGTAGGGTCTGTATAAACATCATAATAGATATATAAAAAAACCAAAAGATATCCTTTCTAATAGTGAACTAGTTTCTCTGAAGTCATTCGATAAATAACATCTTTGTTTAAAATTTTAGGTTTCTTCCACCTAAAAAAGTATTTTTTTCTAGGCTCTAGTCCAGTGTGAGCAGCTGAAAAGTGAGATGGAACGGCAGAAGTATCGTCTTGAAAGGGAGTTAGCTGCCCAGCTAAGTAAGAGGGCTGATGAAAAAGAAGCACTGCGGGAAGAAATGAAGAAGGAAAGGGAGGACTTGGCAGCAATGGTATGAGCTGTTTTTTGGGGTTTTGTCTGTTTATGTATGATACTAAGTGTGTCGTCGACTCTAAACTTTGCTTGTCTTTTGTTTTGTTCAAGTTTTAGGTTTGAGAGCTCAGTAAATCACTTCCAATGTTGCTTTAAATCAATGGTAGATAAGCGATCCTTTGCGTCTGAATAACTGAGTTTTATGCTATCACTAGATACATACCAAGTTGTTGATGTTATGCACTTTATTTTAGTTGGCGTAAGATTTTCTAATGCACTTTGTCAAAGTAGGAAAGGCTTAAGTAATACTTGATACCGGATTTGTACCTAGCTTCTTACAGAAAGATTATTATTTAGGTTGCCAAGTCAAGCATTCTGAAGTTAGCACATGCCAAATTTAGGATTATTTCTACTTTGAGCCTCCATATATCTTAATATTACAATATTGTGATTGCATTCTAATACGGAATTTTTATGTAGTTGTAGTACTGTCTTTAAATCCTACATAGACATTAAACAACATATAGTGAAACTATGATGATGTCATACTTGGTTATTAAAGATATGGGATGGCTTTGTAGAAAACTATGATCTATAAAGATGATTTATGCCTACATATGATTAACTATGATGTTTTGGGCTTATGAGATGGTAGAAATGGTATACTGTGCATCAAGTCAACCTTCAACTGAATATTTTATCGCTTACTTTATGAAGTGGTATGTTTAAAGGGGAAACTTGGCATGACACATAAATCAGGTGGATGTATAATGAGTGAAAAATAGTTATGAATATATAATCCCCTAGGTTTGACTTTGAATTCCTGTAAGTTAACCTAGAACTGTCAGACACCATTGTTTCCACTTAACGTTAGTAAGCTTCAGGACTAAATAGCTGACAGGTCACTGTCTCTATTATTGTTACATTTTTTTTTTACAATTTAGGAAAATCTGATCTGAATTGCAGTAGAATTTTTAACCTACTATTTCTATGTAGTTTTTGTACAACCTCTTGCCTTCATCTAGTGGTCAGACACTGGAACAGACTGCCTAGGGAGGTGGTTGAGTCGCCATCCCTGGATGTGTTTAAGTGTCACTTAGATGTGGTGTTGGGTGATATGGCTTAGGGGTGAACTTGGAGTATAGGGTTAATGGTTGGACTCGATGATCCCAAGAGTCTTTTCCAGCCTGAATTGTTCTATGATTCTATAGTGCTGAAATGTTTTCTGAACTTGAAAATTAATTTAAGATCTATGGTTGCAACAACAGTTTTCTTTAGCTGAGGGAACACAACTTTGTTTACATCAAACTATGTAAGGATGGGTAAGAAGGTGTTAAATAGTATTCTTACAGCTGTAAGACTAATGCAACCAGCTTCTTCTGACACTTTGTCCATACTAACAAGTGCTGGAGACTAGTCTGGTCAATGAAAATTTTCAAATAGACTACTGTATAACTTAATTCAAAATAATGAAGCTGTTGTTGAAGTCACAGAATCATAGAATGGCCTAGGTTGGAAAGGATCTTAGAGATCACATAATCCAACTCCTTGTCCTGGGCAGGGATGCCTCTCAACTAGACCAGGTTGCTCAAGGCCTCATCCAACCTGGCCTTGAACACCTCAAGGGAGGGGGCATCCTAAAATAAGTAGGCATATTCTGTTACAATTTTAATTTATATTTTTAATATATACTTTTATTTATATATTTAAATTTTTATTATCTGTTTTAATGCTATGTATTTGGGCTGCATAAAGTTGCTTTCAAGGAGAAAATCCCACAGAATTTAGATCTCTGGTTGGTCAAATTGCATCACTACAGTATTCTTGGGCTTTTTGCAGGTGACGGCCATGTCTGAGAATGTGGCCGTGTTAGAGGCTCAGGTAGAGAGAATTACAAGGGAAAAGAACTCTCTGGTTAGCCAGTTAGAAGAATCACAACATCAGCTTGCATCTCATGAAATGGAGATGAATAAGGTAGGCACATTTATGAATGAGTATTAACCTTGGTTTTCTTTTTCATCATGACCTGAGAGATGAGAATTATTTTCTTTCTGCATTTTCCTCTGTATTGGTAAAAGATTTATGATAAATGTAAATTTCATCTGAGTATCCCGGAGGCACAGTTTTATGACTAAAAAGGTAACTTTATTGATCTGCCAAGTGATCTTGTGATGCAAAAGCTAAACTTTCTACCTTGCAGACTGTGCAGATCACTACTTAAAGCTGCAGTCCAATGTTTCACGAAAAATTGCATTCAGTGTGAATGAGACAACATAGTATTCAACCCTGTTCTATAATTGCTGCCTTTGGGACAGGCAGTGCTAAAATAAAGGGAGATGCATCAAATCCCTGGTTCTTTTCCAAGTACTTTCCTGTAGAATTTGTATATCGTGTAATGTCTTATTCATTAATATTGATGGTATCCCTTTTGCAAAGAGGGCGTTCTTCCAGCTTAACACTGGTGTATGTACATGTATTGCTTCTGGGTGATTTATTTTGCATGTATCTCAATCTGTTAAGAGCCTTAATGTTTGTCAGAACATGAGAAAGGAAAAATAATTGCCATCTGAAACGTATGCTGGGAGATGATACATTGTTCAAGTAGTTATTTTTATTAGCTTAATTTGATTATATACTTGCTGTAGAAATAACTTCAGCTTTATGAAGATGAAAGGATGCTAATTTTCTATAGAACTCTAATTAGTTACAGGTGCTTGAAATGTCTCTATACTTTATCAATAATCCTTGGGCCAATGCTACCTTCCCAGTCATCAATTGCAAGATTTTGGGGAGTGATTAATTCTCTAGGCCTCAAAAAACATCTCCAGAAGTCTCTAAACTGTCTTCCTCTGCTGCCCCAATTGGTAGAAACAGGTGAAAGTACTGCAGAAAAGTACAGGAGAAGTCATCCAAGCTTGCTAGAAAATTTTATTCAATTTCAGCTGAAAGACAAGTGAGTGAGCATTTTAAGAATGTTAGAATGGTTTCATTTACTATTCTGAAACACACTTATGGTTTTTCAGACTGGATTCACAGGCAACTAGCACCACTTACAGGGCTGGGAGGAGAGGAACGAAGTAGTAGGTGTAAATATCCAGTGGCCTGGAAAGGACAAGTTTATAGCCTACCAACTTGAAGCAGTTTCTCAGGAGAGTGACGCTATAGTTCCAGTACCTGCTTCACTTAGTGTAATTTTAGACAAAGTTGAGTAGGTGGCCAGCTTGCAGTATAGTCTGTGCTGTGGTTTTTATTGCACTGCCCTGAGAGGTTGGAAAACGATGTTTGTGTTGCTGTTCTGACTTAAGTGTCAAACATCTTGGAGAAATGTTCTGGCCATTGATCTGTCAAGACTATGTGCATCAGCCAGGCCTTTTTCATTGGCTGTGTAAGTGACATCTGTGTCTGCTTGTGAATCTGACTTCTTGTTTTCAAACTAGCCATTATTAAAACCAGAAAATAGCAACATTTTTCCTTTTGAGTTTCATCTGAAATATTTTTTTCTGTGTGTACCAGAATTCAGGGCGGGGGTCAAAGTTTGGAGTGAGAATCTTTTTCCTTTATTCTGAGCTATGATGAGACTGAAAAATCCATTAGGACAGCACCATCTGGTGATTCTTCTGTGTTATTCACTTTGTTCGATGTATGGGGGAGCGGAAGGCAAGGGTAGCTGTATCTTTATTTTTTTTATTTTGCTTGGAGGAAGTGACATCTCACTTTGTTACATCCTTTATGTAAAGGAGTGAGGAGGTAGAAAGACAGTGTAGGCAGTCTATACAGTTGCATCTTAGGATTTTTTTAGTTGCGTTATGATAGTTCAGCATAAAGAAAAAGCTTTTAGGACTTTGCTATTCCTAAGAGGTTTGCTATCTTGTTTTATTTTCAGTGGAACTAAATTCACAAGCTGTCCTTTCAACTTATCAGTGATGCTACTTCTTAAAGATATGACAGATTTTTTGTAGGTTTTTTTTCCCAAGCTGATTTGATCGCAATCTGCATATATACTTTTACCCTACCTTTTTAAAAAAAATAAGTTAAAAAAAAACCCACCAAAGCAGCAGTGAAAAGTAATAGAAGTATGAGCCTGAAAAATATAAATTAATTTGGATTGTGGAATGTTTGTGAGGAGATTGTTGAGAAACACAAAGGACTGTAGCAGCAAATTAAATGTGTGCACATTTAGGAGGGAAGTCTGGTGAAAATTAAGGGGGGCAGGGAAGCAGAGTGAGTTGGAAAGAAAGTTCTCTAAGGGTAGCTGTGAATAAACACATTTGCATTCTCGTTAGGGAATGTGCACATATTTGTTTGGTTAATTAAGGTGAAATGAATAGGCACAAATTGGAGGTGATTGCACAGGATAAGGACAAAAAGGGGACAGCTTGTCTGCCATCCTTCTCCATTCCCAACAGATAAAAGATCAAATGGAGTCCTTTAGAAGTCTTAGATTGGGAAAGAGGAAAATAGCATCCCTGCACAGCAGTAGTGAAAGTTATGTGGGAGGGATTGGTGTGGGTTTGTTTTTTCTCTTTCTTTCCCCTAACCCCTCCCCAGACCCTCTGAAGTTGAGCTGCCTTCAGGTGAAAAGGGCTGAGGAGGTAACAGAACGAACATCCAACAGGAGAGAATAATTGTTGCCTTGTGGAAGTGATACTAGATGTCTTTAAATATTGCTTTGATCCCTTTCTTCTGGCCCATGCATGTATTTGAATTAGGCATGGCTCTTAAAACAAATCTTCAGTTTGTAATAAACTTGTAATGCTCTGATCTAAATTTGAAAATTATTATATTAACATCTATTTTCTTTCCTAACGGGAAAATTGGCAAGATAAGAAACTGCACCCTTATGTAGGAGTGTGATAGATCCTTTACTTCTAGGTTTTGAAAGTGTTGACGTAGGCTTTCTTGGGATTTTAGAGAAAATGGGAGAAGAAATATAAAGCCAGCAACTGTAGTTTAACTGTATTTAGTAGCACATATATTTACAACATAAATATTTATACTTAGCAAAATCTTGATCCAAATATAATTGAATCTAGAAGGCACTGCATATTTCGAAGTTAATGACTATATAGAGAATTCAGATCCACCTTTTTATGTAAAAACAGTTACCATATGTAGTCTTAAAAGATCTGTAAATTAAAATATGTTGCATTTAAATGACCTCTAGAGGGCACCAAAAGACCTAATTGCAAACCCTGGGCTATGGATTCTTGGTGCTACCGATCGTGTTGTCTGTGTAATCTAACAGGTGTGTGGAGAAATGCGCTATCAGTTGAATCAAACCAAAATGAAGAAGGATGAGGCAGAAAAGGAGCTCAGAGAGTACAGAACAAAAACTATAAGGGAGCTTGAAGTTAAGGACCAGGTAAGAGATAATGCTGCTATAACTTTGCAGTTATTAGAAGCCTAAGTAGAGTTATTTCAGAAGCTTGAATGATTCGTTTTTCTTATAGTGGTCATTTATTACTGTTAAATGGTTTCTAAATTTGTGGCAACAAGCCAGCTATTACTGTTAAATAAATACCTCCTGATTATCTTATTCTTGTTTTCAGCCCTAGTATTTTCAATTTTACATAATACTCATCCCATGCTTTCATAGAGGATTATTCTGTCATATGTATTCATACAACGCACTTGAATTGTATGTACTGTATACATATGTTTATACACTTTTTCTCACAAATAAATCCACACTTAATTATGTATACATGCAGCCTGACAAAACATTAAAGAGCCTAAGTAAAACCTAATGATACCAAAAATGAAAATCATCTGTCTTCAGTTTCTTTGAAGATTCAGGGTTAATGAATGCTGAATTTCATAGAAAACTTTTGAAAACAAAATAAAAATAAGCTTCTAGAAAAAATTACTGGATAACAATTTCACTGGGCATTAATTCTTTATTGTCTAAAGCTGTGTTTTATAACACAAAAACCAGTATATGCCTTACAGGTAGTCTGTGAGAAAACATCCCATGCAGTACAAAAGACTATTAGAGTAACCTGCGACATACTTGGCAAAGAGCTTGTATTGGTGTAATGTGCTTCTTTTCAAGTGCCCCTCATGTTGAGATTCTATCTGTTTTTCTATAGGCATTAAAACTTCCAATTATTCCTTCTTAAGTTGTGATTTGCACATGAGAGTGGTTGTCTTCTGAATAAACAGATGCACATGAGAATGATTTGGTTTTTATTTTGTTGGTTTTTTTAATATACATTGTGTTCTTAGAGAGTCCTATCCAACAGGTTTTATATCGTATTTTTTCTTATAAGTAAGTGAACAAATTAGTCCCTGTGTTAGAATCTATGTAGGGAAAAATGCAGTATCTCTAAAATTATGCTTTTATTTACCAATTCCCCAAAATCTTCTTGTAGGACAGTAAGTTTATTAGCCTAATGAAGTATGAGCTTAGACTGGAAGCAATATTAATTCAAATTATAATGAAAAGAGATGTAAAATCCAAAAGAGAAGCTTATTAGATAAAATAACTCTTCAATATGTATAGAAAATCATACAGTGCAGAAAAGCAGAGGCCTTAAAGCATTTCAGGGTTGGCTTTTTGTATTTTTTCACTCTTGCATCCTTTAGGCCTAAGGACACTTTGAAAAACAAAAAACAGGCTTGTCGTCTGTGTCTTGACAGATATCACAGATAAGAGAGTTGGCATAATCTTGGCATACAAATAAAACAGGATGTGTTTAATAAGATATTTGAAGAAGTATCTTGGATTTTAAATCCTGTTCTCCAACTTGCTTCAGGATTGCCTTTTGAACAAATTGCAAAATTGAACAAAATATTTTAACCTCATGTGTTGACATACTGGTATTTTATTCAGTGTGGGGATGAACACACCAAAACGTGGTGATTTGTAAGCTGATAAAGTGAAGTGATGGGAGGGGGAGTTCCTATCAGCAAAGATTATTAGAGTAATTAAATAATTATGTAAAGTAATTATATTATGTTCAGATATGATTGTGGTTCCTCGAAAAAGGAAGATGAACTATTTTGAAATTCTCAGGGTTAGCATCTAGCAGCTCTTTTATAGCTGTGGTTCTAGTAACCAATAAGGTTCTGTATAGTGTAAAAGTATTTAACATGTTAAAAGGTAACCAGAAAGAGTGTGTGCGTGTTTGGGGTTTTGGTGTTTGAATTTTTTGCTTGTTTGTGGGTGTTTTAAAATCAAATTTTAACAAATGTTAATAAGTCATTGCAAATTTTTTCATTTGAATGAAATGAACAGAGCTCAGTCACATCCAGCTTTTTATTTAAAGAAAAACATAAAACGTTTCATCTTACATGGCACTGAATAGCAAACGGTAATTGTTCTTTGGTCTCTCAGCCATGACCTGACCTTCTGGCTAAGAGACAGAGTTGATACTTTCCTTGGCCACCATCTGTTCATAATAAATACATATTTATTTTTAAAAGTACAGAGACAATAACATATTAGTATTTTCATGCCATTTTTATCAAATGGTGCACTTTTCTGTTTTAAAAGCGAGGAATTGTGTTTCAGATTGTCTTTAGACATATTAAAAGTGAGTTTACTCTTTCTCGAGGTATGATTGTAGTTTTAATTGTGCTGTGGATAAAGTTTAGTTTTGAAGATATATTTTAGTTTATATATAGGGACTTTCTAAAAACGATTAAAGTTATTCAGGTGTTTCAGAATAGGCAGATATCCCCATATGTAGGATTTAGAATCATCGAATATGTGTATATTTATATGTCAGTAAATACAAATATGTATTTATCATATATTGATATTTGTAAAGCTCTTTGGAATGTTTGTATCATTTAGGAAAGTAAAAGGGAGTTCATGTCTTTGGTTTTACTCGCTTTTATTCTAACATCTCTTTTCCCGTCTTTATTACTTGGGACTAATAACAAAGGTTGGTATATTGGGATGACTACCTATTACTAAGATTTGACATGAATATTTCTTAAGAAAAAAACATTTCTTAAGAAGAAGTGTGAACAATGTTACCATTTAAATTGAATGTTACCATTTAAATTGAATAAGTATCATCCATCATGATCCTGATTAACATTAGGGTTATGGAAGGAGAGGGGAAAAGGAGAGATACCACACAGTTTCTCTGCACAAAACCTGCATCTGTTCATCTGGCCCAGTATGTTGTGAAGTAGCATAACCTACTGCCCTCTCTCTTCCTCTCTCAGCCCTCCCATTTTGGGTGTAGCTGTGCTGAAATAACAGCACCTTACTTAGTATTTTTCATTCTTTGGAACAAGCTTTATAACTTATATGAGCATAAAGCCTTCATGGCAGTAAACTGTGTCCACACTAGGGGTTGTACTAGCACAGCTATATCAGGGAGAAGTCACGCCCTAACCTAAATAGCTGTTATCAGAACAAAAATTGTGTGGCATATTTGACACAGCAGGACTTCACTTTTGTAATACTTTTTCTGTGAATTTGGAAGCACTACGTGGCATAATTTGTGCATTTCTAATAGAAATCGTACTTCTCACACATGCTGAAATTGTTTCCTTAGATGAGCATCGCTTGCTCTTTTCTGCTCTGCATTATAAAGACAAAAATTAACTATACTGTTAATCACTTGTTTTCTGTAAATCATTTTTATTTGGTGTATAAAATCATGCAAGCTTCAGCATGTAGAAGTGAAAACAGTTTTGTAATGTTGGTTTATGCAGTCCCAGCCAATTTAGGTGTCATCCTTATTAGATAGTTTCTACCCGTAGCATTGTACCACTGGGTGTTGTAGTCACCTTCTAATAAAGCAATAGAATGTATTAAAACCAACTTCAGAAACTAACTGAAGATTTTAAATTTTATTTTTTACCATGTTGTGCGGAATCAGATAAATAGTTTGTGTAGAAATAAATCCAAGCCAGTAATCTTAACCTGCAAAAAGCCATTCTTTTAATACTGTCTTTAAAATTGGACAAATTTAGTTTGAAGCAGTGGATTATAGAATGCTGTTGCCTATGGGGTTATAGAATTCTATTGCCTATCCTGTAGGTGACACAATGGAAAGCTCCAAAACCCACAGATTTTTAACAGTTGCCTGTAAGGAAGTTCATGAGTCCAAAGGAAAAGAAGTTGGATATATATCAGAAGTCGCTGATATGCACAACCTATACAAATGGAAAGAGCTGCACATTAAAGCATTTTTGTGTAGTATAGCAGAACCTAAATGATGTAGCTGTACACTACAGACTGACAATGTTGCGGACAAATAAAAATCTGGCAAAATTGCAGCCCAAAAGCGTTTTGCCAAAAGGTATTTCAGGAATGCTTATCTCATTTGTCATAAATCTGTGATTTATAGTAACCTAATTTAGACCTTATAAATGGAGAGATTACTGACACTTGCTTCATCAGAAGTAATGCAAGCCAAGAATTTGGGTATATATCCTGGAAATGCTGCAGTGTCCAATGCAAGACCAGTGCAACCGTCTGAAGACGCTGATTCATGAAAATGTGTTTGTTTTTTTTTTTTATGAATAGGTATCAGGCTTTCATGAGTCAGGCTTTAAAATACTAGATTTTTCACAAGCCAGGGGATTCAGGATATCACCAGATGTTTTGGAACTTGCAAGTTTTATAATGCTGGTGAAAATGGGTTATGATTATGTGTTATGTATATTCTTGTAATAGTCCTGTGCCTAAGATTTTGTGACCCTATTATTTTAAAAGGTGCTGTGGAAGTTCTGTTTTGAAAAGAAATTTTGTTAAGTCAGTAGACATACTCAGTATTCGGGAATACTGTTTAGTAGGGAGGAAAAACCCAAACCCGAGCAGGCAACTTGAAACACTTAGCATCAAATTTTCTTACCTGTTCTGGCCTTGAGTATAATGGACTTAAAAGTAACAAACCCAAATTGTTTTTGGATGAGAAAGCATTAAGAGAATGTGAAAACTTCTGCTGTAACTGAACTCTTTTTGATATATCATTTTCATTTGGAGGTATTCAATGCATTAATTTGAAAACGGATAAGTAAGGATGGAACAAAGTGATAGTGATATTCTGAACTGTTCAGGAGGAAGATAATTCTTTTTTATAATTGAACTTACTAGCTCTTCTCAAGATTTTTGAGGACAGAAGCATTGATCTACAACCCTGCAATACACAGCAAAAAACATGTTTAATTACAATTATGATATGGCTGCTGCTGCTCTGTTGTGGCATTGCTTTCCTCCTTCAGCCATCCATTCCTCCAGGATGAGTGGTATCAGCAGCCTGTATTAAATTATTTGTTATGTTTCCGTAAGAAAAATACCTCAGACAGGGATTCCCAGTAGTAGAGTTTTCTGTACTGATTGGCCTGCTAAGAGGAATGACCCTGTCCGTAATCAGAATTTTGTTGTTCCTAGGTGTACTTGGCCCATGTAACCTTGACCCATGTTCTGTCATGTGATATCACTGCATTAGCATATGGAAAGCAAAAATCATTTATGTATATTAAACATTTTTCAAAGTAGGAAAAAAATTGCATAGCTCTTACTATAGCGCGTATATATATTGTATTTAAAGAATGCTTTTTTTTCAGTTGTTTTTTTCTTCTTTTTAAACTAGAAAAATGGTTGCTTTATCAATAGTCATTGTGCCAACAATCAGAAGAATAAGAGCGCCGAAGTCCCTGACTATCACTTGTCAGTTCTCACTGCACAGGTTTTCTTTCCAGCTATTCCTTAGTGGTGTCCAGGGAAAAAAGAGCCAATCCTACACCAGTAATCTCAAATATGTGTTTGAAAGGATAAAAGGAGAAAGTTTTGTTCTCTCCTGTTTTTCAATAATGTGTGCATCCCTCCTCTTCTGAAATTCCTTTATCAGCAAGCAAGCCATCTATTTTGCATCACCCCATGCTCCACCCATCACCTTCCCACAGTGCAATCCATTTAAAAAAAACACACCACAAGACATTAAGTCTTGTTCCACTGTGGAACAAAATCACTTTCTTATCTCTGCTGGTAGCTGCTGAGCTAATCTAGTACAACAATGTTGTCTGTTAAAATGTAACTGTAATAATCTCTATGGGTTTAGAAGTTTTGTTCCTGAACTAGCATTGCAATTCAAATATTTTGGCAAATTGAAAGCCAATATTTTGGGGGAAATAATGAAGTAAAATCCTTCTTTAACATGTTTCAGCTGTTTAGGCTTGTTGGTTTCCCAGGGTATTTATCCACAGTATTCAGGGGACATGTTACTGTTTGAAACTTTACTCAAGGACGGGCACCTAAGGTTACAGCCTAATTAAAAAATTGTGTATGTATGTATTCATAAATACCTACTTAGCAACTTGTTGTTTGTTTTTTTTTTTTGTTGCCCCAACTAACAATTACAGGTAGAAAGTTTGCTTCAACAGGATTTAAGGATGTGTGCGTTTAAGAGCATCCCCTTCCCTGCTGCTCCCAGGAAGTTCTTCCAGCACCCTTGCTCTTCCTAGCAAACTGCAGCGTCCTGTCTCAATTAGTTCTCAATCTTGAGGCTCTGCCTTTTGGTGGAGCACACATGGTGCCACAGTGTGGTCAGATGCTGTTACGTTTCTTTGCAGTACAAATGACGAAGTGGTCAGAGAACTACTTTAAGGAATTAAAGAATCCCACCAGACGAGTCTAGGACAACTGGCCAACAGATTACAGCCTGCATTGCTTACCTAGGTTATGTCTTTGCTTGGCCCTGTGTGAGCCAGCCATAGGGAAAACCTTTCAAAGGAACTGTGTGTATTAGTGTTACTTCTCGTGTTTCTGCCCATGTTAGTTGCCTTTCATATCATGAAAGGTTTTCAGATTTCTGCTTTGGGCCAAGTGATTTGCAGAATTTGCAGTCATCTTATGTTTTTTTGCAAATTGACCTCTTCAAAAGAGGTGATCTTTGTGGACTCTTTTAAGCCTTGTGTATACTCTTTCTTACTATTTATTTGTATATTCTCACAGCTTTATAATGTATCTACTTCCAGAAAGGAGATTTCCCTGTTAAAACCAAATTTAATTTTCATAACTGCTTTGTATTCCTGTTCAGATTTGATTGGGAAGCAGTACTAATTCATATAAAGTGCAAAAGGGAGAAAAAACATGGTTGGGAAGTGGCAGGGTTTAACCTTGTAATGGCCCTAACTCTTGACAAAGTCAGATAGTTCTTCAGGTGCAATATGCTATGTCAGATGGCCACGCTTGGGAGGTCTGAGGTTTAGAGACCACTCAGAACCTGGAGTTGCTTGACTGATATCAGGATTAGGATAGAAATGACTGCAAGTGACCCCTGCTACACATGGACTGATAGTCATCTTTCCTGCAAGTAAAAATATCTCAAAGTCTTGCTACAAAACCAGTATTTTGTTGGGCTTTTTTACATTAGAAATAATATAAAACAGCATTATAGTAGGATATGGTTGTTCTGTCCCTTATTAGTTAATATATTAATAAGTAAAGAAGGCAACATGGATTGAGGCGAGTGTTAAAACAGTGCAAAAATCTCCTGTCACTGTTTATATCTAATATTTAACTGTATGTGAGTGGCTATATTGGTGGCACCACTTTAGAAGGACCTTAATTATAGCTTCAGTCCTGTGCATCATCACTGATCTCATTGCTTTGAAGGGCCACTTTAATAAATGAGACTAAGCATGTGAGCATCAGGGCCTGTAAAATTTTACTGTGTACTTATTTGAAGTGTGTGTGTTTTTATAAATGTTCATTGCCTTTTGTGAATGTACTAGCAAATACTAGCCACCACAGTAATTGTATTTCACTTTTTCTTCCTTTGTATTTGTTCTGTTTTATGCCTCTTTAATCTTTTAATAATGGTGGAGAATGAAGTACAAAATTAATTCACAGAAATATTTTCCCCACTAGAATTATTTTACTGAAGAATATGTGCAATGGTATAGTCAGTGCAGAATTTATTTTTCAGGTTATACTGTGTATTTTCTTACCTAATGTGTGAGCATACTAGTACAACAGTGAGTGTCATAAATCACTAATTTATTTTACGATATTTTTAATTTTTGTTAAAAGTGTTGTTTTACTTTTACTTCAGAGTAGAAGTTTTTATCACTGCTTAATTGTTCTCATCTGTTTGTTTTTTTAAAAAAAAGCGTTTGTCTTTTCTGTCAGTTTGCTGCTATGAAAAACACCTACTAATTTGGAATGTAAAGTTGCATTTTTCCGCACACAATAGAATCAGCATCGGTATGAAATGAATTAAGCAATTATTTTAATCTTTAATTTGGCTTGTTTTGAATGAAATTATTATTTCATTTTATCAGATTTTGCAGAGATAGAGATGTTTAGTTAATTAAACAGCATGCTTTTACAACGTACATAAGTATAGTTACACATGAAGATAATTTCAGATATTTTATGAAGAAATTTGAAGGTCGATCCAGTGTTTCAGAAATCATCTTTTACGTTTTCCAGTAAGTTGCATTTATGTCAGTGAATGAATATCTCCAGTGTGTTCACCTAAAAATGCATTGTCAAAATGAGAAGATAATTAGTAAATTGACCATAAACTAATGAATGAGGAGTGAAACACTTGGAGTTTTTCAAGAAAAAGTTATGGAAGGGCCCTATGTGCTTGAAAATGGAAAACTTAAAATATAAAAGCTGGTTGGTGGTAATACTGAAAAAAAAGAATAATTAATAGAGAATAAAATTTTGCTGCAGTGATATTTCACCAGTGTTTAATTTTTGTTTAGTAAAATGTCTTTCTTGTAACTGAATAGGATGCTGATGTGGAATGGTGTTCGTGTGTTTCAACTTAACTAATAATGATGTTTCTCTCACTGCGGTTTAGCCTGCCATCTTTCGATAACAAAGTGTCTGCTGATATTTCTGGAAGTTTAGGCAACTGCAGTGCAAGAGAGATTAAATAGTACTTCGAAAATTATGTGCAGAAGTAATAAGAATATTAAAGTTGTGGAGTTAAGCACCAGAAGTTGCCTGTTCCAACCTTAATGTAGTCTTGTTGTACATATACATTATGATAATTCTGTTCCTTGTTATACTGAAAATCTGTTTCAGATTTTCTTAAATGCAAGATTGTCATCTGTCTTTTTGCAGTTCTGTGCTCCATCTCTTGTCTCTCACATACATTGAAAAGTTAAGTACCTTGAAGAAAAATTCTCTGATCATGTTGTAAAAAACTGTATCACAAGTGATAGGCACTGAGGGATCAAATTAACGCTGCATGAGAAGCAGAATTGTCAGCAAAATACTTCCGTTGGTGGTTTGTTTCTGTTTCTCTCCCTACAATTACACTGGGGCCCAGATAGCAGCTACAGAACTGTTTGCAGTAGAGAAGAAACGTGAACTAAAAGTAACACAAGAACTAGTTTGAGTCTGAGTAGTTTTGGAAAGATGCTGCCTGATAAGGTTCCCTGCAGGAACAGTGAAAAAGATTCGTTGGTTCTGTAATTTCTCTATATTTTAAATTCTGATTATATTTGTGGTGACTTAGTGATGGACTGGACTTATATTTCAGGATGGAGTGTATTTGTGAGACTAATATTGTTTGGAGAGAGAGGAACATTGGTTTTCATTGTATGACCAAGTCTTAAGTTCTGAGGATTCGTATGTTTCCAAAGCAACATAGAGTGTTCAGAGAGTATGTGCTGTCTGTTTTGAGTGTGATGATGCATGACTCCTACCAAATAATTTTCAGTCAACACTTCCTGGTGTTTCAAAAAAAAAAATTAGTTGATATGCCTAAATGTACCTGGATTAAATGCTTCTGGTTTCTGAGTTGCTGTTAGTATGTGCTCTTGGGTGGCCTTTTCCTGCCATCCCTTTCTCGTGAGATTTTATACTATTTCTACCACGGTCATTGCCAGAATTCTTGTGTAGAATTCCTACTCTTCATATAGCTCATGCTCTGAGTACCTCTAAATATTGGTATTTTAAGATGTATTTGTATGTATCTATATAGACTATACACATGCACAAAGACACATATACCTGTGGGTGAAGGACCTGGTTCTGAATTTTGGAATTTCTGATAAAAGCAGAGGTGAAATTGTTCTTCATATTTGCTTTCTTGATACTTTATAGAAATCATAAGACTCCTGTGAATCTTTAAAGATCCTGCCATGGAGTCATTGCCTAAGAATTTCCCTCTATACTTTCATGACAACTGAAATCTATGGATGCTTCCATGTTTCCTGGGTTCAACCCTGCAGGTTCAACATCTGGCTGATGGAGGCAGAACATTTTCACCAGAGGTTCTTGCACTTGGAATTTGCTTCCATTTGTGGATCTGTGTCAAAACCTGACTGAGCCTGTTTAACTTGAGGCAGTGGTGTAAAGCCCATCTGTTCCTTAACTTTTCCCTGAAGGAGTGATCCAGAATGTGTGTTTATGTTCTCAGCTGTGGTTGTGCTTTTTCAAATACTTAGTTGATGCTTTTCAACTACCTTGTGGTTTGGGCTTTTTATTAAAGGTATACTCAATGGATGTATTTTTTTAAGGAAGTTTTAAGAATGTTACAGAACTTCTCTATCTTAAACTTGTAAAGACAGGGAAGAAATTGTTTCCCTATTTACTATGAATGGAGTGATATTAATGAACTGCTGCTGTTACGAACAATAGAGTGTAGCAAACCCACTGAGACTTCTGGTTTTCTATTTGAAATAGTCTCCAGAAATTTTTCTGTTTGAAATAGTCTCCAGAAAAGTCTCCAGAAATAAGTGAAAATGCAAAGCATGTGTAACTGAATACCTTTGCATAGCTGGTTTTAAAATATTCTGACAGCATAATAAGTTGTTACATTCTTTAGAGTGGAAGAGTACTAATGATTTTGCAGATAGTTTCACTATCTTTGTACTTGAGCTTGCAACTACTGGTTTAATTTGTTAGGTGGTCTATGTGATAAAGCAAGGTGACTTTCAAGTTACCAAAATTTCCTTCATGAACCTTGTGCTCTTGGAGGAAAAAGGTGTGCAGTTAAGTGATTAGCAAAATTAAAATCTAAAAAAAGAGAGCACTATGAAACCTTTTTCTGGAGGAAGCGATTGTATTTGTTTGTGATGTCATGACTTACTGTATGTGGTTTAGGTTAATGTTTTCATGAGAGGAAAAGAGACAACATTACAGAGGTGCTTCAAGTGCAGATGTTGGGACTGAATTACATTTATTTGTTCTTGTAGGTTTGAATAATTTCATTAACTAAAGAAGATATTGAGGCTTGTCTACACGAGGAAGCTATCACAAAATGATTTATGGTGTGAATTCAAAGTGTAATAGCTTTTCAGCACTAATTTCTTATATGAACAATTTTATTCTGTACTACAAATGACTTTTTGCAGTTTGGTTGACTGAGAAAGATGCAAGTTGCTTCCATCTCCAAAGACAAATATTTATGTAGGGAATTAGTGCAGAATAGTTACTACATTATAATATTACATTTTTAGCTTATTCTGTACTCTAGTAGTCTCCTTAGAAACATCCTTATAACGAAGTATAGTATTATGTTACGGATGTGTTCCTACAGGTACTTGCATGTTGTATACGGACTTAGAGCAAAATATATTCTGAGAGTATTTGTGAAAAATGCTTACATTGTTGACAGTATGATTCAGTTAGAGATCATAAGTCCAATATGCTTTGCTGGAATCAAAGATGCTGGTCATGCAAATTTGCTTGTCATTATTTGTGACATAAATTAGTAGACTCATCGGCTAAGTTGGATTTACTTACTATGTTTAGTTGACGTATAAGGAGCAATGATGTAAAGAAAATGACAGGATTAAGAGCAGCTGGTATATTTAGGATTCAGTTTAAGTCCTGAATAACTTATTTTCAATAATGGTAAGATCACAAAATTACCTTTATTGTCTTTCGTATTATTACATGAACATAGCAAAGCTAAATTCCCGTGTGTCCTTGCTTATGTGATAGATAAGCAAAATAAATGACCACAAGAGCTATCCTATGTCCAGCAGTCTCTGAAGATGGCTGCTGTTCTGCTGCCTTCTGGCTTTCTAACACAACGAATTTGGGATACAAATATGGAAACCTTCACAAGAGAAAATCGGAAAATGGTTGAATGCATGTATCTCTTAAGCCACATGAATACAGTAGCGCTGATTGTGTATTAATGTTTTAAAATATATTATACATTTTGGCTTTTCCGTAAGAATTAAATTTCAAATACTGTAAATTGCTTGTTTTGCAGTTTTTGGCAAAAAACTACTTTTATTCTTAAAAAAAAAAAAGTGCATTATTTTTTGGGAGCTTTGATCACATTAAGATTTATTGTCTTAATATGTATCTCTCCGCATTTCTTAAATACGCTTTCTTTGGTTCTACAATTTCCTAAGAAAATAGAAAAACTGGGATTAGAGCTGAATGGAAACAAACAGCGTTTGGAACAAACCCAGCAGGATGTGACAGGAGCCAGAGAGGAGTGCCTAAAACTGACAGAACTGCTGAGTAAATCTGAGCACCAACTGCACCTCACCAGGTACCCCTTATCCTATTACATGCTGTAGTACCAATTTCATTCTGCTAATTTTTTGCCACAGGCTTCCCCACAGTTGTTATAGATACTTACAGTCACTGACTGCATGGGCAGCCCTTGGTCACGTTAGAAGTAGAGATATAAATGAGTTACGAACTACAGAACGAGTAATGAACTATAATTTATGAAAGTGAATTACTAGTGGGAAGAGAAGGCAATGTTCAGCTCTGGTGTGGAGGTGGCACGATTTTGGACAGGAGGAAAACCAGGGGAGAGTACAGCTACTTTCTTTTTGTTGTTGCTGTGTTTGGTTGGACAAAGATATTTTAAATGTTGTTTGAGACTGTTGTGTACAGCAGCACCGTTATACGCAGGAGTTCTCAGATTAATAACCTGAAGTTTCTGCAGCAGAATGACCAGGAATGTGTAAATGAACGTTAATCATGTTGAGCTTCATTGGAGGTTAAACAATCAAAGGTAATGTTACTGTTTATGAATAGGAGGAAAGCCCAAGTGTGTGAGGAGGGTGTTTAAGTCACTTGCTCAGTGCAGGTGTTGGTACAATGCAAACACTGTGTGAAAAGAGACTTTGCCTGAACTTATTCCATCCTTGGATATAGTTCCCAATGCCATTTCCTGTACTGTTCATTACACATTTCTAAACAATACCAGAAGGTTAACATGCTAATTATTCATTGCAGCTTGAGCTTTGGTAACTGCAGGAATTTGTCCTTTTGCCACAGAAAATACTATTATCTGACTGTTGTGGGGTTTTGGTTTCATGTGTGGTTTTTGTTTTGTTCCATTGCCCCGCTTCCCCAAAGAGTGAACATCCAGAAACAAATCTGTCAGCTTTCAATCAGTCCTTACGGAAGAAAGTTAAGTTAGTTTAAATTTTACCAAAAATACCACCTCAGATTTTTATCACTTAACAGAAGTCTGGATGCTTATCCAACTCTTGTATACTTTGGGCTTTGTGAGAATTCTGCCATTGAGTAAATGGAAATAAATAGAGCCTCGTCTAAACTATTAAATTCAATGAATCATTTTTTTTATTCAGCTGCATTTCTGTGTAATTCAGAGCACGGTTTTTTAACAGATGGAAGAAAGTACCACTCTAACAGCCTGTATTTAGAGAAAAAAATATGCTAGAGGTTAATGAACTTGAAAAAAGTTTTGGGTGAGTTGTTAAGATATCTAAAGTTTGGATTTAGCAGAACTTTATTAATAATGATTTGTTGTGATAGTTAACCAAATGGCTTACCACGCTCCTTTTAGCAAAAGACTGATTATATGCAATAAAGCTCTGGATAGCTTGAAGGAAATGTGACTAGCCAATATTTTTTTTTTTTTTTTGGTGAAAGCAATCAACTTGTAAAAACAAGGACTATTGCCTACTTTTACGCAGTGAAGTACTTAAAGCTGGATACCTAACACAAATGATTCAGGTAGCTTTTCAGTCTATGGTCTCTGACTTGGGAATTTTCTGAGATGCAGATCACTGGAAGCCGAGAACATTATTTTGGGCAAGTAGTGCTCTCGTGCTGGCCCTGTTCTAATAAAATTTCAGAGACGTCTGCTTTTTGAGGCAGTTGCTGAAGTGCCACAACTTCTTGGTCTGACTTAGTGCAGCCTTTTTTCTGCAATGTCCTAATCTTTATTTTATTTTTTATGATTTGTGTTAATGTTACGGCCTCTGCTTGTAAGTATTGAAATGTGTTCTGCGCCGACGTTTAATTGTTGGAAAAATTTATACACTAAAGTGTGGGAAATAGGTTCAAGTCGTCTCCTTGATATTCCTCAAATTCTGTAATATTTAGTTTTTTGTAGGTCTTTACATCCTCCTTGTCTTTGGAGTGTCTGTCTGCTTTCCAGGAATACAGTAAGTGATGTTGCTTTCGTGGGTGAAGAAGGGGAGGCAAAAAAGGGATGAGAGATTCATTACTCCTGAACATCATCCCCATGTACTGTACTGGTAGGGCAGGGTTAGAGATGTTCTTGCACAGTCATTTGTTTTCCCTGAGTCGCAGAGGAAAAGATTCCCTACTGAAACAAAACTTTTCTTTAGCCTGCACGCTTTTTCTTCCTCTCAGATCGCTTCCTGCTAGAACAAGCTTTCTGTATTAGTCAAGTTAAGTGTCTCCGGTGGCATTAGTTTTGCATTTTTGAACCCAGTATGTTTTTAATGGATTGGTACATTGGTAGTTTTTGCACATGAAGTTTATTTGCTTATGATCTGCCTTCTTTCACTCTTTATTCCCTTCACCTCAAATGTCAGCTGTGCCAGTGAAAATACTCGCTTGAAGGGCAGTGGTAATAGCAATCCTATGAGAATTATAGACTCATTCACTGAGGTACTTGCCAAGGAAAACAGATTTTAAGCTCTAGAGTCCTGCCTGTGGGAGGTTGCTGCAGAAATTGCACTGATTTAGTGCATCTCTTGGGTATTCTGGCCTTGGCCTTGTCTTGCTGATTCCCTTTTTTTTTGGAGAGGACCAGCTGGCCCACTCCAAGTCTTCTCACAACACTGGACTTGAGGGAGTCCTGTACTGCTGTTACACGGTTGTGGGTAGTCTTTCTGTTGCCTTGCATGACCTGTCTGTGTTATTCTGACAAAAACTAAGGGTAGCTGAGGAGATGCAGAAATAGTTCTTTGTTTTTTATGAATTAGTATATTACTAAGGAGAAAAGTTTTTTGCTAATCCAATGATTCAAAGCCTGGATATTGTAAATAAATAGAACGATCAAACAAATATGGGAACTTCAAATTTTAATGTATAAAAATGAGATGGTGAATATTATATGAATGGATTAAATAAGAGAGAGCGTGCAGTCTATGTATTAATGAGAAAAAGCAAGTGCTCTGCAGAACTGCATTCTTCTCCAGGAGTCCCACTTTTTTGCTGCATCCTAGTTTTCAGACACCGTTGATTGATTACCAACTAAACAGCTTCTAAGTTAACAAAATGTACTTGTTAAAAATCAAGAAAAAGGTTACAATTAGCTATTCTAAACCATTGCCACAGAGTTAAAAATTGCCTTTTCCTATCACCTTTCTTCCTGGAGCAATATGTTGCTTAGAAATCCTTGCTATTAACATGCATTTTCTGCTATTGAATCTAGTTAGTAATTCTAATTTGTACAGCTTCAGATGACTGGGAAGAGACAGAACTCTTGCTGTGTAGTTTTGATTGTCAGTCATGTAACTTTGCAGATGTCACCATGCTATGAGGCTGACCATGCTTGTGCAAAGTATTTCTTTTTTTCACCCTAGTTTTAGTTTCATGATTATTTATTAGAATTACCGTAGTAGGAGAATCTTACAAAATTACTTCTGAGGTCTTTGTTAAATTGCCTTTACTTTGGCAAGGTTGGGTCTTGCTAACGAAGCTTATCTGAATCCATTCTTCAAATAGTAGACAAGATACAGATCTATTGTTCTTATTTCAAGAGAGAATAATTGTTAAAATTCATGCCAGTATGCTAGTGGAAAATATCATATAAAATATGCAAGATGTTAACAAATCTGAAGTTATTATTTGTTTCAGTGGCAGTCAGATGTAGTTCCTATTTGCATATGCCAAAGCAGTTAAATAAATCTTAAGAAGCAAGGGAATTACTAAATTTCAAAATTGAACTTTTCTATTCCATCACACATTTTCTCAGGCACAGGGATAGGTAGATGGCTTGATATTTTTGACTGAAATGTCATCTAAAATTTGCTGGGAGATCTAATTGAATGGAACTGAAGCAGATTTAGTTTAGTTTAATTTTTTACTATTCTTGTTTGCTTGTATGAAGCAGTGCAAGCAGTATTGAATGTCAGCTTGTAGGTGGAGAAAAATTACTGAACAGTAGAAGAACCCGTGCTTCTAGTTCAAGTGACCTACCAAGCTACTCTGTATCCCCCTGTCTCTCTTGAAGGATAAAAGTTTACATATTACAGTGAGTCAGTGGGTGTTGTAGTTCGTCATTATTATTTTTTTTCCTCAATTCTGTGATATTTTTCTCCCTTGTTTTTGAAAATTATATGATCTCTAGAAAGCAGTATATCTAAGAAAGCGGCATTTGGGGAATACAGTGGGTTTTAGCAGTGCTATTATAACCTTCCTACTGTGCATTGGTGCTTCTTGCTAGTTTCAATGACTTCACTAATGCAAATATTATATATATATAATAAATAAAGCACATAAAGCTATCATTCCACCTCCAGGTTCCTGTGGCATTATTTAGTCATGAAAGCTTTGGTGTCAAGCTGTATGTCGTCACCACTGTTCCTTGACAGAATTGCAGCATGCCTCATACATTCATTTTCCTATTTAAGCTATGCTATTAAATGATAAAATGTAAACTAACTTCTTTGTGGTTATACATAGCCTTCTAGGGAGTTGTACACAATACCTAGTATTTCTTTTGCCTTTTTTTTTTTTTTTCCTTAGTAGTATCTATTAGTTAGCAGCACACTTACTGTTGTGCTTTTTCCAACAATTTTAGCACATGAGAAAGAGTGCATTGTCTATGCTGGAAAGGAGTTAATATCTGAGGAAATGCTGTTACTAATATTAAATGACTGAGATATGTTTTATGTTCCCAGACTGACTGACTGATGAAAGGACCAATAACACTTGAATTGGGAGGGAGGGGGGAGAAACAGAAATGAGGTGTATGGAGCGATTGATTTCTAATTTTTTTTTTTTTATATTCTGCTCATTTTGTACAAAACCATGATTTTAAAATGCAGGGAGGAGTGTTAATATGAAACAACTCCGATAACTAATAAACTTTTTAGGTTCTGCTTCGTATGTTTACTTTTCATTAAATTTAGGGACGGTTGTGACTATGTTGTTGTGATTCAGTCAACGTTTATTTCTATCTGTTTTTCATATACAAAGGCATCGGGATGCCAGAAAATAAACTGTTAACGGAGAATTAACTTCTTTGGCACGCTTTCATACTTATCTTCCAAATTAAAGAAAATGAAATGGGCAGAAGCAGAGTGTAGATTACCTCCTTTTTGTCAAAAATGGTGGGAATTTGAAAATTAATAATAAAAAAGGGAACAGATGCAGTAACATGCCAGAGGGAGATTAATGTGGAGAGTAAAATCTGTGAGCAACAAAACTGAAGCAAACTGAATCAGTGGGAGGTGGTTGTACAATCAAAATCAGGATAAAAGAGAAATTACAAACAACCCTGCACTTGTCAAAGTAGTAGTAATGAAATCCTGACTCTGCCAGCAGCGAGAACCTGTGTTAGCACTTTGGGGTAAGGCCGGGAGCCGGGTGCCAGGTAGGAGGGCAGCGCGAGGCTGCTGGGCGGCAGCCATCGCGTGTGGAACAGATGGCGGGGAAAGCTGGCCGGGGAGGGGCTCCTTCGCAGAGCTAATCAGACAGTAACGGATAGGGCAGCTGGGAGGACTGACCACCGAGAGCCGAGCGGCGGGGTAGCCGCAGCCTTCCGCGATGTGTGCAGTGGTGTGCCCGCCGGACGGCCAGAAGACCTTGCAACGTCTTCTCTTTTCTCGCCGTTGCGGCAACCCCGCAAACTTTCGGAGGGGTGCGGCTGCCCCGGCCCCGGGGCGAGGGCACCGGGGGAGAGGGGAGGCGGGGAGCGGCCGGTGGGCTCCCGGTGCGGCCTGCTGGCCTTGGGGCGCCTCCCGCCTCGGGGAGTCGGGCCCCCTCCTGCCTCGAAAATGATGTGTCTGTGCGCTGGGTCCTGTCGCGTAACCAGGTTACGTGCTTTCGTGTTTTATCACAGCAGCGTACTGAGCACGGAAAGCAGCGACTGACAGAAATACAAACGCACGTGGGTCCAGGGACTGATCCAGCAAGCCGATGAGAAAACTTTGCTCCTGTCGAAAGCAGGGCGAGCCGTAGGTCGGCACCTTCCCACAGGGTTGGGCCCCTCTGATGAATGAAACCTCTTTTCTGATGTTTTATTTTCGCTCGGAGGAGGCACTTCCCTCCTCGTAAATGAGAGCTTGTGAGAAATGAATGGAGGTCCCAGCCTTCTGATCTTGAGTCACATGAATAATTTGACTCACGTAAGAAGTAACGATCAATAGGATTTCTTGTGCGACTAAGAGGTAGTCATGTGCGAGAGGATTACGAGGTCATGCCCCGTGTTGATGACTGTCAGCGTGAAAGAGAAATGAAAACAAAATTTTGTCAAGGAAAGGGGAAAATAAAAGCCTGAAGTGTAGCAAGGGAGACCTGACCTATTGCTGCCCAACTTAGTTCGATCGGGATATTTGATACTTATTTAGACCATTTCAACAAAGAAATCTACATCTCCTGCAGCTGCTTTTTGAACTTGCATATCTCTCATCTGCAAAAGGTTTATAGCTTGGCTCAATTATTCATTTTGAGCAGGGAGGGGAGGAAACATTACAGGGATTTGAAATAGGTGGTATAACATAGCCATATGCTATTTATGCAGCAGTTTCTGCAATAAATCTAATTTGGTGCTGTCAAAAAAAAATAGACTTATTTGGTACAGCAGCACATTAGTAAATGATTGTGGTAGCTTTGAAAGTTGTCATTCACTTTGCTTTACTTGCGATAGAATCTTGCAAAGCTTTTCTTTCCCTTCCTTTTCCCCTGAGTAATTCTGTGAAAATGTCCCAGTTCTTTGTCCTGCAGCTGTGGAAGCTGCAAATATTTCCACAACTGAAAAGAAGATCTTGCTTTAAGGTAATTTAAGAGGGGACAGAAAGAAAGAATAACCTCTATTGTTAGCAATTATATGAATGTATAGGCAGAAAAATCAATAAAGAGGTGGGGGATAAATTTCTCCCTTGCCTACAGGTTTTCATAGTGCAGCTGAAATTGTTTATCTGATTATATAGCATGTAGATAAATTAGCTGCTCTGCGTTATTATAGAAGGTAAAATATTTTACCTGTCATGATAAGACCATATGCTGCTTTATGAAGACTGGTACTGAATGATTTGAAATCGGCTCTGTCGTCTTCTGGCAGTGCCTTGTAGAAATTTTGAAGCTGATATTCTTTGTGTCAAGATAATACATAATTATTTAAATACTTTCTATTTCAGCATTTAAACATGTTTAACGTGATTGTAAAAACATGTGAAGGACACTGATGAAGTTGAGAAGGGAAAGTAAGAAAATACAAGTGCAGCAGCAAGGAATAAATCCAAAATCTTGTGTTAATTTTGAATATGAAAGTCTCAAAAAATCACCTCTTTTTGTTGTCGTTTTTAAAGAGTTTAAACATGGTTGGCAATTTAATTTATAGTCCTACAATACAAATTTCTCAAGGAAAAGGTAATAATATACTTTCAGATTTTAATCTTAGATTCATTTTTGTCCATGGTATTTAAAGTGCAACTGGTCACACCAAATTTCTCTAATGATTTTGTCTTTTAGACATCACATCAGGTTGTTGAGGCAGCCAAATTGCTACTGTGTGTAGAGTGTGGTTCAGAAGCAGTGTCAATACTTACAGCGCTTTGGAGCGAGCAGTGAATTCAGATGAAATACAGAAGAGACTAACTGCTGTAGGAAAAAAACCCCATCTTTATGAGGTCTTTGTTCTGAGCAGTTATTATTCAGCACTAACCGTAATAAGTTTATACGTGTGTATCAAATATTTACTTTGATCTCATTCAAATTAGGTTTTCTATGTGAGTGACTAATGGCAACAGGATGATTTATTTTTTTGAACCATAAAAATCTTTCAGACTCATATATTCAAGGCTGCTGGATTTTTTGCTGAATTTGCTACTGGGAAAATGGCTTTGATTTTTATCTTTATTTTTGACTTGTTCTAGGACTTTTCTCTGAAGTATGTCTGAAAACTTGTTTTTACAATAAGCTAAAATGTACTCTTTCTGTCCACACTTGGTATTTGTAATCTTAAACCATTTTAAAAGCTGCCTTGTGTTTTCAAAAGTATATTCACAAGTGTTTATTTTGTGCAGAGACAGTGATTGTTGCTTTGGTTGGTTGTTTCTTTTTCTGCACAAGATTCTGCTCCTGAAATTCTTGCCTAGAAAAAAATTCAACAGTGAACCCAAAGGGTTCCGCACCCGAGGACTTCTGTCAGACTTGACACTGAAGAGCATCAGCCTGTAGGTTGTCATCTCTGGAGAAGGTAGCTGCTGGATGGAGGGAAGAAGAAAACCAAGCCCCCGAGCGTGCCAGCTTTGGCTGCCTGGCTGCTCTCCTCGCCCCCTCGCTCAGCGCCCTCGTGGGCGATTGGTCAGCGAGAGGGCGGGAGCGGGAGGTGCCCGTCGCTGGCGAGCAGATGAGCACAGCCTCTGCTCGACTGGGCTGACCTCCTTTCCCTGGCTGTGCTGGCAGCACGGCAATCCTACTAGAGTGCCGCTCTTGGTTGCCCCCATGTTCCTGGTGGTTTCAGCATCAAATGTAGTTTGATATCGCAGCAACTGTTCTTGATTAGCTGCTTCTTGTTGTTCGGTTGCCTTCTACAGTGCTTAAATCAAACTGAGGAGTAAAAGTTGTTCTGTAGGTGGGACACTGCTGCATATTCTTTTTGTTTCAGAGTTCCTCGTCTATTTCCAATGCTTTTGTTCACCCACATATAGTTTCCTATGGAAGAAGAAAAACAAATGTGCATACTAATCCCCATATGAGGGGTGTATTGATATTAAGTTATTATTCAGCTATACTTGTGCAGTCTTTGTCAATGCAGTTTTTATTAGAGTCAAATTCAGACCTAACATAAGTATAACTGCATTTCTGCTAATGAGATTGGATTACCTTCTGGATTTGCTCCCAGAAACCTTTATTTTAAACTCATTTTTGCTAAAAGGGTAATAAAATCGATGGATCATTATAATTGCTTACAAAACTTAAAATATGTATTTTATTTTTTGGTACGGTATTTAATCTTGGTGAAAGATTATTTTTTTTCCTAAAGATACCCAAGGCATACAGTAAAATTGAAAGAGATTTTAGAAGAATGGAACTGTTGAGGAGGTTAGTTAATAATTCAGAAGCTTGTGGTTATCAGTATTTATTCCTGAAAAGAAATATGGGCACAGGAATTACTAAAAATAATGTATCTTGTTGACAGTGTGAATTTAGTCTCGGGCCTGACAGAGAATCTTTACAATTTGTCTCAGTGTGGAAGGCAGTATTTTAACAAAGAGTTGAATATGTGTGTTTTGCGAGGCTTGAAAACACAAAAAAAATATTCAGAGATATTTTTTTCTTGAAATAGTATTGCATTTGAAACATCAGCATGTAAGTTTTTTGTGGGTTTTTTTTTTCTAAAAAAAAAAAAGGCAGCAGCAAACCCAAAGATCCTGCAGATGAAATAATTTACAGTGAATGCAGTTGGCCGCTTCAAGGTTTTACTGTAAACTTACTCATTCAGCTGTTCCCATTTTCTCTTTGCATTTTTAGTCAATATCTTTGTGTTAAAATTAGAGTCAAAAGCTTTCATTTATTATTTTATTTGTAACATTTTTGTTAGCCTTTCCCACTTCTTTGCATAGGTCTGCACGTTTTAGATTCTGCTAGTCTCTGCAAGAAGGTACAGATACACATATAGGAAGAAAAACACATTAGCTGTTGGAGTTAACAAATGATGATTAAAATCTATGCTCTTGCTTCTGTATTATTTCTCCTATACACCAAACTGATCTTCACAAATACAGGACTGTAAAGAAGTTCATCTTCTGCTGGTTAGCAGAAGTGGATTTAAATCCACACCGACAGTTCATTTGACAATGACCTTGAGGGGCTTTGCTTCTTGAAGAAGAAAGCAGAAGCTTGCGGTAAACAAAGTTCACTTCTGACAGATGGATTGAATGACAGAAAGGTTGCGAGTGCCAGAATAGCCCTGGCAGAGGAGGAAATGTTCAGTGGAATCCAACAGGAGAGGAGGTGTGAACAGGTGCAGGGTTGCTGACGGAAGGGGAACCAGATGGAAGGAGCCAGAGCCAGTTTATTTAAAGGAGAAGGCAGAAAACACTGAAAGGCTGTGCGATCAGTGGCTAAAAGTGTGCATGGAAGAAGGTAAAAATTCACAAAGCAAAACTGCACAGTGGGATATCTAGCACTTAACATAATGGTAGTAATTCGTGAGTTTCGTTTTAAAGTTGCTGTTGAAATATGTTTCTCCCTTACTCTTGACAGCATAAAGAAGAGAGATTTATAACCTGACCAAAAAAAACCCCAAACCTCTCAGCTGTTATACTGCCTGTCCATTATTTCTGATACTAATGTGCAGGCAGGTACAATCAGGATAATACAAAAATTATACCATGGTTGACCTAAACAATAAAAGGCATATAAGGCAGGATTTTTATTTTTTAACTTACCTGTTTGTATCTGGCTCCTGTGATATGTGGGTAGATAAATGTGTCTTTTATTGGGATGTTTCTGTAAAATCTAGAGCAAATCAAGAGCAGTCAAGTACAATGTAATGTCTGCACAGTATTTCTCGTCTTTCTTGCTTTTGGTCACAAGCTTGTCAGTTTGCTGGAATATGTGGTATCTTCCTGTAGGATAGGGGAGAAGTCTAGCTTACCCTTGAACAAATTCCTTTAAAATCAAATATTATATTTCAAATTGCCATCCTGAAGAAGGCTTTGTTCTGTCGAATTGTTTTGCTTCTTCCCAAGGTGTTTGTGTGAGGCTTGGTCCTTTGGAGGCACAGAGAACTGTTCCTCCCTTCTGCTCAGCTTCAGCAATAGTTGTGGAGACTTCACATCTTCACAGGGTCGGGCCTGTGGTAGCTTAACTGCAGGTTGTGTGTCCAAGCCTAATGTCTGCAAGAAAGGTAGGTGACTGTTCAGCAGTCAGTCATAGTGCATACTGGATCAGCTGTGTTGATCTGATCCGGATCAGGTGTGAGCACACAGTTGCTTTCCTTTTGAATTAGCTAGAGCATGCAATGCAGTGTCTATGCTGACTTTATGCCAGCTGCAGTAGGACAGATGATACCTGATTCAGCATAAAGCTTGCTGGTACCAAGTTAACGTACCAAAAACATTGGGTTTTTGAACAAATTTAAATTGGCAGAGTTCATAGCAGATCAGGCCTCTGCATCATTTAGCTGCATCATTTTTTGATTCAATGGTAGGAGCCTGACGGCTGGATTTACTGTAGTAACAAGCTGAGCCTTGGAGTACAGACTCACAATTGTTTGAAGCTGATCTACACTGCTGTTGAGAAGGCAAATCCCTAGAGTGGTAACACGTGGCTATGTCTGGCCACATGCTGCCAGGTCCTTGCTTGTGCTGACACTGAAAAGCAGGCACCTGTATGATCAGGTGGTTCAGGGAGTTAATCAGATTGAAAAAGGATCATTTGTTCTCACAGAATAAGTTGCATGAGTGCTAATTATAAGAGGATGAGAAGAGGGACTGCACCTAATCCTGGCAATGTCCCCTTAGACTTGGCTTAAATCTGTTCTGAAGCTCCATCATAAGAGACTGCTCATTCCAAATTTGAGAATCACCACAAGCCGAGAAAATTGCTCATTTTAATTTATATATAGTGAAAATTATTTAAATAACTGTGTGTACAGAGTAAGTGTATGTAATATCTTCTATGGAAAGCAAACATTTCAACATTCAGTCATTTGTAAAAGTGGCTTGTGGAACAAAGAAAGAAAGGATATCCCAGAGAAAGGGGCACAGTACTGTGAGCTTAGGGCTACACCCTAAGACTTCCCCAAAACCACTTCTCATGCTGCATCTTCCTATGCAACTTCTGTTCTGTACTTAATTGTCTGTTTCTATAGGGACTTACAGCCAAACAGATCACTATCTGATGGTACTCACCATTGCCGCGTGGATGTTTGCTTGCAAGGTCTGTATCTTACTGTCAAGGCTTATGGATGTGCCAGAAAAAGCAGGTTTTGGTTCTAAGTATATTTGACCTAATATGAGATGTTAATTGCTATTAGAGACACTTATTTTCCTAACAATGAAATAGAGGGCAGTTAATGCTAATGTTTAGCTGTGACTTGGTATAGAGAGAACTATCCAGATTGAAAAGTAGTTACCATCTACATTGAAGAACTGGTGGTTTTCTGTATGTATCTTGAATGCATAACAGCAAAAAAAATCATGTTAGAGGCTAGGTATCTGCAAATTCTTTCTGTTATGCTGAATTTGAAGAAAGAAATCCACTCCTTTCATTTTGTTAACTGATCTAGTAGTAGGTAGAAGTAGAGATGGACTATACCACCAGTTGTGTGTATATACTCAAGGTAGCTATATTCAAGCCTCTTCATATCACATAAACTTTCATAGGATAATGCCATGTCTCTCAGTTCCTATGCCTTTACAAGTTTGTCTTCCTCATACTCATCAATGCCTCCAGTTAGTGGTAATTTTGAAGTTGTTTTGAAGTACAGCAAGTACTCAGAAATAGAGCAGAAATCTTCTTCATATATAGCCATTAACATGTAGCGTCTTTTGACGCCTCAGGTAGGGTGTAAAGGGCAAAGTGCAAGTTTTAGACTTGGTGTTTTATTGTTTCTGTAGACCTCCTAATACTATCTAAGATGCAAGTATATATAAAAGTTATAAGGTGGTTCCGGTGGTATAGGTGCATTCTGAATTCAGAAATCTGGAGGAAAATTTCATTGAGAAGGAGAAAGTCATATGCACTGATTTCCATTTTGGCAAAATTGAAACTCTCAGGAAAAAAGTAACAGAGTTTAGTATTACAGATTGACATTATTTGGATTCTGTGAATGGGGGTACAGTTGGGTAAGTATTTGCATTGTGGGGAAAATAAGATAATTTGCCAAACAATTGTAGTTAGTCTCTTGACAAAGTTGGAAGTGTGGACAGAGTTTAATCTTTCCTTGTTTTCTCCTTTAAAAGTGTTTCTTGTTTTTTGAGGTCTTTTTGTGAAGTAGAGTAGTAGCCTGGCTGAGCTGTGTTTTGTCTCAGGTAAGGTAGTAAAAGGTTTTGTGTAGTTGTTCATTAACATACCTTTAAAGTAGAATCATAGAATCATCATAGAATCATAGAATGGCCTAGGCTGGAAGGGACCTTAGAGATCGTTTAATCCAACCTCCCTGTCATGGGCAGGGACGCCTCTCAACTAGATCAGGCAGCACATGGGGACCGAATGGGATCAAACCCGTGTCCTTGGTGTTATCAGCACCACGCCCTAACCAAGTGAGCTAACCGAAGGTATTTCTAACCGAAGGTATTTCTACCTGAAGTAGAAATACCTTTAAAGTATTTCTGTAGCAATTTCCAACTTTCCAGATCCATATTTAAAGAGCTGAATCAGTTTGAATGATTAATTCTTTTAAACCCTTGACCCTTTACATAACTTTCCTAATTGCTTGTAGTAGCTTCTGCTTCACATGGTGAGAAGAAAACTGACATTTCATTATTTTAGGAAACTCTCTGTAGGCACCTTACACTGTTAAAACAAAAAGTATGACTTTTAAAAAAAAAATTTTTTAAGCCTCAATTCTCACAAATAAGACCACATGCATCCTTAACAATGACGCAGTCTGCCAGTTCTACCAATTAAATTAATAGTTAGGCCTCTGCAAAATTTGCCCATACAAATGAGCACTGAAGCTCACCGAACACACTGTGCTGGCTGGGGCAGTTTCCAGAAACTTGAGCTTTCTGCTGAGAAGACCTGGCAGCCGGCTCCAGAATCAGCATCCAGTCAGCTCCCAAAAACAGACATAAAGAGCAACTCAGTGGGTAATTCCCACAATGGGATACAGGAAGGGCAATTTTTCAGCTCTTTGGAGAGATTTAAAGAAATGACCTGATCATGATGCTTTTAAAAGCTATTTCTATATAATTCTTGCACAAGCGTGCATATGTGCGTCCTTTTTTATTTATTTTTTGACATGAGACCATTCATTTCTTGCCTCTCCTTCTGACCTCTAAAAGCACCAAGAGCCTTAAAATCCAACCAGTCCAAACATGCTACTGAAAAACTCAAAGCCTTTATTACAAAAAATTGGATGTCAAAAAATCTACAGTGTTTTGTATGAGGAAACCAGGAAACACTGTTCAGCTATGCCCAGCTATGTCCTTTGTAGCAACCCTGGGTATTAACAATAACCTGTTAGATGAAAATACATAGGCCTTATGAGGGAAGATAACCGAAACAAACAATGCTAAACAAAAGCTTCTTAGAAACCTCACTTAAAGGAAAGGGAGAAATCTTGTGACCTTGAGTCTTATTATTGATTTGATCCAAAAATATGAGCAAGGTACATGCTCTAGAGCTCTGTTAATTTAGGTGTGGAAATTAATAATTTCAAATAATAGCTACACTTTAAACCAGCATTTACTTATTTACATGCTGAGCCTAGAGTTCTTACTGTGTTGTATTTCCTTACGTAAATATTTGAAAATAATATGGCTTCAGATAGCATAAGATAAATAGGTGTAAACGTATTGTTTATTATAAAGAGCTGAATAGGATACTGCAATGCTGCGAAATTGAAAAGCAGGTCTGAAAGTGGTTTTAGGAGTTCTACATAAATTGAAAATTATTTAAGACTATTCCAGGGGAGAATGACTTCTTGGTAAATTGTAGACCAACCTTTAGGCTTATCTGCTGACCTGAAAACAAAATGAGCCTTTATCGTTTGTGTATGACATACTTAGAAATATACATATGGAGGACAGAGGGAAGAAATTTGTAAAGTGTTCTGGCCCAATATATGATCTTACTCTATGTTCATTCTTTTATGACCTTTATCATTGTGGTATTTGAATTCTTCTTCATGTTTCCCCTTACAGAATAGGGTAGGTATTGTGACCTCCTGTTTTAGGTTTTACTGATTTTTTTTTTTCCATTAATATTGCTGTGTGTTTTTTTCCCTGTAGTCTGAGAAAAGAGCAAAGATATATTCTGATTTTCCATTCCACCCTTGACACTTGTAGCTGAAATAATAGTATGAAATACTGTATTAAAAGGTGATTCAGACAACTGCTTATAATGGATAGTCCACTAGACCTATCTCATGGAAAACTTTTAAAGTAAACTGCATAAAACATTGTTGAGCCCTTGTACCCAAAGTTATTGGCTAAAATCTTTAGGGTTCCTACCACACATAGGCTTTCAGGTACTATTTTGGAAAGTGTTCTAACTGATTTGAGTGCCCTTAGGCCAGATTTTGTTAAAGGTACTAGAAATTAAGTGCTGGGGTACCTTCCTAAAACTGTTCTTCAATTAGATATAGAGAAGCTTGTGCCACACACTTATTTTCACAAAATACTAGGAGAGAAATCCCATCTCCTCTGGAAGAGCTGAGGGAGCCTTTAGCTGAGTGTTTTCCTTCTTCTGAGGTGATTTGTTGCAGTAGCTCAGGGTGCTGGCCCACTTGTCTACATGCTCTCTAGGAAAGGAGTCTGTGCTCGACCACTGAAGCACGCAGGAAAAGCGTCAGCAATAGGCTCGACTGATCCGTGTGCTGCCCAAGTGTGAACGTTGGTGCTCAGTTCCAGGACTGGCCCTTGTTTAGACCAGCGATCTTGTTACCTCAAACATTTGCAACACTAAATGCCAGCTATTCCGTAATAATTTATAAGTCCAGTTTAAAGTAAGTATAGACACAAGCATATAATATTTTATATTTACATTTTTAACTATGTTTAATAAGAAATGAAGATGTCAAAAAATAAAATTGCTCTTTTTGTGTGCCACTGAACTAATTGCTAGGGTATTTTAATTTGTCCAATTAAGTTCATAGTCCTTACTAATGGATCCATTAGCTTTTTGCAGAATGCCACGTGTTGATCTCATGGAAAAATCAAATAATCAATATAGGAAGTATGGTTGCTTCACATCATAGTTACTTTGTCGGAAGACTTACTGGGAACCTCTAATCAGAGGCCTAACTCTGCATTGACACTTATTCTGTATTGTTTCATTTTGTGTTTTACTGTTACCAAAGCAAAAAAAGGCTCTTGCAGAAATCATCACTATTGAACTGCATTGCAAATTCAAAGTTTTATCTAAGTTCTGCTCTTTCGCAATCAAAAAATAATGAGCTGTTATTTATGTCAAATATGACTTTGACATCACTAGTCTTTACATACTTCCTTTTTCTTTACTGTGATGCCATTTGGCAGAGAGCAGTCTTCTGCTGAAAATGGAACTGTGTTTGCTTGCTAGTGGTGGGAAAGGGTTTGGGGGTTTTGTTTTTGTTTTCAATTTGGTGGCTCAAATTCAGCCAGCATACTTTTATGTTAGCTTTGAGGTCAAAGTGAATTTTCACTTCATTTTCAGCAAGGATTTTTTGAAGGTTTGCAAATTATGGCAGTTTGTGTTCTTCCTGTGGTATAAACTACAGTTGACTGTGTCTGTTTTTTGTCAAGAATATTTAGAAAGCATGGCTTTTCGTTGTTGCAGACCAGTAGTATCCACTTCACTGAGATATGTGAACAAGCTCATTTAGGCTGTGCTTGACAGCTGTAGCTCGGGCTCAAAACAATCAGTGTTTAGAATTAAAATCACTTTGGAAAACTTGCACTTTAGAGGAGAGCTCAAGGAGAGCTTGAGCTTGGGTTTGTGTCTGTGAGTCTTTGGTTGCTTCTGACTTCATGGCACAAAAATGAAAGTCACCATGAGTTCAGTGCTTCTGCTTTAGTAGAATTGATAAATGTTATGGCCAAATTCAGAATTATCGGATAGGCATTTATTTAGTGCTTTATAATGGATGCTATGTGAAAGAACTATAATTTGTGCTGCTCCCTCTCATTTTGATTCAGTGTTTTCATTCTGGTCAACAACAGGCTGCTTCAGTTTAACCACTCTGACCCCTTTTCTTGATACCTATAGATGCTTTAAAAGGTCTGGTACAGTTAATCTTTAGCTGTCATTTCCAGTTCAGATTTTACCTGTGTCATCAAAATTAGGCTGTTTCTGTTTTGTTTTACACTGTCTCTGTGCTTTCCTTTAGTGAGTATGAGAAATTCTGAAGTTCTTGTGGGGGGAATCTTCCGGTATCTTCACACTAATGCTGGAGAGGTATAACTGTTTCCTTCTGTCTACAGCCCATGGCTTTTCTTTAAAATCAAGCAGCACTTCTTTGACAATTCAGAGTGATTGCAAATAAGTGGCCTGGGTCAAGCCTTCTAAAACTCCTGCAGTATTTGTAGGTTGTAGCAGGAATGTTAGTGATAGTTGCTGAAATCTCTTGGGCTGCCTTTTGCACGTTATATCCATGGGTTATTTTGTTGTGGTTTTGGTCTTTTTTTTTCTTTTTTTTTTATCTGTGTATGTAAAATATGTTGGGGAAATTTTCTGTTCGAGGGCAGAGAGATTGAGCTTAGAGAGCAGGGAAGGTGTCAGCTCAAGGTGTACGTGAAAGACCTACCACTCAGTTTAGACAGCTTTGGCTCTTGGGAATTTTTTTTGTTCCTCAGCAGCTCTGGGTGCCTCAGATATTGCTCTTTATGTGGCACTGGAAGTGTCTCAATCCTAAAATTTTTTAGGTGCTAAGGTTGAGACCAGTCAGCTACCCTTTTACATAAGACTTAGCTGTGTTTTCCTAGTCTTGAAGTTGAGCTTTGTTCACTGTATAAACTCATCTATTTTTACCTATCCCATGTACACTTCAGCCCTGGGGAACTGACCATGCATCCATGGGTTCTGAGCTTCTTCTAGTTTGCCTTATACAATACATAGCACAAGTGAGCGGCTTTTTTGGATGGGTACCTTTAGCAAAAAAGTGTTTCTGGTGGCAGTTGGTTCTCCATTTATTTTGAACTTGCCATTTAGAACATGTTCAACAGGAGGGACCCTAGCAATGAGGAAAAGACCTTTACAGGCTTGCCTTGGTAGCTTACGCTGTGCAGCTTGATACATGCTGAAGACTACCCTCCAGCAGAACGCTAGCCAGCCAGCTGTGTGCCAGATGACAGCACAGCACCCAACTGCACACAGACATCTCGCACGAGACACTTAAATAAAATACTGTTCTACTGCCATTTTTTTTTGGCTAAAACTGTCTGGGGGGTATATTAGGTTCTGGTGTGTTTTTGAGCAATCCGGTGCTGGTGACAACTGTCTGAAGATAAAAAGTCATCTGGAAGGGGAGGAAGAGACTTAAATAAACGGGTTCCCAGCAAATATGGAAATATTTTTCATAATAACATTTTTTATATTTCCACTTAGGAAATGATGCATCACTGCTTAGAGTATCCCCAGTATGGTTACAAAGTAATTCTGAGAATGATGTGATGAAGTGCAGTTCAATGTATGACATTTCCTTGGAAAATGTGCTTTGTTTCCTTAATGCTATGATATTCTTGCTATCTAAAAGTATTCTGTGTCAACTCAGTCTTACCTCAGAAAAAAACTGCCTATGATTTCAAAGGGAGTTTTGCCTTAGGTAGGGCTTGCAACATCAGGACCAGGAATTAGTGTAATGTGACCCACCATTTGTATTGCTTTGGGGTAAATTTAAGAGAGAAGATTTAACATTGTGTGTGTCATGCTGAGATATTGCAATATCTCGGATGGGTTATTAGGCAACAATCCAAAGGTTAAGTGCAGCAACCACATGAGATGTGGCTTTATCCTTACATGATCTATGCCTGTGTTCTCTTTTTAGTCCACTGAAATAGGTGTTATCCCTGGAATAAAACAACATGTTTGTAAGACTTCGTTGAAACCTGTCTCAAGCTATTAAATACAGTTTCAGTAGAAAAGTGTGTGCATGTACATCACTTAAAAGCTAGAAATCAATCCTTGTGTGTGTGAACTCACCGAAATTCTGAATCTAGATCCTCGTGTGCACCAAATAAATATTCACAACCTTTGGTAAAGTCTAGATATGGATTTGCAGTTTAGGGCTATTTCTAATTTACATGCATATATCTTTTTGGGTTTTTATTTTCCGTGCTGTTTTTGCTTGGCTTGCTTTAAATAAAATGCTTCAATGGAGTGTGGTAGTCTAGCATTTGTTTTGCCTCGGGAGTAGATTGCCCCATCTTGCATATCTGGTCAAGTAAATTGCTCTCTTGCCTGCGTACTTCAATAATAGTTCTGGGCTTTAGACCTTCCTATACAACCCCCCAGTGAGCAGAATCACAAGAGGCTGGGCTGTGTGGTGCTAACAGTCTTCTCTATTGTAACGGATGCATTCATCTTCTATTTACATAAATTAATAGTTAAAACTTGTTTGGTTGCTTAAGAAAACTCATTAAGCTTTCAGAGTAGCTATATTATGAGCACTGTGGCAATTGCTCCCATTGACTTATCTCCTGCTGGTTCACTGGGAACCAGTCCATCTCAGGGTCAGGTCCCTAAGCCTCATTGCAGAATTAAATAAATAGCGTTTATAAGACAATGCAAATTATCTGTTTAATGCAAAGTGGATGTTGGGGAACTTCCTTATGAAAAGAAATTTTGTATAAAATTTTTAAAAATAAAATTGTATTTTTGTCTGAGATGCTGGGTTTTGCTCAGAAAATAGATCATGTGTTTTAGGCATTTTCTACTAGTCACTGGAGAATGTTTGACATTGTAAGAGAAAGGTTAGTTTGTATAACCTGAAATTGGGGGGGAATGTTTAATGTGAAAAGCTTGGCCAGATTTTTTTTTTATTACTAATTGACCATTCTGCTTTGCCTTTTTAGTTTATCATCTCCAGTGTATGGTTTTTATTTTTTGTTATTTACTTTGCTTTTGTTTTTTTAAATAGATTGGAGAAAGAGAGCATTCAGCAGAGCGTTAGCAACGAAGCAAAGGCCCGAGCCCTTCAGGCCCAGCAAAGAGAGCAGGAGCTGACACAGAAGATGCAGCAAATGGAGGCCCAGCATGAGAAAACTGGTAGGTGGTAGGGAAAGATTAGAGCCTGGGCACTCACTCACAAGCCAGGCCCACGCCTTACTGTGAAATGACATCAGGAACACCTGTAACCTTTGGCTGGCCGAAGGGAGCAGATGCTAACTACACCGGAGATTCCGAATTACATATTAGTTAGCGTTTAAAAGAGAAAATGGAAAGTATTGCCCACTGTCTGTTGATTTCAGAGTGCTGCTCTCACATCTGTTGCACCATCTGGATTATGAGTTTATTTACCTGTGTTCAAGAAACGTAAAGCTGAGAGAGACCACAACAAAGTAGAAAAACAAAGGGCTTGTTTTTGGCTGGATTTTCAGGCACACATGTTATATAAAGAAAATAGCATCAGAAGCTCTGCGGGAAATGCTCTGAGCTTACAGTTAAAGTCTCCTGAATAGCATTGAACAGTTCCCACAGTACACACATTATAGCTACTCTAAAAGCTTAATGAGTTTGCTTCGGCATCCAAACTGGAGAAAAGCTTTAGCCATTAATCGGTTCTTAATTCACTGTCGCAGCTGGATGTAATTCACTGGCTCCAAATTGATATGTTCCTTTATTTAATCTTTGCAGCCTCAAACATTTTTAGCATTACCGTGTGCCCCCCCCCACGCACCCTCAGTCTAGAAGAAAGATGTTTAATCCCTCGCATACTTCAGGTTTTCATAATAGGAGACTTCATTGCATTGACTTAGCTGATCAATAACTTGCAACCTTTAATCTGGAAGTAAAATGGGTTTTCCAAACAAACAAAAAAGCCTTTTGTTGTTGCAAACTACTATGCCAACAACATTGGTAAAGGTGCATATTAGAAACAAACAAAAAGAAATTTTTAGAGAGGAAATCTCTAACCCCTGAGCATGGAAAGGAGGAGGAGCTTCAGCTCTTATGGAATGTGGTGTATTCATATGCTTAATAAATACCATTTTTACCCACCAGTCCTGCAATACCTTTAGAAAAATGATGTGGCGTCTATTAATCCTAAGCAGTGTCAGATGATACCTGAGGTAGCAGACACATGCACATCTGCCATCTGATTTTCTGCCTTTTTTGCAACATTATCACAGTACTAGAGGACCTTTCCATGTGTTGAGGGAGTGCAAACAGCTACGTTATGGCTGCTATCTACACAGTAGGAAAAGAAAAGAAGCTCTCGCAGTCATTTTTCCCTGCTCTAGCCAGCACATCTGCATATCACCAAGTGTAATTTTGCACAGGAGATGGGTAATTTACCCTCCTGGTGCATGAATTGTCCCAGTATACAAAAATGAAACAACATTATGGTTGAGTTAGTTTTTATATATCTCTGGTAGGGTTAGGAGAAGTTGAAAATAATAGTCGTTTATTATGTACATAAAGAAACCTTTGTATATTATGATCCTACACACATACAAGGAATTTGGATGATAATGGGGCTTTTTCTCTGATTTTAAAAGCAGAAATCAACAAATATTATTTTGCAATACCTTACTTCCTTAATTTCTAGATCTCAAGTCTTGGTGTAGTGTAAACCAATAGTAACTGAAAATTAATTTATAAAATGGTTTTACTGCAACTCTAACTGGACAGCAAGTCTGTATCTTGTCATTAAAGAGAAAAAAAAATGCATTAATCTTAATAAGTGCAGGATCCAGTAAAGGAGAGAATTTTTAAGGAGAGAATTAAATGAGTCTACAGTGTGAGTGTTTGGGTTGCCAGTGTTTCCTCTGCAAGCAAAAGGCTGCTGAGGCATGGCTTGCCAATTTTATTCCTCCCAGGATTGATAAGAACTTCCAGCTAAAAAGCAAAACCACCTGATTAAATATGCAGTCTTAATGGTGATTCTTCTCATAAAACACCCGATTCAGTGGCAACATTGCTTTAGCGCTTTAGGTTAGCTTATTCTGACGTAGAGCCTTTATTTGGTGAATGATGATGTCATAATTCCATGTCGAAGTAGCTGACATTTAAAAATACATACCAAAAACCAATGAGATGTAGAAGAAATAGATTAGGACGAGATAGAATTGTTTATAAATGATTATAAATTTGTATCAGTGTAATATAAATTTCTAGTTTTATGATTTTATAATTTCTAGTAAATGAACTGGATTCATTGCTGACCTCCCAGAATACATTCATAGCAAAATTAAAGGAGGAATGTTGTATGTTGGCAGGGAAGTTGGAACAGATGTCAGAAAAATACAGGTTAGTATATTTTCCTTATCCTGTCCCTTTTATTACTAGATTGTGCTTCCTTACTTTTTATTTTCTATTTTAATATTTATTATTATTCATTTTGTCCCAGGTATTACACATCACTCCAATTTTCCACTTAAGAAACATGGATGGATTTTTATCCAGGGTTTTTCTAATTTTCTTCTTTTCAGATTATATTGCTGACTATTACTTCAAATTTTTTAGACAATTCAAATGTGAAAATTCCGTACCATTTTCTTCCTGATCTTGATTTTCTTAATATGAAGAGTGGAAAATTGTTAACAGAGCTAGAATTCAAGTTTAGCTGAAATTATATGAAAAATACTAAATATTTAAAGTTCTCAAAGCTATAGACTGTGTTTAATTATTTACTTGAAGCTGCATTCACATTACTACATGCTGATAAATTATCTCTGAAATAATTGACATCAGAATTGCTTGTTATTGAAGTTCTGATTCTGGAGCTGCTTTTCATATGGTGCTTTTCTTAAAATCATTAGCAGGTCTAAGTACAAAGCCATTAAAAAATCAGGAATAGAAGAAAACTTTGAGGCAATAACTGGTTTAAATAAATACAAAAATATGAATATATCTATTTAAAAGTTCTGTAGAACAGGACTACCTTCTTTTCTTTTAAAAATGAGAATTTTGTAATTCTATACCAGTAAGTCATTTGATTTTACATTTTTAAGCATGAAAATTGTCTCTCTTGAAACTTTCTGCAGGGTTCACATTTAGAGTAGTAAGCAGGACTTAAGTGGTGAGTTGGCATTCTGCAACTTGCTGTGAATTTCGTGAAAAATGAATTTGGTAATTAAGGGTAGGATTCATCTCGCATGGCTTATGTGATGTAAAGAAAAGACTTGGCAGAGCTAAAATTAGTTTTCAAGACAGGATTCTTCTTCTGCTGGGCAGGTTTAGTAATCCTGTTGAGGTAACACCACAGGGGCAATGCTGAAGGAAAAAGCTTGTTTATCCCAGTATCCTGTTTCCAGGAATGGTCAAAGGAGAATAAACAGATGACAGAGATATAGATATATAGAGATAGATATATATATATATAAAAAAATGATGCTTCCCACAGGTACTGCCTCCCCTGCCCATCCTACTTGCCGCTGAATATAAAGTGTTGAGTAGCTGTTAAGTGGCTGAAGTTGGGAGATGAATCCCATCTAGAGTGTTTGGGGAGAAACCTGACGAAATCTAAGTGATTTTTCCCTTGCAAATGTTGCAATGGGTACTTGAGAAAGAAGCAAACAGGGTTTTTCTTCTGAAAAAAAACAGAGATCCTCTGCTAAAGTAATATAAAATCTAAATAGGTTAAAATCATATTATTATTCCAGCAATAAAAATGCACACAGACTTTGTTGCTAGAGCTCACAACCACAAACTAGTAACTGTAAAAGGATGAAGGAAAGACAGAAAACATACTGTGAAAACACGTTATTCTCTGAAAATAAATACCAGAGATTGCCAAGTGTTTCTCCACCTTGCAGTATTAGGCATCTATGTCAAGAACCTGAAGAATGGAAAAGGAGCCCTCTTGGATCTCTAGAAAGTGCTGTTTTGCACAAGAAACCGCATAGAAGAATGTATGAAAGGACTTCTGAGAAGTGGCCCTAGAACAGCTTGAGTTTGCCTTCGTTAGGGTGGGAGCTGCTGCAGTCAATAACAAGAATGGAGAAATAGGTAGGGACAAAGAAAGTGTGTGAAAGTAAAGCAAGAAAGGTAGAACTGGAGATGGCAGAAAAAGATAAACCAATAGAAGGCTTCAAAAAGTGATGTGCTTGGGAGATCAGATGCAAAAAAAATACTTCAGTGAAGTTGGGAATGCACGATCAGTACATGTCTTTCACTAGCATCTCTCTGGAAGGCAGTCTTCATGTTCATTATCACTGGATATGGTGTAAAACCACAGTTCTTGAACAGAATACTGTAGATTTGTCTTCTGAACAAAAAAAAAGTAATCGTTTTTGCAGGATTTTATAATTTAATTCTCATGTACCTTAATAAAAGCAGGTCATGAAGCAGCAGCGTGTCCTATTTGCATGGAAAAGATTTCCCGTGTTTTTGGCCTTACCATAAACTGAATGTTGTACCTGGATATGTATTTTTCTTGCTATACTTCTAGAATCTTTGTGCTTTAGTTTCCAAAGAATTCAAAAATAACTGCATACTGGCAGTACCATTACTTAATTGGTAAAGCTCTCAAGCTTTCTTAATAACAGATGCAAGAGTAAGTTTATATAAGAAGTTTTGGGGTTTGATAGGAAGTAAAGGGCCCATTTGTAATAAGAGACATTTCAAATTTATCTGTGACAGCTACATATTTGCACAATTTCAGTGGGATACCTCTGGGTTGTATGTGTATTTTTATATTTAATACAGATTTTCTGAGAAATCTAAACTGAACTTTTCCTGTTTATGTGTTGAGATGGAACCATTTTTTGTGAGCTAGCCCCTACACAGGATTAGAAAAGCTTCAGAAAGACAATGTCAGGCAAATTATAAACCCCTCAATCTGTGCAGAAAGAAGATGGTGTCTGTGGAGGTTTTTGTATGTGTAGGCATTTTTAAAATTTAATCCTTTGTTGATTTCTTCTCTGTTATTTTGTTGTGGTTTTTTTTTTCTTCTGATTGTCACTGTCTGAGTTTCTAGGTTGTAGATTAATGCTTAACACTACCCACTGTGTATTTGTGATTTGCGTTTTGTAATTAAGGGGAACAATGGGAGTCCATTGGGTCTCGTTATATATAATGGTTGGTTTAATTTGTTTCACTTCTATCTTGTTAATTGTAAATTGATCATTAAGATTTGAATTCTAATCTGTCACCAGGGTTGTGAGTATTGAAGCTAGAGCAATGATCCTGGTTTTAATCACTGATGATGAGAAACAAATTTTATAATTTTGGTACATATTGCAGTTCATATATTTTAACACTGTATTTTATGGTGTTATAAATATTGTTAAATGACTTTTAGTGTAGTTTTACTGTTTGGACTATGATGTATAAATTATATTACTGGTTTGGCAACAGTAGGCCTCCAACTGTGTGAGTTTAATTGAAGTAAAGAATACACACCCGGCTGAACTATTTTTCTGCATGTTTGGTTGACTGCAGTCATTGCACTCGATACCCGAAGTGAATCGTTTGTGGAAGGTAACTGTACAAAGATGTGAAGGGATCTGTTTGAAGGATCAGACATTACAATTATATGCAACAATACTGTGTCAGCAGAAGATGTTTTAGAGCATGTATTTAATTGCTGTACAAGTAAGTAATTGGTTTTAAGAAGAGGAAAAGGCAGTGCTTAAAATGTGCTGCGATGCAAAAGGTATTTCAGAGGAATAAAGGCAGCGTTGCCATCGTAGTGTTTAAAAATCAGCTCAACCTAAGACTGACTTTGAATTATGACTGTTTAACATTTGTTGGTTCTTTGCCTTCAGTATTTGAATGTTTTGGAGGAACCTGTTTGTTTGGGTTTGATTTTTTTTTTTTCCCAAGACTGTTCCAGCAAGGACAGCAGATAAAAACTTAAATTTATTTTTAAATAGGAATTGAGGCTTTCTTGGTGGTTGAATAGATCCAGAAGTATAGGGGGTTTTTTTTTGTTGTTGTTCCTGTCCTTCTCCCAGTCATTGTCAATTATTTTTACAGTACAGTGACAAGTAAAATAGATTTGGCAAATTTACTCACAAGCACGCATTTTACATTTTCATGTGATGTCGTAGCTTTGCTCTGTGAAGATTCAAACTACTGTTGATTTCATATAGGTTTTTTGAGTCTATCAGATCTCGGAAGCACACACAGACACAGTAACGTGACTGTATGACTCCTGGGGCCAGGCTGAGTCTGCAGAAATGCAGCTCCAAGCAGAGTTCAGGTCAGGTGGTGGCACTCCAAATGTCTGCATGCTTCAGTTTCTTCTAAGTCCATTGCTATTTGGTCTGATGGACCCAGAGTAGCTCTTCTGGAGCAACATCAGCATGTCTGTACTGTGTTGTTTAGTTGCTCTGGCTCAGACATAGTGCTGATGTGTGTAACTTCTTTTAATTTACCTGATTTAAAGATTCAGCAGGAATCTTTGTCAGGTGATAATCAAGACTTGTGGTGTGCAGCCTTGTATTGAGACCAGTCCTCTCTCCTTAACACAGACACGTGAACCTTTGAATATTGACCTCAGTAGGCATTCTGCCCTTCGTTTGTGCTGTCCTCCAAAATTTCAGTGCAATGACATGCTTGAATCTGAGTGGTCAGACTCTTAGATGTTTGCATGGAAGGGGCATTTCTTGATTTTTTCAAAAAAGGACTTCAGATGCCTTCAGATATGCTGAAGATTAATAAGCCCTTTTTAAAAAATTGAGATTGTTATTGTCTTGAAACTTGCTTCTGCTGTTCCCATGAATGAGACAGCCATATAAAAATACAGAGAGAAGCAGGATCCCCCAGTTGGGAAACCCTACAAACATGATCATTTACAGTATTCCCACATGACAAATGCTGTTGTTGCATTTTGCTGGCAAAAGAAAGAAATGCAATCTTGAATTTAGTCCCTGTTACTGCTTGATTGGGCTTTGTTATGTCAGGTCCCTGTTGAGCTGCTCTGCAGTGAGCCTGTGTTTTTATCCACTGATTGTCTTTCTTACATTATCAGTACCAAGTACAGACTGCATTCGTACTCTGTGGTAACAGTTGGTCCAACTGACAATGCTTTGTTAATGCTGACATTTAAGCTACTAGTGTTTCTGTTAAATGATCGGTGTAAAAATTCAGCTTCAGGTGCTTTCCTATAACATCCTGCCGATGGTTGCGTACGCGTCCAGGAAACTCTTGTGCTTTTAAGTTTGATGGACATCGGTACAATTCTGATGTATCTGTCGGTGGTATTCCTTAATAGAGCTGTAACTCCCTATCTAAATTCAGTTACATACAGTCTTCTTCCAAAGTTTCCATTGCTAAGTTCTTTTAGATTCACAGATGATATCATGTATTGTTCTCTATTTAAACATGAAAGGATTATGTTGTCATTTCCAGATTTGACTTGTCAGTGTAACAACATGTTTTTGAGGGAGGAGTATTCCTTCCCCCCTGCAATTTGTTGTATTTTTCAGAATGTCAGTTGTTGTTGCATTCTGTAACTGCCAGGAAGGTAAAGTATCTTTTTGCTGTAACTGTAGCATATTTAAGTTTATGATTTAAAGATATATCTGAAGCTTTTTAACCTCAAGATCTGGAGTGGCAGATGCCATAAAACAAATTTGCTTGCTTTTGATTCTTACTTTCTGATGGTATAGCAGATTCTGACATGTTCTCATTAACCTTTTCCAAAGAGTTAAACTGTACAAGTGCATAATGTATATTTTATCACAGTTTAATCTGAGATCTTTTCCTGATATTAAGAAACAGCTCATGCCTGTTTCTCCATGGGCTGATGGTTCGAGATGTAGCAAGTAGCAGTCCGAGGTCATTCATGGATCTGGTGTCTCTGCTCACCCGTGAAGAATAAGAATTGCTAGAAGTGACTAATTTTCTTAAAGACTCTTCTGAGTTTTATGTAGATGAGGGTGTGACTGTATGAGTTGTCCCTGGTTTTTTTAAGGTTTTATTAATTTTCCTCTTAATGTGGTTTGTTTTCTTTTTTAAATCTGTGTAATGGTAATTTGGGCATGTTAGATTACTAACGTTTCTAAAACAGTACCGCTATTGAGAGTTTAACCTGTACAGTGCAGTAAAGGTTGATGTAGCCATTTTTTAAACTAGACATTAACTTTTACTAATAAAGAACTTAAAACGTGTTTTCAAAATGCTAACCAAATTCTTGCTTAACAAGTATGAATTTACATTTATTGATCTTATTTAACATCAATGCACAATGCCAAATGACATGCTGGTTTAAATTAGGCTGAAATTAGCATAGCCAACCTATGACTGAGTGATTGCCATTGGCATATTTACCAGATACCCTTCAGCATCTTGTTCTTCTGCCTAAAGATTATTTGAAACGGTTTTGTTTCTGTAAGTTCTAGTAATAGCCTGTTTTCTGCATTGCGTATACATGTATGAAATTTTTTAAATGCTGAAGCCACATATTGATGGCACACTGCGGGATGAAATCTGACAACATCAATCATCACTGTTTTACTTGTGTAGATCTGAAGTCAACCAGCTTAGTCAGGAAAAAGAGTATCTTCATGGCAGATTGGAGAAGATGCAGAAACGGAATGATGAATTGGACCAACAATGTATCCAGCATGGGAGAATGCATGAGAGGATGAAGTCAAGGTAGGAGGTCCTGTTATCTGTCAGTGTGTGGTATACTCCACTGTACCCGTTGTGTTGTGTAAACATAAAAACTACACTAGGTTTGAAAGTAATCTTCTTTCCTTATGAAAATGACCACCCTTTCCCCCTCCCCAAGCATTCTGTCAAGTTTTTTTTTGTAACATCTTTTGCTTGTGCCATTTTGGATAAATAAAAGGAAAGCTTGAACAACATAGTCTTCCAAAGAATTTAAGCCTAGTGCATATGTGTGTGGGCTGCTTCGGCTGTTCTCTGCTCTAACTTGGATGAATTGTCTTACCATGTTTTAAAAAAAAAAAAAAGGGAGCAGGGGGAGGCAGGGTAGAGGAGGTTATTCACTAATACGAATGTAGAGTACAGATGTGGATTCCTTTATGCCATGTCATAGCTGTATTTTGGGGGTTTACCATCTTACCTTTCTCAGGAATATTTAATTTGTATAAACAGACAAATCTCACTGAAGATCTTAGTAACCAGAGAACTATTAGCAGCTTCCAGGCACTACTAGCCTTTGCAGAGAGGCAGCGACTTCCTTGGGAAGAGCTGGGAACAGCCACAGCAAGACTGATACGGAGTATTTCCATCAACACCAATGAGCTGTTCTGGCCAGAGTGTCCAGACTGGTAATGCCTTGTGCTGTGATTTGGATTAGACATCCTTAAAGATCACTGTGGAGACTTTCGGGTTTGGTATCAAAAAGTTCCTCTATGCTCTCTTGCTCTGTTTTCTATTCTACGTTCAGTGAAACAGATACTGAAAAGAGTTTAGGCGTGGTTGGAGAGGTAGGAGACAAAGTTGGGGAGATGACTGAGAGGCAACTCTGCAAACCCAATTAGTCAGGCTACCTCTCGTCAGTAGTGAAAGACAAAATGAAGTTTAACTTCATTTGGACTTGCCTTTATTTGGCCACTGACTGCCTGATAGGAGCAGAGCTTGCATGTAGTGAAAAGCCAGTCTTCTATGCTCTTATCTTTTTTTCACTTGGGGTTTTTTTTTTTCCCAACTATTGATTTTTTTAAAATTTTTGAATTTTTTTGGGCTGCCATCTCTTTGTTTTCTATCCCTACCAGCTTGTTTCTTGCAAGCTCTCAGTGCATTCTTTTCAGTCATCCAGATCCCCTACTTTCCTCTTCCTTTTCAGATTTCTGTCTGTACCTCATCCTGTTCTTCTGTAACCCAGGACTGTCATCACCTTTTATAGCTCAGAGAACAAAGAAATTCGAAATGCTTACAACTGTGTCCTTAATCTGTGTGACCACATAATCTTTGAGTTTATCTCGCCTCCCTTTTGGCTTCTTCACTCATGGTGGATTTGTAGCATATGGGGGACATCCACTGAGGACTCAGGGTTACTTCCAGGGGAAACAAAAATTAAATATCTTTTTTTTTTTTTTTTTTCCCTTTCCCAGCTTTTTTTTCCTGTAGAATTATTAGTATATAGTTGAATTAAAGACCACTTTGGAAGTCTTTAGGACAACCTTTCCTCTGTCAGAACCAAGTAAAATAGACCTACTGGAAAATGTTGCTCATTTTCTGCTGCAACTGCAATGATTATACACTAGAAAAGATTGAGAGCATTAATCCAGAACAGAAAAGTGGTTTGAAAGCAGAGTGGTCATGCTGCAGGCGGTGCCTTACCTTCTGCTGCTGTTTTGCTGACAACAAGGAGAGAAAACAGGACAATGATAGCATTTCTCTTATTTAATATTTTAGAATATGTAAATATGGCAGAGATTATCATGTATTTGAATCCTGAACATACCTTACCAGCCTTTTAAGAGGAGACTCTTTTAACATATTTTTAATTATGACCTTGCACTGTATTAATTTAAAATCGAGGTAATAAGTGACAAAGCTGATATAATAAACTGCTTTAAAAATTTAAAGTAATCTGATTTTAGTTTCCATGTGGAAACTATGATAGATTTTCCCTGTCAGTTCCCAAATGCTGTAAATTGTCTATGACATATTCAGATCTAGGCAAAGAAAAGCAAAAAGTGTATCTCCCTTTTATCTGTTGAAGGACTTCCACCAAATAAAATGTATTTTTTCACTCCTGGGTTTGAAAATGGGGATATGACTATGCTATTTAGTAAAGGCGGAAGAACAAATGATAAAATTTTCATCCATCACTCGGATGCTAATAATCTCAGCAAAACAGTGTTCTTTTTTTAAGCAGCTGCTACTAGCACCAGTCTTTTTGCAGCACAACCTTACCTAATTTTCTAGTTGTTGTTTTTCTGTCTCTCTTTAGAAGGTTTCTTATATCAAAATGATTTTGACTTAACTTGGGACCTTACATTTGCATTTGAATAATAAGGAATTGCGGTATTTGTTTAAGAAATCTCTGTTGCTACTTGTCCTAGAAGAATATTACAGGCCCAGATATAAATATTTTGTGGGAAAGGACTGATCTAATTGATCAGTCAGAATTTCTTTTAAAACAACAACATCCAAAATTGTGATAGTCTCCTGAAATTCTTACCCACTCCTATCTTTATGTCAGAATATATGCTGCGAGTGAATATAGTTCAAAATTATATACACAGGTTTTAAAGAAAAAGATTACTTTAAATTGCAATCATTAAAGATGTTTTTGAGTCAACCTTCTCAATGTAATGCAAATAACCGTCCCTTTCAGTGTGTGTTTGCTCAGTGAAATGCAGCATTAAAAGAAGTATATGTCCGTCTTAACTGACAGAGCTGACGCATGCTCTTGGGGAAAACTTGAACTGAAAGATGTGTGCTGTGTGCAGGACTTGGGTGACACGTTAAGGACACGGTAGAGTTCACAGAGAGATGTTCATTTAATGCTACTCCAGCAACACTGTGGATCTCTGCTTTAGATACATGTGTGATTTTCTTTGCAATCTCAAAGCAAATTTCATTATTCTTCAAATTCCCATTCTCTAAATATGTGTTCATAGTAGAAATTAGCAAATAGCAGAAAGTACAGAATTTCTTATAAGGCAGCTATAAAGAGAGAAGACTTTCCAAGAATAAAAAGAGTATGTAGCAAAAATAAAAGGTTAAACTACCTTTCTATTTTCATTCTGTGCTCCATTCCACAAAAAAATAAATAGATTCCAGAGGAAGGAAAACCCAAAATAAAAATAATTGGGTAACTGTCTGCACGATGTTTGTTTAGGTTTTTTTTTCTCTATTTTTTTTCAATTCCAAGACATGCGTTTTCACCTCTGTAGTTAGACCAGTTCTGCAAATGCATCTGCTTTCTCACAAGCTCTGTTCTCTTCCAATTTGGGGAGCAAGAAATAAAATTCAAGAATCTGCCTGGATCTGTTGATGGAACGTATTTATGAATGAGTAATATTTAGTGAAGCTGCCATGGGTCAGGGTTTCATCAGGCTATTTAAGCTTTCACTGAATTTAATTAACAATTGTTGTGTATGTACAAGGTTCAATTACAGCTTTGCTTTTCTGCATCTCTTCTTCTTGTAAAGCAAGCGTTTGATTGTAAGTCATCTAATTAGAGAATTTCTTCTCTGGACAACCAGTGTCTAAAATGGGAAACATTTAATTTAATATAGCTAGCTTGTTTCTATGTACACTTCCCGTTAAAGACCCAGATGATGTGTGGAAATTCATCAGATATGGACTAGTGTCTTCAAGTAGGAGAAGAAAATCCTAAGGCAATTGCTTTGCTTTTTTCAAGATGATCCAAACATGTCTTCACTTCGTATTAAGTAGAAAAAAAAAAAGTATATTGAGAGTAGTTTGTATGAAGTATGAGACTCTTTTGAAATCTTGTTAATAAAACATATTTAGAAGCTTCTTATGAGTTTTTCAAAAATATTTTTCCAAACTAACTTCAGTGCATTGGATCTGGGTCTATGAATTTCCTCTAAACCATCAGTTTTTTAGAGTTTATATTAGTGTTGGTTTTGCTGTAATGTGTGTGTTCACTGCCCATTCTGTGTAGCATTAACAGTAATAATACATCCTATGCAAATTTGCATGAGGCTTTTTGTTGTGGTGGCTTTTGAGGGTGATGATGTTACATGTATTTTGACTGTATTTTTGGTAGCTAAAGTTAAAAAGAAGAGCCTACAGGACTGGCAGTTTGGGGCAGATGTGTGTCTATTCCTCAGGCATCAGTGGTTGTAAGTTAACTATAAAAATGTTACAACCATCTGTGTAACAAGACGGCAGAGATCTGCTCTTGCCTGTTACTATAAATAAGAAGGAGATTTGTTTGACTTCATAGACATTGGATTTATAAAGACTCTATGTGTCAAATTGTAACTACATGCCATGTTGCTGAGATGTGTCTGCAGCCAACTACCTGGGGTGTCTTCCCCTTCAGACACGCTAGTGTAGTGCAGCAACTGTGCGGAAATGTCTGTATAGCACAACATGTGACAAATTACATTTGTTTTCCACCTATGGGGAAATGTATGATTCTTATGGATAAGCTTATGTGGAGGAGGAGCTAAAATGGAGTCTTAAATGGACTGCTCAAGGAGTTAGAGAGAAAATGGGACATTCAGCTGACATTGGTTTTAAAGATTAGTTTTTAGACACCATAAAATTTATTTTTTGTTATTACTGAGTGATAGTATATGTGAGATCATATATATGAGAATTGAGATACATATATAAATATTGAGAATATGCCAGCAATTTCAAGTAACTGATACATAAAATCACAAGAGTTGTTTTGTTGCCACTGTTACACTTTTGAGTGAAAACTGGATTTCTTAGGAAATCTTCAGTAAAACAATTGATTAAGATTATTTCCTGATAACTGGAGTGATCAAGTTGTATTTAAAATTTCCCACTTTCTGCTTAAAGCTGTTGTGCACTTCTTCTGTTGCTCATTTTCCAAGAAATGATGAGTGAAAGAACTCAGTTTTGATCATTGCCTAAATGACCTTTTTTCTTTCCCCCCCTCCTTTCAGTCTACTTAGTTCTTTGTTGATTATATTGTCTTCCTTATTTTTGTTTTACTTATAGTTGAGTATTGTAAGTAACAGTGAGGCAATTGTTGCTGTCTTTTTACTAGACCAATCACCTGTTCTACAATGCAGTTATAGAATAAAAATGCACTATGTTGTGGCATTTAGTGTAAAATGCATGATTTTTATGTTGAAAATGGAGATTAATGTATGTAGTGTCCATAAAATCATTGATATTAAAGGTGCCTCGATGTTTAAAGACCAGTAGGCTCCACTTTTTTCCTGAACATCATTATTCATACCCACATATCGTTGGTGTGCTTTTGCTGTGGCAATTGGAGAGGGACTTCTTTGTATCACCTTCCATGAAAGGACCACATAAAAAGCTTTGTGGTAACTGTGTCTGGCATTGTGGCACATCTAGATAAAATTCTTAGCTCTGTCCGGAATTTGGGGTTATCGCTATTGCTCATTTTTTTGTTGCTATTTATTAAACTCACATTTTAGGTTGAGAAATGTGTACTCGGACAAGGAAATAATCAACAGATGCTACATGTACACATACACACATGTACCTATATGTGTTGCAAAGCCTCTGAGAGTCTGAAAGTGTGTTTGACTTTTGTTTAAAATTTAGGTGTCTGCACGCAGTTCATATGCTCTGGAAACTGAATGTTCAAAATCTCTCCCTCTTCCTCTCCAGTTCGTTGTTTATATACTTACGATATATATGTTTGTCTATTCACCCCTCCCCAATTTAAATAGTTGTCTATATATAGTGTGTATATAAATGCATATTTTATTTATGTTTTTATATGTATAATATTCCTATTCTAAATAGTTAATAAATTACATAAGATTATATAACCCCTCAAATACTTTATTTAAGGGTATATTTGCCTACTACTTGAACAGTAGACACACAAAGCAAAAATTATCTGAGTTGTTAGAAAACCTGAAAATGTATACCAAGAGTGAAATACAGGATCTTCAGAAAGTGCTGCAAAATGATATGCAAATAAATTGCTAGCCTTTTTAGGAAGCAAATAACAAGCAGAGGGAAATATCACACCAAATTTTCAGAAAGATGTTTCAGGAACTTAACGTTCTGTAAGATGTATTCTAGGTCACTGAGTACTGTGTTCCTCTATCACCAAGTGCATGTATATATAAAATATATATATATATATATATATATATAAAGTGCAGCTATCACCAAGTGCATGTATATATAAAGTGTATATATTTATATGTATAGTTTATATATATGTATTCCTTTGAGAATATATTGAGCTCCTTTGTGAAAGTTATTAGGCCTCGCTGCTCCAATTTAGACAACTGTTTCGAGCACCAGTGATCATTGAATTGGGATCTTTCTTGGTTTTGGTCTAATTTTGTGTTTGACTTGTACCTGTCTTTGAGCCAAAACTGGGGTAAGTGATTCTTTTGTTCTGCTTTTGTTTTACCTGCACTGATAATACAAATAATTATAGACAGCAGCAGCATCTATTCAGTCCTACTTCTGATTAAGTAAAGCCTTCCTCTTTTGTTCCTCTCATTGCAATAAGCTTTCCATCACCCTGCCTTCTGATTGTTGCTCTTTTTTGAAAATGGACAATCAAAACTGTCCACAGAGTTTTGGATGAGGGCGTTTGAGTATCTCACATGATGGATTTAATATACTTACTGGAAATTCCTTGACTGATGAATCCTACAATCACATTTGCCTTTTTGACAGCTGCATGACATTCGTAGCTGATAATCCTTCTTTATCCAAGAAGTGCATCCAGGACCTCTTTCTCCCAAATAAATTGAAGTTGTTAGCAGAGACTTTGGCAATGAAATGAGAATGCAGTAAGTCTGTAGTATAAGACTTTGTACTCTAAAAATTTCATCCCATGTCTGCTGTTTTAATCTTCTGAGTAATGTGTTTCTTTCTGTGCAATATCCCAGACCTTCTCTAAGCTGATGACATCTCTTAAATTTATCAGCCCACTCCCACTTTTTATGCTGAGTCATAATTCAAAATATTCAAAAATCTGTTGAAACTCGAAGAAATCCACTTACAATTCTTCCTCACCTTCAGTTGTTCCTGCTGGCTGTGCTCTTTATTTTAGTCAGTTACTTGTCAACAACAGCTTAGTTAAGGATTGCTGATGGGGCATGATATTTAAAGTTTTGCTGAAGTTAATGTAGGTAAGATTTATTGCATTTCCTTTATAAAAAAAAAAATAAATAAATAAATCAGCTGTCAAAGAATTTAGGATTAACATGGCAGAACCTGCATGATCTAACTTATGTTTCATTTTCTCGTGTTTTCCATTTACCTTCATGTCCTTACAAATTCTTATTCCTTCAAAATTTGTTGTAGGGTTTTCATGCATTTGAGGTTAATGAGCTGATAGTTATCTGAATTACCTTCTTTAAACATTAGTTAATCCTGCATCTGTTTTAAATGCGTAACAATGTAGCCAATGTGAGGAAGAAGGTGTAGGGGGGAAAGCGACAGTATCAGTGTTCACTTTGCATATCAAGATAGCTGGACACCACAATTTAATTGTTTTAGAGTCCGTAGAATAATATCTGGGAAAGTGATACCATAAACTGGGGAAGAGTCAATTCATCAAAGAAAAACTATGTGGAAAAATAGGCAGGTTTCCTTCTGTGTGGAACAGCTATCAACACCCTTGCGCCCTCTCTGCTAAGAGCCTGGTAATTGTCGACTCCTTGCTTTGATGTACTCTGCCTTCTCCAAAGCAGACATGGGAATAATTCTTATTCATGCCATCAACTTTTGGGAGTCAAAGCCTTCAGCTTACTAATAGTAAGCTTGTGTTCTTGTCTACCAGGAATGTAAAAAGCCCTGAAATATGTGTGACATAAAACAGCACAACATAAGGTTCCAGGCTGTTCTTGTTACTTTCTGTTGTCAGCACAGTTGTTGGTTTTCAAATTTAAATGTTAATTTAGCATTAACAAAGAATTCTTGATTCTCTTCTCTCAAATGGAGGTGGATAAAGGTGATGTCTTTGACAGCTCAGCCCAGACTTGCCTTGATATGGCAAGATCTAGAAATGCTTGGCCCTGTGCAGATCGTAACACTGATGCTGAAAAGATGTGTGACGCTGGACAGAAATGTACCCATGGTTTTCCAGTGAAACCCCATTTTATTCTCTACATTTGCTACAAACCTCTAACTTTTAATTTTGGTTGGAGGTTGCTTCTTTTGGTGATCTATGATCCTTCTTGTGTTAGTGGACCAATTACCCCTTCACCACCACCTTATCTTCTTTGAAACACTTTGCCTTCAGTGTCTGGTAGTAGCACCTCTGGTCCATGTCTGGACCAGTCTTCCTCACCACTTTTCTCAGAGATGTGAAATAAAAATTGAGCAGGCTAGATCAGAATGCTCCTTTTCTAACTTGTTCATAAAGACGTAGCTGTATAATGGCAAGAAATAGCACCAAAAATCATGTCACCGTTCATTTATCTACAAAGTGTATCCAGAGCTACAGAATAAAGGTTTCTACTCAGGATAATAGCCTTTCCAATGTAGTATAAATTCTGGAGGACAACTCTCCCTACGTTCTTCCTGGAAGTATGCACCGTTTAACAATCTTTAGCAAGTCTTGATTTTTTTTAGACTATCTAAAAAATTAAATTGTTGAAATCCCTGGCTGTTATCCTCACTTTATTTTCTTTCTTCCATATTGTGTTGCATCTGCGTTTTAAAGTTCTTTTTTCTGTACTGTATTTCTGCGATATGTCCAAACATTAAAAGAAAATAGCCACTGTGAGACTAACACTATACAGTAGTCCAGCAGCAAATATCTAGTTGGGATATTTAATGGTAATTGAGATCGTCCTATTGGACCTTAAGTGAACTCGCAATAACAGTAAAATCTGACTATTAACCCATTTGGCAAACTACTTGAAGCAGTAGCAGGTTTCCTTCTGGTTTTGGTCTTTGTATATAACGCTGAGATGTTCACTATAAGGCTATTTAAAACCCTCTATTCCCGTATAGTGGGGGACTGAAAATGAAGACAGGTGAATAACATTTAAATAGCTTTTCAAGTGTCATGAAAATTCACCAGCACTGTAACAAAATCTATGCACCTGCCTGCTTTCAAGGTTATTGTTGTAAGAGAAGGAGACCCAAAACTAATGACGATTTATGTTTTTAATATAATGAGTAGATTTTTGCAAGGCTATTGGAAGGCTGCTTTTCCCTGGTAACTTAAGTGTTTTGATTGCTTCCACAGGGTCCAGTCCTGCTCCTATCAAACCTGATATAACTGAGAATGCTCTCATTTTCCATACATAAATCTAACCTGCTTTTAAGGCTTTGAGTGTTTAGCCTTGATGTGTCTTGTGCCAATAGTTCTGTAACCAATGTTGCACTTAAAGGTGTGGGGGAGTTTTTTTCCCCTTCATGCTTTTTGTTTTCCATCTTTCAAACTAATTGGAAGTGCTGTTGTTTATGCATTACGAGACCGAAGACTTTTTTCCACTGTTTTTGTTCTCTAAATCACAGATAAAATTTTCTTTTACCTACTTCTCTTCTAACTTAAAACATCATTCTTTTTTGGAGTTCCAGTCTGAGTTTCTGAGTGTGCTCTAAAAGAATTGCCATCTTAAAAATTAAATACTAAAAAGTAGTTGTGTTTATTGTGCCTTGCAATAGTGTTAATTGGTAGTATTCTAATAGTAACAGGCATTGTGCCAGTTTCTGGAAATGCTGTCTTAAATGTGTTATCCCTCAACTGCTAAACACAGAAGTTGTAGTGAAATAGAGATTATGGAAGTGGCTATAAGGAAGGACAGGATGATAAGACCTGCTTGGAATTGATGTTTCTAGCCTAGTCAAGACAGCCTGGCTCAGGGCTTCGCAGTTTGCTTCTGAAATAAAGCGGTGACGATGGAAAATATGAAAGAAATGGAAAAGATTGATAGATTCTTCTGTGTTTAACTTGTTCTTTGTGTACAGTAAATTTATATATGAAGGGAAAGAAAGGGGAAATGAGGTGGGGTTTTTTTTAAAGGTTCTTTTTAAACTCGGGAGTGCCAGGTTCTGCCTTTAGTTACACATATGGAAATACATCCTTGTCCCAAATAAGGTATCTCATTACTTTGGATTTGATCCTGAATGGTCTTTAGAATTCTGATTTGATTCAAGTCAAAGTTGCTAATTACTTCCAGGTCTCCAATTTCAAAAGGTTGTCTCAGTGGCATGGCTGAAATTACAGTAATCTTTCTCTGCTTATGTAAAGCAGTGTAATCTTTTTGAGCACTATACTATCACTTCCCACACTACTAGGGATTTAGCCTTAGTTTTTGCTATGTGACTTGCATGCAGTCAAAAACAACTTTTAGTGGTTTTGTTTGGTGGTTTGTTTTTTTTTGGTTGGTTGGGGTTTTATTTTCCCCTTTGCTTGAATCACTTGCATGGCTGACCATTTATATATATTTTTTAAAATGTGTATGTGTATATATAGGTATGCGTGTGTATATATATACACACACACACAGAGTTTCAGAACTAAAAAAAGCTCATCTGTAAATGGACACCAAGCATGGACAATTGCACAGGATAAATGTTTGGAAGCTTGTGACTTAAAAGCACTTTGGCTTTAACTTTTACCATCGCGAAGGCTGCGGTAGTCTGCTGTGCCTTATCACACATGTGTTAGATGATGCAAATACTTTTGCTTCCCAAATCAGTTTTACCAATAAAATGCACAAACAAGCTGAGCAGAGACATATGTATCCTTGGGAAAGGGCTTTCATAGGCTGGGGAGCAATGGAATTTCTTCATTGACTTTCTGTAATGCTAACCCATGTCAATAAAATCCACAGGAAATGTGTCTAACATTTTGTCCTCTTTAAATTTCAATTTTTAATAGCAAGAAGACACTCCAGGCAGTGCATTTCTGGGGGATTATTACATTTCTCGGGTGGCTGAAGTCACTCGCCCTTCAGCCTTGTGCCTCGCAACACACCCAAGGCAAGAAATAATCCCCAGCAAGGCACTGCCTGTCTTATCTTATTGCTTAATTATTATACCTATTTAATGCTGCTTAGAACATTGTCAGCTGTTGAGAAAAGGTAATTATCACTAGTCAAATGAAAAACACTTTTTTGGCTGCCTTACGGATACACATTTTACTGGTACCTTGATACATAATGAAGCCTGATAGCAAAACTTTTGCTTGTCTCTTCTTCAAGCCACAGCTGTTTCCCTGCTAAATTCATCCCATCTGTCTCCCCTTCCGTAAGGCTGTAGGCAGTATAGCATAAGTACAGAAGCAGTTCAGTGCTATTTTGGATAAACATAGCTGAAATTTGAATCTTTGCCATTTGCAATGCACACATTTTGTTTTACTGCTGTAAAGAGAGCTGTCAAAATAAAAACTACATGGATAATTTACTGAAATACAGTCAAATAAAGGGATGATCAAAGGGGAAAAATGAAGATATAATATAGGGTCACTCTTATTTTCGTGGTGTGTTCTGGGCAATGTAATTGTTGACCTCTTGACATTGCTGGTTTCAGAGAAATGAGTGGTAAATAACAAAAGTAGAGGTGACTGAATTAGAATATAGCGTGAAGAAGTCCAGACTTCATGCCAAAAAGGTTAATTGCAGCATGCGGTTATTTGCAATAGTGCCCAGTTGAGATATCTGACCAAGATGTAGTTCTTCACTTGTTTTATAAGGAGTTTGTAATTGTGTTAGATAATAGAGCTTGGAAATTAAAACCAGCATTTCTCTGACACTGTCTCTGGAAATGTAGGATGCCATAATGATCAACTGTGGGACATTGGTCATCTATACCCTCCTTTGCTCTTTGCAGTTTTAGTTGTCATGGAAAAAATAGATATTGAAGCTCAGTACCATCATCTTCATTGAGTTTGTTGTTCTAAACAGGATTGATGGTTAATTACCCATGGCTTGTGTTTGAAATTCCAAACTTTCTGGAACAGGAGATCCAAATTGCAGTAAGGCCTGCTCAGTAGTTCACCGTAGACTTGAGTAAATTGAATACTGTGCAATATGCAATATTTGAGAGTCTTTCAGAGAAACCCATTTATTTAAAAAATCCTCTGCTGAAGTGTTAGCAATACTTTGGCACCTCTGGTAAGAGAAGGGCTTTGAGCACTACATCTTGGATATATTTTCCTTCCTCTGTGTTCCTGTGGTCTGTGTGGCCCATCTCAGAGAAGACAATATTTCATCAGAACTGTGTCTCTATGACTGGTAAATGCTTATGAATCTTCTGGTAGGAGAACCTTAGAAGCTGTTTCTTGGTTAACGCTGATGCATTTTTGGGATAGTTCTGTGTCCTATGTAATTTAATTGTTAAAGGTGTGTACTTCCAAATCCATATTGTGCCAGGCTAAGGCAAACAAAGCCATGTTTGTCCTAACCGAGAATCACAGAATGTCAGGGGTTGGAAGGACCTCAAAAGATCATCTAGTCCAACCCTCCTGGTGAAGCAGGATCATGTAGAGTAGGTCACACAGGAATGCATCCAGGTGGACATTGGTCATCACTGAGAAAAGCCTGACTCCATCCTCCTGACACTCACCCTTTACACATTAATAAACATTAATGAGGTCACTCCTCAGTCTCCTCTTCTCCAAGCTAAGGAGACCCAGCTCCTGGACACAGCTCCTGGGCCCAGAACTGGACACAGTATTTCAGATGCAGCCTCACCAGGGCGGAGTAGAGGGAGAGGAGGACCTCTCTGGACCTACTAGCCACCCCTGTTCTAATACACCCCAGGATGCCATTGGCCTTCTTGGACACGAGGGCACATTGCTGGCTCATGGTCATCCTGCTGTCCACCAGAACCCCTGGGTCCCTTTCCCCTGAGCTGCTCTCCAACAGGTCAGTCCCCAACCTATACTGGCACAAGGGTGTTGTTCTTTCCCAGATCCAAGACTCTACGCTTGCCCTTGTTGTATGCTCTCATTGACCAAGACAGAAATATATGAAGAAGTTAACATTAGTATATAATGAAATGATGTCAATATAAAATTTATCTAAAAAAGCACTTTGTGGAGTTCACTACTACTAAGATAGTAATTTCAGTGTTCTGTGTTGAGGTAGAGAAGGGAGAAAAAAGGATATTAAATCATTAACTTCTCCAGTATTTACAGGATTATTTTCAAGATGTATCAAAAGAAACAAAGCTTTTTGTAATATAACTACGAAAAGTACTGCTACATGAAAAGTTTTCACAGTGATTTTCCTGTAAGTATACATAAAATCAGTGCTCTGTAGCAAGAACCAAGACTGAATCACTCCTTCATGTTTAGGGGAATGTTAGAAATACTTTCTCTTTGTAGATTCTAAATTGAAATATATTCAAAGGTTGCAAAATTTTTTTAGTTTTGTTCAGTAATATGAATATAAATGAGGATTTTGTAATCTGGGAGACCGAATGTTGATATTTAGTCTTCCTGTAACTAATCCAAGAGCTGTTAGTACAGCTACTGCACCAGAACTAGAACCCTCATGTATGAGTTTAAAGGAAGAAAGGCGCCACTATTTTTAAATGAAACCCAATTCTTTAAGGACTCCACCATACATAAAGGCATCTCCAACTATGCCTCTCTTTGTGGTTGACTGAAAGTGTAGTTCTATAGTGGTGTCTGAACACTTACTAGGTCACCAAAGTATTGCATTAAACACGCAAGTACTAGGACCATCTTGGAACAATTCCTTTTGTAGTAAATATATTGTGATATTTTTGAAAGTTCTACTAATGTTTGAGCTTACCATTTTAAAAATAGTGCCTACGGCTTGGTCATCCAATTTCGTGTACGGACGTGTCGGTCACTTGCAGTAAAAGGACAGTGTTTAACATCTGATGAAACATGTGCATGTACCAACTTAGTGTTTCAAGATACTTAATACACTTTTCCCCCCCCTCTCCAAAAGGAGAGATATACTTTTGTACTGTGTTATATATTGGAAATAGTTAACCTCTGTTAGAATCCTTCAGGTAGCTCTGTAAGTTCACGTGGGAGGCCTGTACCTTCATACGTAACCAGTTTGACAAGTCCACTGCATTTCTTCCAAACATGATTCCAAAGTTGAAATTATCTAAAGTAAACTCAGCTTTTAAAAATGTTTTTACCCTCTTACAGTGTTGGCACAAATGAGAATTAGGGATGGAGGAGTGGACAAGATCAAGAGAAAATAAGTTACAGTGGTTGTCTTTCCCATGTGCAAAGTATTAAGCAAGCTGTCAATTTTATGCTTTTCACATATTTATTAGACTTTATTTTTGCAGTCCAGAGTGCTCTACCGTAAGTACGTGCATTTGTTGATGATGTGATCAAAAATCCAAGATTATGTGAATTCCAGGTGTTCTTCCACCTACAGTCTTGAGTATGCTTCCATGGTTGGGACTCCTTATGGTGATCTGGATCTAATAAGGAGACTTCCTTTTGTCAAATCTAGCACTTCAAATGCTCATTTGCTTTTGTCTGGCCATCATCTTCTTACTTACATTCAGGAATTTTATTTCTCTTTATGTGTTTTTTGATCAGGCAGAAAGCCCTGTATTTCCAAGCTTTCCTTCTGCAGGATAATGTTAGGACAAAAGGAAAAGGAAGAATGGATCAGAGGAGATCACATACTACCAGACAAAAAAATCCGTCAAGTAATATGAAAGGAGAAAAAGACTTCTTTCAGTGATATTTTCTGTTCTTTTCCCCTTAGCTTTTAATGCTTGGTTTAAAGTAATTTTAGATATTCCATTTCTACATGTCAAAGGAGTGTATCCTGATAAAAATGTTCTGAAGATTTCTGGATCTTCTAAGGAAAAGAAATCTTTTTTTGAGTATGCACAGTGAACAAAAACCTTTACTTGTTCAAAATTTTTCATACAACTGACTTGTTTGCTCAGTTGCCTTGGGAATTACATGATTAAAAGCAAAAGCCAATACAGTCTTTACAGAATATTGTTGCTTTTCACTCTCTCTTAGCTGTCTGCTCCCAGTTTTAACTGCCTCAATTTTGGCACATTTTAGTTGTTGTTATTATTAATGCTTAGATGTTCTGATTAGACATAATTCGCAAACTCACTATTTGAAAGTTGGAGTTTTTTAATAGCAACATGACATAAACTGAACAGTACATTCCATCTACATGGTACATATGTTTTTCTTCTTTTTGCCTCAGTTCTCGCGAACAGAGAGATTGTAACTACTATTATAAGTGCTTACAGATCAGCTATAAAACAAAATTAAAATCCCTTTCATTCAGTAATAGTCTAGGGTTTGTGGGCTTTTTTTTTCTATTAATGGTGCATGTGCAAAGCTTACTTTACATTGTTGTATTAAAATGTTTCCCACTAAACTGTTTTTCTCTGAATTTTCTTTGGACCCAGCACCGCTCTGTTTGTCTGAGCCCAACCCAAAACAAAGTTTTAAACAATAGGGGCTAAACAGAGCAGAGATACAATTTATTTTGATAAAGAGCAGAAATTATGAGAGTCCTGATATTTCAATTCATTAGCAGAGCCTCCAGTTCCACTTCTGTTAAAGCAGTGTTACAAGATGAGTGATCCCTCCCATGCTTGCTTCTTTTTCTTTCCTTCTCTCCCCTTCTGTCTCTCTCCTGCTCTCCCTCTCTCCCTTTCCTGCGCTCTCTCTCCTCCGCCCTCCCCCCTTTCTTCCTTCTTTCCTTCTAATAATCAGTGCAACTTGGGTTGCAGGAAGTATCTGAATTCTTTAGTACCTTAAACACAACAGATAGCTGTAGAGCAGAATTGAAAATTAGGGTTACCTGACTAACCGTAAAAATTCTGTTCTGATAAAATTTATTCTCTCGTGTTAAGCTAATTTATTATGTTCAAATAGCACATTTGGGAATCCTTTCCTTTATAATCTTTACGGAAGGAATTTCTTCCTAATATTTCAGTGATTTTCTGCATCAGATTGGAGGGTAATGTTAGTCAGTACTGTTTACATCAACAAATGTAAATTCAAATTAAATCTATTATTTAAATAGCATAATGGAAACACATGGTCCTTTGTAGTCATGTAATTAAAGAAGATCTGTGCCTCCAGGAGTTTATGATCTGAAGATCAAAACCAGTGCCACATGCAGCAGACCTCTTCTAAATACCGGTGTACAATTCGGGGATTTTGCCTTGCGTTTACTTCAGCATAAATTTTTACTCCCAAAAAGAGATTTCACCCAGGCCAGTGCAGTACTGTTTGAGATGTAGTGCCTAAGTTTTATAGTTCACACTTTTTGCAGGGGTAGTTCACTCTTAGAACAGACAAGCCTGGTGTTTTACTGTCCAGATTTATACTTCACTTTTTTAACTGTAACATTGTGAACTAGACTTTGATGCTACTAGTTTAGCTGGGGGGGGAAGGGGCAAATCTTCTCTTTAATAAGGGGTCTCACTAGCTGTACTTTTTTTTTTTTTCAGTTGTAAAAGTGATTTTGTGCAAAACAGCATTTGAGTTAAATTATTCACTCATCCTGGGGCAATCGCCTGTATTCACTTTCCAGCTGAGCCAACTAAAAATATGGGAAACAGACCAGCCTGGTATTCTATTGTTGCCTTATATAATGTGGTGTTTTGGAAATGATGATGAAGGCAACCTGGATATTTCATGGATGAAATAGTAGATTCATAAACTGAAAGCTTTGCTTGCTATTTGTAATGGTGTTTTCTTCCTTCCTTTCAAAACTCTGTGCTCACAAATCAGAGATGTTGCTTTTATTTAAAAAGAAAAGAGGGAGGACAAAGAAAAAGGGGAAAAAAATCAAGCCTCTTTATCCTTTGAAGAAATCTTTGCCTGAATTGCTGGCTGAGTTCCCTCAAAAGGCCTGGACTCCTTCAAAACTTGGAACCAAGTTCAGACCCCAACTAGGTAAGGTAGAGTACTTTGTTTAGTGTACTTTAAGTCTTAGTTTTGTCCTCACAATATACTACAAAAGAGTCTGGGTGTAAACACATAGGTTGTTATTTTCAAGTGTGATGGTTTGGGATTTCTTCCAATTATCATCCTAATTAGGACCCTGAATTAAAAAGAATTTTTCATTTCTTTTGGGAATGAGGAGCTAAAGGAGACCTGTCTACGAACCCTGTGACTCAGAGGTAGCTGCAAACCATTAAGCCCCTTTGTCACTATAATGACTTAGCTGCAAAATAGCTGATCAGCTCTGAGAGGCAACTTTTGCCTTCAGCCTCCTTGCCTGAGGGGTTTTCGTAAGTTAAGCTTGGACAGCACCTCGCACTTTCATGTGTTGTTTTCCCTGTTCCATTGCTTTTTTTTTTCCTCAGTCGATGCTGTTGCTTAGGTTTGCACAGCTCGAGGTGCTACTGCGTTTGGTTTTACTCAGTTATTTAAATCCGTAAAACGTGAGTTCTGGTCATTTCCTGATCACCTGAATGCTTTCAACTCTGGCAGCTATCAGAGGTTTCTGAGCATTTGTTTCGAACTATTATTCTCCAAGTGCTGTGTTTCGGGTTTGCTCATACTGTGGTACAGGTCCTGACATTGCTGGTTTCAGGTCGTTTGTATGCTGTGTGGAAATGATACCGTAGTGATCTTGTCTAACATTTTTCTAAAGTAAAGCTGTGACATGGTTGCATGTTATGAGCTGTAGACATTGATGAATGTTGCCACTTTTCTTCCAGACCTCTCTGAGCAAAATTTTTGTGCTCCAGGTGTGGCTACACTCTAATCAGGGCAAAGTAATAGATTTTCCCACGATGGGGGATAGTGCAAGTCCTTCCTTCCTTCCTTCCTTTTTGTAATCTCAAAGAAAAAAAAAAATCATTTATCAGTTAAGGTACCTTAATAATTTCAGGGTGCTTTCGGTGGAAGAATAAGCAAGAATAAAATTTCTTAAGAGGGTGTAGCATTGGTAAGTCTTAAACGAACAACCCACTCTCCAGAAAAAAAAAACAAAACGACAAAACAAAAAAATCCAAATTACAGAGGTCCTGTGAAAAGATACAATAATTCTGACATCAGGCAGTTAAATAACAGACTCTGATGCGGAAAGCTGTCCCAGATTCCAACATTCCTTTCAGCTGACATTAGAAAACAAGGTAGACTTAGCATGAGAAATAGTGTCTTTATATGAAGAGATTGCTCTTGCTAGGCCCATATGTGAACCATATATCCAGATTCTCTCTACATCCGCTCACATGTCTCCCTGTCAGCATCTGAAGAGAGATCCCCAAATGTTCGAATGCACCTTTCAGATCAGAGTTTAATTTTAGAAGACTATTTTGGCCTATTAATTTTGATTATAACAATACTGTGATGAAGAAGACATCAGATTGCAAGTACAGTTTCTGAAGTCAAAGTCCTACAAGGCTGTAGAAATAAATGCAAGTACCGCTTGCAGTAATAGGTCACAATACTTGTATATGGTAGAATACCTATATATAAAATGTATATCGTTATTGAATAAGTAATAAATCATCAGGGACTATATTGTTCGTGTGCATTTTGTATGTTACAAACTGCAACATGGGGGCTTTAGAATATACAACCAAAAGGCAAACTTGTTTGGTTTCTTAAAAAAAAAAAAAAAACAAAGATGCAAAAAGCTGACCACTTGGGATTGTTTAATGCACATAAACAACATAAGCTCCTAAGCAATTCAGATTACTAATATATGATTGAGTAATACCTAAGAGAATAATAAAAAACTGATTACATTTGATTACTTTGAATACTGTGAAACTTGTGGAAATATTAATTGAAATCTTTCAGATACTTTATTGATTACTTAATTTCTCTGTAGGGTATATTTTCGTATTGCATCCTTAAAATTAAATATATGAAGTCACCATCCAGAACTAAAAATGATACTAAAACAGCAGTCACAGAATTAAATATGCCAGTCCAAAGTGTAGTCATTTTTCAGTGTAGTGGTTCTATGCTTTACTGTTTTGATAATGGGTGTCTAAGGCCATTCATGTGGTTACAAAGGAAGAAATTAATTCACTTGGTAATATCCCTATTTCTCCATGTAGTCATTTTCAATTTGAAGGGGTTTTGCTTTCAATTCCCCATTTCTCTTTGTCTCAAAAGAGGAAAAACATTCTGTTTTTTCTACAAATTACTGTAGCAATTCTGCTGTTTCTATAAGTTACAAATGAAGTGCCCAATAAAACTAGGTAGGTGATTCACAGTTCTTATGTTAGACATTTCAGGTATACCTAATAGGAACACCACAAGCTTTAGACCTATTTTTCTAATCTTGATTATTCCATATAATAAAAGCTGTCTTTTCTTTAAAAAATTGGGGAAAAACCCTCACCCACCTTCACTCTGCCCCTCCCAACCAAACTCACAAAATACTTGTTTTGCATTTCTAGCTCTGACCAAGATAATGTAGTAGATTCTTCATCAGACGCATTTTTTTTTCTTGAGTGGTCCAAACTGCAATCCAGTGAACTTGTTGGCACTTTTGATCAGAAATCATTAACTCTGAGCATGTGAAAGAAGTGGTGCAATTCTACTCTGCAGTCAAGGAAGAAGCTCTTGATGTACCCTGCACCTTCATATTTGCTTGTCAAGAGCATAAAGTATATTATTTTTTCTTAGCCTGCAAGCAATAAGAAAATGTGCAGCATTTACATAATTTCTACAGTAGTCAGTTTGCAGTGGGTCACCAAGACTTCACACATGGTTTCTTTTCATTGACCTGTTTTGGAACAAGGAGATACAGCACATATGCAAAGTTACTAAATCTAGGACCATATTTTTTGCCTAAACAGTGAATTTAAATTTTGAAATGCTTAATGTGTGTTTCAGATATGCAAAGGATCCGTAACTGCCCAGCCCCTCTGTTTCTGAAATTCTGTTTCTGAAATAATTCTGTTTCTGGTGTTCATACAGGATTTTAGTGAAGGGAGGGCAGTACTGGAACTTGCTGGTGAGGAACTGGGATGGGCTGAGGGAGCGTAGCTTGTGTGACAGCTCTCCGAGCACGTCATCTCTGAGACATCCCAAACGTGGTCAGAGACAATTGGTTTTGACCTGACCAGTTTAGAAGACATCCTGCTGGGCTGATTTTTGCTTTGATGTCCAAGGCAAACCAGTGGATAAAATAGGGCATTTTCAGACTTTTTAAGAGCTCGTGAGAGTTTAGGGAGAATCTTTCAGGAAAATGCAGAGGCCCCTGCATCTAGGAAAATAAAGAAATATACAATTGGATGGTTGGAAAAATTTTCTCTCTCATCTCCCAGAGTCCTCTAAGATTAGGGCAGCTGGGCCAAACCTGGGCATTAACAGCTGAAATGGAAATTGGTTCATGATCAGAAAGCACATCGGGTCTGAAAGAGATTCAACCAAGAGGTTGGGGAGGTTTTGTGCTGATTTTATTAATATTTTTTTACATAATTTCATAATTTGCATGGGTTTTTAGGAGTATGCATAGACCTAACAGAACTTGTAATTGGTAGTTACTTATTTCTTGTTACTGTAAACACCCTCTATATAAAGTTCTTTATTTATTATAGCTGGTGAGTCAAGCTCTATCAAATTTAAACTGAGCTAAATTGCTACATCATTGAATATATTGCCACATTTTACATTTTGAAATTCAAGTGTGTTTTGAACTTTTGTCATCTTTTTCTTAAGGAAAAGAGAAAGAAAAAGTGGAATGATGGGAAGATAATTACGGGAGGTAAAAGTGGCTTTTTACTTTTGATTGTATATAAAACTGTCCAAAGCAATTTTGATGGAATTTAAAATTCCACTGCAACAGGGAAGGGTTTGGGGGCAAAAGGAGGAGGAAAGTACTAGCCATAAATGAACAGTGTAGAAACCTAGTGTTGTGTCCTCAAAAGTGCTGGTTTGAACCAAAGCCGCAACATTGGTCTGTTCCTTCTGTGAGAGTAGGACACAGTCTCCCCATCATTTGTGTAGGAGCTCTGACTCCTAAGTAGCTGAGGAAAAAAAATAACAATTGTTCATTATCTAGTCGAACACAAGCATTCCCATATTGTAAGGAAAGCTGTTTTTGTGAAGGCAGGGGAACGTTCTGTGCTTGTTGAGCTGAAGAGTTAATATGGGGAGACTGTTTGGAGCAAATACACGTCTAGTTTCTCTTCTTCTTGAAAAACACGAGAACATATACATGTGCTTCTTGGTCCTTACGCTACATCCTGCTTCTCCCTGCACAAATAATCACATGAACTATACATGTGAGCAGCATTTGAGGTAGAACTGTTATCTTTTATCTCTTTGATGTCTTATTTTACTGATGCATGAAAAGTTGAATGAGGAAATAGTGTTTCTGAACAAAAGGTGCTGTAAATCCTCAACAGACAGAATTGCAAAATTGTGCCGTCTGTCCTTACACATTTCCGTCTCTGCGTGTCCTTCGTTAACTAAGATGATTACTTGTCACAGAGTGCTCGATAGTTTTATAGGAGCCTTCATTTGTAATATCTATGTTTGAAGTTTTTTGGTTTGTTTTGGTTTTTTTTTCTTCAATTTCAGGCTCCAAAGTGTGTATTTTATTTTCTGTTATAGTCAATTATGTCATAAATGGTCAAATGAAAACTCATCACAAACAAAATTATTTTTGCAGCCTGTCTTTCTAGCGTCTGGATTCTAAAGAGACAACCTGGATGCCTGCATGCCAGTGCAACCAGGATTTCAACAGTGTCAATAATCTTTGCTCATCACACCAAAAAAATCAGTGTGTCAGTGTGTTCCTGCGGAGTCATTAGCATACAGACTCACTCTGCCTGCTTAACAAAGCCTGTTTTGGTGTATTGTAGTTTGCTAACCTGCTTGTCTGATTCACCTCTGACAAAAGCAGAGAGAGAATTCAGTCCCTTCTTCAGTGGCACACTAATGTGGGAAATAAATCTTCGGGCATAAGGTCTGAAATGGCAGTCATTTAAATAATTCAAATGCAGCAATCATTTTGCCCATGTGCCTTTCATTTCTTTGTTTTGCTTCTCTGTTATTTCTCAAATCACCGAGAGACAAACGATCTTCTGCGGCAATCTACATTTTTAAAATATCTAGAGCTAAATAATCCCCGTCCTCTTTAAATGCAGTTTAACTGGTTACATGTTAAATAATTATTTGCTCTCTCTTTTGTGGTGTGGAGGGGGGAGTTGGAGGGGAGAAGTAACATACAAGCAGATGTGCTGCTAGATCTACAGGCTTCTGCCAACCATATGGCATCTTAAAGAAAGATGGTTGGAGCGTCTGGATTAGCAAAGAGTCGGGATGGAAAGCCATGTGTCGTGTTGGTACAGGCAGTTGTTTTAGCTCTCTGTAAAAGGCTTCAGGAGATTGTGTAATGGAACAAATGGTACTGCAAGCCTAGTAACAGCCTTACCGCTGCTGGAGAGGCAATTGGCCCCCAGGCGGGTACTGCTTCATCCTTGCTTGTTGGTTTTTTGTGAAGGATTTTTAGATCGTTATGCTGTGTTCTTCTTTTAACGTACGGGAGACTTGGGAGATCTAATTCTGAACTTTATACTTGAAAGAGGGCTATTGTGTGGTTAGGATTTTTTCACACTCTTCGTTTTTTATGATCAAAACATACAATTTCCCTCTCTTTGAAATGAGAAGCTCGTGCCCTTCTGCAAATTTCCTGTATCCTTCGTGAACACTTTGAGACACCGATTCATTGACTTTGTAACCAGTGCCCAGATTTTGGGGGAAAAGTGATCTCTCTGGGATTTGCTTAGTTAAAAACAAGATTGGGGCTATTGTGCTCGTGGCTATAACATACCAGCTTGGCACGCGTATTCTGTTTGACAAGTTGCTCTTTATGCAAACAAGGAGCCTGCTCCTATTAAAGGCAAATTTCCTTTTGTTTTTAGCAATGCAGGATCAGGGTCTTGGTGGGGTTTTGTGCGCTTTACAGGAGTCTCTGTAGTTCATGTTACAGCTCACGGGAGTTATTCTGGATCAGGATGAAAACTTTTGTGTCCAGATCCGTAACAGAAATAGGTTTTAGTTGTTTCTCTACTGCCACACAATAGAACTCTAAATTCCTCTGGATGTCTCAACAAAATCAGGCCTCTTAGCAGACCTGTAAATACAGTTTTATCTCCCCGGTACAATTTGTTTCAAAGGAAATTGAAATCTGATGTTGCAGTAAAGGAGTCCAATAAAACTAGGACTGTTTTATTTGAATAGGATTTAAGTGCATTATGCTCCCATATCACAATTTTTTAGGTAAGGAGGTAACACAAGGGACACCCAAATATTCATTCATAGGTAAATACTTGCAGAGCAAGTAATGTTATGGTTTCAAAGCCATTAGGAGAAAAACATTAACTACAGAAGCATCTTCCCTACTGAGGTTCTTTGCTGAAAATTACGCTATCTTATACCAAGACAAGTGCAGCTCTAATATAGCCTAGATTCACAATAATTTAAAAGGAAAAGTACAGTTGCTGCTCTTTTTTTCTCTTCAATTTTTTTTCTTACTCTCCAGAAGGCTCCTTATCTGGAGCTTAGGAAACAGCAGTCCTCAGCTTAATCTGCAGTTTAGTTACAGCAGCGCACGCTTTTTCCTGAGCTGCCTGCATGCCCCCCTGCTCAAGCCTGCATATGTTGCTCAACACTGATCAAAAGTAGCCTCCCTCGGGAGGGAGGCTTGGGCTCGTTTTGTCAGCCTGTTCATTACCTCCCCTCAGCCGAGGCCAAGCCAGGTGTGGGGTGGACAGTTGTCCCCCAGGAACGGTGCCAAGACCACCAGCATCTCTCTGGGAGGCTCTTGGGGTGGCTGCTGAGGAGGAGTGGAGTCAGACCAGTGAGAGCCCCAGTGGGGACCTCAGGCTCTCTCGGCGCATTTGCTGAGCCTTCACAGACTTTAGGAGACCCAGGCAGTTCTCCGCACCATGTTGGCGTGCGAGTTCACTGACGTGGTGGTGTAAGGTATCAAAAGCGGGCGATTCATTCAGAAACGTGCATTTCTCTGTGTAGGTAGCAAATTCTGAGTAACAGTGTATTTGTGCTGCAGCAGCAGTATCAGAAATAGAGCAACAAGTAATTGATTGACAGTAGGTGGATCTCTTGCTTCTCATTCTGCACGTGTTTGTGTTCTGTATACCTGCTTAGAAGAACAAAAACCATGGTTGTATTTTTAAACAGAGACATAGCTTTGTTTCCTTAATTTACTAATGGTGATTTCAGGCACTTAATTGTAATTGTCCAACTACTTATGTGAGTAGCGATGATACGGCCCTAGTCTGAAGTGCTGTGTTGCATGATGGCAGTGGCTCCCTGTGCGGTGGGAGCACGCTTGCTTGGCCAGCCAGCACTAGTGGAGAAACACAGGCTGAAGCCTCCTCAGATCCCTTGGGTACATCCGTGCATACCCGAGCACAGCTCTTCCCTGCACCTCACGCACGTCTTGGGTTCCTCTGTCCACCTTGACCTGCTTCCCAGCTGTTTCTCTAGATCCTCACTCAATATGTGCCACCTATTCACATTCCTGTTTCCTAGGCAGAATAAGTTTGGAAAATAGACATGTGTGACAGAGTCGTATTTGAAGGAGAGTAGGCCAGGCTTTTGGTAAGTTAACAAATGGAAGCAATCTGGTCTATGTGGAGAGAGCTACGGGGCCTTGTATGGAAAGCATCTATCTGAATATGCTGCACAGAAAAACTATCACTGTCACCAGTTTAAAGTCATATTCCTCCTCTTGTCTGTCACGTGCATAAAATTACACTCCATACAAATCTTACATGTATCATTACTTTGACTGTAATTTATAAAAACCACAATAACCCTGTGTGAACCCTGAAAATAAGCAAATGCGTACCGCCTGCCAGAGCTTACAGGCAAAATCACTTGTCTGAAATGAATGGGAAGAAGGGCATATTTGCACCTCTGGTATGGAAGATAAGGGCGGTGGGTTTTCAGCAAGGGAACAAATGAGTGGTGCCTACATAGATATTTAACAGTTTGATTTTTTTTTATGGCTTATTTTCGTAGACATCAAACCACACAGTGTAGCAGCCTTGAGTTTTATGCTGAAGAACTATTTTTGAAGGACCATGATATATAGTTATATAGTCCCAGAAGGACTGGGACCCAACAGTATTGAGCTCCTGTTTGCAAGGGCACTTGTGAGAAACATTTTACCTTTCATACGCAGGTACTAGTAGCCATAAACAGAAGCGAAAGCTTTATGCCCTGTTAGGCAGGGCCTGCCCTCCTCGCTGGTTGCACCCGGGTCTGGGCTCAGCGAGGACAGCAGGACTGAGCCCTAAGCTGTTCTGCTGGTCTGCAGTTGCGACTGTCAGAAACAACTGAAGCAGTTGTAGCTCAGCTGCACTACCCTTTCTGACAGTATTATTTTTTTAATTACAACAATGTCTGACAAAGTAAATTAACAGAAGCTGATGCTATTAGCAGTTTTTTGCTTCGATTGCCTGATGTCAGCTTGGGCCGCATGTACATTCTGCACATGCCATGGGATAGAAAAAGTGAAGCCTTCTTTTTCAATTCTCTGCTGCCTGCCCAAACACCACATGTACTGTCTGTTACATGTCGCTTCTGATGAAGTTCATGCTGGGAATTTCTTTTTAAAGGCGAAGTGTTTCTGAAGGAAAGAGTTCAGATTGGGCAGATTGCATTAAAAAATTCTCAGTGTCTCCGACTCGAATATAGTGATTGTTTTGTGTGGACACCAATTAGCAGTCTCTAAAGATTCAAGCTTGGTAATGAAAGAAATAAGAGGAGTCAGAGTAAGCAGTGGGGAAAATGGAACGCACATTTAATAAAGTAAATCAATTACTAAAATTGTTGTAACTAGTAAAACAAGGGCAGGAAAAAATATTTCAGTTATGCACATTTGTACCTTGTGGAGTGATTCTTATAAACATGGAGGGGGGGACTTTTGAAACCTTGATAGGATATACATCTCTTAATGATATCAAGACTCAGTTTCCTGAAGAAGAAATTTTGCAAAATTTGTTCCATTCAGCACATAACAAAATCAGACGTGAAAATATTTTAAAAATAATGATAGAGTCTGACTATAATGTTACAAGTTTATAATGATTATATATCTCCTGCAAGCCCTGTCTCCTTTTTTTTCCCCCTAAGGTATTTTACAGCTCTCTAAATTAATAGGTAGCCTAAATGGTTTGGAGAAATGGTTTATTGAATGTTTTTTGGCAACAGGCAGAAAATAGCAACCAGAACTATTTTTTCTCTAGAGCAGACTTCCTCCAGAGTTTAAATTCTTAGCATAGATTGTCTTATTTTGCATTCCTTTAAATGTGGAAAAGCTTCTCTTCAGCTTAGGGATTCTGACACAAATAGACATTAGTGAAGCTTTCACCCATCTCTTTTCCGGCCTGCCGTCCATTCTCTTTCATTGTTTCCTTCCTGTCAAAACCCAGGAGGGCTAAAAGTGGCTGTCATACCAGCTAACCCTGCTGAAGAGCAGGCTGATAATGTTCTCTCGTCAGCACGTTCGACACGAGCTATTAGAAGCCCAGGAATAGATCCAGGCTTGGGTTTCCTACATGATCTATTTGTTTAACCTGTTGGACCAGCTGTGGAAGTGAAGATATATTGTAATAGTCAATGATGACACCTGAAACAAAGGGGAAACCACTGTTCCTAAGCTTAATTAACTTGTAATTAAGACCTGCTCATAATTTGGTTATGGCATGCAAAGATTGTTACCTTATTAGAGATGATGAGCTATAGGCACTTCTTTAAAAAGATGTGGAAAAATTAAGAGTGCCTTTAGTAAAAGGGAATTTAGAGATTCCCTATGTACATTTTAAAAAGTAAAAATTAAGTGATAAAGAGCCATCTGGGTCAAGGGTTTCATGGTGAAATGGGGGCGTTTTCTTCTTAGGTATCCAATTCCAAACTGTGCAAGGGATATTAATCCCTAGTTACCATCTGTTAACATAAGTTGGATGAGTTTGTTCTGCTTGCAGTGCAGTGAACAAGTGCTTTCCTTACTAAGCTAGAAGTAGTATAGATTGCATTTCTTCTCTGCCAGAACGAATGACAGTCCAGGCTTTTTATGTGGCATCAGAATTTTGATAGGTGTTTCAGAGGGTGGGAAATGCCACAGAAACTTCATGTTCCCTAAACTGTTTCCCGTTTGTTAGAAGGGAGGACTTCCAGTGTGACAGAAGTGAGGACACTCATTCACTGTCCTTAGTTTGTACTCACTGCTAGGGGGTGGCTTTTTTGGTCCGTGTGTTTTTTCTCTTGTGCATGGTTTCTTTCACTGACATGAGAAAGGTGGATCACAGTGTTTTGCTTTTGAAGGCAGATGGGAGAATGGAGTTCAATTACAGAACAAATTGTGTAAATATTCCCGTTTAAATTTTGGGAGCAGAAGGAGACTTCTCTGAGATGCTCATCACTTAGGTTGTCTCAAGGTCCTGATCTACAGGTCAAGATTTTAAGTAAATAGCAATTTAAGACACTAGTAAAACTTTTGGAGGGCAATTTGCTATTTGTCTTCATTTCTAAATTTGTAGACTCTTATTTAGTTACCTCAAAATTTACTGTATGAATTTGTTAATGATGTCAACCACAATGAGGATACAGGTTGTTCATACAGGAACTAGTTCTACTACTGGTTTAAATGTCCTAGTTGTCCACAGAACTGATCCAAGCTATGAAGAGGTAGTGAATATGAAAATGTTTGTTATGAAAAGAGAAGACAGAAAATTAGCAGGGTTAAGGTGGAAGGCAGAGGGGATTTGTGCTGCTGTCCCTGCAAGAGGGGTGGGGAGTGAGTGCAGTGGTGGCTGCAGAAACAAGCTCACTGTGAGCACCAACTGTACACCTTAACGCGTTGGATAGTGGCAAGTCTGGCTTTCCAAGGTGCTCATAGAAGGCAGAGCAAGCCCGATCATTGATTTGTGTACAGCAGGAGATTACCTTAAGCAGCACCTGCCCTATCTGTGTCAGGAACTAGCTGTGATCAACGGAGTTCATATTTAAGGTTGTGTGGTAATTCCTGTTACAAGACGCTGCTGAAGTTCTTTGTGATCTCATTAGGTTTGTCAAAAACTGTGGGTTAGGCTGAAACTGCTCAGCAGGGTTATGGTGGATAATTGCCCTGGGAAGAGACCCGTGAGGCCGGCCAGAGGAACAAATTGCAGTGGAAGTGGGAGCCAGGGTGGGAAGGATTTGCAAAGAAAACATTTGCTCTGGCATTTCTTAATTCTTGACTCTTTGAGTATACAAATTTAGCATCCTTTAAGGGGTTGTAGTACAACTATCTGTTAAGTACCATAATCACATGACAGCAAACTTGTAGGATGTCTTGAAAAAATGATAAAAGCAGATAGAAGTTTGTCGATGGAAGGTTTGCTGGGGTTTGCTTTCTTTTTTAATTGGCTTACTTTTTTACTTTTTTCTTTTTTTCCCCTTTTTTCTTTTTTCCTTTTTTTTTCTTTCTTTTTTCCTTTTTCCTTTTTCCTTTCTTTTTCTTTTTTTTTTCTTTTTTTTTTCTTTTTTTGACAAGCTTATCCCTAAATCTGGGTTTGCTTTTAAAATTCAGTATGTGAAAACATTTGAGATTCACAAATGGCCAGTCACCAGATCTGGTGCTGCCTTCATGTTGAGGCAGAGTCCTCTTCAGTTGTGTCTCCACAGCATGGTGGGAGCCTGCAACATTGCGCTCGATTTTTTTTCTCATTCCCCACCCCCTCCCCATAACCAGAAGCAGCCTCTGATCGCTGTGTCCACCCACAGGCAAAGAAGCGATGTGAGGGCAACCTTAGAAACTAGAAGAAAACTGGCTTGGCACCCTTATATCTTGACAAGGGAAATGTTTAAATAAAGGCAGTTACCACGCGGTAATGTATTCTCACAATACTGGGTTTCAGTAGTTTTGGGGTCCGGCAGGAACCGTGTCCCGGCACCCCCTCACCCACGGAGCCATGGGGCCCAGGTGCTGGTGGCCCCTGTGGGCAGCCGACATGCCAGACCTCGCTGTGGGGTGCCCGGTGGCAGCAGTGCCTGGTCCTACATCCACGTTGGCTGGTGACGCTGCTCGGAGCGGTGGGCTGCCCCCCGTTACCGCAGCAACTGGCAGATGGGGGGCTCCGGCGGGGTCAGCGGGGAGGCGGCCACAGCAGCGCGCCAGCCTTGCCGCTCAATAACAGCCCTTTCAGCTCTGACAGCTCTGCTCTGGCTGGCCAGAAGTAGTTATCAGATTACTTGTATTAAAACCTAATTAAGATGTGTGCCAGTAAATGCAGCGTGGTTATTGGATTTGGTGATTTAGCGGCTGCAGGTTGCTGCAATCCAATCACGCCATTTCAGCAAATTCAACTCCACAGAGTAGAGTGAGAATGTTTTACATCAGTAACCTGACTGTGCTTGAAAGAGTAAATAACCTTTTAATGCCTCTGCTCTGTCAAGGACTGACTGATCCCCACTGCTGGGTGGATGGACGCTGCCCACAGATCCTTGCATATTAATTTCTTTCAAATCAACTTTAAAACCCAGAGGAGGGCTGACAGGTTGTATCAGGTTTTCCCTTCACTGTGGATTGCCCATGGATTAATGGGCCTATGAGAGAGTCCCTCAGGGCAGGGACCTTGCAGCAAGAGCCTGGTGGGTGCCCTTGGTTTAGCAATGTGTCTTTTATAGGGAAGGAGGAAACTTTTGGTTTTGTCTGTAGGCTGCAGACACGGGGACAATCTCAGTGTTACATGGTGGGTACTAGTCCAACTTTATGGGGTTGGATGCCATAGAAGTTTATTCTGCTGGAAATTCACGTTGGTGCCGAAGCTCTGCTTTGTTTGACATTTCACCTTGTTTGTGTGGAGTCTTATGGTGGTTGTCTACCCATACTTGTTGAAATGTAACAAGACATATCTATCCTTTCTGATTCATTTCTGGGCAGGCTAGGGTATAGCCTAGTCTCAGATTCAAATTGTACTGCTGTATAGAGCGAGAGCTGTAGTCTTCTGCAAGTTGTAGCTGCCCAAAGTAGCAAGGGAACTTGGAGCAGTTCTAACGTAAAGCTGCATATGAGCTCCAAGTACTGAGAATCAGAGTAAAATGTTCAACTTGAAGCATTCATTACAGCTTATGATGCCTCAGTTTCGTTCTCCTTCTGTGAACCACTTATCTCACAAAGCTGCCTCTTTCCTTTCTCCATATAGAAATAGGCATTTGGGGTTAAGTGATTAATGGAAGATTATTTGAAGGGTATTATTATTACTACTAAATAGGAGCTTACTTAGGAGCTCCAGGTCATCCTCTTAAGTACCCAGCCATAACAAGAGCTACGTGTCTTCACCTTGTGCCTTGAAGTATCATGATAGTGTGTGGAGTCAGTTCCTGTCCTTCACTGCTCCCAGGCCAAGGAGGAGCAGCCGCCCGACGTCCCACCTGCACAGGTCTTGTCACTTTGGTGGAAAAATGATCTCATTTGGACTGGAAGGTGAGGATGAGGTGGTCACTCGGATGCTCAGGACACAGTACACATTTATTTGCCTGGTAGATGGCGTTGCCAAAGGGAACGTGGCGACCGTGCAACCTCACTCATTCGTATTAGCAAAACGTGCAGAAGGTTCTGTCACCCAGTTGTAAAAATGATGGCAGGCATCGATGTGCAGTTGTAACATATGGGAAGTACAGTGAATGTGGGTGGAGCTGTTCATTTCTCATCTTGAATCATTTACGAGATCAGCAGGCAGGCCAGATACAATGCATATGGGAATGTGTGGCTGTGCTGCACATGTCACACGTAATAGCAGATACTGTGAGAGGGCCCAGGGCCTGTCCTCGGGAGCTAAATGCACCGAAGCAGGCTGGTACTCCCAGTGTGCGGACCAAGGGCCAGCTTAGCAGCAGTTTTGGGAGAGCAGACTGGTAGGCAGAATTTGGGAATTCACAGACTGAGATCCGCACCGACTAGAGCTACTCCCTCTTCATCCATCACAACTCGGAATTACAGAAGGGAGTGTTACTGCCCCTGTGCTGGAGATAGATACACATGCTAGAAGTTGCAGCCTGCTAGTCAAACCCAGCTCAGTGCCTTCCTCCCTCTACTCAAGGGGACAGCCTAAACGTAACATGCTGGGTGGTTAAGTTGCAAAACAGAAAAACGTAATTGAGTAGCACTGCCATAATTAAAGACTGTTTTGTTTGCTGTAGTTTATCTGAGTCACCCTTTGCATGATTGAAAGGACACAGAGCTTTACAATAGAGTGGGCTAAAGCTTGTATCCAGTAATGGTTTTCAAATTTGCATGGGCTGCCTGCGAGTACCTAGTAGAAAGTGTTGTTTTGATGTAAAATTCACATGAGCTGGAAATCACTTTTCTCTGGGTGCCAGAACTGGAAAAAGTTCCTCGCACTGAAGTGGTGGCTTTTCAGCTGGAGCCTCCCCCCTACAAGAGGACAGACTTGTCTGGGAAGGGCCCCTCCTCAGGGCTGCCCCAGCCACTTTTGCTCCTGGGGCTGTAACGGGCCACCCATCGTGTTGCTGCAGGGATGTGGGTTAAGGAATTTCTGTACTTACCTATGTCTTTAGCTGCCAATAATAATAATTTTGTGCAAGCACTCTTGTTTTTCAAACAGACTGAAACATGAGCAGAATGGGAAAGGTATTAATTGAATGTAGAAATCATCAGAAACTTAAATTCCAAGGGCCTGAATCCAGACTGTAGTTGGCAGTTGTTGAGTCGAGCTCTGGTGCATAAGCAGGATTTCACAGCCTCAAGGCTTTAAATAGGTAGGGCAGCACCAGAGATCTTCCCTTGGCTGCCTGAAGATAGCACTTCCCACTTACACCTCCCGACCGCTATAAAGTAATAAGCGTTCTAGAACTAAAGGACTGGAAGATGTCTTTATTACAGACAAAGAAGTGCAGTAAGGTCACATATCCTCCTCAAGTTAAAGGAAATCAATAGCAAAGCAATGAGCAGAACTCGGCTCTCCAGCCTGAAGCCACGATGTTGCCGCCATCAAACACCACAGTTTGCACTCCCTGCGAGCAAGATGCTTGTGGAAAAGCTGCTGTCTTTAAAAACCAAACAAAGAACAGTACAAGGGTGGGTTGTTGGTGGGTTGGTTTTTTTTGTTTTGGTGGGGCGAAATTTTGCTTTGTTTTTTGAAATTCCACGCCCCTGAAATCACCTTTAGTAAAGAAATCAAGCATAAAGAGCTCCTGTACCAACATGGTATAGTTTGGAAGGTATAGGGAGCTTGAAATGAGACACAGAGTATCTATCTGTGTATTTAATAGAATATCCTGTGCTATCAAAGTTGTGGTTTTGTTTGCTTCATTGGGCATTTACAACCAGCTGTCGCTGTTTGCAGCTCACTGCATTTAGTTTTGTTCTGATCCCCAGGAGATGGTCCTGCAACTCCTCGAACCCTTTTGCAAGGCAACGTTAGCAGAGTAAGAGGACACGGTGAAATATGGGCGTTCAGTGTTTGCTACGTGATTACTGCAGTTTGATTTCAAGGACACTGGTTGGCAGATACAGATCAGTAAATACTGGTTTTGACATTGATTTTGGCAATTTTGTTTCAGCTAGATTTTCCCAGCTTTTTGTCAAGAAATTTGGGGGTGTTTACTAACGCAGTAATTTGAACAATCCTGACTGAGAATGTGGATATTTAGTGACTGGCTTAGCTGAGTGATGGCAGCCATACAAGTCAAAACTACCATGTAGAGCTGGAACTAGATTCACCAAATCACATGCCTTGTTGTAAGGTATAACTAATTCCATTAAAGCCACAGCCTCTATGAGAGATGCAACCTAGAAACCTTGTTCACCCGAATCTGATGAGCAAGAAATAGTTTACAAAAGCAAGTGCAAAGTTTAGATCCAGAATGAACTTTGACAAAACCAGCATCAGGTCATGGTCCCTAAGTGCATAGTGTTTAGATGTGTAGGATTTTCTCTAGAGTACTTATTCAAAGACAAGGAGCTCCTAAGATATCCAAAAGGACTTCTAATTAAACACATTTCTATTTAAAAACAAATGCATTTGATGTAAAAACACAGCATCCATCTTCTCTGTGTTTATGTCCCATGCTACAGGCACCAAGCAGACTTTCTAAATTTTCCATGGCAGGAGTGATGAACAGTCACTGGGGACACGGCAAGCCATAGTGGCTTCTGTGATTAAAGAAGTGAAGGTGCAGTTGCCCTGTCTCGAGCACTTGTTTCTAAAGTGCAAACAAAAGGCCTCTCTGTTCCTTCTGATACCTGCCGGCTTGTTCCCACACTTTTGCAGCCCCCGATGAGGAGGACCCTTGGAGCGATGGGCCCTTCACGTCCTTCCCTGGACCCCCTGCGAGGCTGTCAAAGGCTCTCCTCTAACTAAGCTTATGCAAAATGAATGCTGTGTTCTGTATCGAGTTTTGAATGTTGACCAGGTTGCAAAGAGCAGCAGACAGGAAAGAAAGTTTTTGTCAGTTCAGGTGCAGTTTGTCGAGGGGGGGACATTTGGTATTTCGGTTTCTAATCTGGGCTAGCGGGTGGGTTTCAGGAACACGGTTACTGAAGCAGCCACAGTGTGCCGCCTGCTTAGCTGCAGGTATCAGGACACAGTCCTGCAGTCTTCACTGGCAAAGCAAATTTGCTTTCATGTCATGATACTGCTTCTAAAGCAGAAGTGGAAACTTCTAAAAGTGCTCATTTAAAGTGTGAAGATATTTTATTGAATGCCCATCCTAGGAGTAATACTTTAGTCTCAGCCCAACCACCACACTGAGCTCTGTCATCTGGGAGCTGCACCCGCCTGTGCGAACATCAAAGCTTCTGCCGTGAACTCCAACTTCAGATGCTCTGCAACCCTTTTATCTATTTTTTTCCAGGTTACAGCAGCTTGACAAGCACTGCCAGGCCACTGCCCAGCAGTTAGTGGAGTTGCTCAACAAACAGGATCAGCTCTTCAAAGAGAAGCAGCTGCTTACAGAAGAGGTGCAGTTTCTGCGAACACAGGTACTGTGCCAAAAGAAAAGTAAGTCTGAGGGGAATGTTCAGCAGCTTTAGCACAGAAATCTGCCAGCAGTCTCATTTCAGCTCTTGGATTCTGTGGCTGTTCTTTTAAATAAAGCATTACCTTACCAAAAAAAAAAAAAAAAAAAAATCCATGCAATTGGAAAGAGACTGGTAGCTGGACTTGAGTCTCACCTAAACCTAAAGCAAATGAAGAAAGTGTTTTTGAAGCAACAATAGAACCACAGAAGTTGTTCTTGGTGACGGTTCCTAGCTGTCTTACCAGAAGTTTTTTTGTTCCTTTTTCAGAGAAAAGGGAAATCAGTTCTTCAGTAGCATTGATGTTTCAGCAGTAGCTTGCTGTTGATATCTTCTTTGAGCTTTTTTCTGGCATTTGTGAGACTTAACACCCTCTGGCACTTGGTGATTTCCCCCCTCCCCCTGCTGATCTTTAAGTCACTTCTCTTTCTTGCTGCTCCATGACCATTCACCCAAGTGTGAGATGGTGAACATGAAACCAGCCTGGCTGAGCACTGAGTGCTGCTCTGCACCTCTGGCAGGACCTGACTCTTGCTTCCAGTGGTCTCTAGGAGGCTGCAGCTTCTCATGAGCTGGTGTTGCTTCTGGTTTTTTGCTCACTGTTCTTCAGTCAGTCAGTGCTTTGGAAATAATAGGGAGGCTGCATGGTTTGAGTTTGTCTTTCTCTCACTTGTTTCAGAAAAAGGAGAAGTAACTGAGCACAGAATGAGGTTTTCAGTAGAACTGTCGAATAATCAAACCCTTGTTTTGTGACTAAGTAAATGAACTAATTCAACCATATCGAATGCTTCCTACCTGGCAAACTCGTGAGATTGCCCACAATAACTCGAGGTCTGTTAAGAAGGTAATAAAAGATGTTCATTGTAGGAAGTTCAGTCCAGTAGCACACCTAACAGTAAACAGAACATGAATCGGTTTAGAACTTTAAAATATTTAAATCATACTATTTTTCATAGACTTCTTAGCTGTGGAATTTAGGAGAATAAAATCCATACTTCGTTATGCTTTTAATCCTGTCAGTATGTTTGGTTTTACAGGATTTCCTGTTGTAGTAGACAAACTTGGTAGCTCAAGATAGTGTAAGGTTGTCAGCATGTAGTAACTACTGGCAAACTTCAGGGCAACTGCAGTGCTCGCTCTGTAAAAGAGTTGAAGATGGTGGTTCAGAAAAGAAAACGAAAATTTCTGTTGAAGGGAAGCACTCTTGGTAATGTGAACAGACTTTACATGGTCCACAGGGATTTTGTTATTGATAATCTATTTTATCTGGAGGCGAGTGTGCTTTTATGAAGTTGGGCAGAAGTACAAAAATGATGCAAAAGAGGAAAAAAAATCATTCACTGCTACCAAGACTTGACTGGCAAAAGCTTCCTTTTTTATTTTCGTTTTAAGTTAATTGTGCTCCAGAGGATACTTTTTAACTTGAGAACACTCAGAAGAATGATAAAAATAATTACAAAATGAGTCCTAAAAACCTATTTGCAGCTATTTAAAGCAGTGGTGGTTCTCTGGGAATTGGGATTCAGCCCAAAAGAGCTGCTGGGGTATCAGACAATTGGTTTAAGAAAACTAAAGAACAGTTCATAAATGGGAGATTTTAACTACAAAAAGATGTATGTAGTTAGTATAGAAATACATAGTTTATAAAAAATCAGTTGCAGAATCAGTGTTGTTTGAAGGCAAAAGTGACATCATATTCCACGCTTTTGTTCAACCATTTTCCTTTATAATCAATTAATTTATTTTTTTGATGGGGAGAAGGGAGATAAACCAATCATATTTAATCTTTTTAAAATGATATAAAATGCACTAACTTAAATGTGCTATTGTATCTTGGAACATAAGCCACTAGTAACTGCAGTTGCATATTTCAGGAAAAAAAATGGGATGCAGATCTCAAACAGGACACAGATGGAATCAAGTAAAAACCTGGATGGATAAAGAGAAATGAGCACAAGTAGGTATTTTTTCTATATCCTATATATAGAGAGAGGGGAGGGAGAGGAAAGAAGGACTAAAACCATTTGCAGATGTGGGCTGAATCTGGCAAACACTTCCAAGACAAAAGGGAGAAGAAAGCGTTTGAAACACTTTTGGAGTTGAAATTGTTGGCGCTTTTTGTGTTTGTGTTTTTTAAGCACTTAAAAACTTAGGACAAGCACTCCACACCAAAGACGGGTTTACCTGACAGAATTGTAAAAAAAAAAAAAATCAGACAAAGAAACCTCCCCAAAACTTAGAGATTTTAATTGGAGTGTAAGGAGGACATACAACTCTTAACAAGGTGGGAACATGTAGAACCCAGATACCAGAGGTGTGTTTTGGTCATCACTGGATGTTTGTCTTTTGATTTGGAATGGGTTAGGTTTTTTGCTTCCAATAGTATTTTCATTCTGAAGAAGCAAAATCCTCTCTGTTTCTTCAGAAAGGCTACAATTTGTTCTGTAATAAATCATAAAACCTAGTGTCACACTGAAGGAAACATTGTATTAAATGGTATTTGGAGCAGTGCTCTTGGAGTTACAGTACTGCTCCATAGTTACAGCTCTTCCTATTGCCCTGCAGGAGTTACTTTGGGGAGCCTTTAATTTAAAAGTCACAGACTTTGAAATTGCATCATTTATTTTTGCTGATGTAGAGAATAAAAAAAACCACAACCCACTGACAAAACCTTCATTGGATTTGTTTTCAAAACTCAGGTTACTTCCACTCCAATTTTTATTTGTAGTGTTAGTGTTTGTTGTATGGGGGAGAAGGAAGGAATAGGAAAAAAGTCTTTAAATCCAGCTACTTTCTGGTTTGCTGAAAGTCTGTTTTGCATGGGAAACTCATTTGACACCGTAAGGAAAATTCTGGGGGTTAGACTGAGTGAAAAAAAAGTCCTCGTAAAATAAATATCCAGTTGTGCTACCTGCTGAATTCCCTTACAGACAACATGAGTTAAAAGACTTTGTGTCCTTGTTGAAGGAGTAACCAAGACAAGTTCCACAGTTTTCAAAACATCTTTCTCCTTGGCAGTGAATTACATGCTTTTAAGATAATAATGTTAAATCTCTTATTACTATGAGAAGCTCAGTATTATTTCAGAATAACCACCTGCCTACACTGTAGTTTTCATAGAGCTAAAAAGGACTAGTGTGATACCATGGCCTGACCTTGCAGCACGGGCTGTGTATCAAGCCATTAAACTAATATTTAGTAGATGGCAATAGTATTTTATAATGATACACAGCATAACGTATTCGGGTCGTTGTAAAAGTAGTCAAAAGTTTAATTATGGGATTTACATCTCTCGTTTTTAAAGTTTTCAGAGGATTCAAATTTTGCATTTCTACCTTTGAAAGTCTCTTATATTGCAACTCGCTCCAAGTCAGGAGAGTAAGAGAGATTTAGCTCCCCTCCTATACAGGTACTGGATACAAATGTGCGCAGTACAGCAACCAAACAGCTAAATGGAGATTGCTAGAGACCTCAGGATGAGTGTTTCTGAAAGCCAGGATGCTCCTCGCTTGCAGGATCTGCCTTGGTGTCCATCCGTTTGACAGAAGTGTTGGTCCCAGTCAATAATGTCCTTGCAGATCCCAGCTGCCGGAAGTGGTTTCTGGCCAGCTGTGCCAGCAAGAGCACAGCCTGATGGGCTCCGTACCTTGGGGTTTACTTCCAGCAAGCACTGGTGTCCTGTGCTGCTGCTCTGCCTCCTGCCCAAAATCTGCAAGCCAGCCCCTCCCTGGCAGGAGTCAGTTCTCGCTCTGTGCTCTCCGTATGGCTGAGCCACTACAGCTATCTCCTCCCTTGTTACCAGCATCTTTTTCACAGCGAGCAATGTCTGTGAACAGCCCGCCCTTCTTCTGAACAGAAATTAAAGTATACTCACCTGGGACTATGTTCCCATCCTCGCCTCTTTTGTCGCTCAGTGGGAGGTACTGTCGGACATGCAGCTGTTCCTGCGTGGTGGTTTTGGGTTTTGTTTTTTTTTTTTTTTTACATCCACGTGAATTTTCAGTGAGGTCCTACGGTAGATGCAGTGCTTGATGTGTTCCCAAGTGCCATGTTTGCTTCCCACCCCCCCCCCCCAATATGTTACAGAAGGGGAGCTTTATGTCCAGAAAAATGTAGCTCATCCACCTCCGATGGCCAAAGTGATTCAGTCTCATCCTTACATGGCCCTCAACTGTTCTTCAGGAGACCTGAAGACTGCTTAGGTTACGGGGGGGAAGCTGTTGAGCTTTCGGTGTGTGTTTTTTTTTTTTTTTTAGCGTAGTCTTAATGCGCACAAGCAGTGTCCCTGACGGGTGTTTGTAACAGCCAGTGACATTCCACAGCCAGGGGCTGGTGGGTGTGTGTTTGTTTAAGCGAGTGCAAGGAAAGTCTTCATTATTCGGTGGCTGGAGTTTAGTCAGAGGCGATGAGAATTACGCTATGCCAGGAGGGGGCACAGATAGGCCTCTGGCTGGTGTCTCACTGCCCTGACACGACACTTCCAGGTGCTGCAGCATCTGGTATCGAGCCCTTCGAGTGAGGGAATCTGCAGCCATAGGAGCCCTGTAGCTCCTGTGCAGTATCTGGCCCTTGCGCAAAGCAGAGGGAGCAGCTCAGGAGCTGAGCCCAGCCCTCCCGACCGTTCCACCAGGGTTTTGCAGCTTGTGCAAATGGGGGCTGAGGCACCTAAGCCACCTGAGTGCTCTCTGACCAGACAAGAAGCTCCTCTCCCCTCCTTTACAGCACTTGAACCATTCAGATGTCCATGGGTCAGGGCAGTCTCTGCCCTGGGGTAGAGCTGGGCACGCTCCTTTTAGCAGTGAGGTAGGAAAGGGGTGAGCAGACATGCTGGGCGACCAGCTGGGTAGCTGGATGGGAGAGGAAGGGGCTGGTTGGGGTTGTTGTAGGCCACCCACGACAGCAACAATCGCCAGGAGCCTTGACTGCCAAGTGTTTGGGGGGGTAAGGAGGGGAGGGTGTTGGCCTTTTTGTTCTTCTGCCTGTACTCTAATGCTGGGGGCAATGCAGCAGGGAGTAGGTTTCCCCTGACTGTCACTAACCAGCCACTGACACAAGATTTAAGCCCCAAGGCTTTCTGTGGCTGTAGTCCATTTTTCCTAGCGCTGGTTGCAGACACAGCTGTACGAATAGGTGTTGGTACATGTATTTTAGGGGGAAAAAAGTACCATGCTATCATTTTTAATTAATTCTGTAATGAACTGTGGCTTCATAAATTCTCCTTTTTTAACTCTGCTCTAATTGCCTTACCAACCAAGGGGTGAAAAAAAGCAAAAACCTTTAGTCCTCTAATGCAAAACCAGCCAAAGTAGAAAGTTTATTTTTATTTCTGAGGTCATTTACATCTCTTAAATTCAAATTTTAGAACTCCAGTGGCTTAATTCTAGGCAACTCCCCCAGCTTCAATGAGAGTTTGATGTCTCACTCTTAATTCAGTCCCGAAATGCCGCTGAGGAAGCACAAACAACAGCTATGCAGGAGCTTCGAAACTGTGAATTACCCTTCCCACCCGAGCTCTCCCACCAGCACCCAGGCGGCAGCTCCCCCCGTGTTGCTGCAGCCGCCTGCCCTGCTCACTCCACAATTCACAGTAAACAGTCTCTGGCACAAACCCGCCGCCTCCTTCCTGGAAGGGAGAAGGGGCAGGCTTTTAGACGTGCCCCAAAACAAGAGCTCAGTTATTTACTGCTGAACGTGAATGATGTCTAAAGCTCGTGGAGATCCTGTTTTTCGGAAAGTAAATAGCTCTTGTTCTTGCTACCTCTGAGCCTTCTGATCTTAGAAAGAGGGAGGACAGCAGGCCCGCAGGAAGCGCAGGCTTTGAATCAGCGCTTGTTTACACTGCACTGCCACACTCTTCACCAGGGCTGTATTTCTCTTCTAAGAACTCGCCCGCAGGCTCAAGTGACACAAATGAGAAAAACAAGCACCACGCGACAGACTACAGCCCGCTCACTTACACACCCGTCTCTTTCTTCTGTCTTTCAGGTCTGCTCTGCACCTGGCTGAAACTGGGGCTTGGCTGAGGCTCACCCAGAGACACCTCTGCAGAAAACAGGCACACTCGCTTGCTAATTTCAACTGGTTTGTATTTGGTTTTACCTACAGCATCAAAAATCCTTTGAAACCTTACCGGCCTCCCCAACTTCCTAGGAATGCAGCTGAGACATTTCTGAAGAGAGGAGGCTCACAAGCCAGTTTTAACAGCTATTACATAGTGTGGACTTAGTTCATAATTTTGTACAATTGTTTATAAAATGTTTTTTATGCATTTTTTATAATTGAACACAGATGTCTTATTTACAGATGGAAATACCAATAAACTGAATTGGATTCTTATTTTCCTTGTTCTGGCCTTCTGAATTGAAGGGAAAGTGTGTCCATGGGAAGGAGGGAGAAGGGGGACTGCCTGTAAGTCCTGCACAAGCACCCTGTGCTCCTGTTTATAAATTTACCAGAATCTACCCAGGAACTTGATTTTTACAAGGCATTTGTCAAGTTTTATGCAAGAGTCCCAACAACTACTTATCCATCAGAAAAGCGTAAGAACGATTGTGAAATAGTCCATGTAAGGGTGGAAGAATTTCCACAGGGCAGGTTTCACTAGATAAAGCCTTTAAGAGAAAGGAACTTTTAGTTCACACAGATCAGCCTTTCCATGAGGTGCCGGGCTCTCAGCACTCACGTGGTGACACTGGACTTGTTGACCAGCAGATACTTGGGAGTCTCGGGGATGGGCACCAGCTGAACTTGGCTTCAAATTACTGAACTCAAAACAGCTGGAGGTTATGTTGGGAGGGCTTTTTTCTGCATTTGTAAATGTTACTTTCCAAATACCAGACCATTTCAGAAAGAATATATCTGCATTTTTTGCTAACTAGTGTAGGATAAACTAAGTACATAAGAAAGAGTTTCTACATGTGTTATCTTCAGTGTAGTTATAGTATTGCACTAGTAAAGGGGGGAAAAAGAGCAAAGAACAGTTTCCCATTAATGAAGCTACCTCAGCCAGCATGAACACATAAAAATGCAACAAAAACAGGAGTAACAGCACATGCAGTAAGTTACCGGTTGCTGTGGGACACAATCTTTCCTGCCCTCGTATTTTGAAGAATTATTAGTGGTACAGCCCTAACATCAAAGTGGTTTTTTCCTCCCTATTTCAATTTCCTGCCATATTAAACCGCCAAACACATCTGATTGCCTCCCTGAACTGCTTCACCAACATGACAACAAACACACTTAAAACTGCCTCAGGTCTTTAGGGACGAGAAAGCTTGATGAAGTCTTTTCTAGTCAAACTCTGGGTTTTCCACAGTAGTCAGGCCGACAATTTTTGAAGATGGTTACACAGGTAAGAATATACATTTATAAATGTAGGAATATGCAAACTTCTTTTTAAAAATTATTTATTTTATTCCACAGCCCAAATCTGCGTTTAAATAGGAGAAAGTGCCTACGGGCTATGCGTGCAAAGAACTCGGGCACCTAGTCCCAACACTGAGGCTTCACTGAGATCCCGGTGCTGCCATGCCCCGGTCTGAGGCGCAGCTGGACCCTCAACCTTTCAGGACCTGTCTTGCTCAACCCATGGCTCCTGGTGGCAGAGCACCCCTGCCAGCCACCCCTCTCCTCCTGCCTGTTTGATTTCAGCAAAGCACCCTGGGCTGCGAGTAGATGCAGCTGGGAGGAGGCATTCACACTCACCCCCCCGCTTAGGCTCGAGCCATTATGTTGCTGAGAATCTAGAAGGAATCAATGTCCCTGCAGCGGCTACTCTACTTTGTAGCAACTAATTAGTCATTAAGTGCGGACAGCACCAGGTCTACCTCTCTCATGTTTCCCCACCCGACCCCACTTCTACTTAGGCGCAAAATGCTTAGTTTTCACAAAGTTTACAAGTGTCAGACCAGGCGATCAAATCCAGGAAATCCCACGGCTGCAGCCAGGGCGTGATTCCCCATCACGGGCTGCAGCCTGACCCGACTGGCCTGCCGCTGCCACCGACCCCCCCAGTATCACTGAACTAACGCCGGCTGGGTCTCTCCTATTGGTGGAGGAGTAAAAAGAACAGAAAAAAAAGAAAAAAAAAAAAAAGACCCAAGACCTGGATGAAGCACCTCTCTTGCAGGGAAGCGTTCACGTCTGAGACCTGAGCTAAAACCCAGCTCAGCAACTGCTGTAGGGACACTCAGCCCTGCCTGACCGCCTGGTGCAGACAGCCCTGGACCAGCCTGCGGGCTTCAAAGAGTCCCACTGCGAGGTGCCCTGCAAACCCCACCTTCCTGCTTTTTTCCTCTCCTTACCCTAATACGTTACCTGACTATGGGATGTGACTTTCACCAGATGACAAATCACTAACGTCCTGGGTGTTCTGACAGAAAGGCAGCCCTGCATAATCATGACTTGAAAAATGCAACCCAGATTTACTTTTACAAGCAACAGACACCTCATAGAGTTAACGTGAACCACCTGTATAGAAATAGCCTCGGTCCGAAGCACAGATACATCTTGCTTAGTCATAAAAACTTTCTTTTTTTTTTTTTGACAATACTGTAACTTAATAATTTACAAGCTGAAACTGATCACCCAGTATTCGAAATACGTCACAGCGAGTTACAGTTATCACTAGGACTTCACAGCAAGTAAAACTCGTAACTAAACATGCACAGATCATTATATATACAGTGATAAAAAAATAACGATGTACATTTTCTTGTAAGAAGAAATTAAGTAAATTCTTTGTGCATTTCAGGATTGAAACATCTAACCTATATAAAATTACTTTAAAATATGAAGTAAATATTCAACCCAAAACTTGAGAAATCTTTTGTAATCTGCAATATAGCCTTCTCATTTCAGTTTCTCTTTCTCTGACACAGAACAACTTAGGAATTTTATCCTCTAAGGTATTTAATAGTAATGTGCAGATATAAAAAAATACGTCCTTTGTGGCAAGCTTGAACATATATATATATATATATTTACAAATCTCCAGAACAAATTAGCATTAAAAAACACAGAAGTAGCAGATTGACATAGTGCTTTATTTAAGCTGTCTGTACGAAGGAAAATAATGTGCATCCCTATCATATACGTGTAAAAATACTAAGGATGTACAGTGTACAAAAACAGTTTCTTGTAGTTATTTCACATCCTTGTGGGTCATATACTTAAGGAAATAAACAGTTTAAGTATGACCAACAGTAATACGGTTTCTTGGGTTCATAGTCGTGTCTGCTTAATGTCCTTAACCATATGACTAGATCTTGCATGGATCTAATGAAAGAACTAGCAAGGTCAAGAAATGTCACAAACTCTAAAGCTACAGGGAGGTAATTCAATTACCAATTTAGAGGTTTTTATTTAAATAAATACTTTACATTTCATGCTTGCCTGTAATGCACTACCAGGAGCAAGATAAGGAAATTCTACTGTAGACAGTACAAACAGTAGCAGCAAAGTGTGTACATTGAGGTGTAATATATAGACCCTGCAGTTAGTAAGGAAAGACCTTACTTTTGTACTCTAGGAGAAGCACATGGCCCCTGCAAGAACAGTCAGCTTTAAGAAGCCGCAAGTAAAGATGGAAAAAAAAGACCATAAAACAATACTGGAATAAATGTTCTTTAAGTAACAGGAATGTACTGGAAGATGGGTTAGTGTGGAAAGCGAAGCTGTGTGCAAAACTGCCAAAACCCAAACAGAAATGACCTATTTCCCCCGAGATGGCTGCAGTACAAGAGGGCATACTGGGTGATGTCATGGAAGTCAGTACAAGCTGGAGTTGAAGTCTGAAACGTACTGTACTCGAAAGGCTCGCCAAGGGAACCAGCCACCACCTCCTGGCCAAATCCAACCACGACCAGCAAAAGAAGAGCTTCAAAAGTTTCCCTCGGCACCGCTCACCTGCTTGTCTTTCGTCTGTTCCTCACACCGCTAAGAGAGAGAATCCCCCAGTCTCGGGCAGCACGAAGCAGCCGCTGACTCTCTCTGTAGCATAAGCTTGATCAGTGATCAGTTTTGGAAGGCAGGCGACACGATGCAAAGGGAAGGCTGAAAAGGTTTTCAACAATTCACTAACAGGTATCTACCGCAAACCGTGTTCTACCCAGCTACGCGACAGTGAGCTCACCGCGGGGCTCCTCCCGCACGCGAGGAGTGGCTGGCCTCAGGCACGCACCGGGCAGTCGCCAGCTAGAGGTGCCCCGTGCCAAGAAACTTATTGCTACCACAAGCTGAAAACATAGGGGGGAAAAAATACAGGCATTTATCACAGATTTTGAAATCACTATAGTTTTAGTCTGTAAGTACGAGGCCTTTGCAGAGAACTAATTAATGCCCGTCTATTAAGTACTTGTTTATTTCAGTCACTCGTTCACTCGCTCACTGTGTCAGTGCAGACGCCTCTACGCTACCGGCGCGGAACAGAGCTGCCACGCGTTTGCTGTGCTCCTCTCTCCGTAGAGGGATAAGCTCAACACATGTTTAGTGTTACCAGGTGACAGAACGAGATCCTATGCAGTCACACTATACATCATGATACGTTTCTGACTGATTATCCATCCATTACTAAAGATAAAACACAAAACATGAGAAATTGTCTGAATTTGTCTGCACCTGTAGCTGCCTTGCTAAAATGCCCGTCGACCCCTTGACCGCCCCAGCACACGCACTGCCAGCAGTGGGCTCCGTGCCGGGCACTCAACTGTCTGCATCGAGAGGCTAAAGGCATCCGCGTAGGGACTTCTCTCCTTCCAGACTCACCTACTCATTCACACGACACGATCAGCGACACTGCGACGCCGCAGTCTTTGCGGGAGCTAACGAGATCCGAATGTGGAGAGACAACTTCCAATGATAATCCCATGGAGTCGGGGTTTTCAGACGTCGCTAGCGAGGGCACGCGTGCACGCGCTACCGCTGCGCTGCGGGGTGTCCCGACTCCTAGCACCAAAGGGTTTATTATTAAGATTATCATTGCTGAAGATCAAAGCTAAAGTTTACGGACATGTTCTGTTAGATACAGATCTTCGGAAACGGACAGACGTTTTCCTATCGGAGGGGCATTTCTCGTGACGTTCTAAGTTCAGTCAATCGGGTACCACGGTTACACGCAATGCGCTGGGTTTCGGGACTCTTTTGGCAGAGGGCAAACCTTCCTTGAGAACAGCTGATCTCAGAAAGTTACTATTTTAATTATTCAAATAAAGTGCTTTTCTTGTAATCACTGTGGTCTCGTTGTTCAAATGCAATTTCTTCATACGGAACAGAAATTTTCTGCTGTGATGCTAGGCTCTTAAATTACATTTATCCTCAATGCAGCACAAGATGTAGCTTTTTTGTCTGTTTGTTTTTAACCCTTTGGCGCACAAAGGTTGAATTCCACACCTCCGTTGCCAAACAATTAAAAGACAGAACTTCATTCACAAAAATCTGATTCTAAGCAATAGGTACAATTCCAGAGCCTTGTTAAAATTTCCACGTGGGAGAAAAGTGCATTGTTCCCTTCAGCTTGTACAGTCCTTCCATATATTACAAAATTAACTGCTAGAAGCCTGTTCTATCTAAGATGTAGCAGCATTTGCGAACATGACACATACAACCCTTATATCTAAAAATAAATACTACCGCAGTACAACCAAAAAAAAAAAAAAGAAAAAAAAAAGAAATGGAAAAGAAAAGAAAAAGAATAGAGTTAAACACCTGGAGAAAAAGCTAATTCACAAACTCAAAATAAAAACGAGTAAGGCAAACACCTGTTTACCTTGGTGCACACATTTTGGTGAGAAGCAATACCATTATGCCTGTCTACATTCTTCAGCCATCAGAGGTGATGAAAGACAAAGAAAAGCATGAGAAAGGTGTTATCTGGTGCAAATTATAAGACCCCCTTAAACAACTTCAACTGCTGCTTTTATGCCTTCATTTCTTGCATGTATAATGTTCGATTCTCCATGATTGCACATGAACCTGGAAGTTCTAAGTGGCAGGCTGGGTGAGGCCAGCCCTTCTGCTTCTTCTGTAGTATCCAACAGTAATTAAAAAATAATATATATATATATTTATATATATCAACAGTTTAAGTCCTTCTCTCAAACGTTTCCCAATCAAATTCCAGCCAGATGTTAATGACAGAGACCTGCTTCAAGTAATGATATGCCTAACGAAAACCTCGCGTATGTACATCACCACCCCTGTATGGTTCCTTGTAACCAGCACAAACAGATGCACGAAAATGTTATAGACTAGTCGTTTTAGACCAATTACAATTTTGATTCGTCTTCTGGAAGAAGATAAGCTGGACCAACACGTTTTTTGTTTAGCCTCCACTGTGAGGACAAAATAGATGACCGCTTGTGCACGAAGTGTGCAACACGGAAGTCGAGTCATCTACCTTCAGAGAAACCGTTAGTAACTTCTTGACGTTGCTATTAGACTGAGACCGTGGGCGGCAGCAAGAGCAGGAGAGCGAAGTAGAGAAAAATCTCCTATTTCATGCAAAACCAAAATGGACTTTAGGAAGGTTTGGGAAAGAAACTTGTTCAATTTGGAATGGTCTCTGAAAGTGCCCCTGCTATCTTAAGTAGCATCTAGTACTGGTGGTGATGTTCAGGAATCATTTTCAGTGATAAACCTAAGATGACAGTGAAGCAGCAGAACAAAAAAGTTATTCTCGTCCACTTGCAGAGTAGGAAAACTGGGGGAAATGCGGCCGCCTCTCATTGTCCATGCAGTCCATACCGTCCTCGTCATCTGCGTTAAGGGAGAAGTTCAAGATGTCATTAAACTCGCCATGAAATTCTGTTAGCCGCCTGACACGTGGTACATCCTTCAGGGAGCAACGCTGAAGTTAAAGGCCCAAGTTAAATAAAGCAAGACTTCAGCTGTGGAAGCTTGCGCTCACAGAGTGGAATGGCGCCTCACGGCAAGGAGATCCTTCCCATCAGCCACCACTGATTTCAGGGTGGGTGGGTGGATTTGGTTTATTGTGACTGTCACCTGAGGAATTCAATCGCTACTACCCCTTCTCGGCTAACCAGAACACACCAGCACATCTTGCTTCTGGTAGCACAGAAGCTGACTGCTGACTGAAACCACCAGTTTTCATTGTCTCTTAAATTGAGTTCAGGAAATTATAATCTAACTGTAGATATATTTAAATATTCCTCCATTTTGAAGGGAGTTAAAAGGAAAAAAACAGCTACAAAATGAACAATTTGATGTGTTTCAACTCCTACATATTATTTTTTAGCAAACTATTTATTTTTACAGTATTTATTGGGATCAGAGGAAATGCGGACCAAGCCAAGTTCATAAATATTTTTATTTACATAGTTCCTGCAGCATTGCCAATGGAAACCAGGCACCAGATGTTGCCTAACTCTGAGAATTTGGATCTACATTATCACATGGATTTTTTAACACTGCTTATCCTTAAAGACTCCTCCTGAAACTGTTATTCTAACATGGTATTTATATGCAGCCTGTCAGAATTATGTATCTTTTGTATCTTCATATATTCTACGTATAAAAACTGAAGTTAATACAGGTTTGAGCAGTTGCTGTGATTTGACTTCTTGAATTCAACAGTGCCTCTCAGTTCTGTAACTTCACGGAGAACCTCCCTTTTACACTATTTAAATTAGGTTAACATACAGAGCCCGTTTGTTTTGCTACCTGTTTGATTCCTGTAGATATAAGATTTAGGTTCAATACACTCTTAGAGTGATTTGTAAAACTTTGATATCTAAATAACTGGCCTAAAAGTTATTATTTCTCTAACTATAGAAGATTTTTAGTTCGACAGTAACCAACGCTTCACTGCTAAAACACATTTTTAATCCCCATTTGCATAATCACACCAAGCAGAGGTGATACCCTATTGTAGGTAATACAATTACTTGTAGATTTTAAAAGGAAAATAATTTAAAATCACTTCCTGTTGTGAGACCTACAAAAGGGAAAAGCCCACAGGTCCACTGCATTTCCCTAAAAACAGGAGCAGTTTTCCCAGATCCACCTGGCACAAGCAAAAACTCACTTTTGTGCAGCCGGTGATGCTACTCACGGCAGCGCCAGGTGAGGCGGCTCCACTGGTTCTCGGGGAGGGCTTCCTGCATCTCTGCGCTGCTGCTGGGCATCACCCCTCTTTTTGTTACTCTTGTGATCGGGGGGGAGTTGCAGCCCATACCAAGTTTCACGCCGCAGCAGCTGGACCATCAGCAGAGGAGGAGCTTTAGGTATAGGGAAGTCATTTCCCTGCCCTGGTACTGATCACCCGCTCTGAATTCAACGAATTTAAAGCTGGTCTTGGTATCATCCACATATTTTGTAGTGCTTCAACTTTCAGTTGATAAATACCCATTCTCGTTGTGTATGTGGAGTTTCAAGAGACCAGCATATTATAGTATTCAATTAAGAGACTCCAAGTTAATCCCAAATTTATCAAAATTTGTTCAGACTACAAATATGAACAAATTCTTATCCAGATAGATGGGAGAAGGGGTTATTTTTTTTTTTTAAGGGCAGAAAGACTTAAAATCAGTTACTGACTGTGTTTCAAACACTAAAAATACGAGATCCATAAAATACCACAGTTCTATGCAGCACCAGAAAACTGCAGCTAAACCTGGGAATCCTAAAACACCAAGAAATGAGCTAGCTCTACGAAAGGGTGATCAACCTTAACTATAGGCTTTACTGTCTACCTTTTTCATCCTCTTTCCCCATCCTTCAATTTAAAATAAAAATAAAAGATCTCCCTTAACAAAGGATATCCATTCAAGAACTTGGCAGCAAGATTTTAACTGCTCTGGCTGGGTAAGTATCCCTGTTAAGCCCTACCTTGGCTGATCAGATCATGGTTCTCGTGCGTGTAGCAGAAGATGACAAAAATGGAAACTGTGGTGAAATTACATTCACTCCAATGAAGAAACCCTGTGCAAGGCCCAGCACAGCAGTTACATTTATATTAATAACTCTTTTAAGAGCTCTGCTGAAGCACAGGACTTGATAGGAAATTTCATTTTCAAGCAGTTGATACCTACACAAGAGACATCCACTTGTCTCTGGCAGCTCTTTTGGTTTGTTTTTGTTTGTTTGTTTTGGTCTTTAAAGTATTTTAAAATATGCCTAACCCAGTAAACTTAGACAATCCACTGAATGAAGCCACTAGCAGTGTCCACATGCTTAAAGCAGGGTCCATGCTCCAAGTATTTTGCTGAACTGAGACCTTGATTGCCAACCAGCAAACATTTGAAGCTGATGTTTCCTCTTATTTAAAAAGAAAATAGAACAAAACCAAAACCCCAAAATCCCAAAGAAACAAAAACGCCCCCCAAAACCAACGCAGAGTGACCTAATATTCTAAGTTTTGTAATTACTCTTTAAAAGAACACTGTCATTGAGAGTTACTCTTACACACTTCCAAATGAAGACTTTTAACAGTAACAGTGAGAATACCTTTTCTATTCAAACAGAAAAAAAACTCACACACAGTGCTTTACTATAAGTTAAGTTATGCTTACGTGTAATTTATGACTTACATTTTTCAGGCGGCGTTATTGTAATAGTCTGAGCTGTAAATTCTTCATCAAAATACCTGGTGTCTGTCTCAGATGTCACTTGAGGTTTAAAAGGAGGTACAAGCTGAAAGGGACCAAGAAACAAAATGAAATTACTATACTCAAAGCAGTAAAATTACTACCAGAAAAATAAGTAAGTTCTTTTTCCCTACACTCCAGATCAAATGAGTAGCTCTGCAGAGAGACAGCCGAGTCTCTAACTTCTAGTAAGAGACAGAAGCCAATACAGTCATTCCCAAAAATACTAGTTCCAAATCTAGATAATAGCACAACATGGCTAAATTCCAAGTATTGCTATCACATGACTTGCAGGTAAGTTGAGCTGCATAAAGATCATTAGGTAAAAACTCTTCAGGCCGTTCTAATTACCCACACAGATGTCAACCAAAGGCACTTCTAGGTACTTGACCACGACTGCGTGGTATAAACAGGAAACGCAAAGACAACTACACAGAGAGCACAGTAAGCTCAGGGTTAAGGCCTACACTTGAACTTACCTGTAGAGAAATTACGTGGATGGGAAAATAAATGTTGTACTTGCAAAAAAGCCAGTTCATGCTTAAGTGAGTTGCTGGATCTAACCCCGCCTCCTGCTTTCGCAGCACCCCCCGGCACTTCCAGCAGCAAATCGCCAGCGCTCGCTCAGAGGCAGGACGTCCCTGCCCCTGGCGTGGGCCAGCCAGGCCACCCACCTCCTCCACAACGGCCGCCTGTGGGCCAAGGATTGTGGCTGGGAGGCACGTTCAGGACGGAACACCACCCAGCACGGTGCCAGCCCACAAGGACACAGCAGTTTGGCAGGTGTGATATTGCAAATGGCAGGGGTGGAGTTGTACCAGGAGCCCATCGCTGCTGTCTCCTCATGGGCAATTTAAAACACTCACCCTGGAAACAGAGCCTCAATTTCCCTTTCTACAGAACAGGTTATGTTCTAGTTCACTAATACTATCAGAGCTTCAGTGCAGGTTTCACTAGTTTCATGTTTTCCTTCTCCTCGGCTCCAAAACACCAACACCAAACACCTAATTTGTTCATTTCTTCACAGCAAAGGAAGCAGAACTGCTGTTAAATCCCCTCCCCTTACCAAGTTCAATGCTCTGGACACAATCAATGAGACACAACGTACATTGCAGAAACTCTTCTTTCTGATGCTAATTTTACTATGTTTGTTGCACAAGAGTTCTTTTTTTTTTTTTTTTAGTAGCTTGGAGAGATCTGCATGAACTGGTGAATATTAGAAGAAGCAGCGCTAATAACCAAAGGACACTACATAATACACAAATAGAGCCAATCAAAACGAAAAAATCCAGCCCACCCTATGAGGACTAGACTGTGTAAGTTTGTAGTGCTGCACAACCAGCCAAAGAAAGATGGCTCTCAACAAGATGCTCTTCGCATTAGATCTCTATCCAGAAAATTAGTAATATTAATGCTTTTTTTTCTTACGTTTAGATCATACCCTTGTTCTCTCCACCTATGTGTAATAGTAATGGTTATGAAAATACTACAAAAACTTTATTTTAGAAAGAAAAGCACAGTACTAAATGCCTCTTAAGGAACAAATAACCACTTCAATGACGTTTGAAAAGCCCCATTAAACCAGAATTCAACATTTTGGGGTGATAGGTGGAAGTTGGTGCTCCAATCCGATGCTCAGTGGCTAGGCTTAACAGAAAGTGCTTATCAGTAACCTCCAGTAAGTCAGCTGATGAAACTTCCAGTTAGGGCAGAAGTTTAACTGTCTGGGGAAGTGAAACAATTAAACACAAGGAACTCTAGGCTGCAACCAGGAACGAGGAACCTGGTGCAAATTTATGCCACTGGTGTTTTAGAATTCTTCTGTCTTACAGCGGCATCTCTCCTATCCTGGGCATTAAAAGAGATCTGAAACTTCAGCTTCTGCAAAGACAAACTGTGCAGCCACGTGGCTCCACTACAGCTTACGCTGGTATTGATACAAGCTGTCCCCTCCGTACACCTCCCCTCCCCTACAGCCTCCAGAAAAGACGAAACAGTAGCTGAGATTAAGACTCACAGGTACAACTCAGAGAGCAGCAGCAGGAAGGTTTCTTACTTCTTTCCATACACTTTGCTTCCTTCTCTCACAGCATCATTCATTCACACCAGCACAGCCATGAGGACGGCCAGAACTGGCGATCGCTCCTTTTGATCTGCTCTAGCCCACCCACAACAAACCAGTAGCAGCTAAAGTCTTGCAGACATCCCACTCCAGACTCCTGATATGCCAAGTGTACACCTTCCCCAAGAAAAATCTTCATATAATTGTTGAGATCCTTGCAAGTCGTACCCTCCCCGTCCCAATAGGAGAATCTCTAAAATAATTCTTGCCAAGAAGTGAGGAACAGGCACACAGAGTTCAGGCATCACCTCCAGAAATAAATGAGAGAAACACAGCAAGAAATCCTTTCCTAACAACCTTCAGACAAAGCAGAAGCACAGAGCACAGGATAAATGATGCGCACAAGCGTATGCAGAGGGGCGCGGTACCTCAGCACCACTTTCAGGAGACTGGGGACAGAACCGTTCAAGACAGATTTTGTAAGTCGTGTCACCAACATGCCAGGCCATGCTACAGAAACTTGGCAATCATCTTTCTGGAGGGGTGCCACCTTTGTTCATTAATCGTCAAAAAAAGAAAGTAAAATCTCCACAAATTTCAGCTGTAATGAAACCATAAGAAAGACAAATAGGATGCAACTGCGGCAGAGGTGACCACTTAGATTGATACGGAGCCTGAATACCACCTTGTCTGTACCTCCCAAGGGAGACTGACACTGAGGTTTAATGACAAAAACTGGAATGCCCAACCCTAACCACAGCTCTAATGATCCTAACGTGAAGATGCCATTCTACAGCCAGCAGCATTCCATGTTTGGTGCCACGAGGAAATGTATCCAGCCACTATTGCCACAGCTCTTCCCCACTTCTGACCTGGAAAGTCAGAAGGCCTAAGGGTAACATGAGCACTGCAAGGCACATTCCACAACCTGTGTCCAAAAAGAATAAGACAAGCTTTTGTTGAGCACAGGCCTCGTCTGTCCGCGAGAGAACTGCGCTGCTCGGTCGCAGCTGCCAAGCTTCAGTGTGGGATGATTTTCCTCCTCCAGTAGTCTGTGCAAATTCAGGCAGAACACTTTCAAACCAGACAGGAGAAACTGTACCACCAGCACCCAACAATGTACTCTAAGGGCCAGAAATACTGATTTTTCTGCTTTTACGTATATCACACACATACACAGCTATGTATGTATGTATGCATACGAATAAAGAAATAAAAGTCTAAACTTAGTGTGAGTTAAGTAACTATAAGAGTTGATGTTCAAGACAAAAATCCAATTTAACACCCATCTGTCAAGATGAACCTGTCTCGGCCATATCCAAGGCTCGGTGTTGGAAACGACAACAGAAACAACATCAAATTCTCAGTGTCATTAGTACCTCCAGTGAATGGCATTTCCATTTGGCACCCATCGAGAGCAGTGTGTGAGAAACCCGTTCTTCCACAGTTCAGGACCTTGGAAACCTGCCACCCACCTCTCAGGGGAAGGACAGGGGCAGGTACAGCACCTCACTCTTACCATCACATAAAGAAGAACAGACAGGCTTTCTCCTACACCTTGAGCTTTCCCACACTCACCAAACAGCTACAGAAACACTTCCGTATGAGAGAAAATAAGTAACATTATTTGCTCAAAGAAAATCTGACGAGAGTCATTCGTCTTGGAGATGTATAGAAAGCGGCTGAAGCTGCTTCGAAGTAACTGTGATGCACTCGATCTGCCAAATGAAAAATGTGACGCTTACAAACATCAATCTGATCTTCCTTTTCCTTTTAATTTAAAGGGAATTTTCCTTCCAGTGAATTTAAAATTAGCACTATCATAAGAATCTCATCCACCAACAGACTGCAGCTGAATAGTACTCTGAGATCAAGTGTGAAAGGAATAAGAGGAGTTGCTACACACCATCCCCACTGAATTATTCATTTAAATAAACAAGATAACTAGATTATAATCTCAGAACTCCCAAACACATTAATTCTTTACATACCATACAAATACTGAGGAGTAAGCACTGCTGTTCAATTTCAGGTTTTATTCAAAAAGAATAATTATTTGAATCTTACTTAAGAGTTCAACATCAGTATGACATTCTAAGTTGTCCAACTAGAAAAATCACTGCCACATCCCAACATACATGCCTCTTCTTTACTAATAAATTATGATGTATGAGATGAATTCTGATTTTCTCACAACTGAAGTATGTTGAAAAATTATTCTAAAAATATCTACAAAACAGGTATTCCAATAATACCTTGTATTGTCATGTGTTGTGTTTCAACAATTTCCATCTAGTTTATTATTCAAGTCTGACATGTCAAAAATGGTGTCAAGGTTAAAACTCTGACTATGGAAGTTAATTTAAGTATTGGTAATTAAACGTTCATGATTTGATGTCCAGAAATCAAACTTCCATCTACCTTAAACTTTCCTGGAGAACCAAAACTGCAAATTGTTATTTTCAAGAATAGAACAGAAGCTACTGATTAGCCAAACTGGAATGCTAGAAAAAAATAAATTAGACCATGAGAAGAGAATAGGGTTGCATGACTGAAATACACCTTTGTATTTCACCACAAGCATGCCCAGCTGGAAGTACTGAAAAAATGTCACAATTCACAGACCTCTCAACTCAAAAAAAAAAATTTGTATTAACAAACTAGCTCATTTCCAAAACAACATTCCAAGTAAATGTAAACTGAAACTCATTAACTTATGAAATACCACAATAAACCATTTTAAAAGGACACTAGCAAAGTTTGTCTCAAAATTCTTTATTTTTCTGATGTGTACCTGTTAATACATGTTCCTCCGTCTATACATTTTTTAAGCTCCCCTCAAAGCAAGAGCTTAGTGACCCCAAAAATCATGCAGAGATACAAACAAGACAGTTTAGTCTTTCAACAGAACTCTGTCAATAGTATTTTAATTAAATACATGTAAGTCCTTTAAAATAACGATTTTCCTTCCCTCCAAGTAATTTATGTCCTTTTTCTGGTATTAGCTCAGTTACCAAAAGAAACAGGAGCTGATGAGAGTACACACACTGTCAGGTCTGTGTGTCCCTCCCTAATAAATTCTGAGCGGCTGGGCAAACGCACCATGACAGAGAAAAGATGACCAACACAGACACTTCCCACAGAATTACTTCACCTATTTTACCAAACAGAAGAGACGCTTCTCAGTGAGGGTGACGGAACACTGGAACAGGCTGCCCAGAGAGGCTGTGGAGTCTCCTTCTCTGGAGACATTCAAAACCTGCCTGGACACGTTCCTGTGTGGCATAGTCTAGGCATTCCTGCTCTGGCAGGGGGATTGGACTTGATGATCTTTCGAGGTCCCTTCCAATCCCTAACATTCTATGATTCTATGATTCTATGATCCCTGTCCATCCCTCCCAAAGCAGAGCTGCCACTGAGGGAAAGACAGTGATCCGTGGAGTCCGGCAGCTTTCCTGCAGGGACTGGTGCAGCCCCACAGCAGCCGCCTGGCCAGGAGGAGCTGGAAATCCCCCGCAGCCCCTGTTCAGAGCCCGGGTGTGGTGCTCCCAGGCTGGGCGAGGAGGAAGAGCTGGGATTTCAGCGGTGGAAGGACACACAACACAAATCCACAGGAAGGCAGGCTTCAGCGGAGTTTGTGGGGGTTTTTATCCCCACAGACAAACTCTGTTTTCCAATGCTGATAACACAGACAGAAAGAACCCACAACCCCCAGGACTACAAGCTACAACTGAAGTTTAAGAATCAGACGCCCTTTTGTACATTTTCCTCCCTAGCAACTGAAGCAGCGGAGGCAAAGAGCAGTAATTAACCTCTAGGTCTGCCCCTGTAGTTTCACGTTATCACTGGAAACACGATGAAAAGATCAGACTGGTTAGCAGTTTCCTGATCTTTTAGCTACTTCACCTGGCAACAACACAGAAACAATTAACGAGGGCTGTTTCTACGGGCTTTGTTGCACTGCAGATAATTGTGCAAAAATAGTACGACTCAAATGGCAACGGCCTAAAACCAGATGCTGGACTTTTCCTATTTCCCTCCTGCCCTGTCCCTTAAAATCTCATACACGAAAGTACTGAAACACGCGTTTAGAATTATAGTTACGTAGCAGATTTTACCAGGCCTGAACCCAGGGCTTCAATCATGGGATTTCATCATCATGTGTTGCTCTGTCTTAAGTAAAGCAAAGGCAGTCACAGCCGAGGGGCAAGGAACAGTTTCTCGCAGCTGCCAGGCTTCAGGCTGAAAGTCGCTGCCCCCACGAAGCACCTCGGCACCTTCACGAGCGCTGCGCCTGCAGCAACGTCAGACACCCCGGCCCTGACCACCGCTGCCGCTTGCCCCTGCTCCCTTCCCGGCACTAACAAATAAATTTGTTAGCACTCCCTCATTTGCTTCAGGTCTTCTCAGAAACCAGGAGGAGGTATGTGTCGCTCAGTCCAAATTCCCAGATGGCTTCTTTCGACCTTCATCCATATTACGTGTAGAAAGAAACCCAGGTTTTGTTAAAAGGTCTGGATCTCTTTTGCCATGAGGCTACCCGAGTGCTTCAAGCTGCAAACCTGAAGATATACCCAAATCCCTACCTTTAAATTAACGTCCATGTTGTTTTTGTTCAGTGAGAGACCCTAAAAAGAACATCCAACAACTTAAGGATGTTTCTGCAACCCAAACAAAAATATGCTATAACAATTCTTAGATGAGGAACAGAGAAATCTGAAAAAGCCTCCCAATTCTAGCTAAAAATAAAACAAATATTTTATTTAGAAGTATATGGGCTTTTGAAGTCTTCAGAGTTTGCCAAACTATTCAATTTCTCGTACTCAGTCACAGAGATAAAAACTCATCAGGGCTGAGATGATCACAGGAAGAACCTGGCACAGGCTGCTCTCTTTCATATGCCCTCATGTTTTTTCTGCCAAAAATAAATACATCTGATCACAAATGCTAACTACTATACATTTTTCATTTAAAGGCAACGACCTTCCCTGCTCCAGTGTGCCATACAACATTTTATTATCGCTGCGTAGTACCAAATAGGTGTAACTAGTTAGCACTACCAGAGCTAATAATTCTGTTTGACCATTTGGATCCGTTTGACCCGACGGAGCTCCTGTTGGCTGCATGAAATACTCTGAAGGTTACCGATACATAGTTCTGGCACTAATCACCAGGAAAGTGAAAATCCACAAAGCGCAGAGATGCAACCTAATCTCTAGTGAAAAAGATAAAACCAGCAGCACGGGAGCACAGCGTGCACGTGTGCAAGACTATCCCCCAGCAACTGCCTGGCATAGACACGGTTTTTTTTTGGTTTCCACTACTCCGAAAGTGAACTTCAGTTATTTCACTGCTAACACAAACTCCTGAAATGCAGCCAGTAAATTACAGTTTCATGGTGCATAAACCTCAGGCAAGAATACTGTAAAATATTTTTACTACGCAAATAATTATATCACTTTCATCAAGTGACCCCACTGCTGAAGACTATACTACTAATAATAAACAGCAAGAGAAGCAAGTATAGAATAAATCTATCTGAAAATCAAATTTGTTTGATGCCCGTTCCTCCTGAGTTATTTTAGAATATCAAAACCTCAAAAATACTCATGTAAGCATTCTAATAAAAATACTTAGAGAAAACTCATTAACGTCATTATTATGTTTAAGGTTTATATTTCAGGCCAATGTTACACCCTACAAACTTCAGAACTGCTAAGACTGTGCATGCAGAAGGAACAACTGGATATTTTCATCAACCAGACAAATGGCTTTGTAATAGAAACAAAACTATTCTTTCAATTCAACAGAAAAACATACTGTCAAAAGCCATTCTCACGCGTTATTTTTCCATAAAGAACACGCTGTGTGCCCATAATGCACAAAAGCAATTCCTATGATCCTTGAAGTAACTGTTCAACCGAGAAAATTCAACTGATTTTTTTACTGCCAAATTTAGTTTCTCAAACAGTGGACAGAGTAAACAATGAATGACTACCTTTTTTTCAGTTACAATACTCCAATAAGCCATATCCACATCCATGAGCATAAAAGCAAAACACCTGCATTTATTTATTTATATGAATTTACCTAGATACATATTTACACTTGCAAAGTACCTCCTTTTACTTTAATAGCTCAAAACATGATCTTGGCTCAAAGGCATTTGCCATGCTCATTCGTAAAGAGTCAAAGCGCATGCTTAAAAATTGAGAGCACCTGTATTTTCTTAACTAAATATGATGCTGAACAGTATACAATTGAGAGCTCTCTTTCTAATGTAAAGTAATTAAGAAATCTTTTTCAACAGAGCAAGGGTAATGTAACAGATTCTTCTTTCTCACCCACTCTAGCACACTGCAATCCAATCAATTTTAGTGGGTTTTTTTTTTTTAAAAAACTCCAGAAAGGTCCTCAACTTGTATTTTTAGATTTTATCCTCAAAGTGCTTCTCTACAGTGTCCTTACATAACCAACCAGTGGTTGAGCTCATAAATTAACCTGATTAATGTACTTGCTCTGATTATTTACTTTAGACTTTCTTGAAAACTCATGATACTGCCAGTGAAAAAATTACACTTGTACCAAGTAACTTCAGAGTACCATATTTTGTATCACCATATACAGGCTCTTATTTCAATTCTGGTATTTGTCAGAGAAGTACCACACCAGCAACCACACATTTTTAAAATTCCAGTTCAACAACAACTGATAAAACAGTTTGTATCATTGACATTGTAGCATAAACATATTCTGCTCATTCGTATGTCTTTCATTTTCCTTTCATTTGAACAAAGCGGAAAAAAAAAGAGAGAAAAATCTATCTTTTAAATTTACGCAGCTCAACTGACAGATTAACAATGTAGAACAGTTGGAAAAAAAAAAGATTTTATCAAAATAGAAGGGGTTTACAGCAACAAGTAAATTCTTACACAAGTACTGAGATAAAATCAGCTTCTGTATATAAAACAACTTAAGTCAAATTGAGTTTCACTACTGAGTAAGATAAATTCGTTTTCTAAAATCAGCCCCAAAGTATTGATCATTACAGGAACAGGACAGGGTTTAGAGAAAACTGTTCAAATTTAATTCCCAGTATTCACTTTCTCCACAAGCTGTTTTGGCTCAGTGTTTCAGTGCTATTTTAATTTTTTTAGATATCTCTTCAAAAATAAGTTTGAAAATGACTTCTACTTAAACACAAGCAATCGGAAAGTAAAATTTTGCTACAAGGCCCTTTCGATCACTTCATTTCCTTATTTCTATAAAACAACTTTTCAATAAAAGGCAGAAATATAAAGACAATTCAGGATAAGCTTCCATTACATTTCCTCACATTATGTTGAGCCATACACCTACTTTTCTCCTGAAGGCTCAGGAAGAGAAAAGGAAAGGGAAAGATCTGGCCATCTATATAATAAAAGAAAAATCCTTGCTGAGTTTTGGTTGGCTCACAACATTTATTTTTGGTCCGCTGAGATACTATTAAAGAAAACCAAAAGATTAAGTAAGTACCCACAGTTCAGAATAATTATTGCTTTGTATTAATGCAAAAAGTTGCAAAGGAAAACACAACTAACTTCAGAGAGCAGCAGTCCCACGACTACCAGTTGAAACCACCTTGCAGAAGCCAGGTTATTCAATGCCATATAAAGACATACCTTTTTATCATACACATCTTGCCAGTTTACTCCAGCAAAGAAACTATGACGCATAATTTCTTTTGCATCATCTGGGCCTCCACCAAGCCTAAAGAGAGTGGGGAGGAAAAAAACATATTAAACAAGCATTACTCTTAAAAGGAGATTAAGTGAATGCAACGGTTGGAAAAGGGCTAATTTGTTTTCAACTACCTTGGAACAATTCTCACCCATTGAAGATATAATTTGCACCTGTTTGACATGAATTCAGGTGATCTCAAGAGAAAATGTGATAGTAGAAGTTTCCATGCCATGGTCTACTCTATTTGATTATTCCCGCTACAGTATTCACTACTGTCCATGCTGAGCTTTTTTAATAATTCATTCATTTAAAGTTTCTTTTTCTTGAAAGATCAACTAACGTTCTGGCACTAATAAAAACCAAAACCAACCCAACAATGCTGACATAAAATTTTGCCAAGGAGGTGCCAGCCACTGAATCCGTAATGACTCACACATCAGTTTTATACAGTGTTCACTGCTGTTGCATCTGGGTGCTGTAACAATTAACCAATTACCATAAAATAGTCTCAATCTGAGTCAATTAGTATAAATTAATAAATTGTAGGCCTGCTGAGAAGGTTATTTAAAGGCCATTGTAAATAACCACACTATTCACTGTGGCCCATAGCTTGCCAACATCAGGCTCTGTCTGGTAAATCATCTTAGGAAGTGAATTCCACCTACTTCGGGTGAACTTGCCCAAGGTGATCTGAGCTCAGGGAAGTGGTCACTGCTGCCAAAAGAGCAGGGTCCCACCCCTGCCCATCCCTCTCCCCTCTCACTCACATCATTCCCACCGATGCCTGTGAGGTGAGTCAGCTCACTAACCTGGAAGAAATCTAAACCCACAATGAGAAAATGAGACAGAACTGGCCATTTTTTGTCAAATTCAACTCAAGAAATTTAGTGAGCAACGCTGAGCTGCTGCTGCTGTTGGTGAAGCAAGAGCCACACATCCAGTGAAGGGAAGTTCTGTCCCTTCAAGAGCACATGGACTTCCAGGAATGCTCATCTCTCACGTAACTTCTTCCTGAGGCTGCGTGCCCTGCTGGTCTGACAGAGAGAAGTTGCAACAGGGAAAAAAAGCCGGTCCTAACTGAACAAGCAGCCCATACGTGTTAAGTGTCAACAAGAAGAGTGACACAAGCACTCCGCATTTCATTAAAGGGAACTGCTAAACATATAAAGACAAATTTTAAAAGCAACCTTTTACATAAGATAAATTCCTCTCTAAAGCATTTATTGCAAGGAGCAATAATTCCCACAATCAAGAAAAAAAGAAATCTATATTGTTTATGCCCTGCTGCCAAATTACTGAAATATTCTGGACTACTGTTTGAATCTTGCAGTAACTGGGTGTAAAGTTATTCTCATTTCCAAGGTGTATTCCTCTTTGTTTCTCAACTACTCATTGTAAAATTCTCTCCTCCTCTGCAAAGCCTCCCAGTTAGCCTGCCATCTCCAGACTTCTCTCAATGTCTTCCCATCCAGCAGCTCAAAGAAAAGCTGAGTTGCAGTTAACCTCTGTCCTCTCCTCTATTTAGTATTAGCTAGCGCCAGAACTGGAATATGAATAAGCTTGTAAACATAAGTCTGTAATAAACATTAATGTCTATAAAGATTAATTACAAGGAAGTATCTTTTGAATACTAAAGGTTAATAGATTTGATGGGTCAGATTGTTTGAGGTTAAAACGCATTAGGAGTTACTACAGGAACATATTTCTACTCTGCTCTCTGTGTGTTAGGATGGGTGGTCCCAGTTTGCTTTCGCTGCACACAGTAAATGCGGTGAAGCTGGCATTGCTGGGCAGTAGCACGAGACCACTTGTGTCCTCCTGCCTGCGTGTGGGCAAATCCCTGGGAGAGACATGGCAACCAGCCCTGCCCTGAACACCAGCGAGCAATGTCCGCTATCGAAAACTCCTTGAGAAGAAACTGAGGGCAAAGGAGGACTAGAGTGGAAAGACAGACAGGAGAATGCTGCAGCCTTACAACATGCACAGAGACTCGCAAGAACAACAGAGGAGAAAAAGGGGGAAAAAAAGGACTTTACGGACAAATCTCACTGATCTACAGAGATTTGGTTTAGAACCACAGGGGATTGGGCCACTGGAAATTGGGTCTCTAGGTAGCAATCCCAGAGGGAAAAGCCCACCCCAAAAGGGCGCAGGCAGCAGCTGGGTGATACTTGCTTTCAAACCACTGTGTTTAAATTTCACACAGTAAATTTATTCTTTGACAAGTTACTAGCTGACATGGTCTACTACGTATAAAATTTAGCTGTTGCTGCCTATACATGCCTTCTGGCCTGATCACTTCCAAGAAGTGCTGTCGTCCCCGTGAGACACTATAGGCAACTCAAGGCTAAGTCATACTCTGAAAAACAGTTGGGAGCTTTCCCTTTGTCCCAGTACACAATCTAAACTTGAAAAGATACCTTCTTCCACATGCTTCATGTTCTTTTGCTTGTTAAGCTCACTTTGTATAGCACTGCTGTATTGGAAAAGTGGAAATCTGAGACTGTATGGCTGCCCATGGCCCCTCCTGTGACTGACAGGTCCTTTATCCAGGAAGACCACGCATCACTGGTCTATTTTTCCATTACCAAGTATAATTAGAGGTATACCCTAGCACTTACCTCTTATTTGGATCCTTTATCAGTAGGCCTGATAGTAATGATTTTGCATCTGCAGACAGAGTTCGAGGAAATTTTATGTCCTCCATTAGTATCAGTTCAAATAATTTCTCATGATCCTGGTTGTAGAAGGGTAATCTTCCACACATCATTTCATACATGACAACTCCTAATCCCCACCAGTCCACTGCACGACCGTAATCATTATCTTCCAATACCTAAAACAGAAACCAAAGCCAGCTGTAAGACAGGTATTATTTCTGACATGATCATTTCAGTCTATTTGATGGATCTAGGAATGTGCTTCCAAATGTTTATTTTCAGAGTGCTACAAGGACTTCCAGACCCTGGAGCAACACATGTGACTGCAGCACGGACTCGCACACCTGAGCTCACCGAAACTCCAGCCATACCCGGGACAGTTCTGCTAAAAGGGAAATACAAAAGTTGAGAATGACCTGCTCAAAATGATCACAACTGCATTTTCCATTTTCCTATGTCCTTTACCCTCTCAGTTACAGTGTGTGCAGCTTTAGGAAGAAGACGCTGCCTGCGGGCACTACTGCCTTGGTTAGCATCCTCCTGGGAGAAGTAAAACATCTCCTTGCTCAGTCACTTCCTCTCACCTTACCCCACAGGTAAGAATAAAGCCTCAGATTTAGAAAAGAAAATCTGGTGATGTGCAGTAAAGCCATCGCGGTTTAATAAATAAGGGAACCTCTAACAGATCAGCAGTAACCTTTCTGAATGAGCACATCATCTTGTGGTTGTCTGAACAGTGTAAGGTGAGTTCCGATGATTTCGTCTGAAGCAAGGGCAGGCACAGTCCTCACTCATCTGGGGACACTGAGTGGCCATGACTGCGGCATCAAAGACAGGCCCTACCCTGCCCTTGTCCTACCAAGGGGTGCTGAGCTTCTTCATCTGCCTCTCCTTTTTCTCCTCCAGTAGATCCGACCCTGCTCTGAAGTACCCAGGACATGCTATCAGCAGACACAAAATGCAATCTGATCCGGTACGGCAATTTTGACAACCTTGCAGTAATTAATACATTTATATTCTTAGTTTTCACTGTCCTTAAGGATTAGTGAATGATGAAAAGAAGTGTATCAAAAATCCCTCTTGTGTATGTAAGTCTAAAAAATCATAAATATTAACACATTAACACATACTATTTACAACTGTGCCAAAACACACAGACTCGTTACACCATTGATATTTCCAAATAGAGGGTGAAATTTTGGAAAGTGTAAAATACAACAAATTATCTGAATAAGTACATATGACAAAACTAACTAAAATAACTCTCGCATTTTAAAATTAATTAAATGTTTTATGAGTTTGAGCATATTGCAAGCTATTTGCTGAAAAACTGTATAGGAAATCTGTGACGCTTGTCTTTAAATCACTGTTTCTTCTGCCACAAAATAAAAGCGCTACATACTTTTCTAGAACATCTAGTAACACACTTACTGTTTCTCCTATTTGTACAGTTAGCTACTGCATTACTAGTAAAATATATAAAATTGCTAGGCAGTGGTAGATTCTTTTTATAAGTGGGCTAAGGCGTGGTTTGCGTGTGTGATTTTTCTGAACAAGGCAAATCACATGGCCATAGCTAAAGCAAACTGTATCTGGGGCTTTACCTAATTTATGCAGGACTTTACCTAATAATAATAAAAAAGTATGAGCAACCTTTTGCTGCATTCCCACAACAGCAACAAAACAGTGGCACAAAGAAAGAGCCAAATGTGATTTTTAACCTCTTTTTACATAAAATCATAAAAAAGCATAAAAGCTGGATTAACTGCCTCCCGAACCCGCATATCACCAGCCGGGTTCTCATCCCCAGCTGGCAAAACTGGCAACTCTTTATTTTTGTTTAAATACCTGGTTTACAGCCAGTCAGACAAGCAAGAGCATCAAAAGGGTTTCATTTAGGCAAAACGAAAACAGCCTGAAAAAAAACCTAAGTAAGGTTAAATGCATCTCAACTTATTTTAATATAAATGTAATAAAATTGTGCACAATGCATTCACAGTAAATACACACAATTATTTTCTTTAAGCCATTTTTGCTCCTCGTGGTGTTAAGAAACTCCAGGATTTGTAGACTGTGACAAATCAATAGAAGTGGAGCCCAGCAGCTCCTAAAACCAAATCCATACAATTAGGGCAGGCAGGAGAACATGTCTATACACACTGCCCTGGCATTACAGAATCCTTTCCAAACAATTCTTGGATTTGAGGGATTTGTTTTTAATTACACTGAACATAGGTCAAGGAAGCTTCAACTCAGTGCTAAAATGAACATGACATAGAGCTGCAGGCTTTCTACCTATGAATAATTCATTCTTTTGCCTACTGTGTGAGGTGGATACCTGTTTTTAGAAATGGCTCCTTTGGTTGTGAGGACTGACACTGCTGCCCTCCAGTACTTGTGGGGTATCCTTGTATACGTGGGGTACCCGCCTAAGCACCTGGCCAGGCACAGACACCGTGATCTCTTGGACTTTGTATGCTGCCTTTAAAAACCACCTCCATCACCTCCAGTCAATCCTGGTCCCCCTCTGTAAGGGCCCACAAATCTGTCTTCTAAGCAAATGCACCATCCTAACAATCCAGTCCCTTCGAGGAAAGGTAGCAGGCCCATCAAAACAAACACAAAAGGCACAAGCTCAATGACTGTGGTATCTGTTGTAAAGTAATATATTAATATTTTCTAGGAGGTTCACATAGGAGGATCACATGGAACTCATAAGCTACAGAAAGCGCAACTACACTGGGTACATACCACTGCCAGGTGTGTTTTCATGAAATAAAGTTGAAGTTACGTGCTTTCTTCCACAAAATTTTGTCATTCAGATATATGACTTCCCTTCCTTCACTTGCTTCACACACATGAGGTGCCAAAATCCCAAGTAACCTTATGAAGATCTAGGTGAGGTTTTAAGTGATGAGAGCTTCAGCACAATGTTAACTTCAGTGTGTGGATATTTACAGTCGCTCATCCCTGTTTTATAACCTCGCATCATCACTGCACCCAAGTGACTTCCCAGTGTCAAGTAAAGCAGCAGGTGGGCTAACCACTGTTCAGTCTGGATGAGACCATAGATTATTGGAGATAAAACTCAAAAAAATGACCATAATTTTTATTACTTGAGGGAATCTCACTCCATTTGGTTTTAGGGCTGGTTCTTTCAGAGGCAATGCCAGCCTAACTCACACTCTTGTTTCTGTTCCGTCACCGGAGCTTCCCTTACCTTGCCTGAGTTATTTTTCATCTGAATCAAGATTTTTGGCTTAAGCCACTCAGTTGCTCTACAAACAGCTGCAGCAGCACAAGCAATAACACCAGGGCAGGCAGCATCGGATGCAGAATTTCTGCAGAAAGAAACGCCTGTCGAACTCTGCCCACAGAAGTTACCCCGACCTGCCAGTTACTCCTGCACGCAGAGAGCTGCAACAGCTCACTTAATGGGAAGATCAAGAGCCTGATACTCTTCCCAACCTGCACTTCTCTAAAGCACTTCAGCAGTCTAACAGGGTTCCAGAGCTGGCGTCAACTCATCGCTGCACTGACACCACCGCAGTTCGTACAGGCGTTGGTGCTTCTCTAAAACTTACAGCCACGTCTGTGCTGAGAGGACTCAGCCTGGGTTACACGGATGCTTTACAAAAAGCTGCAGAAGTGCTATAGAAGTTTGCGGTTTTCCAGTCTTAGGTAAATACACAAAAGGTTAAGTAACATACTTTCTAATGTTTCTAAGCAAGAAACATTAGCCAGGCATCTGCTTCCAGGCATCTGCAAGTGCTTCAGTGCTTTTTATGGATGTTTTAGAGGCACTGGACAATATTACAGTTTCAGCTAAGGGAAAGCTATCTATTTATTTACCTTAAAACTTTCATTTGTACTGTGGTCAAAAGGCAACTCAACTCTTTTTTATATTTGCTGGGATAGCAGGAATAGCCAACTGCAGCAAGGGAAAACAGTATTTGTTACTGAGTCCACCGTCTCTGCACACTTGAGGGTTTCAGGGGAGCACGATCAGCAATGACCACACGTGCAATGGCACAACAGAACAGTGCTTCATACAGGAAGCAAAGACCATCAAAGCCTACACGCAAAATGAAAAATTCAGTTCACAGCCTGAACTTAGTCTTTGTCATGACTAAGACAATACAAACACACTGCAGGGCTGCTAAAATCACAGTAATTCAATTGTATTTGCCCCTCACATACAACAATTCATTTTGCTGACAAGTAACTACAGATAAGAACTATTCTTGTATTTGCATTTATTGACAAAAACAAAAAAAAAGCAATCTTCTAACACTACTCCCCACTGTTGAAAAATCCCGTGTGATGGACTTAAAAATATTAATAAAAATCGTTAGTATCACTAGAAGTTTTCTCTTTCCCAGAAAACAACATCCATTAAAAAGACTTCCTCCTCTACTTCACCAGTGGTTATAGAATTTAATCTTCAGGTTTACCAGTCAGTACATCTCCAGGTGTCCGTTACTTTAGGTACATCACTCTTTTAAGAGCCCACCATACAGTCCACAGAATTTGATGATGTCTATTTAATTTTTATGGTGAAAAACAGTTAAAAGACATCTTTTATTATCTATATTTCTTCTGTACTTAGAGCCGCAAGTTTTTTTGGGAGGCAGCAGCTTGAGACACATCTGCAGACTCTTATTTACAAGGGCTTGGGGCAGACTTAGGAAGCCAGGAATTAAATGAGTCAGCCAAAGAGAAGCTGATACAAACACATGCAATGCTTTTACAACATTCTGGGAAAATAAATTTTTTGAGGTTAGCCATCACTGTAGCAGGTGAAGTCTGTGACCATCTTATGTCCATCACGTGTTTCCCCCTGCCTTCAGAGAAACTAGGATACTCTGATAGTTTATTAGTCACAGAACACTGGACAGGGTGCCATTGCCTTGGACACAAAATGAGCTGCCTGTAGAAAATCCCTTAATTCTGTTTTTAATGCGTTATCTTGGAACAAAACAGCCCCGATGAACAGATTCTAGAAGATTTTTGATTACACAGCAGAAATTCCCACAACCAAGAAATGTCCTTCCCACAGCCCTCCACGTGGTAGGTAGCTGCCGCAACCTGTGGACTCTGCAGACACAGACAAGTTTAACAATAACCTTGAGCATGAAGGCTTTGCACAATTCATTGTCAATCTTCTACAAAAAGTTATCACCACTGGGTTTTATCTTTGAAAGAACAATATGAAATACTGGTTTCATACTTTGTGCTACATAACCAAGGTAACTAACTTATTGGAAAAGCAATCACAGTTTTGTCCTAGTTATGGTTTTCTCTTAATACCTTAGATACAGACTTTCTGATAGGACATTACAAATAGCTTGTTGCTCAATCAATAATTTTTACAGAACAGATGGGAAAATATTTAAACATCTAAACAAACTGTCTGCACACCTATGTTGTGAAAGAAAACTGAGAACTTTGGATACACCAATGTACTGCTAACTTAAGGGGAAAAAACTGTTCTCAATTAACCTTATGGTTCAGGTGGAGTGTATGTTCCCTAAGCATTCCTGGTAGCCCTTCACACATTTTTATTGCTACAGTTGTTGGTCCGTTAACAAATACTCACCCACATATTATTCAACCAAAATGAAAAAGTGCATTTGATAGAACTTTCTATCAATTGTGGTAACAACTATAACAATGAGAAACTTTATAATCTAACATTCATGAACAAAGGTAATACACATTTCTCTAGAGAAACAGACTTTTATCCAACTGTATGAAAATCCTTCCTGCAGAAAGAGATGTTTGCCAAGTATTGTACAAATTTAGTTACTATAACTGTATCTTGGTATGAACAGTGAAAGCATTGCTGCGCCAATAGTAAAAAAACACTGGAATGAATACTCATTGCTTTTATTATACAGAGCTAAAAAGACAAAACATCAATATTATAGATACCCTGGGAAACAGATACCTGAGAATTCAGTCAAGGAAGAAAGTTTTCTATCAGTCCTCCAATTTTCTACTGCTCTAATTTTTGCAGGAACTTTTTCTCTATTTTGTATCTGGCTTGCTCTGCTGTTTTACTTCTGGTCCTAAAGCAGACTGTCATTCAATGAAAAAAAAACGACCAACAACGAAACAAAATCCCCCAGAAAGTTAAAATAACTGATCTAGAATTAACAGACGCCTTTCATAGAAGGTGGCAAGTAAAATCAAAAGATGATCTCAGTCTACAAAAAGATGCCACTTGTCTCCCATGGCTCTACCAACTCTCTCACTGGAGGAAAAACTGCAGACCTGTTCCTGTCTGTGTTAGTCGTCACTGCACTGGCAGTAGCCTCCATAACATACGCTGCCGTAAGGTGCAAGATGCGTGAGAAGTAATAAACAGTGATAATGCTGCGATACTTCTTTCTGGTTGCTCATTCCTCCTGAAATTATTTTGAATTTTTACCATGTTAAACAGTATTTGTTCAGCTTTTGTTTATGCTTCATTACTCTCAGAAAACCTACAGGTTTCTACTGAGATGGAAATAATGTTTGCATTGATTAAATGGAAGCTAATGAAAAAAAAAGCTTCAAGCACATTATCGAGACAGTCTTTGTAAGAATTGTCATATTTGTTTGCTTTGAAAAAAATGCAATTTTCTTTAGAAAACTGCTCTCTCCTTTAAAGTTTTGGTTTTAATACAACAGTTTATTTATGGGCAATGAAGAGATAAACTGTTTTCTAGTTTTTTGTTCATTTCATTTTATTAGTTTTTGCATATTTGTTACATCTTTCCCCTTGACAAGTCTGATACTGCACGTGGACAATTAGATTTTGCGTCTGGTGAAATTAAGCAGACTGCATGAAAATTCAAATTCTTGGTTATCTGGCTTCAGGAACAAGTCTAACTCTTGTGCTAATTTATCTGTTGTTGCAGGAACTCTGCTATACACGTAGGTGAGCGATGCTTTCACACCCTCATCTAAATGCTTCCCATCTTTTGATCTTGATACCAGTTATTGCCTGTAAACGATGTTCTGCTCTGGATACCCTGTCCTGTCCACATTCCATCGTGGTCATCTCAGGGCCTCGCAGGCTAATGGCAAGCCAACAAAAATATCCCAATTCAAGTCATTAGTATTTTTGACGACTTAGGAGAATTGCACAATGTGGCACATAAATGATAACAAATCAGAAAAAGGATCACATCTGAATTTTCATGAGGCACTCACATTTCAAGATAAAACAATTTCCATTCCTTTTCAATGTAAAAAAAAAAATAATTTGGTACTCAGAATTCCAGTATAAATAGAAAATTCCATACGGTGAAATCTCCCAGAAATCAAGAAGGGAAAATATTTTCAGGCATGGATGCTATTCCTCCTCACGCCCCTCCTGCTAGTCCTCAGCCAGAAATACAATGCAGCCAGACACACAATAGAGAGCTGTTTGAAAGCACACACCAATATTAAACCACAGGAAAAATAAATTCTATTGTGCCTCTGCTCAGGATCAGATTATGCATTAAGCATCTAGGTAAATAGAGAGCAAACGAACTTGAACTATCTTTTTGAAGCCAAAACAAAACCAGTGAAGCAAAGCACAACAACATCACTACAGTGTTTGGGTACTGAGCAAATTAACTCCACTTTCAAGAAACCAAGTACAAGTTATCAGAAGTCGGGGCTTTTTGGTTTTAAGCAAAAGCCAGCCATCAAAAGCAAAGCATTCTGCCTCACCAGGAAGCAGTCATGTCTCATACTACACGTTAAGACAAACACCTACTCAAATGTAAAAAGAAAAAAATATTCAGGGCATCAGTGTTAGTAGAAGACTTAGCAATTAAATATTCATCAGAATAGATAATTCCTATTTTATGGAATAAAATAAATCTCATAATTTCAATTTTTTTAAAAGAAATATATTTTTTGTTTATATAACACAATAGGTATGAATGCTAAGACTCCATTAAACTAGTGCAAATGAATAAGCAAATCTCCAGTGCCCACAGTAAGGGAGGTCCTTGGATGTGGTGGCCTACACACAAAAGATGACTTTTTTTTGTTGATTATACCTTCTCTACTTAGCTTTGCGTTTGCTTATATAACAAAAAGGTAATGCTGCCTGTTAACAGATTAGCTCCAGTCACATGGGTTGCTCCATTATACACATAATCTATTTACAACTGTAGTAAGAGGGTTAAAATCTTACTTGCGACATCAGAAGAAAAATATAACCACAACCTGCAACACTGCCAGTGTGTCACATTAAAGAATGACCCTTTTTGACAGAATTCTTTGACCACAGAACATGACTAATTTGAATGCATCAATTTGAAAAGGAAGAAAGAATACAACTCCTGCCTTTCCAAGCTTCTGGCTGATAAAAACTAATGTTCTATCCTTGGACAGCACCATATAACATACTTTCTTAAATATACATTGAACCCTCGTAGTTCCATTTCCTTTTATCAGTAAAGTTTTTCTGGGTGTTTTTTTAATCTTCTTGGGGGGGGGGGCACTATTTTGTTCATTCTAACTCGGCGATCAAAGATTTTTTATTTTTACACTATTACAGAAGTGCATTTTTCTAGGTTTCCAAAACCACCTTATTCAACCTTCCCCATCTGTCACCATCTGCTTCTTTTTAGCATGTACTTTTTGTGTGATCACATAAGCATGTGAAAAATAACTAACATTCAGATGATTGTCTGCTGGTACATTTGAGGACTGGGCATAATAAAAGTGAACTGCCAAAACGTACTTAACACTTCTAATTTTGTTGGGTCTTGCATGTAAGCTACATTTGATTTTCAAACTGTTTTACAGTTGGAAAGTTGATCAGGTACTCTAACTCAACAGTAAAACTGAGACTACATAATTAGCTCAGCACTAAAAAGATTATATTCAAAGAGAGGAACAAAACCCAGAAATACATCCACACGAGTTCACACATTCATCTTGACTGAGTCTGTCTGCACAATCTTGCCCGAGGCACCGGATAAGATGCTACAAGCAGCCTACTTCTGGCCAGTCTCAGCCTGTGTCTTCTCTCTGAGCTGCCACAGGAGAAGGAAGAAAGGACTCTCGTCATTAGGAGAGCATATGAAGTGGCAGGGAAATGCCGGAGAGGCAAAGACCGAGGGTAGAAATGCATAGAAATGCAATGAAATTCCTTAACAACGCAGCAGACGGTGCTTCTCAGTGCAAAGTAGCTGGAAACTGTCACCAAGGCACAAAAGGTGAATGGTGGAGGGAGCTGTTTCCAGTGCTCTGTCATGCTTTAGCACAGCCTTCCTGCTTATAAATGCACTTCTTAATACAGCTTTTTCTGTGAAAAAATTACAAAATGGGTCTAAAGCTAGAGAAGTAAACTTACCTTTCACCCTCCAAAAATACATTAACCTCACTCTTAAGAGAAAATCATACACAAAATTCTCTCTGTCTTGCTAGAGCACCAGCACAGGCCTCTCAGGTGTTTAGTAAAACCACTAGGAACCAGAATACCAATATATTTCTAATAACACAGACAATTTGGTAGAGTGTCTCTCTACCCTTTCTCTACAAACAAGAATTAACAGAAGCAAAGGAAATAAAAAGCCAAATAACAACAGGAACTACCCTTTCCCCTAAATAAACCCAAAAAGTCATCAACAATCAATCCTCATTAATGCTCACCAGAGGCAATCAAATATGAGTGAGCACTTGCTCTCTGGAGCATGATGGAAGACCAAGCCCAACATAAAGTTTCTCTTCCAGTCTCTCTTCAGAGTATTGGCCCAACTTGTACAAGTTTTTACTGGTCTTGAAGCCTTGTGAATGCAAGTCTAGCAACATCCTAACAGCTGCTACCCCTTAAATTTGTGCCATTTTCCACAAATTCCCTTTTCCCCTATTTACCTTTTCCATCCAGTGGTTCTAGCGGTAGAAAATAATGGCACATATCTATTACTTATATAAAAGAATTTTAAAAAGCACATTACTTCAGTGCCTCATTTCTCTTTAAATTCAAATGAAATTTAAAGCAAAAGGAGATTAAAAGGAAACTGCATAAGCCGTGACAAAAATTACTCCATCCTTTAGTTTCTTTATATTCTAAACAACTGTCCAGCAAGCTCCTCTTCATTTTATGTTGCTCATCAATTTCTCCTGCCTTTTGTGCCTGTCTGTAAAACATTCTATTAGTTTATATTAAGAGAAAATTCACAAAATAGCATAACTGTCTTCAGTCCAAACTCTCTTTCCTGCCTTCCTCTGACACCACAATGATCTCTAATGTGACAGCTTCCTTTGAAGGATAACTATGGAAAACAGACTCATAACAAACAGTATCTTCCTCCTGAAAAACTACTGAGAAAGAGAAACTATAAAATATCATATACCTTTAAAAAGGCTGATACTGCAGATTCTCAAAACAGAGAGAAATATTAAGTATTACTACTACATTTACACACACCAGAAGAAAAAAAAATAGATTGCAAAAAAAATATTAATTTTACTGCAGATAATAAAGGGATTTAACTATTTCTCAGACAACCAAATTATTTCTCAAATTACTTTAAAATTTCACAAATAAAAAGTTACTTTCTTATTCTTCAATAACTGTGACCAAAATGTACATCTGTACCATAAACATATATAAGGCCTGCTATTTGACAGTGACAAATATTTTCCCCCTAGAGGACGTATTCATACCCTACCCTCTTTTATGCTTGGCACTTGGTAACTGTAAAACAAGCAGAGTCGCTGCTATTTTACTTTTATTTAATAAATACTGTAGAATACTGGCATTAGATAACAGGGATAGACTAGGAGAGGACAACAGGACAGGAATGTGTCTGTGGGACCACGTAGCTGGAAGCCCTGCACGCCCCGTAACAGCACAGTGCTTGGTGACGGTACACACAAACTGCCAGGTGGGCACCACAAAAAACGAATCAGTGATGGTCCAGAGAAATAATTCTAGCTTCAAAGACAAAAAGTGGCTCTAGCCTGGTAATCTCACTGCATTTTCCATGTGACTCACTGTCCACTTTCTTTTTGGCTTCTTTCTGGATCTTCCAAGAATCAGCACAGTCAGTCTCAGGTCTTGTATGAAAGGCTGTGCCCTGGCAATGTGAGACAAATGAGCCTTTTCAGCAGAGGGTGGGAAGGACTACTTCCATCTCAGAAACATAAGGTTCATGGGGAGAACACAGCAACAGGTATGCTTATTTTCTGATTAAGAGTAATTCTGAACAGCTTGGGAAATAATTCTGTATGGATCCACAAGGACACCTTCACCTGAGAGGATGCCATACAAGGAGGAGATCCATCTTACCCCGGCTTAGCTACTTTGATGTTTCCCTGTTGGAAGCATGAAAGGCAACCTAAACTTGCTTGTTGAAGTATGTTCCAGAGTTCACTGATGCTGCTCAGGATTCAATACTCCTGAAAATAAAGAGCCGTGCTGAATCAGTGCCTCCTCACCTCTTCCCTTCAAACTATGGCACGTTCTTCTTCAAAGATGATACATTATAGAGACTGTCTGGCAGTGCTGAGTTGCTGCAAGAGGTGGGGAAGCCCTTGAAGAATCCTCCTTTAAACAAACAGCAGGACTGATGGGCCTTGTAAAGCCCTTTAGGTTGACCAGAAAGTTGTTTCAGTATCAGGTGTGTACTATGTCAGTGAGCGATCTTGAGAAGAATGGAAACAAAAGCTAATTCAACATCCGTAAAACCTTTGGCACTAAGTAAAAAAAAATAAAATAACGGTTTTATGTGAATATTGGAGTTGTGTTCGGCAACTCCAGAAGAGAGGCAGAAGGACATTTCTAAGCATCACAATCAGCACCGTTCACTGAAGCCAGACAGGCCAAAAAGATCATTTTTAGAGTGCTTCCCTTGCTTTTTGTTAGTAGGCATCAGTGGCAGAGCTGTCAGCACCAATACTGGAGCAGATCATTTGCGGGACTTGAGCTTCCATATAGATTCTCAAGTGGCCAAACCAGAGCTGCAAAGGGAACGAAAACCAATACCCTTGTGTCCATCTTTTTATCAATCCTCAAGAAGTGTGATGTTTGGCATTCCGAATGCTAGCTAACGGTAAAGACGGAGTGGCAGACCCTGGCATGCCACTTCTGCTTACGTACTGGGAATCAGCTAATTTTTGGTGCCCACCTCAGCCAGTTCTGAGGTTGGTACACTCAACTATTTTTAGCAGAAATGTCTAAAATGCCAACTCCCTCTCCCTGCAACTGGGGAGTTCGGGTAAAACCCAGCAAACTCAGTACCTTCCTATTCCCCTTCGCCTCCACTGAGGCTATATAAACGCTAGTTATACAGCTCAGTTAAGCAGGATCATATGTTCCAAGTGACAGACAGATGGAAGATTATTTTTGAAGAAATCATTGGAAGATAAAAACTTTAACAGTAGAAGGCAAACATGAAAAGGAAAATGCACGTTAGAGGCCTTTTTGAACACTAAGAAGGGCAGCATCAATATGCATACAATCACCACAAAGAACAGTAGCACATACAATTCTGAATAACAACTGCTTTGTATTAATCAGGCAGAACGTCAGCTTCTCACCACAATGATCAATTTTCAGAATACAAACATCACAGTCTAAAATTAAATGAAAAATAAACATTTTATACTGTATTACAAGAACATATTCTAAATCATACCTCGGGTGCCAGATACTCTGGAGTACCACAGAATGTTTTCATAGTGGCTGCGTCTGTGATTCCTTCTTTGCAAAGTCCGAAATCCGTAATTTTTATGTGTCCATCTTTATCCAGCATTAGATTTTCTAACTGTGTGTTGAGCAAAAGAATGTTCTCTCAGTATTTCTTAACAGGACAGACTGATGCATCAGTTTTGTAGAAAAAGATACATATTTATCACTAGCACTGGAATGTAATTTGTAATTTAAAAAAAAAATACAGCATTCCTTATATTACAGCATTTAACAAATTTTTTTCTGTTATACAATTTAAATAAGTATTTAATAGTTTAATACAGTTTAAAATAGTAAATCCCTGGTCAATCAAAGCATGACCTTTCATTGCTAAGTTTTACAAGTTTGGTGCATCTTCCATAGAACAAAACCAAAATAATTGTAAATAATTGTAAATATTCTCAAGATATAATAAAGAGATTCAAAGGTTACAATCATGACCGTCATTTGGTAGGACTTCAGAAGCTTCTTGTGCTGTAACATGACCTTCCTTTATGAAGACGCATTTTACTTACTATACTGTCACGGAACAGTCAGTATATATCCATAAATCCTTAAAACATCTGCGCCTTTCACAATCTTTTTAATAGCAAACAAAAAGTGGGGATAAAGAGGCTACTGATAAAAACAAAATCCTGTAGTAAGTTCCTCCTTGTATACTTGCAAAGGACATTGTTCTTGAATTGTGCATGCATACCTCTGTATGCTTTGCATTGCTTTTTAAATACATAATTCTTGCTTCGAAATGTGAAAATAGAGCATAGCCTGCTATGAAGTATTTAAAGAACACGAACAAAAATTATTGCAGTATTTACTGTGGTCTATCTTAAAAACAAGGCTGACATCACTTTTCCAAAAGTTTTTCTTTAGCAATATTTTAAACACAGATAGAACTAAAACCAAGTAACGCATAATTCTGAACAACTTTTCTCAGCAGTGAAAGGGTGGGGTTTTTTACCTAATTAAAATGTGTGCAGGGAAAGTACCAGCAAAGAACAACCATAGCCCTGTCTTCCTAAATCTGCATAAAGCCTGGAAGACAATTCAAAGGTATATAATTTGTATTGAGTCTAACAGTGTCATATGAAGAAGATACAAAGTAGCTGTCACCAGCAACAGAAGAATAATGACGTCAAACTCTTCTTTTCTTCTTATTTCAAATTTAAATCAAAAATCATGTCTTATCATTTCTTGACCAGACAAATCCTTATTTTTCCAAGATGTCACAGCATTTCATGTCATCACAACAGAATCTGCTATGAACAGGTAATCCAGTATTTTGTTTTCTGTCTCCCTGAACAGAACTTGCCTATCATTGCCTCCTTCTCCTCAGTTCCTGTACACAGAAGTCTATGAAAAGAACTGCACTAGTGCACAGGTCTAATAGGAAAGCAGAATTTCCTGTACATGAAATTAAAAGCTTGTCAGAGAAATAAAACTCTCATCATGGAATTTAGAGGTTCCTTCCACGTAAGTTAGAAAATATTACTGTTGAAAGCAGAAATTATCTTCCACAGAACACGGTCACCCCGTGTCAGACAGTACCTGGGGCTTCACGCAACAGAGGATACACAACTGCAGAAGCAAGCAGATCGAAGACAAACTACACTCTAGTATTAGGAATCTCTCCCGAGACAGAAAAGACAAAATAATTTTTAAATTAAGGTCAAAATTCATTTCCTATTGAAGTATTCCAAGTTGTTTTAAATATTTTCAAATCACACAAGAAAATACCTTTTTGGTGAGATAAAAAGAATGCAGTCACACTGTCCCAATTCCCCATTTCCCCTGTTTGGGGATGCTGAGAATTATACTTGAGATTTGTGTTGAAATCCAAGTCAAGTTATAAGTAATTGGGGAGGGAGAGAAAGGATCAGAAGTTTAAAACTCTTTCAAAGCGCTATTGCTATGATACGCTGTTTCTTTTTCCAATCAAGTTAAAGTCAAGTAATGTACACATCTAAAGATTACCGTACCAAACAGCTTCCTTCAGCACACATGGACCTTTAAACTGAACACAGATTTTTTTTTTCCCCATTAACTCTGAATAGCACAACTTTATAATTAGTTTGTGTTTGTCCCAATAGTCCCTGCAAAAACAAAAATTTGATTACTTTTTTTTTTTTTCTTTTTTTACCTTGAGATCACGGTACACAATCTTCCCAGAATGCAGATAGTCCAGGGCAGAGACAATTTCTGCACCATAGAAGCGTGTGCGGTCCTCTGAGAACACCCGCTCTCTCGACAAATGGAAAAACAGCTGCAGGGTAAACAGCAGGGACAGGATTGTAATAATTACTGATTTAGTGGGGGAAATTAACACAAACATAAAACACCTCTCATCACCATATTGTGATGATAGATAGTGTACTCTCAGTGGACACTCAGCACTCTTAGACAGCAGCTGGCTTATCTTTTCCAGGTTTCCAAAGGGAGAAAGCGAGCTGTTAAATCAGCGTTTTAATCAATATACCAATCTTGTTTAAGGCATTCTGCTTGCTACTCATTTAACCTTCAGTTACCAGAGGAAAAAAAAAAAAAAGTATGCAGCAGCATCATTCTGTACTTCTGCCTTCACCATTTCCTACGATTTTTATTTTAAGCTACTAAGAAATATCAGTAAATTACTTGGATTCTGGTTCTGCCTTAAGTTTTTCAGCAATTTAGTAACTTTCCTTTGAACTGAATAATGTCTGCTTCTCTAGTAGACTTCAATGGAACTGGTGAACTGGCATTTACAAAAAGCACATTCACACTGCTAGCAACATGACAGCCAACAGAAAAAGCTGCTTAGAACAACTGCTTAGGGCTTATAAAACCAAATCTATGTATTTAGTGTATTTCTTTGCTACAGTGTAAACATTTCTTTCGGGGGTTTTGTCTGTTCTTTAATACTTTGTAAGTAACAGCACTCTACAGGCACTTTTTCAACTGAAGTCTTTCAGTGAAAAATATTAGTCATTAGGTATAGCCAGTAACTTCAGCTGCAATGAAAAAGTATAAAGTGAAGTTCTGTAGGGCTGTCAGCTTCTTACCGCATAAAACATCACCCTCAGAACCTGGAACACCAGCTGAAAAAGCAGAATTTAGCTATTTAATTCAAATGCTTTCTAAAATGGCTAGTTTTATTTACTGTGTCAAGAAAGCTTGGGCAAGTCCTCAAGCAAAGATCAGTGAGTATGTTTCTGTATTCTGCTTAAGACCAAACAAGCCACCTCTGCCTTAGTCCTACAAGTTACAATGGTTTCGGTTTTGCCACAAGAGCTACCAATCAACAAAACAGAAATATAACAAACGTGATCATTTATAAATTAAATATACACAAGGGAATCCATAACAACATGGGGTGAGGTTTTTTTATTTTCACTGTGAAAATAAGTAGATAAGAATTCTGAAACTACAGGGTATGCATGAAAAAAAGCCCAACAAAATCAATCTACCAAAACAACCCAGGACTGTGCATAATCTGTCATTCCCACATCCTATGGTACCCCTGTAAGTAATTGTCGCGGGTTAAGGCTGGGCCGGCCACTAACGCGGACAGACGCTCTCTAACCCCCTCTTCCCCCCCCCCCCAAACGGGAAGAGAAAAGGGAATGAGGCAGAGAGACTTACAGGTGAGAGAAGAAAAAAAAAACTAGAACAGCTTTAATGAAAATAATAGGAATAATGGTAAAGAGATAAAAGTAAAGAATTATATACAACTATAGATAGTAGCCCGATACCAAACCCGACTCCCTCCCCCGATAGAAATCACCACTGGTGCTGCAGAGCAGGAGGCACTGGGGAAACCCCAGGCTCAGCGGCGGCGGGGAGCTGGATACAGGGAGCTGGATTCGGGAACTCAGGATCCGGATCAAAATCAGGAGGTCAGATGGAGTCCTCTCTGGACACCGGTCATTGCAGAAAGGAAGGGCGAAAAAAAAAAGCAAAAGGGCCGAAAAAAAGGGACGAAACTCTCGTGATCACTCAATTTATACTAAATATGACGTATATGGGATGGAATACTCTCGTTGGTCACCTGTCCTGTCTGTTACTCCCCGGAGGTGCCACCTTTTACTTCCTTGTGACCCCTCTTACTACCCAGCACCCCCAGCGTGGCACACAAGAGCCAGCAGTGGCCTTGGTCACTATAGGAATAAGTATAAGCAAGAGCCTTTCTGCAACCCAGTCCCAGGCAGTGACTGTAAACATCAGGTGTTATCACTGCCAGTAGCACACACTGTCTGCAAAAACATGCTGCTGACTTCAGAACGTGCAGCCTTTTAGAAGACACTAAACTGAAAAGTAAAATTCACTAAACAGGACTGGGTTTTTTAGCTAAACCCAGGACAGTAATCCACACTGCTCACACCAAACAGACAGCGTAAGAATTACTGCAGCTAACTTCAGAGTGTGCACTTTTTCAAATGTATTTAAAAAGTCAGTTCTACAAACAACTAGAAGTCAACTTCTTTCCTGACAATCGTATTTCAAAAAACGTGTACTACTTTCTTCGGAATCTGAACACACTTCCCACTACACCGCGCCTTTTGGCAGCATGTATTTGTATATGTGCAGAGACTTCACAGCAGACTGAGACGGCAGCACGATTTAAAGAGAACGTTTCATTTTCAGTCATTGTATCTGCATTCTCCTTCCTACTTCTTATTTCAATTCTCAAGGCACGCTGTATAAAAATGGCATACCTGCATGACAAGGAAGATCATTATTATGTAGCTATTTCAGTTGCTCCTGCTGCTCAATTCCCTGTTTAAGCACCAGTCCCTGATGGTGACATTGGTCCTCCCCGTAGTAACCTGCTTTCTGTACTGATGGTTGCTTAATTGCCAACGCAAACACAAGACCCGTACAGACTGAGCAACTAAGTCTTTGTGAAATGCCTCACGTATTAAAAATGTATAAAATTAGGAAAAGGATAAATATATTTCTCAGTTTGGGGGGTCTCTTCCACATTTTGCAAGATTTAAATAGGAAACAAACACTCCTCTAAGTGGACCTTCATCCAAATAAAGCAAAATAGACTGTTTATATAATTTAGGCTTTTGTGTCTGTTTTGTGGTCTCTTTCATAAATAACGAGCCAATATCACTCATTTTTAGGAGCTTTATTTGTTTTGATGGCTTCAAAGAAATTCAAATTAGAGGCCAACTTTCAGATCACTTTTTAATGTGCACAAATATCAAATGTTCCAGAAATGTGTAATATAATGTCCAGTTAGCCCTACATTCATCTCTATGCAAAAGCACTATTGCAATGCTCTGTATGAGAGACTAATTCAGTAGCTGAGCACTAAAGTCTTAAAAAATTCTAAGATCTCAGGACACTAGCACTAGATTCCATTAAAAAGTGTCACAATGTGAATCTGCGAGTTGATAATCTGGCAAGTTAACATAACAAAAATATATTTTCTTTAGTGTGTACTTACAACAAAATATTCTTGATAGTCATTCAAAATACTAACTTCAAAGTTAAATAATCCGCTAGAAAAAACTAGCAACTGTTCTTCATTTGCCTGAAACCAAATTCCCAAGTCAGTCTATTTTACTGTTATCTATGACACTGCAGTCATTCTTCATAAACAGTCTTCATACTATTACAACATCTAGCAGAGTTCGCATCAAACCAGACATGATAGTTTTGAATGAAGAATGTACATTTAGATATTAAAAACGGACATTAAAAGTTAATTCACACACTCAAATACATGCTAAAGTTACCAAAGTATACTTTAGAATGATAACAGTCTAATTCAGTGAGACTACAGCATTATTTTCAGCTAATTATTTAGTTAGTTCACTATTTTGGAATAATTATGCCATCAGGTTCTATTTATAATTGTCAGAACATGAAGATCAAAGTTACTAAGACAGAGAAGAAGAAATCTGATGGAAGGTCATGAAAAAAAGCTTCCAACACTTGCACTATTTATCGATTTAGAGTCACTAGATATGTGCTATAAAATCATTTGAATTGCAACAGAAATAGCTTTGGCACAAATAAAGTCATTTTGCACAAAACATTTTTGATGGCATACAGGAGGGTGCTATAGCTACAGTGAGGACTTGATCTATAAATTTCCTGCTATGTCTTTATTTAAAAATGGAACAAAAATGTTGCCACAGGGTTTTTTTTTTAATGGAAAAAAATGTCAACAAATAAAAGCAAAGATCAAACATAAAAGTATATTCAACTGTAGATCCAAATATATAGAAGACACAACCTTACATCAATCAATACGTTAAACTTCTTCACATGCTACTGACCTATGCAGCACGTTGCAAGTTGCAGGACTGGCTCTTGCTGTTGTATATTGAGTTTGCTCAGCTCTCTGCACTTAAACATATTTTATAATTGACTGTTGATTTGACTCTTTAGCAAAGTACTTATGGTAGCAGCCTTGACTTGAAATTCTGAATTATTTGTTTATTGTTTCAGACTCTATAGGCATACACTACACCCAAAGAAATACAGCACCCTTATCTTGGACTATCGTAATTTTAGGCTACAGAACAGTCTCTCTAGAGGTTAGGAAAATAAAACAGGACACAACTTAGATAAAAATGACAAAATTTACAATAATATTCAGTTATTTTTCACTAGGTAGGTTGTAAATCCTCTGTCTTTTTTTCTGGACAGGAATAGCACTTGTTCAACTGCAACAAATCATTTAATTCTCTCTCATCTAATGAACTAAGAGCTGTGGGACAAAATAAAAGCCAAGAACAGGGATTCAGAATTCTGGTGTGGATAAACCACCCGAACAAATTTTAACATCTAATTTTATTATACAAATAATTAAGTTGGTTACAAATTACAAAATTTGGAATTATTCTGCAAGTGCAAAGCAATAAAGTTAACCAACTTATTAGTTAGCTGAATTGATATACTCTGTAGAGTAAGGTAGGATAGATTTCGTTCCTAAAGTTTTTCAACCTTTGAAGCTTGGAAATAAAAAATGGGAAATATATTCTCCAAAAGTATTCCCCAACAACAAAGAGCCATTTCTTGGATATTATTTGTTGATACCACAGTTTATACCATTCCATGTGGCTTGGAAGTTAGGGGAACACACTCATGTACTACTAACTTACTGCAATCACATAGTACTCAAAACTATACGGGTTACAAAAGGAAGAGTAGGCAAATCAATAGTAGCAGGAAGACCATCAATACAGCCTTACACATTTTTTTCAAATGTTGATAGGACAAGGACATCAAAAATATACAAAAATGAAGGGGGCTTCTTTAAAGTCGGCCTTTGTTCATCTATAAATACTGATAGTTCTACTTATTTAAAAATATTTACAAGAATGTTCTACAGTTACCTAGACAAGGTTACATAGTTACATAGACAAGGTTAGGCAAAGATAAATCACCTCTATTCTGGTGGGATATGAAATTCATCATGGACCTAGATTTTTAATAGGTATAGAAGATTTTTATTTAGACTCTTTTAAACACAATTTCTTCTCCCCTAGAAATTCAGTGACTCCATCCTTGACTGCCTGCCTTCCTAACCATAGGAAGAGGAACTGCAGACTCCTAGTACTGACTACACTTTTTATTACCATAGTAGGGCAGAAGCCTAAATTGTGGCATTTTCTTGCTTTCACATGGGTGAGAGTCAAGAATATGGATTCGGATTTCAAGAACTCCTTCATTCAAAGGACTGTTTGGGTAATGTGCTCCTGAAAGACACAATCTATGAAGATTCCCAAGCAACCGACTCAGGCGCACCTGGTTAACTAGAAAGAATACTTTAAAGAATTTCAAACAGGAACACACTGAAGGTAGCACCTCTCTGGAGAGAATCAAAAGCAACAGGGTATTGACTGCCACAGTCAATTTCCCACTGGGAAGACATAACTAAAAGATGTTTTTTCAACACATTCAACAGTGAGAAAACATTGTAAGGAAACGAAACTTCCTTGGACCACAGACAGAACAGTAGAGAGAAGCAGTAAAAGAAATAAAGTCTGCATATCGTATAGGAGATATGTTTACAAATGGCTAAAAGGCTTGCTAAACTTTGTGCAACTTACTTTCAGTAGTTCTGAGTTATTAACAAGGCTATTTTTACAAATATGAAGTCCTTTGTATTTCTTAGCAGTGACTAAAGTCTGAAATTCACAGAAAAATTTGATAAAATATTTTCCTATTAAAAAGGACAGTTTGTTTAACTTACTCTTCCAGATCTCTAGTCAAAGAGAAGAACACAAACAAATCAAGCGAGTTTCTTCAAAGACAACTGCCTACTCTAAAAGTCCATTAGTTCCCACCACGGCAAAAATTTACCATTAGCTTCACTAATTTAGGAGAACCACCAGCAAAGAACATAAACAACACTGACAAACAAGAGCATCATACTTGGAAAAAAAGCGACCCACTTTTGGCAGGGTACATTGCCATTACTCAAATTCCAATAAGCAAAAGCAGGCTGCCACCAAGAAAGTCAGGACACAAGATGCTGGCAGCAGTTCACACTATCACAGTATGCTGGGGGTTGGAAGGGACCTCAAAAGATCATCAAGTCCAATCCCCCTGCCAGAGCAGGAACGCCTAGATAATGCTACATAGGAACGTGTCCAGGCGGGTCTTGAATGTCTCCAGAGAAGGAGACTCCACAACCTTTCTGGGCAGCCTGTGCCAGTGTTCCGTCACCCTCACTGAGAAGAAGTTTCTTCTCAAATTTAAGTGGAACCTCTTGTGTTCCAGCTTGATTCCATTACCCCTCGTCCTAACATTGTTTGCCACCGAGAAGAGCCTGGCTCCATCCTCGTGATAATCCCTCTTTATATATTTATAAACACTAATAAGGTCACCCCTTCGTCTCCTCCAAACTAAAGAGCCCCAGCTCCCTCAGTCTTTCCTCATAAGGGAGATGTTCCACTCCCGTAATCACCTTAGTTGCTCTGCGCTGAACTCTCTCCAGCAGTTCCCTGTCTTTCTTGAACTGAGGGGCCCAGAACTGGACACAATATTCCAGATGGGGTCTCACCAGGGCAGAGTAGAGGGGAAGGAGAACGTCTCTCGATCTACTAACCACCCCCCTTCTAACCCACAAAGGCGCAGCACCCAGTGCAAGCAAGATACAGGCCTGATACATGATACCACAGTGTCAGAGTATCCTCAAATCTAAGAAAGGAGTTGAAAACATTCCCTGTGGGCTCTGCTCTGCATTCAGATAGCACAGAAAGTTATATTTCAAAAAGGCAAGTACCTAAATGATAGGCTCGGGTTAAAAACATATTTTCAAAGTGTATCCCCTGAGATTACAGAAATGCAATATGGTCTTACATAACAAAAACTAAGAAGAATTAGCTAGTTTAGTTTATACGGCATCACTTTCAAACCTCATTGTAGATAGCGCTGACTTAATACTGGCAACATAAGCTCAATGCCAAATAAGACAGCTGAGTGTCCGAGAGAAGGTTGTTACCCCATTTACTGCTGAGGGAGATGTCTGTGTCTAGTTCAACTGCTCAAAACGGTTCAACGCCTGTGATGTCCCGAACTGGGTTTATTCATGCTGAGTCAAACAAGGCATCCTCCCATACGAGAACCCTACAGCCTCATGCTTCGCCATGGCTCATAGAGGATGACCATGGATCAGTTAGGATATAAATGGGCCCCAGACTGGACCAAGAAATCACCAGAGCAACGAATGTATGGCAGGCACTCTGGGGCTGCTCAGGCATTACAGTTATAGCTGAAGACAGTTCTATTGTAGTGGATCACAGCAAAAAAAGATAATGTAAAACATGGTAGCATGCTGCAGAAATTCCCAGGTGAAGAAAGAGGTTTTTAATAAAAAAGCCTAGTCCTTTAACATTATTATGCAGGATATAGTAGATAAAATAAGGAAAACATCCTAGTTCATGTTGTATCAACATACAGTGTGAACAGCAAACAGCACCTAAAAGGTAGATAAAAGCCCTCTTCTTATATTGCATTTTTCTTCAACTCCATTTGACAGGTATAGTTTTTGATATTCCATTCTTCAGTAAACAGCTGAAGGACAGCAACTGTTTAAAGGCTAAAGACAGTCTAAGAAGTTTAGCTCTTAAGTTGAAATTTCCAGAGTACACAGCATGAGAAGGGGACAGAAGTAAAGAAAAATAAGAACATTCCACTCTTTTCTCATACATATTTGCAATGGTTATAGCAAAAAAAAGAGAGCACAGGTTTCATATTAGGTCAAAAGTGAGATTACTCAACATTGTATTTCCTTGTTTCCACTAGATTATAGAATCATAGAATATTAGGGGTTGGAAGGGACCTGTAGAGATCATCTAGTCCAACCCTTCCATGACCGTTTTATGTCAGAACATGCCATAATAGGCTTAAAGAAAAAACAATGAGCAGGCTATTTGTAATTAATTCTCTATCATGAAATTATCTTTCATAGTACAAGTCTAATTTTGCAAGAATAGGAACTATTTTTGATACTACAGTTATGAATGACATCTACATTTTTTTAAACTAAAGTTTTAAAAATTTAAAAGAAAAAATACATTCAAAGATACTATAAAGTAAAAAAAGGTAAGAAAATTTGTGTCTTCTAAAGGGTAACTCAGTGACAGCATTACCATAACAAGTGCAGAGCATCTTTTTTAAACTTACCTCTCCTCCATTAACATACTCCATCACAAAACACAAACGATCCTTTGTCTGGAAGGAATATTTCAAGGACTTGCAAAGAAAACAACAAAACCAAACCAATTACCATCTTGTATTAACCCAATTTCTTGCACTTAAACTGTAACAAAATATAACTGTGTCTTCTTAAGCAGACAATTCTGACCTGGTGAGAACTTTCAGAGTAAATAAAAGTGTAACTTCCTATATGGAGCTTAGATGAATTAACACAAAAACCTTCATTTCTTCCCTCACCTCTGCCACATGGCCATTGATATAAAAACTAAATAGGTACTAAAATACACAATTTTACACTGAATCTCTGCTGTTATACTTGGTACCAACTATTCTCACTCATCATATTCTATGATGTCCACTTCCCCAATGCCCATGAAGAGAAAAATTATCCTATTCTTTTTCATTTCTACCAAATGAAATCTACCTTCCTTTCCAAGCAAGGACTCTCTAGTTTCACATACTATGCAATGTTAAAAGCACTGAGTGCCAAATGAATGTATGTATTTACCTATTATTTTCAAATTGTAAAAAAAATTATATATCTCAATTAAAATTTTTGGTTTACCAATGTTGAATAGATTTTGCTTGGAAAATTATACCAAAGAAAATCTACAGATGCAGACTTGGCCTAAAAGAAACAAAATGCAGTAGAACTATACATAATAAAATCACAAGGAGACCCATGCAATTTAAACACCGCAGGTCTCTTTAAAATGTTTGTTTAATAATATCAGAAAGGTATTAAGATACAACTGCAGTAACATTGTTACACCATTTGATTGGAATTATGCCTTCTGCTTACCTTTATACTCTAATTTAAGGAACTTTGGGGGATCTCATTTCTTTTGATTGAATGTCCAATAATATTTTGGTCAAGCAACATAAATACAATCCCTTGCTTTCTAAAGGGTTTGTTCATGATTTTCTAAATAGGAAAGCTTCCATGTTATACTTTGATATTTCAGGACAAGAAGGAGAATCATTTTTACCTATCTTATAATATATGCTTATTCTTCTGAAATCAATTAAAAGCTTTTCTAATATATTCTCAAAGGAGAGGAACCAGAACTACTTCTACAGAAGAAAGTCAGTTGTAAATTAAAACTATTACACATAATTCATCATGCCTCAAAATATCATAAGCCCGTGACAGCTACTGTTTGTTTACAAATCATCATGAGAAAGACTTCAAAATTTGTTTGTAAATTATGTCCATAATGGAACACCCATCACATCAACCATTACCTGCTAAGGGACTTAAAACTAATTCCTAATACTTACTGTTAAAAAAGGATGTCTGGTGTTTTTCAATACTCTGCTTTCTGTAAGTGTATGAGCCACTTCATCCTGAGAAATAAAGAGTAGAAGAAGTAGGTCTGAATTAAGATCCATTGTTATTCAATTAATTATGACAACAAGGTCAAAACTTCTGAAAAGAGAATGCTATTGTACAGTTTTGGAAAATGAATGAACCTGAACATGACAAATAACTCATGGTTTTTTAAGAAAAGATTTTAAAGTAAATTTAGGCTTGGCAAAATACAATTTAACATACGTTGATTTTCTTGTTTTCTCACCTTAAGATAAAACCTTTAATTTTATATCCAATGCAGGAAAGGAAAAAATTATAATATTGGATTTGATAGTTTAAAAACATAGTCATCATGACTTTGCAGCTCTGGTATGAATCATCTGAGAGATTCATCACAGAGAGACTGAACCGATTTGCAAGAAACGTACACGGGTAGTAACTGACAGGCAACTCTAAAACCTAGTCTTCTCTAGCCTAATGTTAAGTAAAAACAGATTTTCTGTTTCTAAACATCCGCTTAGCTGGGCATTCATTCTGTTTTTTCTTTAAAACCAAGTATCCACGTCAGACCCCCTCCCTAATCTGCCCGGGCTGTCCTTAGGAGCCAGGCCAGCAGTGCTCCTCGGGCCCAACCCGACCTCCTCCACCGAGGACACAGGCCTTGTCCACGGGCAGCGGGAGATGCCCGCACCCCCCTGCCCCACTGCCAGCCTGATTTTGGGGGGTCTGCCGGGCAGGAGGCACCCCAGAGGCAAGAAGCGAGCCAGTGGGGTGATGGCAAGGCCCCGGGGGCAGGCCTAGGGCCCCTCATGCCACCGGGTTTGCAGAGCATGGGTCTGTGCAGGGGTGAGGGTGGCAGGAAGAAGGCTCACCCTGCGCCACAGCGGCCAGCAGCTCCTGAGGACGGGGGAGAAAAGCAGGTGCTTGGGAGGTTCACATTTATGAATACACAGCCATCTTATGCACTTCTGGGTGTAACACATGCTGTGAATCTCTCCTGCCCAGGCTGCCGGACTTAAAAAGCCTGAGAGCCACTGGGCTGGTTTAGCCATTTTCTGTCACGCCAGGTTACCACTAAGTATTATATTATAGAGAATTGAAGACTAACTTACTGCAACTCAAACTTCAACCATAATCGTACAGAAGAAAATATATTTAGTCAGAATGTACTTTATTACTGCTACAAGTAATACCAACATGGCATTATTGTATTACACATGCTTATCAGACTGTGATAAGGTATTATTAAACTAGTAAGTAAACACAGATGTCAGGAGTTTTGAATAATACTTTAAAAATTGTCAAAATAGGAAGTTTGACAGCAAAAACAGAGTTAGTGGCAACAAATTATGATGCCATTTAGCTGAACGGTAAAGCAAGACTGAGTGTATACACTACAACCACACACTGGGGGAAAAACAAAAAACATTTCAAAGACAAAAGCAAGTCTGAAGTTTGTTTGTTTATTTATTTATAAACCTCTGTGATTCACCAGCTATGGGGCATGAAAAAGCTGGCAAGGGCCAGTTTTTCCAGCATTGCCTTAGAAGTTTTTAATACTGATAGCAACTTCCGGGTAAGTGTAATACCAATCTGTCATGAAAATTTAGATCAACAGATTTAGTCTGAACTGGGCAGATGCTGTACAGCCTTCTAGTAACAGTTGTCAAGGTACCACTTTTCTTCATATTATGCTGTTACAGGTAGGGCCCTCTGTAGGCTGCATTAGATCACATTATATGCTGATTAAAAACTGTAGATCTATTCTACCTAGTAACCATATCCTTAGCACTGATCTCCAGAGTTAAATACTATTGATAAATCCCCATGGCATATACACTGACTGCTAAGGTCAGCCTCAAGTCTACTTTGTTTTTAGGTTGAAGAGGAGCAGGAAAACTGGTATTTGGTGACCATAGGGGAAAAAAAAAACTATCACTTCACTTGTGAAGATCTAAGCATAGTCCATTTTTTATTCTTTCATCAGGGTTGGGTGAGGGGTGAGTGTCAAGGGGAAGGAGACAATCTCTTTTCTCAATGGTGCCCAGTAATAGAACAAGAAATAATGGGTTTAAGTTAGAACGTACGAAGTTCCACCTCAACAGGAGGAGAAATTCCTTTACTGTGAGGGTAACGGAGCACTGGAACAGGCTGCCCAGAGAGGTTGTGGAGTCTCCTTCTCTGGAGACTTTCAAAACCTGCCTGGATGCGTTCCTGTGTGGCTGCCCTGGGTGATCCTGCTCTGGCAGGGGGGTTGGACTAGATGATCTCTAGAGGTCCCTTCCAACCCCTGACATTCTGTGATTCCATGATTCTGTGATCTTGTCAATATACAACCATAGTAGTGGTCCCATAGAGGGACTCCCTTCAGAACAGAATTCGACTTCTGAGGAAGTCAAATTTAGAAGACTGAGGCACTCCCATTTTCATCTCAGGATGAAAGGCATTTTTCCTCACACACTTATCCTTCTTGTTAGTCTACAAATAGGCAGAAACAAAGACCCTTGTCTGCTTCAGGGAGTGCCAGGTTCTGCCCAATCTATCACTAAGCTAGCTTTCTGTTTCCAGGTAAACAGACCAATGAACAGTTGCATCCCTATCTCTTCAAAATTTCTCTAGTTTATACATACCTCCATGAACAAGAATTTTCACTCAATAGAGACAAAGTTATCCAAAAATAAGTTTTAACCCTTCTAAAAATTCAGTCATAGTGTAGCAGCCAGCAAAGTGAAAGGGAAAACCCTAACATTCAAAAAGTTTGTATTTTATTGATCCAAAGAAACAAGCTGAAATGCTCCGAAGGCTGGAAAGGTATAAATAAGCAGCAGCAGAACAGGAGCTCACAGGAGTTGGACTTCTCCAAGGACCCTCCGGATGCCACGTGTGAGCAGAGCTTATAAAGTCTTAAAAAGGCCACTGAGATGCTCCTTCCCATGCAGAATCAGGAGAACGCAGCAGTAATACTCTCTTTTCTTTCTTTATCTCCTAATTATGAAGGAGGGTACTCTCTGTTGCTATTAGTCCAAATCATATACATGCTGACTAGCCTGCCTGTGCACGCAAAGACAGCTGCTAAGGGCACACAGAACTCACAGGTCAGTCTCTTCGCTGCTGAAGACATAAACCAGGGCTGGTTTTAATGAAACTCAAGAAAATATTATTGTCTTTGAGGTTTCTACTCCTCTATAAAATTTAATTGAAACTGATCAACAGATTCAAAAGTTATTAGAGAGTGACTTACAGACAAATGAACATAGACTGCAGAACTCTGTAAACCCTGTTTTCACAGGCCAATAGCAAAATTAGAAAAATATGGAGGGCGTTTTAAAATATATGTAAAACACAGTCATTCTGATCCACATTGAGTTTTTATAAATACTGGTACTGTTAGTCTCAAGCATTCAAAAATCTCAGTGAGACCCACATCCCTCAAAAATCTTCCTACCTGATAACTGGGATTATTTTTAACCGTGTGTCATGGCGATAAGAGCATGTACATTCCTCAACTTTTTCTGTGCAAATGAGATTCAAAACTTCAGAATGGTTAGAAACAAAGCTCAGAGTAGATGATCTTCAAGTCTAAACTTTGTGAAACTATGATCGAGCACAAGACATAGCAATACTAAGGTAATCAAGCGTGACTAGACAACGTCAGTATAAACCCCTTCCTCAGACATCAGCTTCAGAACATTTTTGAGGAACAAGAACTGGAAAAAATGAAACTGTTAGTCCCATGCAAAACAATCTTATCTAACATAGCAGGAATGGAGCACAGGCCCATTAAATCAATTGCACTTATCTGAATAAACGTGCAGTTGACTTGAAAAAAAAAATAAAGTTATCTAATATACCCTACAAGGAATTTCTTGTTTTCAACTTGGATTGCACCATCTTCCTGCCCAGAGAATTCTCTCAATGCTTTATCATGCTCTAGATTACAAGACTCTGGGAAAAGGTATGCAAAATGGGTACTATTTTTCTTGTTTTCTGAAGATACACATTTCATTCAAACTCTGTCACCACTGAAAATCAAATACACCTTACGCACTATATGTTGATTATTCCATCAAAACAAATGACCCAATATTGCAACTGTAACCTTCCTTACCTTTGCAATAATGACTTCTTTTTTCAAAATCTTCATAGCATAGTATTTCCCACTAGCTTTCTCTCGGACCAGGATAACTTTGCCAAACGTGCCTTTGCCCAGTAGTTTTAAATAGTCAAAATCATTCATTGTCTATAAGGAGCAAAGAACAAGGATTAGCAAGACTTACGCTATTCATTTCAAGGATGTACATGAGTGTGATCACATATAACTAAATGATGTTACCAATAAAATAAGAACAGTTTGCAGAAATAGGCATGCTTCTATGATTAAGTTTGTAATAGTTAATTAACTAGGATATATCGTTTGATGGTACCGTTCTAGTTCTCTAAAATCAAGTGCTGCACAGGATACTACACACTTATTTTTACAAAGCACAAACAGAACAAAGTCTTAGAAGCATTTCATGAATGCTCTGCATTTAAGAAAGCTCACAAATGCCTGTGTTACCAGGGTCACAAGAACGTGGCACACTAGCAGGTTTTGCATAACACCAATCACTGCACTGATAGCTTTTTTGAAACATACATGAGCCTCACTGCAATGTTATACCAGTAACACTCTACAACAGTCTTTGCATTAGAAGTAGAGTTTTAAAACTTTGACTACACAATACAATTACATGGTTTTTACATTAATCAATCAGGTTCTGAAAAGGAAGAGATGGTAGGTTTTCCTCTTCCATGTCACCCCATTACAGTGACTGTTCAAGCGTCTAGTATTGACCTAGTTTTGCAGGTTAAGCGTAGTACATCCAAGAGTTGGTTCCACAAAAAACAGTCTGAGTCTAGTAGATTTATCAGCTCAACTGATGCGTCACACGTGAAAAAAATATATAACAGATGATCTCAGATCCCAAAGCAGTTTAGCCACTTTCATGAGCACAAAGCTTGAGTCAATAATCATCTTAATTCTGCAAGTTCATTTCACAGAGAGTTCAGAAGCATCACCGCTGTAGTCTGTGCATTGGATGCAACGATGAGGATGTGGTAAGAACAGCACAATACTGAGAATGCAGTGACTGCACAGGGTCACCTTGGAGTGACAGCAGGGTTTCTTGGGCCAACTCTGTGTGTTTCCACAGCACAATGGAATTATTCTGCAATTATTTATTCTGCAATTATTTATTTCTGCAACTATTTATTCCTTTAAGCATGATGCTATTACTGTGGATCTGAAGTTACTGTCAACAAACTGTAAAAATAATTTATGCAACTTCTCACTCTGAGTCAGTTTGAAATCTGCTCACATAAGGGGTAGAATTGAAGTGCCATCAACCACATTAATGCTGTAATTCATTCGCTTTCAAGTGTTCAACCTGCAACTTAAAAGCTGCAAAATGTCTCCAAGAGACTACTTAAGGTAACACCTGGGCAGCTGGATATTTCAAAGCTTTATTAAAAAGAAGAAGCTTTCAATGTATCAACTTTCCAGCTGTATCAGCAGGAATTAAATCTTTTCGCACATAATGGTTGATTGGTAGCTCCTAAGCAAACTAACCTGGTGAATTCCATTCTCTGCTCACATGTAAACGTACTTAAACATTTTGCAGTGACAGATCTTGGTTTGCTGCCAAAACTACCTCACATCAGGAAGAACAAAACCACATTTATCACAGTCAGAAATATGAGTAACAGAGATTTCAAAGGCTCAGTATACTTTTTACTCAAAGCAACCTCACTTTACACATATGAGTGTGAAGTTTATGACACAGACAAATCTTTAAATGGTCGGCCTTCCCAAAAACCAGTATTATGTGCTGTAACTAGTGATGTATCACATAGTATGTAAAGTTGTGATGCAAATACTATGTGGCTACTAGTACTTAATCAACTAATACTTCTCAAATACCACAGGCATTACTGTGCAAAGTCAGGTTATGTACTTCAATATTTCTCTGATAACCATCAAGCAAAAACAACTACCTTTGTGCTAAAGCTGCGAAAATTGACAGAAACACACGAAAAATCCAAAACGCATTCAAAACACATTCTTCAGAAGCTCGGCAGAAAGCTTAGAGATGATACGCAGTGCAGGGTAACTCAAAAAGTCTGCCAAAGAACACAAGACCTCGGGAGATAGAAACACAGATGCCATAGCTAAGGGTGTACTGAAAACTGGTGGAAAAATGGAAACGTCTCCTAAACCTGAAGGATGCTGATAAGCAAGTTTGGGGGCTCCCATAAGATTGGATCCTTTCTCCTTGATGATTTTCCCACTTTTTTTACTCATAATAATTATCTCTGAGGATTGAATCTTTTTCCGCCAAAAAAACCTACTCTCTACTCAGCCCACACCCTGCAAAACAAATCTGTAAACATAAGAAAAAGTAATGGAGCTACAGGAAACTGCAATAACCGAAGAACCATACAATGTTCAGCCTTCTGTAAAGCCTATCTACTCCCCTCTGGATGATCTGGTCAATAGAATACACCCTACTATGGACGTTGAAAATTCCTACCAAGGAAATAAATTCCTGATTTGTGCAAAGATTATATCACGTGGAGTTTTCTGACTTCCTCAGGAAGAAACTGTACCTACGAGGAACAGCAAGAAATAAAAGCAGTTTGCTAAGAATTTCTAGTGCTCTGAATTTAAGTGATGCTCTTACTGTAAAACTTTTGTGGCACACTGACACCATTTTAAAAATTGGGGAGGAAAAACAAAAGTGCCTTCAGTTTTTCCAGTTAATCTGGCCAGGGACGCTGCTGTCACGTCTGTTCAAATCAAGTCCCGCATTCTAAGGACAGTTTTTTTCATAAACCTTTAGCTACCTTTTCAGAGAAGAACAGGCCCACTCCTCTCTATCTTGTCTCTTAATCTGATTATGCTCTTCTCCTCACATGTATACCATCTGGTGCACGCACAAGCAAAATTCACTGGGCTTAAATGTAAAATCAGGTGACAAAATAAGCTTGTAGGACACATTATGCAAAAAAATCTCTGAAATGAAAAGAAATCCAATACCAAAATAAAAGCAGTAAAATTGCATAAAAACTGCCTATAAATTTATTATAACTGAAATGGCTCTGATTATACTAACAATTACAAAAGCTTAAACAGAAGCTTTTCAGAAACATTTCTACAAAACAGAAACAGTCCTAAAAAAATACTTTTTTCCTTATTTCAATAAACACAGGAATGACAACTCCCCATCATTATGATCACTTAATATTTTTGATTTCAAAAACTTCTGAGAACCTTTCACTGAAGTCTTCCAACAGTCAGAAATGTGCAGTGAGATTTTGAGTTATAGGGAGAAAAAAGCCTTGCATTCATCAGTATGCTCTTCACTGGCTACAAAACTCCATTCCACTCTATTATTAGGTGTTGAATATCACCATTTTTCATTTCACCTTTGGGTTTTTTTGAGTTTGCTTTTGGCTTGCTGCCAAAGCCATTAAACATCCTGCAGCCCTGCACATGCACTGTCCCAGCATCTTATTTCAGCGTTTCTCAAAGCACAGGCAGCAAGACAGAAACAAAACTGTTCTTCCTCCGTCTCTTGTTCCCACAACCCCTTTTGTCGTCCGGGAAAAGCGCTGCATACATTTCCAGACAAACTACTTATGTTAGACAGCATTAATTTTGACACCTTGAAAACGCTTGTTGTTAGGCAGCCATTTTGTACGCTACTAAGAGGATACACAGGCTTGGAACAGTGCTCAGATCTTTAATAGTGCAAACCCAAATCCTTTCCACTAATCGCGCTGCTGCTTAGAAAGACTGACACGTCTCAAACCTTGCCTCAGTTTTGCTGTCACTTATCGTACTTTACCCTGGAGCACAAACATGAAACATCTATGCCACAAGACTGAAAAAGTTCAATGTCAACCTGACAATGTGTGATGAAAGTATTGTTACAGCTGTATATAATTAGTTTTTTACCTTTCTCTATGGTGAAAAATGGTTAGAAAATTGCGTACAGAGAAACAACACGAAAGAACTACGCTTGCACTGCGAACTCCAGTTCTCAAAAGTTATGATGTGACAGAACTAAGATTTCCTGTGACACTTGTTATATTCATAAAGGTATAGTTTTCAGCACTGTTTTTTCAATTATTCTTGCTTCATATAGCCCAACAAACAAAACACTGTCTGAGTAAAGGCACATGTTCACTATTTCTTTTCATTGTTCACCATTCAAAGCCATTCAGTTACATTAGCTTCAAGACTAATTTGCTCTGTCAGCAGACTTCCACTTGGTTTTCTCCAGGTTTCACTTCTAGAAAGAATGAAGTTAGTCTTACAGAAACAGGTTATTATATCTCATGCAATTTCAGTGTGTTTCTAGAGTCATGTCAATCCTGTATAGCAGATGAGAGACACCTGTTTGAATGATCCATTCTTCAAGAGTAGTCCATATTACACAGGACAAAATGGGAACACAAAATAATAAGCAAATTTTTGTGTGTCACTGAATCTTTAAAACATGCTTTTAGTTGTGTTTACCCTGTTGACTCCAGAGATACAAGTACGTTACAGACAACCATATACATATTCCTACTTACATCAGAAGTGAAGGACTGCAAAAAAATAAAGTATTTTCTCTTACTTCAGAAAACTAAAGCAGAGTTATCTTCTCAGATAGTGAAAACCAAGGCCATTAAAAGCCAAATCCTACTAGCCTTTCTCATGCAAATTATCTAATTTGTACTGGATATTATTTGCATGAGAAAGGGGGTAAATCTACTTGACTAAAGAAAATATTTTATCACCATACTTCTAAAAGAGTAAACAAACAAAAAGGAAAAGACAAAAATAATATTCAAACAATATGCAGAATGCTAACATACGCCTGAACAGTTGAACTTTGTTTTTCAGAAGTGCTGTATCAGAGAGCATAACAAATAAATAAAATTAGAACAGTTCAGTCTTATTGAAATAAAACAAATAAGTACTTCTATGCTTGTATTGCACTGAAATCTATGTAGGCAAACTATTCCTTGTTATTGTTTTAACCAACTAGATCATTCTACAAAAGTATTTCCATGTTAGGCTTCTCAGTCATTTTTTGTCATTACCTTTCTTTTATGATGGGTTGTTGAAGCATCCATCTCTTCTTCTCCTATATTGTCTATCTGTGAAGTTGGACTACAGTTCATCCTCTCCTCTTCTTGTCTCTGAAGTCTGTCTGCTACGGCCTGGATTGCTTCTGTCCATTCCTCCCTACCATGAACAAGCCAATACCCCTATTAGAAACTTATAGAACACATCCAAACAAATGGTTTGTAATGTTTTTTGCATTCTACGTTGCTCCAGTGTTTAATTCTCATGTTACACAGATGACTCATAGAAATTAATTGTTTCAACTTCCTTACAAACTCTGTATTACAATAAAGGTGGTGAAATTGACCAGCATCAAAAAGGATCAATGCACACTTCATTTCAAGAATTACCAGTGACCTATTTTATAAATATTTGAATAGCGAAAACTCAAGGACACTTGCTCCAGTTATAACACAGCTCAGAGTATAAAATGTCATCTCCTATCTGATACTATCTGATAATAACTTGCTACTTTTAGACTTTTTGGTATTCCCCCTTCCTGCAAGACACTTTCACAGGAAATAAATAAGATTAATTAAACCGCACCATGTGTTCAATTCTTTCTGTCTCCCCTTAAAACACAACTTGTTGGCTAATTTCAACTTCCCCTGAGAAAGAGGCCCTCCAAGATAATTAAATCCTACAAGCAGCATAAAAAACAGTGGCTGCACAGAGGGGCAGGCCCAGATGAGGGTTTCGGTGGAGGGACAAGCAGGGCTGGCCGAGCCCCCAGCTGTTCTGCGTGCTGGCCACCAGCGCAGACACACCGGCCGGCCCATCAGCCCCCACTGCCCCACACCAGGTACAGAACCGGCAGCTTTTTGCTCAGGCAGCGAGGGGTCCCAGGAGAGGTCTGGTGGTACTGCTGAATGCAGCACGAGGTACTGTGCTGCATACACAGAAGAAAGCTAGGGGAGAGAGAGAGTACCAATACAGAATAAAAAAAAAAAAACAAAAATAAAAATTAAGTGAATATGCTAACAAAGGAGAAACAGCAGAAAAAGCAAAGGTGTCAATTATTTATTGATACAAATATGAATAAAGCCACAACGTGGTATTAGTCTCAACAGGGCAGATGTGCCCAGTGGGAATCACAGAATCAAAGAATTATTGAGGTTGGAAAAGACCTCTGTGATCAAGTCCAGCCTCAGTGCATCTAACCAAAACCACAGAATAGAACATTTTAGCAAAGTACACCATCCCCTATCTCCTACCTGCCTTTGGTGCATTAAAAAAGTTAATTCTTAAGAGGTTTCGTATGTTTACTGAAATAAGAAAAACTAATAAACAAACATAAAACAGATTACAGCAAACACACTGCTTTCTGTGCCAAAAAAAAGGGAGTGTATTAGGAGGAATGAAAGGAAAATTTAAAACAACAAGACTGAAAAATATTTCAGTGCAGGCTTCTATTGTTCAAAATTTAACACTTTGGAGACATATCGTGACATTGTTTTGGCTTATTTGAACACACTCATCCCACCTGCTCACAGGCAACTCTTATACTAGCTATGAGCTCAGATAATATTTTACAGAAGCTGACTTACAAATTCTTCAGATGTGCTCAGAATGTCACAGTTCCAAGCGCTGATTGCTGTACAGTCCCAGCAGAGACTGTGCTGAGGCTTCGGCATAAAGAACATGGAAAGCAAAACAAAAATAAAACTCTCACCGTTCCTCTGGAGTATCTACATGGAACGTCCTCTCTATGACAGTCGTCCACTGAAGACATCTGATAATGAACGTGTTTGGCTTTGGTCGCTCTGTTTTCATTAGCTGACATTCTAGAGAAATACAAGACATTGCCTCTTTTATACATTGCCATTTAATGGGTCAAGAGTAAATAAAATTATTTAGGTGAAATACATATAGCATATTATGCATATTTATCCAGCACATATAAGGAAATACAGAATGGTAATATAATCATGGGCATGAACAAAGGGTGGCAGGTAATAATCATCAGGTGAAGGAAGCAGTCAGAGCAATTGATGGAACTTGTACTGTTGCCCATATGAAGAGCGTGATCTCCATTTGCAAAATGCGTCTGTGTTGTGAGGTTAAGACGAGTATTAGATCCCGGATTGCTCTAGTATGCCAAGGTAACAGCAGTAGCCACAGGCACATTTTTCCATCTGCACCTGGCAGGAGGAACATGACATTTTCTCTTCAATGGTAAGCACGCCACAATTACCCACACCACTGTCACTTCAGGATTAGATTTACTGTAAAATACCCTATCTGAGAAAATTCAGACTTTTAAACTAGTCTGATTATTAAATATAAAATAATCACACACACTCCCCACGGGGCTGCCCCGGGAAATCACCTAGCTCTCTTTGTGCCTCAGGGCAGAATCAGGCCTACCTATGCTATTTTCTCATACTTCTCTAAACTCTTTCTACAATCCTCCAAAAGTAGTAATCTCAAAACCTCTGTAAACAAACTACTTCCATCCGAATAAAAGGAAATTAAATATTTTTATAGTTGAAAGATTTTTTTCTAGCATTTAATGCAGCTGTTCCTATAAGTTAAGCACATTGTTTCTCACCCTATTGACTATTTTTTTTTATCTTCTCAACAGCAAATTCTTTTAGGTATTTGAACACTATTTTCTCTCTCTTCAGTCTTCTCTGACCTAAATCAGTTCAACCAGGTTGTGCTTCCAGATCCAAGGTCTTCCTAGTCACACAATTCTAGACTTACAGTAAATGTCCCACTAGTCCTTCATCACACAACTAAGACACTGGTAATTCAAGCAGTGGTTCAGTGAGACCGTATATTAGATTTATGATGAGGCATACTGCACTAAACATTACAACTGCAAAACATTGACCTACTAGAACTCTTTATTCATGCAAATATATTTAAACATTTAAGGTTACTCTGTCAAAAGTGTAACTTGTTTTCCTGCAGCTATCATGAAATAGACACAAGCATAATATCCCGTGTTCTGGAATGCTCTCACTTTTTCAAAGCTGATCCAGATCTTATGTGCAATCTGAAATGATTTATCAGGTTCGCAAATCAATAATAATGAATACGGCAACAGAACTCCTGTTCACTTACAATCCACCATAACTTTGTTTCGATAGAGCTACCAGCTGACCCACACATTTAACTGACATAGTTGACCATTCTTTAGCACAAAACCTTGTACTTACTCTTGGTGAACTACATGTTACTTATTCCAGTTAATGTCAACGTTTTACAAAAGTCATGTTATATGACATGTACCACTTTACAAGGCATGCTAATCTTTCACAGAATTATACTGGCTTGATGTAGTCGTTCTTCACAAATCCAAGGTCCTGAAACCTCAACTCGCATCCACAACTTTACATGAACGCATCTTAAACATTCTCCGAGGAACTGCATCAGACACAGCAAATTTCTAAACACCCAACACACGTAAGTGCCCTCTACCCTGCTTTTGCTTCCTCTTTTATGCCTTTGTTGCTGGTGTTAATTGTACAAGACACATATTCGTAGCTGACTTTCTGAAATGCAGCTGCATACCAAAAATACATTAAAGCAATTCTCTTTCATATTACCAGCTCGTAATGAGCCTAAAGCCTTAGTTCAAGGCACTGATTTGTATGCCTGAACTCCTAAACATTTTGGGACACAATTATCTAAGAAATCGCCTCTGTCTCCATGATATAAAGTCACAGCAAGTATCACAGACTTACCTGTACTGGACCATCCTTAACACAGGCATGAAAGAACTGATACTAGGCAGGGGTCTTTGTTAGGACACCTTAATTTGAGAACTTTCTTGCACAACTGCAATTTCTTTATTTGAAAAAGAGAAGATGAGATGTAGGTATGTCTGCTGATCAGTTTTTTTTTCTTAGCAGAACTCCTCAAAAGCTTGACAGACACATATATAAGAAACAAAAGAGGAATGAAGTGGATACTACAGCACACAGGTGTGTATTCTGTGATGCACAAACCTAAATATTCACCATACGTCTACAAATTATTATGTAAGTCAGACTGCTCACTGGTCAAGGAGATGACATTACACTTAACAAGCCTGCATATACTTTGGAGACTCAAAAGTGAAACTGCAGTCCAACCTCACTGCTTTTTTAAACTCAAGCTAGGTCTTGGATGGGATGAGAACCATTCTCAGTACTTAGAGGCAAGAGCTACAGGAGGATGGGCACAGGAAGAGGGAGTTTAGCACAAAAGCTGGAAGAGAAACAAGGAGGACGGAAGCAGATGATGGGAACTTGGGGAGCCTGATGAAGTACACCTGCTTAGGATACTTCATTTGGCTCGTAGCTGGATGTAAATATTACATACCAGATCAAAGAAACCCCATCCTCAGGGACATGGTTGAAATCCAAGTTATGACCATGATGACGGTGAGGCTGGGGTTAACAGGCTATTTTTTTTCTTAACCTCCTCAGCTGTAGCTCTAAGGAATGTGTCCAGCTACCTTCATAACAGAAGAGACTAGAAGCATTGTCTGCTCTAAGACTATCTCATCTTACTCCTGACGAAACCATCCTCTCGTCTTCACTCCTATCACACTTCAATCATGCAGGCTGAAATTTTCTTTGCTGGGTGTCTGCCTAAAGCTGCACACGGCTGGAAAATACTACTTTTTGCAGACAAGACTTAAAACTTGGCAAACCAAGACCTCTGATATCCTTTTAGTATTCCTGTGAAAATGTAAGGCATCTGGCCACACTACATGTGGGAGGGATAAGAGTGCAGTGGGAAAAGGGTAAAAAATTACAATACTAAAGCATAAAATCATGGAAAATCTATGCACTGAGGATACTGAGAGGCTACAGCTATCTCTTGCCTTTACACCTGCTAAATGGAAAGCTTTTTCTCCTGTATTCATAGAATCATTTAGGTTGGAAAAAACCTTTAAGGTCAAATCCAACCATTAATCCAGCAATGCCAAGTCCACCTCTAAACCGTGTCCCTAAGCACCACATCTACATGTCTATGCGTGAGGCACTCATAATGTAGACATGATAACACCTCATCCTATTCCTCAAAGTGAAAAAGAATTACCTCACTGAGACAAAATCCAACACAAAAATACGGCATGTAGCAAGTTATTTACAGAAGAGACGTCTAGAACAAAAGACTACAGGATAAAGCAAGAAAAGTGGAAATGGGACAGGAAAAAGACTGGAACCTGTGTGAGAAAGAAAAACTCAGAGGATAGCTAGAGCATAGGTAAACCAGAGTAGTTAGTTTAGGAGAAAGAAGGCAAAAGAAGCTGCCAAGGACAGAAAAGTGAGGTGACTGTGCTACAAAAATGTGAAGGCAAAAAGGTAGAGTCAAACCTGCAGAAAAGTCTGTACCAGTTAAAAAAGCACATCCACTCCAATGTCTGTAATGGAACTGAAGATTTTGAATTTACAAAAATGCACACACTAAAATGGCATTAATTTAGGTTTCACAGCTCAAACATGCAAAAGTTGGAACTAACATAATTAAGACTGCCTATGTCCAACTGTTATCTATAATATGGTCTTTATTTAAATATACAGTATTTTATAGATAGTACCAATAGTACTCTATATATTAGACGCAGATTTACATAATGTACATACTACTATATATATTATATTCATTACACTGTCTGTATTATTATTTTCAGACAGTCCTCAAAGTGAGGAACAAAACATATGGAGGCATATATTGAGCTATGTAACTACCAAAGAGTATTTACTCTTCGAGTTTTCATTACATATGATTAACTAAATCAATTATAGGTAATAAAAAACACCTTGGCAATTGAAAATGACACTGAAAACATTTTTAAAAAAGCCATTTCACTCTCGCTGAAGGATGCTATTGAAAAATAAAATCTCATAAAACTTAATGAGCATTTTTAATACTCTGTTAAAAGTGGCTAAAGATTTAATTTCCTTTGGAAGGTTAAAACTGCGTATGTTTGTATCCTTCCTTCCTGAAGCAAGCAGCTTCATAAAAAGTGGAGGACTAATGGAGGTAGCACATCTAAAACTGGTGTGCTACCCATCCTTCTCAAGAAGATAAAAGTAACTGAAGTCTGCTGATATTTAGCACACCCACATGCTTTATGTGCTGTATACAAATTTACGAGATAAACAACATTCCTGTAATGATTGCAACATGAATAAAGACTTGTTTGTGAATGTCTTTCACCTACAGCTAGGGAAAAAAAATAATCTATTAAGATGAATAAGTGCTGTAATACACAGTTACTGCTAATTATCAAAATATTTTTCTGCTAATTACTGGAAAAACCATAGTAGTTTTAGACAGAGAGAATAGTTTGGAAACTACAAAAGCACAGAAGAATGAGTGAAACTGGCTACTGAGAGCTGGCTCCAAACACTCGAGTGATAGTTGGGTCATTACCAAAAGTAGAGAACACTCTACCATAATGTCTTCGAGTTGCTACTATACATAAACATATGTAATTAAAGGGCTGAATCTCAACTCAAAACAGTTGGAAGTCTAAATTACCATTCAAAAAGATGAGTAAGCCAGTAAACAGACAGACTCAACTTTGTGTTCTTGTATGCTAGCCATCTACAACTTGGAATTACATGTTTTAATCCTCAAGCTTTCTGTCTTGCTGGGACTAAACATCAGTCATAAGAATTTTCCCCTTTATTATTAGAGGGGATGAAAATCCTTGTGGGAGAACGCTTGTTCAATGCAACAAAATACGAAATCAGTAACAGAAACTCACAATTCTGTTCCAACATATCTGTAGCATATGTGGCCATTTTTGGATCTATACAGAAATGGAAAAAAAAAGAAATAAAACCTGTATAAAAAAAATGCAATGGACATTCCTCATATATTGAACCTCTCCTTTTACAACAAAGATAAAGTCAGTTAAATATCAGAGGTTAACTTTCAACTCCACATCCACAATCAATCTGACAATTCTAAAATGTTAGACTATCTTTTTCAAGTAAGTGCTACTATCTAAATTAAGTAGTTATGCTAGTTAAACTCTCCTGAGCAACTCTAACTACAAACTGTATTTCAAAACGTTCTGTTTACTTTACACCATTCTGAACCACAGATGACAAAGTTTGCTTGAAGCTGTAATTACTCTGCAAAGCTGGGAAGCCAATTAGAGGGCCTGAAACCTGCCAGTTCCAAAAAAAAAAGCACAGATCATCTGTTCAGATTTTATTAAAAAGTTTAAAGTTTGAATTCTATAAGTTTAACCATATAATCACCAGTGTTCTTTTCCTAAATACATTCATTCAACATAAAACAGAAGGAATACTAACACCATTTTATTATTTCGTATACGGAAGTTTTCAACTGCAGCAGAATTTGTTGATATGGCTAGACTAGAATACTAAACATACAAGCAGCCATAAAAAAAATGCAATAAAAGAATGAACAGAAGGTTGCATATTTATGAAATTAATTCTAATACAGACTGTTTTAGTACAAAAGATAACTTTCAATTATCTTACAATATAAAAGAAATAGCATCGAAGTACTGCTTGTACTGTTCAGAATATGTCCACTTTTAAATATATAGAGTGCTATCTATACAAAGACACCTATGTATCCATTTGCATTACAATTTAACCTTGATTTCTTCTTCTCTTTGTCTTCCCTTCACAAGATGAACACTTCTGTCCCAACTTCTGCCTATTCAGTTGTTACTCCCATTTTCTCTTTCTCATGCCAAAATTTAAGGTACGCACTGCTTACAAATACCCTTTTCCATTACCGCTACTCTGCATGCCAAATCCACTTTTCTCTGATGACCTTTTTTGTTAGACAAGTAACAAAGGAGGAGAACTAATATATCATTTTCATAATATTGAGACCTATACTTCTGCTCATATACCTATGAAAACCTGTAGCTTTGACATATAGGTACACATGTATGTGTATACACACACCTTTAGCTTGGCCCTCCCTTGATTCTCCCAGTCGTTATCCTGCTCCCTCTGAGAAAGCAACTTTTCTGAAGCTTTTTCCAAAAGCCTCTGTCCTTTCTCACTGTGTTTTATCTATGGGGAACAGGACCTTAGACCTGGGTTTGGTCACATAGAGATTTATGCGAACAATTTAATACCCCTTCACTGGTCCCAACAAATGCTGCTTTCCGCTGAAAATATCATCCCCAAACTGGTGAACAGATAGTTTTTCTCCATTGTCCCTTTAACCATAACACTATTTGCATTCTTTATTTCTTACTCAGGTCTTACATCAAATTACATTCTTACATCAAGTACAGGTAGCTTTTAAATGTGGTCTGTCCCCACAGCCTACCCTCATCCTTGATATCACTCGTTACTCAGCATCAAAATACCACCCATCCTTCTACCTTTCCAATTTCAACACCACTTCTCAAAACCTTTTCTAATTTCTCTCTGTTTGCCATAACGGTTCTCTTTTAAATCCTCCTTAAAATTCTCCTTTCGCCATGCCTTACAAAAACAGGAGGGAGGGAAGGAGAAAGAGAGAAAAGAGGCGAGAAGAGAGTAAAAATTTAACCTTGACAATGGATTAGTTGTTGATGTGCTGAGACCACTGCCTGTACTACAGGCTAATATTGTCTCATTGTTTTCTCATACTCCCCCCATCTGTTTGCATCCATCTGCTGTTCCTTGTTTTATATTTGGAATTTTAGTATTTTGGAGCAAGGACTGACTTTTTGTTCTGTACGGGTAGAAATCTCACTTCTATGGGGCTTGGCTCACGACAAGTACTTCAGTGTGCTCTGATGGTGCGGCAACATATACAACTGCATAATAAACACAAAACACTTAATTATATTCCCCAAAGCTACAAAGATCATCCTTGATGCACTTCATCAATGCTGGAAAGTCTTTTATTCCCAATACTCCAAAAAGTACCAAAGTAGAATCCACATCTTCATTTCAACTAGGTTGTCATTTTCCCCATTCATGTAAAGAGGGAGAATGGAAACAGGGGATTTCTGCATGTTTCTGTTGGGTTTTGCCTGGGGTTTAGTTTGTTTTCACTGAAGACAGTAAAATTACACATCCTTTTCTGTCTTTCATGCAAACACTCTAATTTGATTCATGCAACTGGGTGTATCACAGGAGCACAAAAGCTCGCAGACTATAAACTTTGAGCTGCCATGCTCATACCAGGCCCTATTTAGAGATAATTGAAAATTACAGCACATTGTACTGGTGTCTCAGAAAGCACTGTCCATTAAAATGGAACTATGAGACCAAGGAACTCATTTTCATTCATGGTCCAAGCCAACAACTGAATCCAAACTTCTAAGTCAAATGACAGAATACCAGTTACACCACCCAGAAATCATTCATAAAGTTTCCCAAAGAAAACTATTGGTCCATTTTTTTTCAGAAATCTAAACATTTCCTCATCCAACATAGACAGCAATAGCAGTTATAGACCGATTTGAGTTTGAATTTCTACAGATATATCTGCATATGCAGTATGTTACACATACATTGCCTTTTTCTCCCCAAATATTTTCCATGTTAAATGAACATTATTTATTGCATTGGACTATTACCATTTTGTAATGAAATCTATACTGTAATTTTAAGTAGCTACAGATAACATGCTTATCTCTGTGTTCATGTCATCCACTGACAATGGGACTTCAAACTTGTATCTTACTGAAATGTTAATTGTGGAGTTGCACACAAGGTCATGTTTAATGCCGAAGTATTTTGATGCATAATTTAATCTCACTTAAAACATACATATATGTTTTTCCTACCCATTTCTTTAGAAAGTGTCTTCAGAATTCTTTATAGCCCTAACATCATTCCCCTGAAGTCTCTCAATTTTCATGTTTTGAAGTTGTTTTTTAAATCTCCAAAATAATAAAATCTTTTCTCTGGCCCACTGAAAGATTAAGACTAGGAAAAAGTAGCACAGCTTCTCCATTTAGAATAGACAAGATTCATCGATAATCATTTCTGCAGAGAAAATAAAATAAAGGTTACAAAAGTTTACCTTCTCACAATAAAACCTGTTTTTTTTTCCTTTCAAAGGCAAGAAAAAGGGTAGCTGTACCACAGAGTGCTTAGAAAGCACTATCTTTCAAGATAGGGAAGAAATTCTGGGTGACATCATTTTTGGCCAAAGCTCAAAGGCTACTGTGAAAGAACACAGCTCTTCCCAATTACTCTCCACGTAAAGATCAAAATGAAGGCAAAGGGCCAGTTCTCAGGGATACCTTATCCCAAATGCACTATGTGGTTACCTACATACTCATTGCATATGTCAGAGGTATTTTTTATCAGTAAAGCCACAAGTGCTTTCTAAGTAGAACTGAAGTAGAATTCTTTCCCACTCTGCCTTCCCTAATAATGATGACAATCAAAGACCAAGTAGTTTACACAAGGCAGTGTTGATTCTACTTATGCAACACTGGGCCAGTTAAAAAAAAAAAAAAAAAGTGTTTTGAGGCCATGTTGGTTTGGAGGGGGAACACTGAGGGGACACAACCTGCCACCCAGAGTACTAGTTTTGTTCCAAAGAAGCGTAATGGGGTTTTAGAAGCCAGGACATTTTCTTCAGGCCTCTGCCTGTACGGAAAAGTTATACCAGTTGAATCTAAATTATTTTTTAAGAGGTTCTGACTGCATCAATGCTGAAGCAAAAGCAATTTACATTAAGATATTTTATTTTGCAGTTGAAGTGGGCTAGGCACGCACACCCACTCAGTTACCATGACTCAGTCAAACAAGAGTATCTCTTTAAGCTACAATAGTTGATTGCTTGCAACTGCTTGCCTCTACCTGAAAAGAGCTGAAGTCATTATGGACCAGCTAATTCCAGTAAGCTCACACTTCTGAATCTACCTTTGACAATGGGTATCAAACATTTTTTTAAGTTTCCACAGTGAATTTCCCACCAATGCAATTATATCACCTTCACTTATCTTTAAGTGTATGGTTAGATACCGCAGCACAACTTTGTGTGAGTCTAGGTGTAAGAGCATGAGCATGAAGGAACTAAAAGCATACTTGAAATGCACAGCTCTCTCAACTCCCATGTTAAAAAAGGCAGCTCTGTCTGGTGTAAAACAAACTGGCTCCACAGGAGAGAAACCAGAGCAATTCCCAAACAGTGTCCAGCATCACCACATCTGGCTCTTTCACTCACCGCTGCAGACGCAGTGCAGGGTGCTCCCTGCCACCCTTCCTGCCCTTGTGCCCGAAGGTGGGAAAACAGCGGCCACAGGGACACAAGGTGAGGCCTCCCCATGCAGGACACCAAGGGGCTAGTCCTGTATCCTTGCCCGGCGCTCAGCTACACCTGGCCCTGCTCTGTCATACCCGTCATTTAACTCTGTTTCACCTCCAGGGACACTCTTGTCCTCCAAGGAAGAGAGATCCTCCATTTCAGGCCCACAGGGTTCTCCTGCATTTTGGGCACTCACAACGAGCTGAAGCATGTGTGCGCTGCCTCAGGCTCTCCTTCTTTATTTAAAGCATGTACCTTTTTACATCTCCACTTGCCAGCACCTTCCCCCCACGTTTCCTCCCAGACAACCCCAAGGAAAAGGGACGGCCTTTGAACACTCCACCCTATGACAAAGCCCCAGATGATGAGAAAAGCTTTATTAATAAGAGGCATATTTAGCATTGAAAGCACTGTTAACAGTACATAAAGAAATTTCATTCTCTCTGGCTTTCCTGCCATTCCTGACAGAGTGTGTAGAAGACCAGAGCGCAGGAATAGAGTAAAGCTCAGGTGCAGGACTTAAAAGTTATCTTGGAAGAACTCAGGGAGCCACTCCAGGGAATACAATACTATGTCTGGTAAAGAGGCTTTTGCAAAAGTAAAGCTGGTGTTGCAGGAGTGGAAGGCAGTGGACACTGGTGGGAAAATATCCATATGATGGGAACAATTAGTTTGACACAGCCGGATGTCAAACTTTCAAACTACAGAACACGTATCGTACAAAGCAGAGATGTGCAAACTTTCCAGTGTTCAACTCCAACAGCATTACAAAAATAATACCACAGCCTTGGCCTTTTCTGCTTAAATAACAAGCTGTAAGCAAGAGCCAAAGATGTCTATCATTTGGAGAACAAAAAGTAGACAGAGACCACACTCTCGCTTTACAGATAGCTACAAAGATTACATGAAGATAGGACTGTAAAGACATATCTTTAAGTCCCTGCCAACCTAATCAAGATGGTATTAACAGTGATCTCACACTCCATCTGCCTGGCTAGTAATTTATGAAAAACGTACTTCACTATTACAGGAAAAATATGTTGCACTGCTTGTGGCCACAAACCTACTGCAGTAGCTCAGGAACTCTTGGATCAGAGGCCACGAGACCGGTTCTTGACATTTACCTGGTACTGCTTGTGAGATCTGACTCATTCATGTAGAGATTTTGCTTGTTTGCCCTACTGATGACCTCAACTTCAGACAGATAAAGTAGCTGGCAAAAAATTTACAGCCCCTTGTAATTTCAAGTGTAATACCATAATGCTTTGCTTTTCAAACTGTGAATTCTACATAGGTAATTTCATGGGATTCTTTTTATGAGTGAAAAAATCTCTCTCTTCTTGCACTGATTAGCAATCATTTCTGATTAAACTACTCCTTTTCTCGCCAGAAAACAGAAAAACTCATCTTGCCAAAACTGTATTTCTTCAATTATTATTACATACCTGTTTGCCTAAGAATCACACCTAAGAGGCTTGCTAGATACAAACAGAAATTAAAAAAAAATTTTAATTTTTGTTTTTGGGGGATGGGGTATTGGCAGTAATGGCATCATTTTGGAAAACCGTATGAAATCTTTCAGTTTCCATCAAGGCAAAGTTAATGAGCAGCATTCTAATAGCAGACTTCCAGGTATCAAAACAAAAAAACAGCCACCAATAGCAATTAATTCACACGTATTGGTAATAATGCATTTTTTCGCTTAGCAGGACTACTGTTTGGATTGTACTTCTAGTTGCTGCAGCAAAGGAAGACAGGATATACAATGAGGAACAAGATAAAGCCGGACAAAAAACCCCACTGCAGTTCTACAAGCGTTCTTTCTGCTGCACATTGGGGAAAAAAGTATCTAGGAAACTACTAACTGCTATAAATGAATAGAAGAGGATATTCAGAGTAATAACTAAGAGATAACAGCCTATGATCTAGTCAATTCTTACTCCTAAGAACAACTTAAAGGTATCACTGCTTTTTATGCTGAGGGTCAAAATGACCCTCTAATATCATCAGGAGGCTTGTACATTCAGTATCATTAGAAAGACTTCTATGACGATCAGAATATGCAAAGATTGATTCTTCTAGACGTGGGACAAAACACAGAGCACGAGATTACTTTCTTACCAAATAAAATACCCAAATTACTTTGTACACAAAGGCTGAGTTAATCTCAAGAACAATTTTATCAATAGGTAAATTCAGTCTCCGCAGCATTTGTTCCATCTTCAGCAATGCAAATGAAGGGAACCCCTTCCCCAAGTACACATGCTCTTGTTGCTCCAATAGCCCTCTATAAAACTAAACATTGTTGTTTATTGTACTGCAGTACATTAATACAATTCTGAAATAAATTGGGTAAAATTTCTAGTGTTCCTTTGAAAGTTCCTAGCTATGATACCCACAACTCATACTCAGGGAGACTTTTTGCTGCCTTAATTTTGCTCCCCAAATACTTTCATCTCTGTTCAGAAACACTCTTCTACCAATCACGTTGCCAGATCAAAAAACTACAGATTTGTCTTTTATAAACATTCTTGGAAAACAAGAAATCAAAATGTGCTTCACTTTATCCAACGGATACACACTTTGTAGCTTTGCTAAGATATGCAAATTGTCTGATTGCTTGAAATTACTGATTAACCAGGCTGGAGAGCTGATTACCTGATTATCCAAGAGAAAAATAATTCAGCATGCCTTTTGCCATTTGACAATCTAGATAATTTTCTAATTAATTTGACTTTTCAAGTGAGTTCAGAGAAACTACTGAAAGAGAGAAAAGAGGTGAATGATCTGAATAAAGGTGAGCTTTCCAGGAATTTTCTTCTTACAACAATCACTTGTGAAATCTTATTGTTACTTACAGACACTTCACATACACACACACAAAAATGAGAACTTAGACTTCCAAAAATATTCAAAAAAACAACACATGGTAAAATCTTCAACGCTTTTTGTAAAGGTGTCTTGTAGAGCTGGACAAAAGATTAGTGGTGCACTAGTCCGACACATGGCATCAAATTTGCAGTTTTACCAATAAATTCTGAACTACACACGAAGCAACATGAAGCAGATATTTTGTCAATATGCTGAGAGAATAATAAATACTGGAAATACATACTTGCCACTGAAAAGTTGTTGAGTGGATATGGCAGATCCACATCCTGGGGCTTCTCCTTATAGCCTATGAAAGAGCCATCTGTCTTTAGCAGGAAATATCTTGGCCGCCAGTTTTTAATATACTCTCCTAAAGGAGAAAAAAAAAAAGTTCATTAGTACTGTAGGAAAAAAAACTTTGATTTTTTTTTAAAAAAACAAACATATTACCAGTGTCTAACATTAATTATACAAAAATCTTTTCAGATGTTCTCAATTTACAGAGAAAATTCCCTCCAAAAGAAGAGAAAATGGAGTTGCAATGGTAAGCGTAGACTATACAATGATGCCTCTGGAATACAAAGTCATAAGTATTGTACAGTAATACTCCATAATCCTAAATTTTATCACATGATACTCTTCAAAGTCCTACATTTTTATACACTTACAAAAAGTTTGAAATTTGCTGCAGGCAGAAACAAGCACTACAGATTGACTTCTAATAACAAAATGAAATTTAAACTACCACAAGGTAAAACATTTATCCTCCTGAGCCAAAGCAAAATCCATTAGTTTCCTTCAAAATACACACTAAGCAAATACAAGAAAGCAAATACAAGAAGATCGGGGTAATGGGATCTTACACAAAATATATTTAAATATACCTGAAAGCAGAAGGAATAAAAAAGAAATCATAGAAGTCAACTACCTTCTAAGATATATGTCCACCAATAAAGCTACCACACCACTTCCTCCTTCACTCTAGTCCAGACTGAGCAGAAGATTCTGCAAGCCATGAGGAAGGTATTCAGGATCATATACAAACAGAACAGGTAAGCAAAGACACAATACCTTAACTAACATCACTTATTTCCCATTTAAGGGTGGAAAATCTCTTTAATGGCATTATAGTTTACAATGCTGCACCAAAATCCCAGCAACAATTTCATTTTTAAAGTACAATTACTCAGTTAGGCACTGTGAGTTCAGATGTGCTGAACCTTCCCCATCTTTAATTTCTATCAACTCTGTAAGTAACATATGTATAAGTACTTATGAAGACTTTAAATAAGTCATTGTGAACATTCTAAGAAAAAAGACTGATGCAGAATTTCCAACCATGCCTGGGGCTTCTCATCACCTGCAAAATGGTCAGAACCGACCAGCTGAGGAGCTGCACTGGTCCTGGGCGAAGCACAGCCTTTGAGTGCCATTTATGATCTCAGTACCCTGTTACTTGTAGCTTTTAGACAATTCAAAGTTCAGAAAGAATTTTACATCCATCTACCACAGAGATTACTCTCTTAAAGGCTGATATAAAAATTAATTAATTGCATGTTCAACTTTCCATCAGATCAATCAACTAATTGTCACTGAAGTTCAACATGGGAATTGTTAATATGGCCTTGCTGATCTTGATCACAACTCGTAAGAATTCTGATGATGTCCATGGCTTGAAAGTCTAATTAAAGTCATTAACATTTCCAATTTCAACACGTATTTAAGCAGAAAACGGGAGTAGGAGATCGAGAAGAGCGAAGAGCGAGAAAAATTAACACCAGGCTATTCATGCTGACTTATGTTTCCCGGCCCTTAGTAAGAAAACTCTATTTAGCCCTGTTTCTAGATAGAAGCTTGATTTTGTTATCTAGACATTTTCATACAAGCAGAAAAAAAATTGAAAAAGTCAGTGTTACTTAATTTGACCACAAAACTAACAGAGTAGATATAGTGCTAGTTACATTTGTATTGACTCAGAACTTTCTATGTCAGATCTCCGGTGCCAGTTCAGCTGGGAACACCTCCAGTGACACTGCCAGTGTGACCTGATTTCACAGCGGAAAATCCCAAAAAACATAAAAGCAAACAACTAAAAAAAAATTTTAGAAAAAGAAAGACAAACACCAGGTATGAGGTATTTCTCATAACTGAAAAAAATACAAGTGCAGTATGGGAAAACAAATATGCAATGTTAATGTCAGCAACAGTGAAAAACTATGTCGTAATTACATGGAAAGGTAAAGACGTTGCTTCAGCTAAGTTTGTGGAATACTTGAAAATGAAATAAACATAGGCCTAAGTAAAGGTATGACTCATATTTGAGAACGTTTAAAATATGTCCTGTGACAAATTTGCTAAACCTGCATGGACTCAAAAGTTGAAGCCAAAGCAAAACCTTACAAATCAGACCATCTAATATTTAGTTTTAAAAATATTGACAGCCTAGTTGCTTTCTGAAACAGACTGCTTCAGAGCTGATAGGGTAAGTACACTCATTAGTCATTTCAGGAAAGAACAGAAGCCTTCGTTTACTTACAAACACTCCCTGGAAGTAAACCTGTAGCAAAGGAGACCTCTAAGAGCAGGTGCCCTTGGAGACCCCCAGCGCACACTTCCCTGATCACGCACTCCCTCTTCTCCTCGTAGGGGCATTTCAGACTGCATTTAGTTTCTCCTAGATACTCAGTCTCTCAATCAGAAAACCATATTATTTTTGATCATCTACCGACTTATGCAGCTGATGTTCTGTCTGGAGAAAGACCACTAGAAGAGTAGGACTAGCATTTCCAAGATCCTCTGAAGAGAGCCACTGACTCTGGACAAAAGCTAATCACAGAAGATATAAATATTGAATGACGTGTTAAGTACCAGCTTATCCATGAGTGCAGCTGTACCTGCTTTCGCCCTGCAAACTACAGCCAGACACAGGACATGTAGTTTAAAAGCACTGCAAAGCACTACAGTTTCATAAAGATCCATCTATTTCTTTCATAGACACATTTCTTTGAAGAAAGTTTCTCCCAAATGGTTCCCCAGTATGAACTGCGGTCAGACTACTTTGTCAAAGACATCTGTACAAACACACACACACACACAAAGCCCTGAGTTTTGTCTTGAAATGACCAATATTCCAATCCCTCTTCAAGGCCTAACATGAATATTTATCATCCGCCCTTTATTTATTTTGCAATTTAATTAACAATTGGGTGAAAACTTTTGAAGACTAAAGTAAACAGTGGTATCAGTGAACAGTTCACTTAACTGCACAAGCGGTTTAATGGCTCTCAAGATGCACTCTAGGTGCACTCTTACGGCTGCATTCCTTCTACATAATCTGCTTAAAGACAGAGAAACATTTTACTCCATACTTCTTAATAGACATGTGCTTAGTGAACTGCTTTAAAAGAGAAATCCCGCGCACAAAAAATACTAAAACACAGCAGAGTATTTAAAAAGAAAAAACACTTTCATGCGTCTAACTTGCCAGTCCCACGTCTAACAAAATAACAAAAAAGAAAAAACGTGTACTTTACATTACAAGAAATATTAAAGACATTTGGAATGTATATTTATCAAGTACCTCAACACAAGCAAACAACAGGAAATGTACATCTGAAATTCATTAATTCAAGTGCAAAGAAATTCCACACGAAAGCAGTCCAGGCAGGCTAACCAAACCACAAGATATCCTGACAATTTCATGACATGGAGCTGCGGTACTTAGAAAAGCAGTGGATTTGCCATAGGGAATTAATCAGTTTGCACCCTGCTTCCCGCTGGGTTAATGTAAGCTAAATTATTATTTTGCTTAAATTTACACCCTTCTAAGTTGAAAAACATGTCCTTTTAGGATCTGTTTATTAGACAGTAAGAAGGCGTCTCTAATTTCAACCACTGCAGTGAAGGAAGCCAAGAACTTCATTTTTATTCTAGTTTTTCAAGCTACTTGAGAAAAGGGGCACTTGAGTATCTATCTCATAGATATAGACAGAAAATAAATACGTACACACATACAAAATACACATTTAGAATCAGTTTTAGGTTGTTGAGGTCCACTTTTTTAATAACTACCGAGAGAATACACCCAAAAGATGCAGTAAGACAGCAGTACCTTCCTGAAGCACAAGAAAATGCAATTCGATCTTCATGGAGAAAGCACCCTCATAGCATGCAACTCTAATTAATGTTGTATTTAATAATACACTGGCTAACAACAGTAATAAAGAATGCTTAACGAAGGTTTGTTTAGAACATGACCCTCACTGCTGGCTCTGTACGTGCCGCTGTACTGCATGCAACCTCAACGATTTTTCCTTTTTTGCCTTTGACAGCCAGTAACAAGAATCCTGCCTTCAGGACATTTCACAAAATACGTTTATTGTAGTGATGCAACGTTTGTAGTTTTCATACTGCTGAGGAGTTTCACAAAGAAGAGCTTTCTAAGAAACCATGTGAATGGTCAACAAATCCATCTCAGACAAATATATCACCCAAAGTTTGGAATCTTTTTTTACTTCAGCTCAGAACTCAAACTCTCCCTTCAAATATATACTTCACCTCAGATGTGATGGATGGTGGCTGCTGTTAGTCTCATCACTTTAAGCATATGGAAATTCAGCAATTCTTGAAAAATACTCAATAATTTAAAACTAATCTTATCAAAATACTGTATTTTTTAAAAATACTCTTTCAAAACATCTAAATTTTTCAATATGTAAATTGCTTTAGAGGTGCGAAGGAAATGTCCTTAATATACAATGCTGATAAGCATCAGAAACCTGAGTTCAAAATCTTGCTTCCTTAAAAGAAGCAACAGCTGCCACACAGACATAAGTGAGATTTAAGGAGGGGGAAAAAAAAACCCCACAAACCAACAAACAAACACAAAAAAAAACCCCAGAACCCCCCTCCAAGCAGAAAACACCAAAAATCTGCCTTGTGTATCTGTCATCAATTTACTAAAACAAAATTAATAGAAATAATACACAAACACTGTTCTTTCTTCTTTTCCCTGTCTTTTTTTAAGGCACTTCTTTGTTAAATCAAACTCCACTTCTTCTACACTAATACTTAATAAATGGAGGAAAACAAAGAATTTATCTAAGAGCATTAAACCAAATCATATAAAAGTAAATTAAACAATCACATACGGTTTTTCCTTAGAAGAAGCAACTGCAATTAATATCAGGTCAAGTAAAATATCAGAAATAATGCCATTGGTTTTGAGATTGAATTTACTTACCTTGGCCCTCTGAGGGCAGTGTTACCTAACACACGATTAGAAGCATCAGCAGACTATTTGATTAAGTCAGTGGACCCCAGTAAATGTAAAGCAGTTGTTAAATATTTACTTACTTCAGATTTCATGGTAACAAATTTGCAATACAGTTCAAAGACACTGCAAAAAAATAGTTTAAAAAAACCTAAAATGCATACCTGTCCTCATGATTTATGTCCTTCAATCTAATGTAAACGTGTAATTATACATCCCACAGAAGATTTGACAATCTTATTGCATACAAAAAAAACTAAATAAGACTGTGATTTCTCCTAACATGTCTTAGCATTTTAAAAGCTATTTTTATCATATACCCCCTCCCAAGTATTTGTCGGCAGTTCAAAGAAAAGCAGAATTTGGAACTAACGCTTTCTGATTCTGTCTTTTACACTGTGAGACAGTGATTATTTATTTATACTAACTGTTTTCCCACAGTTCCCAGTAACGCTAAATGACATTTTGAGCACATCTGTACTTACATTACACAAATGATTTTTTCCAGTCACAGCTGGGAAAATAGGAAACATTTCATGCTATATGTGGGCATCGCCTTATACCACAGCTAAGCTTCCATTAAATTTCCCACAAATTGAGGAATTACGGTGAGAAACTTCGAGTGCCCTTCATTGCCCATGACACCACAACACACCAGTGCAGATATAAAGACTGGTCAGTTTATGCTCTGCTACTCAGACGTATGGCCAGAAACCAGTGAAAACCACACAGATGCTAAGATTTTAGGAACAGGCTGGCCAGGGAAGTGGGGGAGTCACCATTCCTGGAGGCGTTTGAAAGACGTGTAGATGTGGTGCTTAGGGACATGGCTTACTGGTGGACTCGGCAGTGCTAGGATAACAGCTGGACTCTTAAAGGTCTTTTCAAACCTAAACAATTCTACGATTTTCTACGATTTTGCAGGAGGCAGCAAGCAGCCTCAGGAATGAGTTTCTAGAAGTTCCTCAGTGGAGCAAGAGGAGAGAGAGGAAAGCAAGGACAACTCTCTCTCCTCCGTGCCAGCTGAGCAGGCAAACACAGGATCTCTCTTTCTGCAGCCATCGTGGGTCGGGTCGTCATCACAGACAAGGGGCTCCTGCCTGTAACACAGGGGAGAGGTGCGGTCACCAGGCAGGGAGAAGCCACAGAGCAGCTCTCTGGTCTCGGCTCCCATCTCTGCACCCAAAGCAACAGAGAGGACCAAGCTCCTCAATGGAAAGTTTCTCCCTGCTCTTACCGTGGGGTTTTCTGCCCACCAGGTTCTGAATGCAACCTGTAAACGTGTTGCAGCCACAGCCTCACTAGGGTTCAAATAAGCGGCCGCCTTGTCTTACTCATTACAACTACTGGCGTGAGTCACTGTCCCATCTTGTATAAATGCAACAGTACTTCAGCTCCTGCTGTTTATTCAACCCTTTCCTGCTGCATTAATAGTCTTTTCTCTAAAATACCAAAAAATCGAGAGGAAAATATTCAGTAAGAGAGCGACATACCACTACTCAAACATAAATGCAGTTTTCAAACTGGGCATCTACAATATCCACACAAAATTACCGATGTGTTTTGGCATTTCATGGAAAACAAATGTTCACAGCACATACTCAATTTTCATATGCACAAAATGTTGCCCTTCTTAAAAAATCATACCAGAAACACTGAGTTAGCTGACACACCGACAAATTGAGAATTGGCCTTTACCATGTCCATTTTGAGCCAATGGGAAGAAAAACTTTCCAGTTTCAACATCACCCTTGCTTCCCCTTCATTCTTGAAGGATGAGAATTAGAACAATAAATAAATGAAATAGAAGCTGATATTAGCACGTGCTGTCTGGAATAGTCCTGTGCTGCATGAGCATCCCTAAACAATAAAGGAGATCAATATTTTGTAAATATGCCTGCTATTCAGGAATGGAAATCCAAGTTCTATATCCTGGAAACATTTAGAGACTACTTATGTTTTCTAAATTTCTCACTTGCGTAAGGCTTTATAGCATCAAAGCCCCAAGTGTTGCACTGTACAACTGCGACTCAAAGCAGTTTTATAATTTTTAATACTGTTGAGGTGTATTTGTAGTAAATGCAAAAAAAATAATTTAGAATAGTCTCAATTTTTTTATAGCTAAAAAGCTTCCTGTTCTTAATACTTTTAAATATTTATTATTTTTTATGTAGGACTATCAACACCAAGTGGTACTTTGTATAAAAAAAAGTATACGGCTATCCTTTCTTCTGTTTTTATCAAGTGCAAGCAGAGCAAAGGACCTTTTTCAGATTTTGAAAATATTTTAGGAGTAGGACAAGGATACAAACATTCCTCCATAAATTACACTGCAAAGGTCAGCTACAGCACCAACAACTTAAATTCATGTGCTTGGTACAAATGCATGTATCAAATCAGGTGACTAAAATGCAAATGCTTTTTACATGTAGCAAAGTTGAACTAAACATCTTCTTAATATTGTCTACCTACAACATTCTGTAGAACAGCCAACTCTAGTTCACACAAGAAATCTCAAACTTTCTATTGTTTGCAAAAGAGTATGATAAGTATGAAAACAGCATTATCATTCAGCTGAGTTTCTGTGACAGATTAATGTGTTGTCAAAAATTATGTGACTTTCCCCTCTTAAAACTGGTATACGTGCTAGTATGTTTTCATGAAGCCAACTGCCTCACTTTTAATACTGGCACATTGAGACCACTTTAAAATAGCTCCTCAGAACTTTCTCCTTGTCACTAGGTGAGCTCCTAGCCTTGGACCTTGGCAGGTGCCAAAAAGCTAGCACCAGCATCATTCATCTACGTTTCTTCCTCAAGCACATTCCTAAAGTCAACCTTCCTGCTTTACGATCTAGCCCATACCATTTGCAAAGAAACCATCCGAGATACACAGCAGCATTCCTCAAACTGCTGGAGCCGAAAGAAGAGCTCCATTGCAGCAAGAACTCTGGTTGCATGAAATGCTTCATGATATGCAGGAACGCAGCGCTGCCCAGACTAACTTGGGCTTCACACCAGCAATTAGAGAACAGAGAAGACAGCACAGTTCTGCGGGGAAGAATCAATCACCAACCCAACTCACAAGCGAGAAGCGACCCTCCATTTGCAGCGCTGGTGACCTCTGTCCAGGCTCAGATGCAGAAATCAGTACTCGGGAAGGACACAGTCCCACCTGAATTTTCAGTTAAAATTAAGTTGACATAATTGAAAATTGACTTTTTCCACTCTGCCACACTGATGATAAAAGGAGACACCAAATGAATCAGCAGTTACTGTTACCGACCTACAGACCCAATACTTACTAGACCTAAGATGGAAGACACAATAAAAAGGAGTTCCTTCACTTCTGTGAGAGCTTGGTGGGAAGGGGTGGTTAGATTCATTCAGATAAAATTAAAGTCATCCTGTGACTGACCAAAAAATTCTGATATATACCAATAACCAGAAGACATGTCTGCGATCCACAGCTACAGTGCACCTCAACTACTAATTCATTTTCAATTTTTCAGCTCAACACAGATATCAGAATGTTAAATTTCACATAATATTAGAGAAGAAAATTCACTTCTTTGAAGTTTCCACTTTTGTCTTTAAAGTAAGAGATCACCTGGATAAGACAATGCTTTGATTTAGCCTTTCCGGGCTAACTTGATTTCCCTCCACGCTTGTATCCTTTTTAACATTTCTTTCACATTATTCTAGAAACTCAGCAGCAGCAGAAATCTCCAAACAGGATTTCAGTGAAAGAAAGAAAACTATATTCCTATAGTGATCCAAATTTATTTTATGTGCAACTGTCAAATTGGAAAATATGTTATGCCTGACCAGCTCCTTGCCTTTGGAGAAAGAACTGAAAATAAGATGAAGAGAAGGAGAAAATTAGTTGCTAATCTCATGCTAACCCCTAGCATTTACTTGTCTACTATATAATACTAGATAATCACCGACTGGCACTTTCTGCATAAGAAAAGCTCAGGATGCAATAGTAGGGGTATGCAACGTATCAGTCTTGAGGTAGACAAAGCTATGTAAGAACTTGTACAGCACCTGTCCACCAAATGTCTGAGACCAAAATAACTGCATTACTCTTTCTGCTTCCACAAGTACCAAATTTATCAAGTTGTTGGGTGGGTTTTTTTTAAATCCACCACACGGAGAAATCAAAAGTTTCCTTCCCTACAAGAAAAGGCTCTTTTTAGGAATAAACAACAGAGGGAGGGAAGATATTAAACTCCTGAACTAATTAACAGAAGTAAAGGAGGCGGTGGGGGACAATGATAATTAATATGTACCCTCCTCCTAACCAAATCTCCACATACATTCATTCTGTATATGCACACACAACAGCAGCATCATAAACCGTCTCAAGTTCTTGCCATTATTCAGTTCGACATCTGCACATGTTTATGCGTCTCTCCAAACAACCTCTTGAACACCCTGCTGGAGCTGTCATTTTTTTCTTCTCCCTATCTGGCAGATGGCAAGTCAACAATCGGCATCAACAGCAGCCGAATATCTCCCCCCTCCATCCGACCCCCCTAAACAGACACAATAATAACTTCTTTGTGCTTCCCCACAATGCAGCTGCTTAAACCATTTCGCTACAAGGCTGCTTTGCCTTAATAAAAAAAAAAAAAAAAAAAAAATCCCTTCTGTCAAGTCTAAAAAGCAGCATAATGTTAAGCAAGCTAAAGCCACAGCACAGCTGCAAACGGGCAGACACATTGACAGCTCCTCCCTTAACAAAGCCCTGTGAATTGAAGGGGGTTCATCTGAGGCTCACACAGTAATTAGTATAAAAAAGTCCGACAGCCTCTATTATGCTAGGAAAAAAAAAACTGGACAGAACTGGGCTGCTGTTTTGCGTCAAGAGTTCTGCTGCAGAGTAGATAAATCATGTTGGGTTTTTTTCCTCTCTTTTTAAAGACAGTAATAAGGAGGATGAGAGAAGCTAATTTGAAAACTTGGACACAGTAATTGTACCATATGGTGAGCATTTATCCCTTCTGAAATACACGCTAACAGTCACTTACATGCACAGTGCTTTGTTTTACAGTTGTTATTCTCTCTACCATATTCATAAAATGGATCTGAATATCCGATACTCCAGAGAAGTTGTGTGTAATTAGCAGCAAAACTGTCTGAGCTTAATATATTGGCCTACCATAGCAATCTAGTTAATTGCAGAAAATCCCATGCCCCCAGATTTAAATAGTGTCCACTTCAAGGATTTTTTATTTCTCTCAAACTGGCTAAATATCACACATAATAAAGTTCAGAGAAGTAATTTATTGACAGTAATACTCCTTGATACGGTTGGCTCTAAAACACATGAACGGAATGCATTTTCCTTTTCATCCACACAGTATAGAGGAATTAATTCAAGAACCATTTAACAGTAAGCACAAAACATTTCCGTTTCATCATGCCTGGGAAGGGAACTGCTCCCTGAACTTAGAGGTGAAACTGAACTTCAGCACAGGGCATAGGAGGGAGACAAAGACTTCCAACCCACTCCCTCACATCCCACTCTCATTTTCTTCCAGGGTCATGTTTTGCAGTGTTTTTATTAGCAATCCATAGGCTTCATTCATATGGACCTTCAAAATTTGGGAAATATACCACCCAACCCTCAGTGTCTCCTTGCCCTATACCACATACTCACAGGTTTTCACCCTGCTTATGCTCCCAAATCATCCTGGAATCACAGAAGATAAAAAACGAGTTAAGTGAAGCTAAGAAAATGAAGCCTTCAATAAATAAATGCAATAGTTAAATGGCAAAATTAATAAATCTTAGAGGTACTGCTGACAAAAAAATAAGATGTAATGAACTTCCAAGCACGGAAAATTAAACTCAAGCAAAATAAAAGATGAAAATTTGGTAAAGAATTAAACAGATGTAAAATGAAGTCTGCAACTGAGGATAATGGTATTTGCAAAGAACTAGACTGGTTTCTTTCTATGAGTCTTTACGTCAGAAGACAACAGACAAATACTTTCACTGTATCTGGATCAAAGAGCTACTGAAGCAAAGTGCCAGGTACTAAAGAGTCACAGAACTAGGCAGAATACATCCACACTTAGTAAGAAACTGTAAGTGACGTGAATACTACTAGCAAAAGCCGACTATCCTTCACCGATGACAGTTAAGCTGAAAGATCATAAATGGAGAATTACACTTCACACCTCCAAGAAGAACCAAAAAAGGTTTAAAGAAAAAAACAAAACAAACAACAAAAAAAAAAAACTCTTGAAAATTTCCAGTCACGTGGCTGGATGTTAATTGAAGACAATTGTTTATAATTCTGTTTTCAATCATATGCTTAAGTAACGCTGACATAAACCAAACTAAGGCAGCACTGCCTTTGATTAGAAAAGTCATGCCCAACATATGTATGGGGCTCCTTTAAGAATGTCAAGAAAATAAAATGGATAAAGACTATTTCACACAATTTATTTCAACTTTTAAAAAGCTTTTAATAAGTTTAAGGAAACAGCAGCTGTGCGGACAAAAATAAGCTGTGTGATGAAACAGAACAGAAAGAGCAAACTGGGTAAAAGTAAGAGAGCAAAATAGGATTACATGGTCAAATTTTAATCTGTGATGCTCTACAGTTCTCTGTCAGGAATGCTTTTAGTTAATAAATACAATGATGTAGGATCACCACTGTATATACTGCAAGATGGTAAAGCTATTCAAGTTTATTAAGAGTATGAAGAATTTCAGAGTGGCACAGATATGTCAGTGAGCTGAGAAATATCAGATGAAATAGGGTAGAGAATTACTTGAATTAATAAACAAATACAAGAATAACCTGAAATGTTCATACACTGTGTTTAGTCTTAAACTAAGCACTACAGAACAAAAGATTTTATCATTTGGAAAGTTACACAGTTTCAGGAACGCTGAAAATTTTATTATTCCATGTCAAATAAATTACAGTTTTATTAGCTATATTTAAAATAAAATAATAATAACAAGAACAGAAGGGCTTTGGAGATAAAATACACAAAAACCCACCAAATAACCAGAGTTAGAGAGAAGCAGAGTGAGGAGAGAAAGACTAGATTAGGCTTTGGTTTCACAGGAAATACTACGGCAAAAGGATTTAACGACACAAATGACCAACAGTAGAACATCACTCACAGGAACACATTTTCAGAAGAGTTCAGGAACAGATTTTCAAACATTCAGCATCTACAGTTCTAGTGGGATTCTGTAAGATCACCACGCGACTCGCAGTTTGCACCGTGGCAATGCCATCCCACCAGTTCAGGCCCCAGCGCCCGCTCGCACCTTTAGAAAAAGCCAGTCCCTCCTCGAATACTGTGAGACACCTCCAAACCTGCGTGAGCACTTCTGAAGAAATGAAGATCTCACGCTCCGGAAACATTCAACACTGGCAGGTTCTCCCTTGAATTGCTATGCATTTTGGTTCTAGCACAAAGCAGGTACTAGCCAGGGAGTACCAACAGCACATGGAAGCCCCAGTCCTTGGCCACGTTGGTTCATCTTAAGCAGCTCTGCCACCAGCACCACGGCGCGTGGGGAGGAGAGGGACGCTTATGTGGGAAGCACGGCCCGTGTCCCGCTCCTCTGCGCCAGCAGTGGCATCCACGCAGCGCAGGCAGCTCTACAAAATGGTCTAACTGAAAATACACCCCAGCAAAAAATGTTTGGACCAGATCAAAAAACCAGTCTCAGCTCACTGTACAGCCAGTATCAGCACAAAAGAGAGATGGGGAATAACTGGCTGGGGGCGACAAAGATGCAGAGGAGAAGGGGCATCAGCATGAACCGATGGCAGTTTTGCTACGGGTTAGTGGGACTGGTGGCCCACCTTGTGAATGCAATTCCTGTTTTTCAGTTGAGCTAGAATATCGGGTATAAGGGATTCAGATCTCTAAGATCAGCTGCATTTCTAAGCAACGATGCTTCTGACACAACATTAAATCAAGCAATTTCCCCTCATAAAATTTCACTTTCTCTAAAGTATATTCTAACATGTGGCAGAATATGTTCACATTTTCTTTACATATGTACACAGAAACTATAGACTAAAAAAAAATATGTAAACCCTAAGGAATATGTTCAAATCTCTGTACTCTGGCAAATTAAAAAATAAAAAAATCACTTAAAATTCACAAATTGGAAAATACTTTGATACATACTTGTGAGAATAGCTATTACAAATTAATGATATTAACAAAATCTTAGCAACACAGAGATCCCAATATAAACCGATATTTTGAAATTAGCCGTGCAATACTTCCCATACTAGAAACAGTGCTAATAAAAACAACTCAGTTGGGAGAAATATTTTCTTAACTTTGCAGACTATAAATAATTAAAATAATAGAAGCTAAAAAACAAGAAACAAAAGGTCTCAAGTCTTCAACCTCAGGATTCTACATATTTCTAAAATATTTCACTGCCTTAAACTGAGTAAAATTCCTCATAACATTCACATAAGAGTCATAATACAGTTCAATTTTAATACACATATCTTACAGTATTTTATCCTGCACGCTTGTATTAAATTACAATTGCAATAAATATTCAGGCAAGTGATGTGTTAGAAAGTCTTTTGCTTCAAGTTTTTCGAGAACTGAGTTAAGAAAAAGCTTGACTGATAAGCAGAAATGCAAAATTATTGACCCTGCAATTTTACTAGCACAAAATTTTTACCGCATTTTTAGTCACTTCAAAAACTTTTAAAACAGAGCTAAAAATTATGAACCCTAAAATTCCAGCATCAGGATGGAATTGAAAGATGACTGACCTGGATAAGACATAGAAATTTATCTATCCAATCTCAGGATGGGGTTTGTAACTGTTTTTCCACTAACAGACACACATTTTGTGGTTACTCTGCTATGAACATATATTTTTTCCTAATTTCAATTCTTAAAAAGTTTTTAATGGCTTACCCTCTAAAACAGCTTTGATACAAAAAGAAGTCTAATAAATTAGGACCTTAAATAGGCCTCAGCCAACTCTGCAACTCTTTTTTCAATGCAGAAGTCAAATTTCATACAAGAGAAAACACTGTTAATCTCCTACTACATCTGGCCTTTCTGAAATTCTGATTATACATACCATAATTAACTAGCACCAAATATTTAACATTTGTGACACCAAAATAATGGGGACCAATAAGGAACTGTAATTTTCAAAAAATATATTTGCATTGCTATTGAATTAACTAAAGAAATTTTATATGGTTTCGGTGGACTTTTTTCCTCTAGAAAGTAAACAGCACAATTTTCTAATTAATAAAAACAAAATGGAAACTGACTTACAACACTGACTTCAAAATCCTTGTGAAAGTCTGTACTGGTGATGTCACAAATGCTGTCACATCTGAGCGGGTATTGTCTGTAGAAGGTTCAGAAATTTCCATTTTAATCAAAACATTTATCAGAGGTAGCTGTGTCGTTTGTTTTTAATGAATTACAGAATTCCTTAAGAATCATGGTTGCAACTCTCTTGAAAAAATAATAAATGAGGTAAGTGGCTGAAATATAAGGATCTGATTTGTAATTGATGTAGAAACCCATGTAACAGTGAGGGGAAAGTCATACTTTATGCTCCCATCAGCCTTTAATAATGATGTTTGCATAACACTGAGGCAACACTCACATTTTCCTCAGAGTACTAAAATGCCAGCGATAAAGTACAGAAAACACAGTTTCTCCAAGCTTGCAGTTATTTTCAAATTCTTTTAACTTGATACTTCGAAGCCATGTATTACCTTCCATCTCTCCTCCCTGCAAAAAACTACTAAACAATTATTTCTCTTATGTCAAGAAATGCTCACATCACTGGTCCAAATCCCAGAGACAGAGATGGGAACACTTGTTCGCTTAGATCCAAGCTGTAGGTGTCTGAAAACACCCTCTTCCTACTCTCCTTTTGCCCTGTGCAATTTGGGAGCATGACACTGCCAAAATGACCATCCTGTACTGTGGGAAAGGATTTGAGCCGTGTAGGTGCCTGAAGAGCTCTTAACCATTCATCTTCCTATTTAGACCATTTATAGCACAGCTACTTACATAGCGATGTTGCTTTTGATGCAAGTCATTTACATTCTGTAATCATTTCTGTATGTCCCCAGGAAAGACAACCAAACAAAGAAATACATCTTTCCAATAAAAATTTAACAGTGAGGAAAAAAAAAACTCAGGTACCGAACTTATTAAAACATCTTTTAAAATTTCATACCTGTGACATAAGAACTGAAACAAACGACAATAAAATAAAGCTAAGCTTTTATTTTGAATTCCAAAGAGAAAGAAAAAAAATAATCCCATGCCAGAATGAGGTATGAGGACATATGGGCAGTCTATCACCTGACTCCCAAACAGCAGTACTAAAGCTGACACATGTTTGTTAATCCCGAGAGGTAAAACGCTGCTTTGTCTTCCGGAGGTCATGCTGCAGATGAGTGCCCGTTCTGATGCTGATGCATTTTTCCATGCTGATGTTCCCCAGGGAATTTGAGTTCCCCATTAGGGAGAAGAGACACAAATTTTTCATCCCCTCCAAGAATCTTCCATATTTTTGTTTACCAAGTGTGCACATAAGAACAGCAAGCATCGACAGCACAGCTGAAACAATTCTAACAAAAGCTTTTCTTCTGGATATCCACAGTCTAATTTAGTTAAATTTTATACCAAGACTACTTAGTTTTCAGTGACAGTTTGATCTTGTACCAACAGATCACAGTTTGATAGAGGATGACTGAAATTTAGTGACATGATTATAGGTTACAGACAGCAAGCCCTCTTCAGACAATCTGAGATGATTAAGGGGAAGAACGTTTCCCAGAGATCCGGCCATTCTCTAACACACTTTTTATCTTCATGTAGGGCAGAATAAGATGAGGTCAAGGGATCAATGATCAGAAAGCTACACACTCTAGTCCTCTACCAGTTTCTCATTCTCCTGAAATAAGTCTGTTTACAGACTACTCTAGCTCCAACAAAACCTCTTAGAGAATTCCAGGTGCAATTTCTCATTATACCTCAGCTGATCCGTCTAAGGAGAAACCTCACCCACTCCTCTCAGTCCTGCAGCCCAGTGGTCTTCCTTGTCTGATCTGCCACTTGTGCAGCTCATCAGTCCAACAGTGGGGGGAAAAAGAGGTGGGGGGGTGGGGGCAGTTGGGGAGGGGGGTGTGCAGAGAAAGGCAGGAATTGGGCTGTTTTCTGCAAGCTCAGACAACTGATCCTAGCTGGCAAGTCATATTCTTGCTAAATCCATCACAAGGTGGCAAGGGGAATACGTCCTAGGCAGGGTCTATCTGAACCTCCTTCTTCATTAGCAGCATACCATTAGATCTGGTTGGGTATTAAAAGAAAACATCCTTTGGATACTGTTTTCAAAACTTCCCTCTCTCCCTGACACACAGGTCATCTGGTTATGTGAGTAACAAGTGGGAGGGTTGCATGTGTATCTATTGTTTACTGTACAAACACCGAAGCAGGCAACACACAGCTTCTCGCGGCAGCCCCTGTTCGTAACAGGATGGTCGTGCTAACCGGTCGCATCCCTCGGGCTCATCTGCTCTTCAGGTGAAAGTGCAGAAATAGTAATGTTCCTGCCTTTATTTAAGGAGGAAAATCAACAGTGACTTACACAATACTTTCAGCTCTCTCCCCCACCTCCGTGTCTGTGCTACCACAAACACAACAATTTTATTCTTAACCGAGCAACACTCCAGACACTAGAGAAAGTGTCATTACAGCATCTTTAAGCCCCTCCATTTACTTAACACGTCAACACAATATCATGAAATTACATGACTACTGTGAATCAATACTTTCACATAGAAAAGTGTAAAAGACTAATGGGCTTAACTTAATGTAATGAGGCAACAAAAATACACAGCAAAAGAAGTATGTGGATGCTCCACATTGCATAGGAAAGCTCTAACTTTCCATGATACAGAGTACTAAAGTGCCAAACTGGTGGCAACTGTAGTACCCAGTTCAGAAACTCTATGAACGCTATGAATTACAGTAATTGAATCTCCTAAAATCCATACAGTGTTTTTCAAACAGCATGTCAGCAGGAATCTCATCAAAAAGCAGGTGGAATTTTACTGTTTCATTTGAATAACACTCTGAGCAAGTCTTTGAAAAATTCTCAAGAAGTTTACATTTCATTGCTAACCTGAGTATCTCATGTGCGTATCCATACAGGACATTTTGTGATTTTTATTCATGCTGTCATATATTTGAAGACGAAAAGGAACACCTCATCATTTCAGTATCACCTCTTGAAGGAAACAGGCCACAGAATTTTCCCCTATTATGCATACACTGGTAAAAAAACTACTTGTTTTAGTGCCTTCCAAAATGCACTCCTTCTTTTTTGAGGGTATCAAGATGCTCTCAGTATTTTTCAGTCTTTCTCTTAGTCACCCTTATCTTGGTTCTGACTACATCTAGATTCTACATCCAGTCACATAGCTCCATTACTCCTTAAACCGCTACATTAAAGAGCTTTTTACATTTCCACATCAAAGTTATTTCTCAGGGGGACGCAACCACGTACCCCTCAATATACACACAGGTTCTCAGAATGTTTTAAGGAAGTTCTCTCTAACGCTGAAAACATTACCATTTTTCTTCTCTACTATTTCTCCACAATGTCAATATTCATCTTAATGCTAAATATTAACAGAGAAACTGGAATTGAACTAATTATTCTCATCTCCCTACACTAATTCACTTCTCTATATTCTTATTGTGCATCCTGAGAGGCAAGCAAACCATTTTGTACAGAACTTGACTAGGAACTCTGAACAATTACAGGCATTAAAGAACCCAAACCACTTTAACTCAATGGGCTCAAAAATTTCCAGCTCATGGAACCCTAACATTTTCCATCAGAAATACAAAATCATAAATACCATGAGAAGTGCTGTGTGTTATACTCTACACAAGTCGGCTGGGTTTTTTTTAGTAACCTTTTGTAGACTCTTTCAAAGCAGTCCACAGATCCCTCTGGATCTGTAAACAGGATGGAAACTAGAATTAGTACTTTTAACTACTATTAACTCATTATTTAAAATAATGCTACTTCTCTAGTGGAAGATTTCTCCATCTCCCAGGAATCTGAATTCTTCATGAGGAGGTTTAAAAATTGAGTGGAAGAAAACTGCCCAGGTAAATCTGATAGGCAAATATTCAACACCAATAGAAAAATACATGCAAAAAATAAGAAAAAGAGTATAAAAAACCCCAAAAAGTAAAGGACCAGCTCAAAAGACTTTACATACAAGTAGAAGACTACTCAAAACACTCTTAAGGCGATGAAAAAAGAAAATAAAGTCATTCTCCCTTCCTTTCCCTCTCCCCTGCCAAAACCCACCTGGATGTCCTAATGGAAAAGTTTAAAAAAAAAAAGTGATTATAGGAAAAAGGTCAGTATCAATAATTACAAACTTGCCCAATAAGGAGAAAGAAAATACGTCAGGGCAAAGTAAAAACAAAATGTGTTTGTCGAGGTTTCTCCCGCAAATATAATTTTAAAAAAATAAAGAAATTAAGTCACCACAGGACTGGAGAAGAGGTCTGAAATTTGGCTAAGGAGGTTGAAACAAAGAAAGCAAGAAAAGAATTTCAAGAGCTTCTTACAAATAATGCGCATCATCAAACCGAGGAAGCCAGACAAGGAATCAGCAGGACTGCTCAATAACAAAAGCACAGAAAGGGAACTCAAGGATAATACGGCCACAGCAGAGAGGCCCTAGGAATTACTGGCCCCAGTCTTTATGGCTAGACACACTGGAAAGATACCCAAACCCAGTCCACTCCACGCAGCAGACAAGTGAAAACTAGATGATTCCATGTAAACGTGTAGGAATTACTAGATGTCAGTAAGTCACCAAGACTGGATGACAGTCAGCCAGGAGTGCTGAAGGAACTGAAATGTGACAGCACAGAGGTGCTGGCCAAGGAGCACAACCCATCGCTACGGATGGCCACACACCCCAAAAACCAACAGATTGCCAACACAACTTCAAACAAAAAGAGATTCTAGAAAGGATCCCACAAACTAGAATCACAGAATCATAGAATGTCAGGGTTGGAAGGGACGTCTAGAGATCATCTAGACCAACCCCTCTGCCAGAGCAGGATCCCCTAGGGCAGGTACAAAGGAACACGTCCAGGCAGGTTTTGAAAGTCTCCAGAGAAGGAGACTCCACAACCTCTCTGGGCAGCCTGTTCCAGTGCTCCGTCATCCTCACAGTAAAGAATTTTCTCCTCATGTTGAGGTGGAACTTCCTATGTTCTAACTTAAACCCATTATTCCTTGTTCTACTCCTGGGTACCACTGAGAAGAGATTGTCTCCTTCCTCTTGACACCCGCCCCTCAGATATTTATATACATTAAAAAGATCCCCTCTCAGCCATCTCCTTTCAAGGAGTCTGACTTCTGCTAAGTCACTAGTGTCTAATACATACGATCACAGAGCACATGAGACGACACGGATCTGCTGGGAAAGAGCCATCACGGCTGCTGTGAAGGGAAAGCCTGCCTCACAAAACTGATGGGAGTTCTAAAAGGGAGGCAATAAACATGAGGGGGAAGAGCATCCAGTAGGCATAATGCGATTGTCAAGGTTCCTCCCCAAATACAATTAAAGAAATTCAAGAAATTAAGTTGCCACAGGATTGGAGAAGAGATTCTCTGCAGTGTCTGAAAGTTTGGTAAGGAAGAGGAAACAAATCATAAGGCTTAATGGTCACTTTATAGCATAAGAAAGAAAGTCAGGAGGTCCCTCACAGATCCATGCTGGAATCATTTTTATATAACATCTTCATCAATGTCCTGGACAGTGGTGTGATCCATGAAATCTTACAGTTTACAGATGATATTACACTGTTGTTGATAGTCAAATGCCATGTGTATGGCACAGAAAAACAAAATTGAGAGGGTAAAGATAACAAATGAACATTGGATATATAAATGTGATGTAACGTACCTAGGGAAAAAAGAAATCTAAACTATGTCTCCCAGTGTTTACCTAAGAACCACAAATTATAGTTTAGTTGAGTCCTGGGTTCACCACTCACTGTTCCATGTAATCATGAGCTCAGGTACAGGAGCAGCCAAAAAAAAAAGAAAAAAACAAAATGTTGAGCATATCAGAAAGGATACTGAGAACAAAGGAAAGAACATCATTGTCATTTTGCTGTGTTCACATCTTCATTACCCTGCGCAGTCTTGTCTCCACATCTCAGGAAGAATGTAGCAAAAATACAGACAAGGGCAACCAAAACGATGCAGGTGATGGAGCAACCGTCTTTTCTAAGAGAGGATGAAAAGGCAGGGAGGCTCTTTAGTCCAGAGACAAGGAGGTTGAGATTTACAGAATCTTGAAGGCAGCAGCTACCTGCAGAACTGCTGTTCACCAAAAACCACAATACAATAGTTTGGCCACTTGGTAAAACAGTTCCATAAACTAGAAGGATCATACAGAAATATACCACCTAATTTTACTAGTACAACAGTTCTGGAAACTAGGCAAGTGCAAGGGGAATGAAAAGCAAGAGGACAACCAAGCTTACAAGCCCTCCCTAAACAGCATCTCCTCTGCCATTGCTGCAGACAGAACACTGGGCTAGATGGGCCACTGGTACAACCCAGTAGACTATTTCTTGTGTTATGCTTATTTGAAAAAAGTTTTCACAGTTTGTAAGCCAACTGCCTTGCAACTATTGAAAACAATACTTTCTGTTGCCTCTCTCCTCTACACATGAAGTACAGATTATATTATCACTTCTCTTTTCTTATTTAGCCTCAGCAACTGCAATCCATTCAACCTACACTCACAGGTCACACTCCCTAAATCGCTGATCACTCTAATTGCTGGTCTCTGTGTATAGTCTTTATAGTCTTGAACAGCAGCACCCAGAATCAGACACAGTTGTCCATCTAAGACCGTAAGTGTTCAATGGAGGAAAAAGATGCATCTATTACTAATGCTTATGCATGCCTGTGTTTGCCTTCTTCACAACAGAGAGATATAATGCCTAATTTGTGATCCACAGTACCTGCTAGATTTTTTTCTGAAGAGCTACTTACCTAGCCACTGGTTCTCCATTCATTTCTTTGTAAAGTAGATCATTTATGTCAAACTTGCTCCCCCTGAGCATCTTCCAGCTCCTCATATACCACATCTTGATGTTACAGATACCATTCTAAATTCTAAACCCATCCTCCAGCACACCTGCAGTCCTTTTCATTTTGAAGACACCTCAAAATATTAATAACCATCCTCTTTTCCATTGCTCACTCCAGGGATGAAAGTCCTGCCTAGGCAGAAGTCAGGAAATAACCTAACAAAATGCTACTTCCATTTTGATACCAAACCTTTAACAATTACTCAAAACAGTTTTCTAACAGTTTTGCTCTCAAAAAGAGAGCAAAACATTTTTCTCATGTAATCTATGTGTCTCCAGCTTCCTCATGAAAATATTATTCACAGAGTATCAGAAGGCCGCTCATGGTGCAATATCCAAAGCTTCTCTCCTATACAGACTACCACCTTGCCAATAAAAGGAAATTTGAAAAATTGATACAATTTAACCTTGCCAAGTCCACAGTGACTCATCTCATTTTCTAGATGCTCATAAATAGTCCACTTGTTCTAGCATTCTCCCTAAAGTTAAATTGATGTCAAGCATTTAGCCACATTAAACCATATTTTGTTTGAACATAAAAGACATGAAAAGCAATCCAGATAATTTTCTCAGTCTTATTTATTACATTACAGTTTATGTTATCCATAAATTCTAATATCAATTATTTTGCATTTATTTTCTAAATTATTGAACCTGTCAAATAGAGCCAGTCATAGAAATGAATACTGCAGAATACAAGAAGAGCATCATCACACGCATTCATTCTTAAGACACACCTTCCAGTTTGACTTTGGGTTAAATAATAAGGGGGGGAAAAAATGGAATCCAGCTTAGTCTCATAAAATTATGAAGGAAGAAAAAGAAGAATCCAGCTTAGTCTCAAAAGAAGCAAAGTATTTATTAAAGGTCTTATTCCTTTGTGTACAGCAGGCCACATGACCAATCTTTAACTCTGACATTAACACGACATAGCAAGAGTGTTCCAGAATAATAGCATAATTAACTCAAAATGCCTACTGCAAATATAAAAGAAAAACACCTTCAAATATTCAACAAATAGCACCTTGCCACGACTATTGTTATCTGCTGCTGCCAATCAGTATTGTTATGGTTGTACAAAGACTCCAGTGCACCAGACTGTCGCTAATTATGTATATTCAAGTGATTAGCAAGCACTTGTTGCCTCGTTCACACCACCCTCCAAACAGCAGCCTTTGAGAGGAGAATAGACTGCAAATTTATTGAGAGAACACTGTTAATCCTTTGGGGAGAATGTAAATGTAAACAGGACTACTCTACATCAAGGTGCTTTGACAACAAAAATCATCTGCATAAACACATGCTCAACAACAAACAGGTGTTCTATTTCACAACTAGCGCCCATTTGATGCTTTCAAGTAAGCATTATGCACAAACTGTTAGAAGTACTTTGAAACCAGCTGCAATTACTATAATTAGCTGTTTTCCTACACTTTGGTGTTTGGGTCTTTTTTTTCCCCCCCTCTACCTGTTCAGTATTGTGTCGACTGCAATCTGTAAACTCGAGCGAAGCTAAGGCTCTATAGCCTTTAAAGTTTACTATCCTCTCGGTTCAGTATGCACTGTGTTACCATATTTATCATTAAAGTGCCATCGGTTATGAAATGGTGTTTGCATTAAATAACTTAGCAGTCCTACAAATGTCATGTCACTCATCTAATACTCATTGTGAATAGGAAAACAAGGACAATTGCCAAAATAACACCATAAAAATAGTAAGTCATCAATGTTCAGGATTTCCCTTTTTTTAACAGAAACGTCCCCAGGAACTAACATGATTTATTTTTAATAACAAGAACTTTACTTCTAGTTTCATCAGACAATGGGCAGTGAAAAGTATTGCTTGCAGACAGCTACTCATTCTAATACACTCCAAGTAAATGTTTTCAAAAATTACTTGGTCAGAATGTACATGCTTCCTACTGTTTACTCAACACAAAATACGTACAAAGCACCTCTACAGTATTTTTATTCTTATTAAAATGATGTATTCAAGCATCTGTCTAATCTCACTCAGCCTTTTGTGGCACCTACATAGCTCTTGGTTTTCAGCAGTTCCTAATGCTCCACTCCAGTGCTGTATTTCTAAAGGTGAGTTCAACATGAACAACGAACAAGTCCAGTGGCCTTTTCCAAAGTCAAACCCTAAGGTGCTAATTTCATAAGCTTGGCAGTGCCACCTACAGATAGCTAAAATCCAATGCTCCTACCTTATGATTTGCCAGATTTTAACCACTGAACTGAGTAATTCCATATTCAGCACCTGCTGATAGAAGATTTTTTTAACAAATGAAAAGCTTAACAGGAAAAGACTGGGACTGCCCAGAGAATAAGAACACAGCTGAGTTGAAGGGTTAAAGATGATAAATACACAGTACTAGAAGAAGGACAGGCTACAGGCGATGGAAAGAAAGAAGCTCTTTCTCCTTGGGTGAAACAAGTAGGAAAATCTATGATCAGCACAGGAAAATCTATGATGCAGCACCTTTCCAAGACTAGGAGATAGCCTACTGTTGAAAGGTCAATTTGATATCCTCCACCAGTCTCAAAATGTACCTGAGGTCACAGAATCACAGAATGTTAGAGGTTGAAAGGGACCTCAAAGATCATCTAGTCCAACCCCCTGCCAGAGCAGGACCACCTACACTAGAGCGCACAGAAACATGACCAGGCAGGTTTTGAATGTCTCCAAAGAAGGAGATTCCACAACCTCCCTGGGCAGCCTGTTCCAGTGCTCTGTCACCTAATGCTTTTTCCGTTGCTAACACAGTAGTTTTATTTCTGTGAACATTCACTCCGGGAGATCTACAGAACTCTGTGTATTTTTAACAATGGCCACTACTTTCTTCCCACCAACTTCTGCTCAGCTGGAAATGATACAAAAGCTTCAGCGCTGATGTGCCAGCCAAGCATATACACTCTATTCCTAGCAGTTATCCCCTGAGACCAAAAGAATGACCAAAAAGACTAACAAAAAGTTGTAATATTACAAGACCTCCCAGAGAAAAGCAGGGAACATTGCCTGTCTACAAATTTCAGGCAAAGCTAGTTTTGGGGCATTTTCCAGAGAGACACCATCCCTTGAGAAGCTCAAAGTATGACAAACCAATAGTTACTCTCATTTTCTCTGTTAGCTGTTATGGCAAAGATGTATGTAGCGAACGCAGCAGTTTCAGTTGTACCCAAGCAATCCCCACAATGACACGGATATTTCTTTTTCTCTGCTGCGTCTTTCTAAAAAAAAAAAAAACAGAAAAAGACTGTATCTACATTCGTTGTATATTCAAATATGAAGAAACACCAGATTCAGAGTTACCATAAGCTTTTAATGTAGAGAATGTTGTCTTGTATTAGTCATCTCTGTGATTTGCATTCCAAGATCTCACACTATAATACCAAATCAAATTTCCCAATACAGTAGCACACAGCCGCTGAGAAAATGCAAACACTGTATAGCATCAACACGACCAGTCATCTGACCTGCAGTAAGGTAGTTCAAGGAACCAGACTTTTCTTTTTTTATAGGGTATTTCTTTACGTCACTTTAATTCCCCGAACCAACACTGCTTACTTTAATGAACACTGCTGCTACACCGAAAGATTGAGCTGAAACACGCATGCAAGGGTCACATTAGCAGCCCCTTCTTTCCCCTTCTAGAGCAAGACAGGCACTAGTTTAGCTAATCGAAGTACATCATAAACTCTCTGCCTTGGCACATGAACAGATACGTAATGGTTTAAGCTAATCCTTCTGATTTTGTAGTAAAATAGACTAAGAGTAACCTGTTACAGAATTTCTGATGGGAATGGTAACTTCTGCTGACACCACATGAAGGGGTTGGAAGGGAGAAACAAACAGCTGTGAAATGTTTCAGTTATTTTATTGTCAAATAAGTCAGCTATATGCTAAACAGAAAATACAACTATAAGGATGTTTACTATTCATTCATATCATCAGCAGGCATAAAGTTACATGCAGACACATCCGCTTTCTGTTTGTTTATTTAAGACTCTTTGTGAGCCTCAAAGGCAACTAATTAGGAGAAATACTGCATTGAATTCTAACATAAGGAGAAGTTTAGAGCCCGGTATCCCATTTATACACACAAGCATGTACTGTTTCTGTGTTTCAAGTAAAAGCTGTGAGACAAAGAAGAGTACATAACTGAGGTGACTATCAGCATTTGCAAAGAAATATGTATTATTTGATTAAAGTACTAAAGCTTTACAAACCAGCAGCAGCCTGAAAAATCCACATATGTGCTTACATTCACTTTATTACAGGGCATGTATTTAAGCACGCATATGAGATTGACATGAAAACATTCTAAAGAAATGCCTTTAAAGTACAAGACTTAAGTGCATAACTGAAAGACAAAAAAGAGCTTGGCAGATGAAAAGGACAGCAATTTTTGTATCAAGCTGATGTTCTTAGCTAACATTCTTAGCAAGTCTCATATCAGACTATTAAGACTATATTCTTCCTGCAAAACACTAAAAAGTGGTTACACATGCATTATATACAAGGGGGTCAGATGTAGCTGCTGGATTTCCTCAGGAAGACTGAGGATCTTCAGGATGGAACAGTTGCTCCTTCCAAAAGCTCAGGTAAGCAAGCAGGGAGAAGTCTGAAAGGGACAATCAGCCCTTCCTTTCAGGACTACTCCAAAGAGTAATTTGTCAGCTAGCATCCATCAGGAATGAAAAGGCAGGTGACCAGCATGAGCCAAAGCACCACACCTACACAGACTTTGCATATATTTCTCCCATTATTTTGAAGTCTTCCTGTTAAGGAGACCTAACTTGCAATGCCAGAGGAATTATGGTATTTTTTAATATGCTGAAGAAAGCACAAGCAATACTCCCCAAAGGAAGTAATGTAGCCCACAGTTGTAGCGCCTGTGAGCTTTGGTAACTACATTTTAGCCAAAGGTTTTCAGGTGGTGAGTTTGTTTAATGTCGGTGAGAAAAGGAATATCTCTCTGCAGAAAGTCACGCTTCTGTTACAAGGACTCCATATAGGTTGTGTACCTCCCTATCTACTGCAGAAACTAAACACTTGGGGCTCCTGTGACAGGAGAGCCAAGGCAATAGAGTGTCAGCAGCTAACAGACCAGGTGACAGAGCAAGCTAAGAGGCACAGCTAACGGGAGCAGTTAGCCACCACCCCAGCTTCAGGAATGACCAGCAGTGAACAAAGTTAGCAGGAACAGTTAAAAATGGTGTTGGAAACAAACTGGCATGGACAGTGCAGTCTTCCAGTCAAACACTCCAGAGCACTAAAGCCTACACAAGAAGGACCACCTAAAGCTGTAACTGTTCACGCAGCCCTGCAGCCGGGACTGGTGCAAATGCAGTATATGCCCATGAGGCAGGACTAGTCCAGCAACAAACCACAGGAAATATAACCAGAGGAACGGGATCGGTGGCAGGCTGTTTTGGCAAGGCCTCATAGCTATAGGAGATTCGAGTCATGACTACTGCCAACATATTTTGGTCATGATTACTGACACTGTCAGAACATTATCAATGGTTTTGACTTCCCAAACTGATCCTTCATTGTCTCCTTATATTGATTTGCTGCAATGGGGAAAGTACTGTTTACAGATCAGTGAGAAAACATGATTTAGTGTCTTGGTTTTCTAGGTAAGGAATGAAGTTGGTGACACTTAAGTGTTCCTGTAAGGGCCCCTCAAACACCTAATAGGGTTTTGGCAGAACAGTATCCTTCCTCACAGACCAAGCTTCTGAAAAGAGTACACTCTCCCTACAAGACTGTGCACTGTAAATCGTGTTCTCTGGCTGCCTCCATACTCCCTTCCTCCTGATTTCCTGCAAGAAAAAAGAAACATCAAAACAAAGAAGATCATATGCTTATAGAAAACCTACATACTCTTCAAAATCCTTCTTCAGCAGACTGGGTGAAAGTATTTTGCTGGTTTGTTGTTTAACAAACAACCAATGTCTAGTGGTGTGGACAGTATTTAAAAGGGGTGAAACAGCAGTACTTGTACAAATATTTAAAATAAGTACACTTTCAAAAGCAGTTTGCTAAACAGAGCCATATTTTAACTAAAACACTACAATGCATTTACAACTAAGGCTGACTAAATGAAACTTGCTTATGCCAAAATATCCACAGCAGAGCTAGCGCATTGTGATGGAGATTAGAGTCCCCCCGCGCCACCCCAGCCGCAGTACAGCAACTCTTTTCTGAGGAGTTGCCTTTGTGGTGCTCACTTTCACACCCCCAATACAGTGTAAAGCCGTTGCTCCTCTTATATCCCGTTCCCAGAGCGGGCCGGGGCCGTAAGCGGCTTTCGGAGCGGTGCCCGGGATGATGTCACTCTGGTACTGCGGGGGAGGAACAGTACCAGGAAGCGTCAAACCCTCTCATTGTGAGAGGGGATCGGCACATGAGGGCAGGTTGTAAATCTGGCCGGGGACCAGCAAGACTTTAGATCACAGTTTCACCAGAGGAGGCAGCTGTAGCAATAAACACAACGTTCACTTCTGTTCCATGGGATGTTTCGAACGTAAACATTCAGCTCTATAGCTCAATTCCCAGTTTACATTACACTAAGCACAAAGAAGAAATGCAAATAGCCGACCTCTAGTAAAGCTAATACATCTCTAAGTGTCGATGCTCAAATACTTTCAGATAATTCCCTTCCCCTCTTCCACAAAATACCTTTGGAGTGACATCACTACAGTTTTAAACAGCAAACTACATTTATGACCCTGAGAAGTTAAACAGGAGGAAACAATGAATGAGATCATCCGGGGAGGGAGGAGGAATGTTTCTTTTCACAAATTACTGCCACTTTCTTTTTTCCTTTTTTTTCTTTTTTTTTTTTTTTAATTTTTACTTTAAAAAAAATTTGCATCCTAAAGCTTTTCTCAGTCTCTCCATTATACAACAGTTCTTTAGGAAACCGCCAGCTACCCTGACAACTGGGATGTTTTGCCAGAGTGGCTTTGTCTAAATCCTAAAGCAGTACTTGGCTATGCGCTGAGCCCAGTGGCTGCCTGTGATCTGAATGCCAATTAAGAGTGCTGCCCCTCTTGTCTGACAAGTCAGAGACTTAAAGGTCTATCTGAGGTCAGCAAACTGTCTGGGCTACGTTTGTGAGCTTAAGAGACTGAGAAACACAGCCAGCAACACAGTCCTTTCCTTTAAGTGTCACACTGGGCAAAGAGCGTTTCATGTACAATTGTCATTGCCTTTTATTTAAAGGAGAGAGAAATGCATTCCTCATGTTCTGCTTCCGTTTGCTTTGGAGTCTTACTGTTATTCTGTGTCATCACCAATAAAATTCAACCTCCTAGTGGACGGGTAGGGATTAAGACTAAACTACTTTTACTTTAATCAAATAAACAGACATATCCAAAACTCTATTAGCAAGATTACAAAAAATTAATAGAGAAATAGAGGATGTGTCCAGTTTGGCACACGGGTTGGGGCAATCCGAAGCACAAATACAGGCTGGGCAATGAGTGAATTGAGAGCAGCCCTGCGGAGAAGGACTTGGGGGTGTTGGTTGACGAAAACCAGTATGAGCCAGCGATGTGCACGCACAGGCCCAGGGAAGCTGTAGATGCCTCATCCCTGGAAGTGCTGAAGGCCGGGCTGGATAGGGCTTTGAGCAGCCTGGTCTAGTGGGATGTGTTCTTGCCCAAGGCAGGTGATTGGAACTATCTCTAAGGTCCCTTCCAATTCAAACCACTCTATGATTCTATATGCACTCTAGTGTACTGGCTCTATATTACTTGATTCTCTGGTTTTCCTTCAAGCTCCCATTCAAACAAGCCTCCTATCATATATTTAGGATTTCTATTTTTTTTGCACATCATGAGAAATAGTCCAGCAGGCCAAAAAGCGCCCAAAAATGCTGTTTGCCCAGATTTGTTACAAACATCTTAAAATTCTCATTTTTTGACACTTATTAAATGCCTATTAAGACAGCAATGGATCTATATCCATCAACATCGCTAGTTATCGGAAAACTAACTTCCTTTCCGTTCTTTCACATCATTTCTACTTTGGGGGGCAGAGACATAGTTAGCAGCTAGCTACGCAGAATGTTAACTTATTTTCTTTCTTACTATTGTTTTTTTACATAAACAGTGAAATCTTACTTTGTTTTATAAGCACTAGTATGCCTGCAAACATTTTTTGTAAATATTTAGCTTAAACTATAAGCTGAGACAATTTTCCAATCTAAGAAACCATATCATGTTACATTGTTTTACCACCTTTCTGTTGTAATTGGCAATTTAAGCTTCAGTTCTTTTCATGGGAAATTGCAGTTTTAAACACTGAATTCTTATACATGAGCATCTTGCATCAACCTGAAAAGGAAAGGATACCTTGCTTTCCAGGATGACAAAGACTGAATACAACAAAATTTGACATGAGATACTACCCTACTCTTTCCATGAAGTCTTAGTGAGAATCTGCATTACTAGGTATTTACCATACAGAATTCCAAGACATGAGATGAAGAAAAATTGCAGTCTATCTACTGATTTTTAGAAGGCATTTTAATTTCAGACATTACAGTTCAAAAATTAATGAAAAAAATGCAAAGTTGCCTATTAACTTGTCAGAAAAAAACATAACCTAAACCGAGCAAAGAGAACAGCTTTACTGAAACTAAGGCTAAATCTCCCACTGAGAAAGGGTGCTAATATGTTTTTGAACCTGCAAACTACTCCTCGTACAGCTACATTACGAAAAGAGCTTTCAGTAATATATTTTTGGCATATGATCTTGAGGAGGAGGTTGGTTTTTTACTTTATTTCACCTACAGTAATTCATTCATTCAATGTTACTGTGAGCAAGAGAGAGAACCAGTACGGAGTAACAGTTACGTAATCGATAAAACTAAATTCTGTGTGATATCTACAAATACATAGATGTTTATTTAAAGCTGCATTAAAAATACTGAAATGAGAACTAGGTTATAGAGCTGTATCTTTTTAAGGAAAGAATGTAATAAAGCATATCTTGTGGTATGGTTTTATTCAATCCATCACCTTCATTATAATACCTTAATTTTCCTCATATCTCCAAGCGTTCCCTAATTCCTGGCCAGAAAGGCCATTTCGCAGGTATAACTCTACACACAACTCACACAAAACTTACTGAAAATATTCCCAAATCTTCCTCCCAACTTTTAAGTCAGGCCCCAGTACTTCTGCCACAGATGTCAATAAAACCAGGGCATGCACATTTGACATCTGTGAGCTCCTCTCTGATTTGACTCAACACATCTCAAACTTCTGTTCACGTTCACAGGCTGTTGAGGTCTTGTGGAAAACTTCCCTCCTAATGAAGTGCTGAGCAAGACGCTTCTTAAATCAGTATTGTACAAGATCTCTCAGATCTCTCAGAACAGCCATTGAAACTGCACCATCATTAACGTCAACAGTGGCTTGGGGCCAAAACATCAAATTTCCATTACGTAAAACTGAGGCGTTTTCTACCCCAAATAAGTGTTACGACCTTCCAAAGAGATCAGGAAGGCCTTGTGTGACCATGGAAAAATAAACCCTTATCTGATCAATTTTGCAACCTTGTTAATGAAGAAAGAAAAAAAAAAAAGAAAACAAAACAAATAAAAAACCAAGCCCTGCACCAATTGGTGACCCCAAGTATTCAAAGTCTTCAGCCACGCTTTCAGTACTGCTGAAAGGCACATGCCTGACACTCCTTCCATTGCTCTACACACCTCCAGGCTCGCAGTCGGCTGATGAATCACCAGCTGATGGTACTGGAAGACAAACTCCCAGAAGAAGAAATTCAAAGCTTCCTCCACAGTTTGAAGTAATCACTTCAGTTGGCCAGATTTTTATATATTTTGGGATATCTATTGTGATAAATATTTATGTATTGAGCACCGCAGAGTAGAAGTTTGCTATGTGGAATATAAATTATACGAGTAAGACACCTTATCTAGGCAGCTTCATCTGGATTCATTCTTTTAGAAAGTAAGAAACAAACTACAGTTTCTCAAACTCCTTTTTTTTTTTCCCTCAGTTCTCCAGTCTGTGTCACCCTGTAATTTTATTTCAAGCCCTGTTCTTACATTTTAATCTCCTTTTACTCACTTCACGGACCTGCAAAGCTACTATACGTTCAACAATTTTAAAAACTTTAAATGAACTTTAAATGAACTTTAAATGAAGCCCCAAACTTATTCAAGCCTACAAACTTAAGAGACTTTGTAGAACAAGTTTCTGGAACATCAAAAGCCAATGTGCTTCATCTTTTTTTGCCCATGTGAAGAAGTCTGCTTCAGGCCTCTTTAAAAAACAATTACAAAGAAAGATACTATCCTTGACACAATGTATGACGTATGTATGAGCACAACCTCAGATTTGGCGTTCACAGTTGAATCACATTCTGTATCCTTTACCAAAAACTTTGGATAAGACAAGGATGAAAGAAAAAAAGTACCAAGAAGGAGGATTGTCCAAAGACATGTTTCACCATCCTGGACCATTGCAAGGTTTTGAGATAGGTGAGCATGTCTTATGTGTCCTAACAAGTAAATTCTGTTACTGATCATCAATGCTCCTTTCCAATAACTTCTGACCTTTTTACAGCAGCCCATGGGTGTAAAACAACTGTCTCCTCCTCAGACAACTCTGACATTAAAAGGATTTTAATTACTACAGATTTACAAATCTGATCAGATTCTTGAAGATTTTCACCCAAGTGGCTGTGCCACAAAAGCATGGCCATAAACATAGCTTATATGTTAAAACAGGAAATTAGATTGAGTGCTTTATCAAGTCTTTTCATGCTAAAAGACAAGTTAATGTAAAAGGTAATAACTCTCCTTCAAAGCAAGAACTCTTTGGTGTCTTCACTATCCTTTCCAACCTTTGGCCTTTGTGAAAGGATGGTCTGCCTTTGCATTTGTTTACATGTAACGTTAATTCAAGAAGTGCTACCTAGGTAGACTTTCCTGAGCAATTCCGTTTTCCTCTGCACTCTTCGAATTCTAATATAGCTTAAAGAAATTATAAATATATACATATAGCTTGAAGAAATTATATATATTGAGTTCCAAAAGACATCCAGAAAAACTGTGAACTTCACATCTGAATTAATCTTCACATCTGAATTAATCAAATCAGTATAAGCTATTGTCAAGAACAGAATTAGTGGGAAGAAAAATAATTAAGTATGGAAAAGCTGTGAAGACAGCATCTGTAAAAAGAAATTACACCTCAGAAAAAGCTCAGAAAAAAATTAAATTGATACAGACTGTGTATGTTTCCAAAGGACATGGAACAATACCCTTAGCCTAAAAAAAAATAAACTCCCACAAGACAAAAGGGATGATCCTCACAATAAAAATTAACTAAATAAAACCAACCAGGGTCAGAAAAAAAGTACCCAACAGGCAGAGTTAATGGTGAAGTTTTCACAAGGCCATTAGTGGAGACCTGCAGTGATTTACCCCTGGGTCCAATATAGTCATATTATGTCATATACAGTCATAAATGACCAGTAACAGAAGGTAAGAGGTGGTGAACCAAAGCTGGTGATTATACAAAATTGTTCAGGCCAGTAAGGAGGAAAGTAAACTGTGAAGAATTGCAGAAGGACTTAACATCTTTCCCTGTTCTTTATTCCCTAGCATCACATGTTGGCTACTGGTGCTATTCTTACTTCCTTGTTAATCTACAGGAGAATGGGTCACTTCTGTAGGTATAACCAAGCTGAGTCAACAGTAAGCGCCTGACTGAGTTCACTCCTGCACACATTCCAGGACTTGCCCAGCCACAAGCTCTAGTTTGGAGACTGACGTTGTTAAACAGTTTGTGTTTGCCTCTGCGGGTCTTCTCCTGAATGATACTTCTAGGCAGAAGTCTTCTATTCAATATCAAAAGGTTTTAGAGATCCTTTCTCAAATTCTGATCTCCACCTACATGAACATGTCTAAACCCTTGGACACAGAGGCCAAGTCTCTCAAAAATAATAATTAGAGTGTTTCGACTTCTGGGCACAGCTGCTGTAATCACGAATACTGTTTGTTTCAAGGATAAATGAACAGGTGAAAGGTCTTTCTCCCGTGTGAATCCTAGCTCTCACACATTGTTCCAGTGAGAGCTGACCACGCTTCAGACATATTTGCTTTTAAACAATTTCCAGATTAAATCCAGTGTCCAACTTCCACATTTGTTGTATCAAGTGGGTAGTTAGAAAGAGACCAAAAATAATCTGGTACATAAGAGAAAGCACAATCTACAGATTATATGGATTTCAGTGCCTGACCAATACAAGAATAAAAAAACATACTGAGTTGAGGTAGAAAAACCCTGGTATTTTTATCATTGAAAAAGAACCTCTGCAGTTTCATTGTATTGATGAGTAATTCTCCATCCACAGAGTTCTCGTGTAAATATCACAATATTTATAAAGAACTAGGAGTACAGTTATAATCAGTGATATAATTGCCCTTCTAGATTTTTAGGTCTTGTTTCATTTTCATCATTCTTGACTTCTTCCTAAGAAGGGGCATCATTACTTGAAAAGCTCCCTGAAAACCAACGGCTGGTCCCAGGAAAGCAGGACACTGATAATTTTGACTTTGAGGGAGTACAGGATCATGAGACTAACAGAGAGGGAAGAGAACTGAGCATTTAAACAGATGTTAGAACAGTCAGAATATGAATGTGAAGACTATTTAGTCACGCTTTACATCTAAACAAGTATTTGCAGTGGAACAATAACTGTGAGACAAAAAAAAAAAATTACTGAATTACAAAAAAAAAACCCACAATAAAAATCACACGAAGCAGATTTGGAAGTTCAGGCAACAAAAAACACTTTTGAACAGAAATACAGTTCCACGGGGCGCAAAGCGTTTTAAATAATCAAGCTAAATGGTACTTACTAAGCACACTCAACAAGTATACACAAGCATTTCAAGCCATCTCCTTCCAAACCACGTTGAGAAAATGAGTAACTACCACCACATACCTAAACAGTCTTGCCAGACATCAAACACCAAGAGTACAAACTCTCTTCTTACACCTGTGTAAAGAAAAATCCCATGTGACATCTACTGTAAACATCATTCTCTGGTCATCTGGAGTACAGACTTCAAGGGTGCTAATCAAGATGCTGGACATACTCCTCCCTAGTGTTCCGATTACCTACACTGTCACACCACACACATAGTATTTTGACAGAACCAACAAGTCTAGACTACTTGGGGCAACCCAATTTCTTTGCACAAATAGCATTTGAAATACTTTTCCAAAACTACACTCAGTAAACAACTTTAAGGCTCTGATTTATCACAATTCAGGAATTCCATTCCAAAGGGGAAAATAAATTTATAATTATACAAAGTACATAATTTATGTATCCTCTTTCACACACTACATTTTAAAACCTCTGGGCTCTGTATTGGTTTCCTTACTATATTCTTGTTAAATAAATGGAATATGCGTATTTAGTTTAGGTACAGTTAAATTTTACATCTTGTATCTGCATTTTGAAACATTTTTTTCCTCGGAATGCAAAACAATTCCTTTAAATGACCTTGGGCTTTTCAGAGAAGACTCTGTCAAGATTGTTCAACCTCTCTACTTTCCTCCTTTGCAGTGTAACAATGATCCATTTCTGGAAAAAAAATCTGAGACTGCTAAAGGGCAGCATCACCACATTCGAAGCAGGAAAGAGCAGACAGAAGCGTGGTTGTCACCACCTCCTCGAACAGGAGTAACCTCTGCAGCCCAAACCAATTCATATGTTACCTAGATATAGTCTTTCCACTGATTCAGCTGAATACCAGCTGAAACAGGTTAACTCAAGTCAGTTACTTCTCAGGGAATTAGGGGAAGACACGTTAATTGTCACACTACTGTATAAAAACATTATACTAAACCTTGTCCAAAAGCTCTACTAAGTAGGCTTAGAGCTTTGACTTGGAATTTGCAGTTTGGCAGGGGATTCACTTGATGTAAGTGATGTCTGTAGGAAGAGCCACCCCAACTTGATGAATACTATTAAATAAATAAATAAATGCCTTCACACCTGCTAAGGTAAAACTTGTTGAGTCTGGCAGCCCAATTCTCCAAAGGCTTGTTATGCAGACCATTTTCTCTCCCCTAACACAAGGACTTACCAGGTCATTTCCCGCAATTGCTCCTTCTGACAATCAGTTTTCTGCAACTGTGCCAGGCATCTGAATGAGAGGCTCTTTCTTGCACTCCAGATATAACCTTTAATGATGTCGAAGTAACACAGAGATTAGGGAAGCGGTCCGCACGGAATAATTCAGGCTGGGACAAACACATTACAGAATTCTCAATGGGGCAGGAGGAGACAAAAAGCACAAGATGGCCGGAGTGGGCAAGGGGATGGCTAGAAAGTTTAGGACTTGAGAGAAATTCAAAATAAGCATAGAAATGAGCCAGGAGCACGGAGCAAGAACAGGTAGTCACAATAGTCTAAGAAGAAAAAGAGAGAAAGATCTGGACAGTGAAAGTGCAAATGAATAACAGCAGGGCAACCAAAAGAGAATATGAATATAGAAGTCAAGGAATGCAGGATAAAGTAGAAGGGGAAAGAAAAGCAAGTGGCAAGGTCAGAAAGTACATCATCCAAAAAGATCTGAACTTTAGGGGTCCAGAATTGTTACATTTTTCCGGCAGCACACAGCTGTGAAAACTGCTGGCAGAAGTGTTTCACTTCCCTCTAGTAGCTAGTTGCCATTACGGATAAGAGGTTGTTGCAGCTACCAATTACGTATTTCAAGTGCAAATGCCTGTTGTAGCCCAAACTGAGAGATGATACAACTCCACATGACATAATTACTTTTCAGTTGGCTTTTAAATAGGAAATCCCAATAGGAAAGCCCTTTAAAAGGCCAACTAGTTCGTTACTACGTGAAGCACTCAGAAAATTTTAAAAATTCCAGAACTGAAGTTGACTACGCACATTTAATTTCAGGTACATACATATTAGCATGGGAACTCTCCCTAAGGAAGAAGCTGCTCAGTATTTCCTTTATTCTTTAGTTAGGATTTGGCCCCAACTCCATTTCATATTGCCTTTTGGAATTCTCCAGCACATACACTGAATTTAAGAACCCTTACACACAGTTACTTCTTAGAAAGCCTACCTTATATATATATTAAACATAGTTTTAATTTTATGTGTATATATTTGTCAGTGAATTTTATATGTTACATTATTATTTACCTACATTTTAATTCATGTTTTTTATTTCAATGAGTAACTGTTGGCACACTGTATTTTTTCTGGAATTTCTGTACCTAGAGACCCCCTCAGAAAAAAAAAATCCCCCTAAAAAAAAAAAAAAACACAGGAAAAAAAGTGGCAACTGCCATAACAGTATTCGCTCACAGCATCAAATAATCGAGAACTGTAAAACAACAGAAATTACTCCAACTCTTACATCATCTAAAATATGTGAGTGTGTCTTTCACACTCTTGAACTCCTGAGGTAAACCTAAAAAGAAAACAGGCAATTTCCTTTACTTATTTTCTGCATTTGCATATTTTTTCAACAGGTAGGAAAGAGATGGAATATAAAAATTCCTATTTTTTTTTTTTAAATGCAGTACAAAACTTGCAAACAGTTATCACGTCCCACCCCCCAGCTCCAAGAAAAAGCCCAAACCACAGAAAAATTATAAACACGTATCTGTTCCTCAATGAGAAATGTCATATGCCAAATGTGATATTTTAACATTTGAATGTTTGGAATTATTTCAATACTGAAAGTCTGTTTTAAAGAGAAAACAAACAAATGAATATAAAAATCGTGCTTTCTTGCTTTCTGCCATTCTGAATTCGTTTTTAAAAAAAATCATTGCGGGGATCATATCAGGCAAATGAAGTTTACGCTGTGATCTAACACCTCTATCAAAGTGATCAGCAACAGAACAGAAATTTTTTCTAAATTATGTCAGTCTCCCAAATGAAACTGTGAGGATCCTTCTTTCACATTCCTTCATAAACTACTGCTCACTCTGTACATTACAGAATCTAACTGGTCTGATGTATATTCTTAATACACTGTATTTTCCTTAACAAATGCAGATAGCAAATTTGTTTCTCCTAACAACTGATTTCATATGTATCTTTTTTTTTTCCATTAATTACCTAATTTATGAAGACTAAATAATGCTAAACTGAACATTCAAAGTTTTAATTATAAAACAATGTTTTGTCAAAATTGCTTTTACAATGTTTCAAATCAGAAGCAAAGCTGCAGGAAAAGTACACGAATAGTGGGCTGGGGGGGGAGTCTCATTTAAAATGTGATTCACCAAGATTTTCCTCTCTCCTATGAGTTTTACAGATATCAGAAACCACAAAGAGAAACACAACCTTTCATTGTAGTATATACTTTGTGTTCTCCTTACAATAAGTTTTTATTATCATCCCTTAAAAAACCCTGGGGTTTATCATTTGATCAAGATACCACAGTATTTTGCAGTAAAATGGTATCTGGTGAAGAAAGAATGATCTCTTTTATCTGACTGTTGCATAATCAATGATCCTCCCTCTACAGATGGCTATGAAAGCATCCAAAAATGCTTAGATGTGAGAGTTCATCATGTGCCACAAGATGCTTCTTTTTTTTTTTTTTTCTCCTTACTTTTTTAATTAGATTTTAAACATATACCCTCCTCCCTGATCACTAATCCCTTCAGGGATTCAGTAATTTTTAAGAATAAATAGTTAAACGTGAATAGTTGGAGTCCTGACCTCATCACATCTGGCACCAGAATTTATGCAGAGTAAGTACGCTATTGCTGATTTTAGATGCAAATACTCCAGAATTAAAACACACCCACTTGTAGGCAAACAGGCTAAAATAAAAATCTACAAAGGTCTCATGTATACAGCGTATCAGGCTTATCAGGATTGAACGTAACTGCCCTAAGCCTTCCTCCTCACCCACATCCCTCTACCTGTGTTGCCAACAGGTACTCAATCGTTTTCTGCTACTGCAAGAGTAACTTACTCACAAAGTTAATTTTATTTAGACAAAACTATCAATTAAAGGTTACAGAACTATTTCTAATTTAACAAAAAGAATCACCAAGTGATAAACCAAGTAGGACCTCTAGACTTTAACTGCTTCCACTTATTTCCATATGTGATCATGCTTTTAATGTTTCATTAACATACAGAAATAAATATTTAAGTAAATAAAAACTTTGTTCGGCTAGATGGTTTGGGGGTGGGGGGTAGGCTGTGAGAAACTTAAGTCTATCTGAAGTTTACTATATTAATCAAAAATATTTTCATGAGTAATTCTTAGCACATATTATAAGTGCCAGGCGTAACCAAAGGAAAGCAAACAGCTAAACACAATTTCATTGGTAGAAATCATTTGATTTTCTTCTCTAGCCAAAGAGCTTGCCAGAAAACATCATCTGAATATCTTACAAAAATAAAAAAAAATAAATCAATAAATATATTAAAGACAATTAAAAAAAAAACCCTAAAATAAAAGAGAAATGCAGCCAGTGTAAGAAAGTCCAAATGGCATTGCACACACTGCTAGGTGTCTCGGCCATGTGAAAATGGCACTGCCCCTCTTATCTTCCTCGGGCTGTTTTCCTCCCACTAATATCACAGCTACCAAGACACATTTTGCTTCTTTCAAGCAATATGAGATTTTTCTCTCTCATTCTTTCTCTAAGTATCAGCACAGATTTTCAACTCTCCTGTATGAAAAGGATGGCCGCATTCAAGTAATAATCGTTACCATGCTTCTTGGAGTAGTTAAAACCCCTTCTTCATTCAGTAGCCACAGTTATAGGCTGGATGACAAGAATTCAGAAGCGAAGCTGCAGCTACTACGAATTCATATTCTCTGATAATCCAGCATCATCTCCAGCAATGTAAAAGTGATGAGCAATAGAGTTCTTTTGGAACCAAATTAAATGTCATTTCATAGCAATAAAAACCCCACATTTTCCATTTCACAGAATCACAGAATCACAGAATGATAGAGGTTGGAAGGGACCTTAAAGATCATCTAGTCCAACCCCCCTGCCAGAGCAGGACCACCTACACTAGAGCGCACAGGAACGCGTCCAGGCGGGTTTTGAATGTCTCAAGAGAAGGAGATTCCACAACCTCCCTGGGCAGCCTGTTCCAGTGCTTGGTCACCCTTACAGTAAAAAAGTTTTTCCTCATATTTTTGTGGAACCTCCTGTGTTCCAGCTTCCACCCATTGCCCCTTGTCCTGTCAGTGGACGCCGCTGAAAAGAGCCTGGCTCCATCCTCCTGACATTCCCCCTTGACATATTTATAAACATTGATGAGGTCACCCCTCAGCCTCCTCTTCTCCAAGCTAAAGAGATCCAGCTCCTTCAGCCTTTCCTCATAAGGGAGATGCTCCACTCCCTTCACCATCTTTGTGGCTCTACGCTGGACTCTCTCAAGCAGCTCCCTGTCCTTCTTGAACTGAGGGGCCCAGAACTGGACACAATATTCCAGATGTTTTTTCATTCAATACTGAAATACTGACAAGAGCAAAAAAAAAAAAAAAAATCATATTCGACTCAGAAGACAATCCCCACACTTAGCCCTCATCAATATGCATCCTTTAACTTCTCCCACCACAAACAGCAGCTTTCTCACGCATCCTTTACTTTCTCCAACCCCTCTCCCCAAAAAAAACACCTTTCCCCTTCCATTTTGCTCCTCCTTTTCACCTGAAGCATTTTTATTTCCTACCTCATTTGTGTGTCAATATCACTAAATTATATATTGGGTTGCTCGTTCCACTTGTTGACACTGAAATAATAAAGTTTGAAATTTGCTCTAAATTGCAACAATAGATAAATTTTAAACTAGGTAAAGCTTCTGATTACTTTTATTACAAAAGAAAGCATTTATTTATTCTAATACAATCCTTACATACAGCCTGCTAAGGAACGACAGAACCACCTCTCATGAAACGTGATACAGTTTATTACGGCTCTGCAAACTGAATGAGAAATTGTTCTAAAAATACCTCTGTCCTCCTTTCTATGACAGAATAAATTACAGTAGCTTATTAAAAGTAAGTTTCGATGTATTACATATAGGGGGAGCAATGCGCATTTTCAACCAATCTTTCAAAAATGTTTTCGCTTCTACTTTCAAGGACACACACCTAAACGCTCGGCAGCAAGTTTCACATTTTACAAAATCTAGGTCAAAACATACATAATCTCAATTAATGCTACCAAAACCAGAAAGCTGTACAGCAAAGAGAGATGGATTGTCTGCCTCGGTAAATTTCACCAAGGCACAACTCTGTTAGTAATATTTTTTAAGTTACTTACAAACACACAAAGAACCCTACTTCATGCACGATGTAAAATAAGAGGAGTTTAAATTGTAGTAACAAAGAACCACTAATAGAAGAAGCGAAAAACTGGGAAGTCTATATTTAACTTGGTGCTCAATCATTAGAAAGGTGCCCCATAACGACCATATGTTACTCAAATATGTTATCACACCTACAATTTCATCATATGTCTCCCAAGAAATTAATTAGCTCTAACTTTTTCAACTTTGACAAAAATGTCTGCAGTAAGTCAGATTACTAGCTGTTGCAAATGCTTCAAAATTCAAAGCTTGCCTCAGCTTTTATTTAACCTTTTAATTACAATCATTGAATCACATTTGGAAGGCAGATGTTCCTTTTTTTGGTATACGTAGTTAATACTACAAAAGACCATTTAATTTAAATTAATATTACTTTTTTTCAGCTACAAAAATGTTACAAAGAGTCATCATTTTATACAGCAAAGACTGACTACATCAGCAATGTTAAAATACCAGTTACTTTAACTGGACGTGGAATAACCTGAAGAGAATGAATTCCAATGAAAATCACATGGTGTGATTCATTTAGAGGAAAGATGGTGCAGACTGGGACTCTCAGCTGATCCAAACACACTGAAACAATACAGAAGGGCTCAACTTTCAGCTGTCACCTCAGTTCACAAAACACCTTGTTCAAGATTAACATGGGCATGATGACTACTGATTCATTTCATGTTTTGGAACCAAGTAAAATATAAGGGGGAAAGTCACAAGCACACAGCACCAACAGGCACTAAGTACACACGGAACTACCAGCCCAGCAGTGGGGGAGTCAAGCTTATCTTTCTGCAACCTATAACACACAAAACACTCTGAAGCTTGAGTCTTGATATCAACAAAAATTAATATAAACCAAATTATTTTACAGTCTACACTTCCCCAGTTCTTAGAAGAATAATAGGCACATCAGTACAGAGATCTTTGAAGAAAATTATTATTTCATTGTAAAATCATCAAACATTAAAATAAAGAGGTTATATCACTGCTGAAGGCTTACATTTCAAGTTTCTTGAGGAATGACTCTATAAAGCTATTAACCTTGCACAAAACTAACAACTGGAGGTTCAGTGAATGTTCACGACTTTCAACAAAAAGTGAAGCAATAATGTTTGGATCTACATTTTCTTAAGATAGCACGATGTAACATGGCACTATAAAAAGTAAAACAAGCAACTCAAGGCATGATTTTTTTCTCGTTCAAACTCAGAGGAAGGCTCCTATCACTTCATCCACTGTCAAAATCACCCTTTATTACGAGAATGTAAATTTAACCATGCGCATACATGCACAAGCACACATATGGAAACACTAAAATGGAATACATTTTGGATCGGGTCTGAAGAGAGCTATGTTATGCTATAATTGTCTACAAGTGCTAGGAACCTAAGCTATCAAAGTTAAGCCAAAATGTAAGATAAATCCGACCTTTTAAATTATGGAGGGGGGAAAAAAAAAGAAAAAAGTAATTGCATTTAACAAGTCCTAATTCCATGTGCAATGAAACCATAACTGAATTAAAAATGAGAAAGAATGGAAAAAAAAGAACAGAAAAGTGTCTCCCAAAAGGAAAAACAATTTGAAAGCTCATTTGAGTCTACATATTTTCAAATACTTTAATACAGCAGCTACAGCTATTTGAAAGCCTTCATTCAACTGCCTTTGTATACTTCTACACTTATTTCATGCTAACTTCCACAAGATTTTCTGTAGGCTGGATTACTGGAAACATAAATTATTGATGTGGATGCTGAACTTTAATTCCATTTTCCTCTATTTCTCTAGAAATTACTCTCTTGCCCTCTCTTACCTAAAGAATAAGGTGTCACCATGCAGTATTTCTAATTAAATCTGCTACTGTATAGTTAGGTATACAAAATAAAATGAGCCAATTTTAGTAAAACATGACTATATCCAAATATAATTTCTATAACATCAAACATACAGGGACAATATGAGACTACAAAACCAAATTTAAAATTAATATTCAAAATATTTATGACATAGAAAGAAAAATTCATGAGTACAGCTGTACTATAAATAATAGGAAAAGACCATACATTAAAAATGAAAAAAAATACTGTCTAGACAAGTTATCTGAACCAGCAAACCATTATTATTGACCATCCCATAAGTCATTCAATCCTATATGCTAACTCCAAGTGGTTTTTCTACACGTCTTCTGCATTGAAACTAAATGAAAATGAAGTTTTATCTTTGACTAGAAGAAATCTAAAAAAATATTAAATTTAGAAATGTTGCTGTGTCATCTCAGGGAAACTACAGTTCAGCCAACATATGCTCCAATTTTCTCTTTGGGTTAGCTTCCGCAGCAGAATTACCTGTTTCACAAGGCAGCACAATGGATGAGCAAAAGAGGCGAATGAGGTGAATTACAGGAAACAATTTTGCCAGAAAGCCCGGCCAACAACAGAGACCAAGGAAATTAAGTGCTCAGATAACAACTCTCTCTCTTTCCCCTATACCTTTTAAAACCAGCAGCTGATACCATCCAAGTGTGACAAAAAGCCAGCATCTCTCATACATTCCCATTAAACTTGTGAAAGCCGACTCCCATGTGAAAGGGAGGGAGACATGTGCAACCAGTTGGGCAGAAGGAAAATCCCTGGCAGAAGATGATCTACTACCAGGTCGGAAGACTCTGCACAGAAGAGGTCAAAGGCAGGCACAAATGCAGGAACAAGCCTTAAACCTGCCGCAGCTGACGGTGGGGCACAAGCCATCAGGGAGCTCAGCACCAGCCCAGGCCACCCCACTCCGCCCCACCCAGCGGCTGAAGACACGCAGAGGCCAGAACCATTTGGGGGAACTGTGCTCAACACCAAAAGCCAAAGTAACTGGACCATCTGCAGGCAGTGCTCCAGCAGAAGCAGGCTATTCGTTTTTAGAAACGTTCATCCCATGAGCTGCGCTTAGAACAAAGTCTTTCCAATCTAAAAAAAAGACAAACTGAAATCATGCACCTATGCATGGTTCCACTTGAAATACAAAACTGAGTTCAGAATATTTTTCTAATAACCAGGCTCCAAACATTTCAGTACAGGTATAAAGACAGGACAATTGCTTCCCGGCCATCAGTGGACAAGTGTTGACTCACGTCTCCTTAGGAATCATGTTTTTAAAAAGCAGATGACACCCCACTCTGATGGAAATCATACCTACCTTCAGAAGAAATCCTTACACAGGCATGTTTTATGCCCTTAGAGTGCTTTGAAGGTAACACAGAAGTAGCTGTGTTACATTAAAAAAAATAATCCTTTTAAGAAACTTACTTTTGCACTGAGTATCTATATACATTTTTAAAGGCAAATTTTAATGTCTACGACCATCAACCTGGTTCCCCCCCTTTGGTGAGGTCAGCCACACAAAAAGGTGCGACAAAACTCAAAGGAATATCAGTTGTGATTCAGACTGCTGTAAGTGTATGAACATGCAAGCCAAAGTCAGCATGCAAGTCACGTGTTTTAAAGGACAGCACAAAATTTTGTTTGGTATTCTCAAGCAACAATCTTTATACTTCTGCATCAGTGATCCTATGACAACTATTAGTAAACATTGTTCAGCTTTTTAATGGTCAAAGACCTTTTTCATATTAGTAACTTTAATTAACTATTTTTATATTTCTAATGAATACATGTTAAAAATACATTTTCTATCATGATATGGAATATAATTTATTATATGCAACCCCTCTGAAGTCTCTGATTTTATTTAATTTAAAAAATAGAAAATATTTCCTTCACTACAAATGCTGATGAATTCACCTTCCTTGCCCTCCCACAAGACACATGTGCCAGTGTGGATGGATCTGAAAGGAAAATGCCAGTCCTTCATAAATATTTTCAAGAAACATTTTCACCTCACACCAGAAACAAGATCTTTGAGCTCAAAAGATCAGTAGATATTATCCATGTCGCTGGATCCTAATCTGCAAAATCCAAGGAAACCCCGAGAAAAAAAACTCCAAACTACCATGCCATTATCAGCTTAGCAAAAGGATGCCTACAAAGGGAGGAAACAAACCCAGGAACACTTCCCCCACTGGCCAAGTACTGAGCATCTTACGCACAGATCCATGCGTCCATTCCCCTTTTCCACAGGGAAGCCACTGCTCTTCCAGTGCCTGGGAACACAGTGCTAAAACTCCAAACAGGTACAGACCACTGGGAAGAGAGGATTCTGCTCTGCTTGAAGGCCAGGTGAACATGGGTATTAACCAGGAGTTTGCTAAAGACAATCCAGAGTTCTCCCAAGCACAGGGAGGTGCATAATGACACATTTCGCCGAAAAGTTTCCAAAACTGCCCCAGTTAAACTCGCCAGATGTAATTTCTTTTGTAGCAATCAGACTTTACTTGTTATTTCATATCCTAATCAAAACAACACAGACAAAAATAATTTGCTTACTAACGACACTTTTTTTTTTCCCCCTTAAAAACCATCTTTTTTACGCTCTTCCTCTCCCACTTTCATTGCATTGAAATAGCGACTGACATCAGAAAGCAGCTGTGCCGCACACACCCCGCCACAGCACCACAACTGCACCAGAGCCTTCCAGCCTCCCTCTGAAAAGCGGAAACCTAATTAGGATGCTTAAGATAGCATTATGGATATTGCAAACGATAAATAACTAACCCAAACATATAAGCTATCACAAACGCAATGGATAATTTTTTAATCTTTTTCATCTAAAAATATTCTGGTGTTCCTACGTATTGCAGAGAAAACAATCAATGCCACTTGAAAAAATGCTTGCTGTTCTATTTTGCACCTGCACTCTTCTGCTGTGAGAGTGTGTTTCACATCAAGAATTTCATCACCAGCTCTTGAGGTGGGCTGAATTAGAGTAACAGTATTTCTGGAAAACAAACCACCAATATACTTTGAGATTCCTTTGCAGATACAAGTAAGCAATAAAATGTCATCTTCACATTCTTAAGAATATTTATGGCTTTGTCTGTATTCCGTGAGTTTGCAATTATGCGAAAAGCAGACTTAAAAACTTTCCCGTTTTTAAGAAATTATGCATATAAATATTCACATATCTTCATAATTTTGCAAGTAAGCCACATAAGCACAATTCTATACTGTTTGAAGGCAGACCCTAACTCCTTATTTAGGCACCTCAATATTTAGACACATTCCAAGGTATCTAAAGTGTCTAACATTGCAGTCTCTGCAAAAGTTAACAACATCAGTGGGAGAGCAGTATCTTCAGGAAAACAGGGAGCCCTATCCTCAGGGATGTAAAATTCTGGTATTAATATTGCAATATCCTGGTAACTAGAAAGGGAAGGGGGGGGGGGGGGAGTGGAGAGAGAGAAAGAGAGAGAGAGAACACAAAATGCCTTATCAAACAGATTTTTACTCACACAGTTACAATAACAGCAGAAGTCTGTTAAAATCAACAGATAGGCCTGACCCACCATGCTTTTAATTAATTTTAAAGTTCTCTGATCAGGCACCTGCACAGGTCACCAAGGCAGAGCTCAAGCAAGATTCTAACAAGGTGCAGGGATCCACAGGGCTCCTGCACCCACGAAGCGCACCAGCCACAGGCAGGAGGTGTCCGTAGGAAGCCCCACGGAAGCCAGCCCCAATCTGAAAGCAGAGTTTGTTCAGTCTTCTATTATTACGCTGCCCCCAAAAAACACCATTAAAAGCAGGCATATTTAAAGAGTAGCACCACATTAGCTTGGAATCTACAGTTTTAAGGAGAAATCGCCGCTGTCAGAAGTCAGGCTGTAACAGACCACAGCAATGCACTGGCAGCAATTCAAACTCATCTCAACATGGCAGTGATTCAAATTCATCTCAACAGGGCTCAGCACAGAACATCAAAGACCTATACAGGTAAAACCTCCTGTAGAACATATGCATTCAATTATACGATACAGTAACATTACAGAGTTTGATTTAATTACGACAGACTTTCATATTTTTATCTATGCAATATTTCGCTGTACATGTAAAACACCAAGATATGCTCACAGTTCTGCATACAGTTCTGCATATAACAATACTACAAATTTCTACAGGTGCTCTCAGATAATAAAATATAATTCCCGCCTTGTCTTAGAAGCCTCATTTCAATGTCTGAAGCTTGATAACAAACTTCTTCAATGTATTCACTACCAAATTTTTATTATTACAGGTACATTAAATATTTAACAGTTATATTTGGTTTCCCTTACACTCCCTTGATGCAGTGAAAGTCATAATTTGCATTTCTGATATGAACTAAAATGATTTTACTCATAGGTCTTTATTCAGGTCCTTCCACCCCACCACATCAATGACCAGAATTGTAAGCATTACCTCCTACCTGTATCTATCACCACTCTTCTGACAGGCTTCAAATAAGTCTTCCACATCTAAGGGCAATGAAGCAATGAACCAAGGTACTATAGCATAACTCTGAAACTATTTCTCTGTACAAGGACCTTATTCATAGTCCAGACATTGGTACCAGACCACAAAGATCTTCAGTATAAGATAAAAGAAGTGAATATTTGAAAATGCAATTTACTCTAAATTAGCAAATTGTGCAAGTGTACTAAATCACAAATATATACCTCACATTCCATTAAGCAAACAATACTTCTTAGAACAGAATGACAAAAGACAGCTCTTCCCCCCCAAAAAAGAAGTATCCATATCATCATATAGATTGCTGAAAACAATGCCAACTAGCTCACTTGGACACTCACATATCCAATAAGAAGAATTTGATTTTGAAATAAGTCTGTGAGAATTTAAAAGTACACTATAACCAAAGTTCAGAGCCTCGTTTGTTCTATTCTCCCGTTTCATGCTTCTTGGAGGAGTGACTTCAAAATTCAGAAGTAGGTTTCAGAAAGCTGATTCACACTCTCAAAACATTTGACCCAGTTGGAAAAGCACATTTTAGCTAATTATGGAGTCCTAATTGTGTCTGGCACCACAAACAAAGTAACCAACTACATCCACAGGTAAGAATAAAACAAACTTTTTTTAGGCTACTTGCAGCAACTGAAAACAGATTTCTAAGCATTTAAGAGATGTGTAAGAACCAAGAATGGAAAAGGAATTGACTATTTTACACAGAACAAATGAAATAAAAGTCTCTGCTGGCTAGCTTTCTCAAATTTAAAAAAGGAGATTTAAAAAAAAACAAAATCAAAAATGGGAGAAATAATGATCAGCTGTTGGAAAAATAGCTTTAATGAGCGCTTAGCGCACCACATTAAAACACCAAATTTGCTTAATAAGTAGGGAATGTGAGTCTAAAACTACAAAGGAAGTGTGAAATGCCATGCTGCAACAAAAACTGGATCAGAAGAGGACAGAGCGCACGGAATTTAAGTAGGAATTATCCACGGAAATGCATACTAACTTCCCAGGAAAAGTATACCAAACTTCCTATCTCCGCCTAGCGCTGCACAACACTTCCCACCTTCAAAATAATCCAAGCCCTCACAATGTCAGAAGCCCTAGATGCTGGAGATCAGGGAAAGCTGGGGGCTGTGAGTGGGCAGAGCGAGAAGGGAAATCAGAACAAACACCCATCAGAAACGGTGTTTCCTGTTGCCTGCTTATTCCTGGGCACCCAGACCTTAGGGCAGCCGTGCTAAGCAAGTTAAGCCTCACTGGCTTATCCGCAGGTTTTGGAGCTTCTCTTATCACCAGCTGGAAGGTCAGTAAAGGGAAGAGGAGTGTTCGTGGAACAGGCCCTCCTTGCTGGGGGCTGGAATCCCAAACATTTCTGGGTTTTTGGTTTTTTTCAATAATAAATCTCCACATTAAGGTTTCAGCTGCTGCACAAACTCATGGTAATACAGCTGTCTTGCTAGAGAAATGCCTACCCACTGCAGGAAATCCCCACTTTTTACTAGGACAGAACCTGGAGGAATCCTCCTTCTCCGAGATATTTGTTCTGGGTTGTAAGAAGATAATCTCCTCATCGGTGCCCTCAGGTACTATGGGTCCGTCCATCAGCAACTGCTAAAAGGAGCAAGGTGAACTCCTGAGCTACAGTAGTCACATGTGACTGCTCTCCTAGGAATTATCTTGCTTGAGCTCTAAAATATGAGGTGAAATCAGTATTCTTTATATAAGCAAACAGAGACTCATTTTTTTCCAGACAGTAAAACATCACAAAAATACATTATTTTGATTTTAAAAGGTCATCTCACTCTTTAGAAAATACTAAAGATTATTAAAACAACCCAAACAGAAACAAAAGATTTAAAAAAACCCCAACAGTTAAATGCTATTTCTAACTTTCTTTATAATACACTAAAAAAAAACAAAAAAACATTCAGAAAAAAAAACCAAAACAGTGGCAAATGTAAGTGTAATAGGGTGTGTTAATAAAAGATAAGATTATAATAACACTACTACAGTTGATGGAAATCAACATCTTTTTATAAAGTATTTGAGTATTATTCATCCAGCTTCCCAGAATAAAAGTATTCTGGATCACTCTGATGTCACCATTCATTAAAAGTCAATCTAACTAATCTTGCCTCAGATTTTTTTTTCCACAACATTTTAAATTAATTATTTTCCACTTCTTATTTCTCTGAATTCTGTTTTTACTGATCAGCAAATTTAATGTCACAGACACAATGAAGAGATCATTTATCTGGGTATAATGAGAAAATCTATTTATCTTTAGCACCAACAAAAAAATCCCCACAGAACAGTTAAGTACATCTCAAAAAATAAGAAAAACAACTTTGGAGTAAGGATGCCTTTAGCAAATCAGCTACATAACAAGAAAAAGCGAGACAAACATTCCAAATAGTAAAAAAAAAAAAAAAAAAAAATCTGGTACAAATCAGATACATATGGTGACACCAGGAGAACAAGAGTTCTTTAGTAAAGTAGTCCAGATTCAGAAATTTTATTGTCTTTGAAAAAAACTGAGAAGAATAATGCAATGATGTTAGGAAAGGGACAAATATCATGAGACAGATATCATTATGTTACATATTAACAAGATTTTGTATGTAAATCAAGTGAAAAAATTAAACTAAAAATTCATTCCTCTCTATCAGGCAGTTCTGAAATATCACCATTTACAAATTTTGAGCTTTACCAAATTAAGAAAGAAAAAAAAAAAGGTAAATTGATAGAAATCCTGAGAGAACAAGAAGACTATGAAGCTTTTTTTCTTTCCTCATCTGTAAGGGAACACCAAGTTTGAAGTACGGTTAAAATAACTGGCTAGGCTTAGCCTAGAACAGAGAACATGATAACGAATAAGAGGGAGGCGGAATATAATAACCTTAAAATATGCAAGTCTCATAAGGAGGACAGTGATGAATTGTGCTGCACATCTACAGATGGCAGTACAAAAACTGATCAGCAGGGAAATTTAGATTACATATTGTTAGAAAGTTGATCCAAATAAAATCTGTTAAGTTGCAGAACGACTTCATGTCAGAAGGTCACTGGAGGTTTCAAGAGCACCCCAGACAAACATCATGCAAGGACTTTTCCTCAGGTTGACTCAGCATCAAAATAGACAACTAACACTGAAAATCTCTTTCAATGCTACATTTTTAAGTTCAATAAAAACGTACTGATACATAATCTAAGTTGGCAGCCTCTCTGGAAACACAGGCCAATATTTTTGAAGTTAACTAGTTATTTTGGTAGGTAATTTGCAGCCTAAGAACAGCTATATTAGTTCACCTACCTTAGTGAGGTTAATGATGAAGTGATACACTTTTCCATTTTCTTATTAAGACCCACATATCCACCCTGCGACAGTCCATTTTTTCAATAAATATTTTTTTTTTATACAGAAAGCACTCTTTCATCATCACAGTTACAAACTTGACAATTCCCATGGATCACCGTAAAACACTGTAAAACTACAGACAATCTAGATTTTAAGAAAAGGAGCTTTGGAGTGGAATTTGTTTTGTTCAGAATGGATGTAAGTTACAATCCATATTCAACTCTGTTTTACCAGGGAGAACATGAAGTACCTCTTGTTCCACCTGGATCTTCAACCAGACCAAACGGACTCATTGACAAAGGAAGAGTCCAAGTCACATCTTCTCCAGCCTGGCAACAGAAGTAGCTACAGGAAGCAGCAAGCTCTCTGAACTTGAACCAGAATCCTAAATCAGATTAAAATTAAAAGATGATTTTATTCATACATCTCCTCCCATATTCCAACCCAGTGGTCCAAGTTCCCCAGCTCTGGAAGAAGGCATCTCTCTCCTATTTACACTTGCTGCTGCCCCACACTGCTATTCACATTAACCCTAACTGCAGCTAGCAGTTTCTGGGAGGAGGGAGCGACTACATTCAGCAGAATATCCAAATGGAAAGCATGGAAAGCAGAAGGAAATGCCAGTTTTCCTTCACAGGCAATTCCCAAATCAGCATCTCAAAACATCTACCAAAGGAATGAAGCTGAGGCAGGGAGAAGGGCAAAATATGGCAGGTGTGCTGACCCTACACAGCAGAAGGACAAAGACTTGAAACATTCTGATTTTATTACAGAACTAATTTAGTCAAAAGTCTGGCAGAAACTCAGAAGAGCTGTACTCTGAGAGCCCACGCACACTCACCCGTGCAAACCAGATTTCTATACCAGAAAATCATATTTGAGACCATCAACCTGGCAACCTCTCTTAGTCATAGCTACTACCCTGCATGTCTAGTTTGATGTTGATTCGACATTAAAATAGAGGGATGAAGTCTTCCTTCAGTCTTTGGCAAAAATCCACTGAGGGTCTCCCCTCATCCTACAGAGATCCTCTACATGGAAGGGCTGCCTCTCTCTCTCTCAGAAATCAAGACTCTCTTAAATTTTGTAGGATATTGTTTCAAAATACCACAAGGAAAATGCACAGAAAAGTACATACTTTCCATAAACCACCACTTCCTCAATAATCAGAATTCAATACTTTTCAAATGAAGATTTATACATTTTCATTTTGATCCTACTTTGTTTAATGCAATCCAACTGGATACTTAAAACCACTCTTTCTTTAAGGTGTGTTTTTAATCCTCTGCTCTTGAAAAATAATGTCAATATTTTTAATGATCATCCTATAATTGTTCTCTTCAAACAAACCTTGAACAAACAATACAAGGCTACTCCTGCCAACTCACTGACCACAGGTCAAAGCATGTAGTAATCTCGTATTTTTAGCTCTTGAATATTTTTTATTGTTTTGTGCTGTTCAGCAAAAATCTTTAGCAATGAGCACAGGACAACTGTATTTCAAAACATTAGCCAACACAACTTGAAATAGTATGCCACACAATGCCTTTTCAATTCTTTTATTTCCAGAGACATAACTTCTAAGCCTGTCTCCAGTACTACTGAAAGTACTTCATTACAAATTGAGTACACAGAATTTCAGTTACCAAGAACACAAAAGAGCAAAGGGTCATGAAAACCAAAGGAGAAAGGACATTCAGGGGGGGTGTTGGCCTTATTTTTCCACATAATCAAAAACTGCTTTGAATTTGGCGGAGGGACAACCTCTGGCAAAATTTTGTTAAATTTTTACCTACAGTCCTAAGTGGATCTAATTACACAATAAGTCAGAAGCAGAATCTGTCAAAATAGAAAGTAATGACCATGTAGGCTGTGAAGGACAGACAACAGCCAGATGCCTTACTTAAAATGTATGGAAGAAAGGCATCTATACCAAGTTCCATCAACATCAAATGTGTGAAGGGGACAAAAACATCAGAAAATATATTTTAAAAAAGTAAAATCAAATTATTTTTCCTGAATGCTGAGCCTTTAAGTGAAGGTGAATTGCATTTGCAAGCTTTTCTCACCTTTATGAGGCACTAAGACATAATCACTGTAACACTCATCACACTTTAAGTGGAAGAAACAGAAAAGCTGCAGCTACCAATACACCTTTGAAATACTGGAAAAGTTATTCAGTTTGCCTAAATGTGTTACCCTGCTAAGTAGAAGTAATAGTCTTGGTTCTCTACTTAGTAATCTAGAAGGTGAACAGGTTATTCAAACTTCTCACAGGAAGCACTCACTCCATGTGTTAGGTGGAGCGTTAGTGAGATGATTCAATGAGGAGAAAAAAAAAACCCAAGAAAGCCATATCACACACACTTGCTCGAGACTGCCTCCATGTTACTCAGTGATGACTTTTTTCTTTTTTCCCCTGGAAAATCATAAGGGAAGATATTACTGAATACTTACTTTGGACACACTTTAGATTTGAATAAAATGTCTTGCATAACATGACATCAAGACACAGATTGAGGTAACAGATCTGAAGGTTTACATTTCAGCTGTAAGTCTTTTACGAAATTTAAATTCTGCTAAGGTGTTCCTAATACAAACTTTTGTAACATTAGGCTAATACTAGGGGAAGTTTTTTAAAAGAGTACAGTGCAGAAAGCTGCTAAATCAGAAACTCCAGAACTCCTGCAAAGTGACAAAAAAAAAGTAGAAAAATATAACAGCAGGTGTTCTGAGAGAAAAGGAAATCCATAGTATTGTCATTAACTGCGGGTTACTTGGATAAAATAATTCTGGATTTTTATCACAGTAATCCTGAATGCTCTATTATAGATTAAACCAGTCAGTGGGAATGCACCTCAAGATTTAATTACACGATCTTCTTTCTCTTTCCATGGCTAAAGAAATTATATGCAAAATCTAAAATAAATGAAAATACATGACAACTAAGTACTGTACTTAATCTATACTTTTTTAATTCTGACCCTCAATTTTTAATTATGTTACTATCTGCCATCTTAGCAGAAAACGACCCAAAGACTTCAGTTTACACACACTGAACAAAACCAAAAATCCCTGTGCGGATTTTGCCTACTCTGAACCACTACTAGTGCAACGTCCCACAATTACTTTTTTTTTTTTTTACCTTAGGTGTTGTTCAATGGAGAGACTCTTTCAGTTGGTGCTTTTTGCATGTTCCTCCAGCTGCCCAGTGGCATCCTTTCCATGACAGATGCTCTGGCTTCATTCTTAACATATGTTCCAGATGATAATTCCATCTTCTTTTCTGGATAACTTTAGAGCCAAGGGGTTTTTGAGCTGTCTAATGAATCTTGGCATCTGTTATAAATTCACTCCATTTAATACATAGTATTTTTCTAAGGCTTTTGCTTTCAGACATTTAGATGTCTGTGCCTCTGTTGGTTTTCCAGCTTTCACATCCATACATTGAGATGGAAAGAAATATCGAAGTTGAAGTTTCACACCTTGGTATGTAAAATGTGGGGGGTTTATGACCACACCTTATTTAGTTGATAAATTAAATAGTTGCCAATCTGCAATGCGAGCTCCTTACTGAAATCCCCAGATGACAGGCATCTTACTACCAAGACACATAAACTTATTCCCTTCTTGTGCTCCTTTACTTCCCAGTGCAGTATGTCAGCTGGGAGTTTCCACAGATTTATTATATCTGTCTAGTTTGTGGTTTGGGGTTTTTTTTTTCCTTTGTAATTGCATAATAGCACTGTAAACAAAAACAAATAATAATGCTTTTCATTTAACCTCATCTTCTAATCACTGAATGACAAGGACACACCACAGCATCTCAAAAGTTACTGCAATTACCATGGAATTTTTATCTGGGTTATTTCTTAAGTAATTCAGAATTACTGCTCTCTCCAATCTAAGCTTTCAGTACTTTTTTCCTGAAGCCCTATCCTCACATTAAACTTTATCTAGTTTTTTCTTCTTTGATTCTACTGTATCTGCAATAGTTACTTAATTTTTATGCCAAAGTTGCCGACATTCCCAGCCTATCCAACCTATCTTTTAAATGTCTCCACCCTCTGTACCTTCCCATTTTATTAATCCCTCTCTATGCTTGAAAGACCCAACAGCTGCTTAGAACCACGTGCATACAGTAGCATTTACCAGTGACTCTTTCAAAGAAGACCAGAGAACAACCGTGGCCAAGGGAAAGGTGTAGCAAAACTAATGACAGACTTCTATGCCAGGAATAACCAACAGCAGTTACAGTATGAACCAAAATGAAAGTACCTTTAAAGCATCCTAACTCCTTCATTTTTATAATTTCTAACAAAGAACAGAATGTCTAATTACAGAATCACAGAATCACAGAATCACAGAATCACAGAATGTTAAAGGTTGGAAGGGACCTCAAAGATCATCTAGTCCAAAACCCCTGCCAGAGCAGGACCACCTACACTAGAGTGCACAGGAACGCGTCCAGGCGGGTTTTGAATGTCTCAAGAGATGGAGATTCCACAACCTCCCTGGGCAGCCTGTTCCAGTGCTCGGTCACCCTCACAGTGAAAAAGTTTTTCCTCATATTTTTCTGGAACCTCCTGTGTTCCAGCTTCCACCCATTGCCCCTTGTCCTGTCAGTGGACGCCGCTGAAAAGAGCCTGGCTCCATCCTCCTGACATTCCCCCTTGACATATTTATAAACATTGATGAGGTCACCCCTCAGCCTCCTCTTCTCCAAGCTAAAGAGACCCAGCTCCTTCAGCCTTTCCTCATAAGGGAGATGCTCCACTCCCTTCACCATCTTTGTGGCTCTACGCTGGACTCTCTCAAGCAGCTCCCTGTCCTTCTTGAACTGAGGGGCCCAGAACTGGACACAATATTCCAGATGCGGCCTCACCAGGGCAGAGTAGAGGGGCAGAGTACAGGAGAAGCTGAAACCATCACCGCATGTTTTCTCTTTCAGAAACAAAGCATTCTTCAAGCATTGGCTAAATCACAATGCATCGAATTTCTTAGTAGAAAGTAACTGTTAATATTTATCCATTCTGAGGAAAGATTAAAATGTTAATGAATTGATTCATTTCTTGCTTTGTGTATAAAAAAATAAAACATGCACACTCTAAGTGAAAAAATACAAACAGATTTTCAAGGAACTTAAAGACAACAATATATTTGGAGCATCTTTAAATATGTCCATTGGCAAAAGACAGAGATTGTGGGAAGCCACCATTTTTATAAACTGTGCATCTCATCAGTATAAAACTTTACACTACATTACAGTTACGAATACATTGACATCAACAGTCTATGAATCACGGACGGCTTTCAGGGAATAAAGTGAATTGCAAGAAAGGAAAGGCTATTAGCATGCTAAAGCTCTAATGCAGTGTCATATTTACTATAAAAATACAAATGCCTACTGAGAGACAATTTACCAGGGACAATGTTTTCACTGAATACGAAGACCTGCGACTTTCTGTCCAGAAAACCTCACTTTACAGATTTTTTTTTTTTCTCCTTTTGTAAGGAAAGGTCAACACACTATGGATGAACAGACGGTGATGATTTTGCACTCATGTTGCCTCTCAATAAAAAGAGCTTTTTCTTCCCCCTTATTTTACGCAGCTCTGGAGTAGCAACTTTTTACCTCCTTTACAGGAAAATCCACTGCAAGAAACCAACGCAAATTCAGATTTTATGTTGTTATTTAAAAAAACATTCAAAACACCTATTAATATGAGATTTTTTTAGAATGCAACTTTGAACGGGTCAAGCTTTCATTAAATAAAGGTAATATTTTTTATTGCCTACAGCAGATTATTTCAACCTGCACTACCACTACACTCAACATTTGTAGCACTACCTATTAATGACTATACCGATACTCAGGAGGCTGGCACAAAAAAAAAATACCTCGAGTATGTATTACACAGCTATTATACACGACAAATAATGCACTATGACCATAACTGTTTCCCTAACTGTCTCTTTGTAGATTAAGTAATATCTACAGTGGTCTCAGAGAAGGTACAGGGGAACACGAAGTTAGCAAGGATCCTTAGAAAAAGCTGGCTTTGTTTGGTTCAGGTTTTTTGTTTGTTTTGTTGTTGTTGATGGGGCAATATTTTTATTAGAAGAGAGAGCCAGCATTAGGGTTCTAGCAAATGGGAGACTACAAAGTGATTGGCATGTGCCTGGAGAATATGACATTCATTCACTGATTTTATCATAAATTTATCTATTTGGTCTAATATCAGCACGGTTGCTCACATTGCTGCACTTAACAGCAATTCTTTGTCTCCTTTGGAGCAACAACAGTTTGATCAAGTTTCAAGAACTTTTGAAAAGTTCATCAGCTCCACATAAGCCTCCTTGTGCCAACAGCAATTCCACATAAAATCTTACACACATGGTGTAAATTAAACGTGTAAGATCTTGGTTGTGCTTGAAAAAACAACCAAAGAGGTCCCAAATACAAACATTTAGAACAAAAATTCAATTGTGCAAGTTGAAATCATAAAGAGCTTAATACCTCTCCAAATTTTGGTATACAACCACACAAACCCAAAAGTAAGCTTAAAAAGAATGAATTTCAGCCAAAATTCACTTTTAGAGGAATTCTACAAGGTGTAGTAGAAACCCTACAGAAACTCTACTGCAGAAACTCTATGGAAAACTCAATAGGCTTAAAAATTAATGTTATCTGAAGTTTCACTGATTGTCCACCAACCCAGTATGTATTCTGAACTCTCAGAACCATAAGTATAATTTTAACCCTGAGTAATATCCAGACTCCAACAAGTCACCAGCCTCAGAGAGACAGCTGTCTATCATAACCTTTAGGTGTTCTTTTGGTTAAAATACTCTTTTTAAACAGCTTCCAAACTCTAAAACCAAGAGGATTACAAAGCTACTGTATCATTTGCATTCAGGATTTACTAAATGTTTCAGACATTAGCCTAGTCACTACTCTGTTAAAAAGTACTCTTTGTTTAAAGACTATAAACACAAGGAGCTAACCTCCCGGTGGCATTTTCTTTCATTCAGTCATGTTCAGCACTAGCAGAGAGAGAAAATCCACAGCCCTTTTCTAACTATGAACTTCTAAGAAAACCATTCTGAGATACAAACTAGTCTTCCTGCAGTCTGGTCATAGCGACAACTGGAGTTTTTAGGTGCAGTTCTAGAACAGATTTACTCTTGCAAAGGTGGGGGCTGCACTAGGAAGAAGGAGCTGTCCTGCCTGCCCTTCCACGCTGCTGCTCGCACATTCCCGTGTGTGCCAGCGCTACTGTTTGTGCAGCTACATGGTGAGTCAGGTCAGGGAAATGATCCATCTGAAAGCTAGCTAGGAAAATAAAAATAGATTCATTTTCAGCCAAATAAATTTCCTGGTATGATTCACCATGTCACCATTACAAGCACAAGTGCCAATACCACCGAGCAAGAAGAGGACAGGACACTTTCCCCATTTCAGCAACAGTTTCCACTTAACACAAGTTTCAAGTAAACAGGGAACTGCATCTATTTGGGCTCCTAATTAAAATAGAGTAGTTGCTGCTGTTTCTCAAGATAAGAATAAACTTTCCAGAAAAGTTTCCAATGCATTAGTCAGCATGCATAAACTAGCATGATGTTATAAAAGCCAGCACAGTTCAAAGCAAAGTGAGCAAATACTAACTTTACAGTAAAGCAATCAATGCTCTATGAAAGGACGCTATTCTCTAAGTATTTTCACGTATGTGAAAGTTAAACCATTAACCCATCTGCCAGGCTTCATCGGGTCAAGAAAGTGTAGGCAGAGATGTTGTCATGTTCCTCTGGATTATTCTCCCAGTGATCACTGCTCAGGGGTTTCCTCGAGTCTCTCTGGAAGACATCTAGCAAAAAAAAAAAAACCCTAACCTTAAGAATCAAAAAAGTACAACTATTTTTTTTTAATCTTATTTACAACTCCTCCCTTTGTGGTCCCTAACAGATTTCACTTCCTCCTCTGCAACATGTCAGCAGGGACAAATAAACCCCCAAAAATCTCCTGCTTCTCCATCAGGCTGAACTTCAACTACTATTAGATTCATTCTATTTCCTATATAAAAAATTGCATCTTAAAAAACATGAATACTGAAACTTAAGGCTCTCGTAAGTTTCACAAGGATTAACAAACTCGCGTTCAGGAAGGTGCAGTAACAATACTATTTCCATTTTATCTGAGGGCAACTGTGACCTGAACAAATTCAGATTAAAATCCACTATACTAAGTGCCAAATTTAAGATACTTTTGGCCTAATCTTTTACATAATTTACCATCTTACACATCCTTCTTCACTACGAATGTATTTGTCCACGAATTTATCACAACCAAAAGCACAGAGCACTTGTATACAGGAGCGATCAGATCTCTCTCTCTCTCGGTGTGGTTCGCATTACCTGGGTGTAGTTCGCAGCTATCTGTGAAGACTGTTCTGATTTCAGTAACTTTCTCAGCATGACAATGTTGATAAAAGACCAGCACAAAGCTATCTCCTGTAAATTTTTTTAGACTTCAAACTGTTCAAAACTGAGGATTACACAGTTTGGAATTTCAGTGTAAAAAACAGTAGCAATAACTAATTAAACTGGGAACCTTCTAGTTTTACACAGTTAATATGCTACCATATTGTAATTAATTTTTGAAAGACTACCCCCAAAGGCAAGAGAGCCGACATTTTGAAAATTAACTTCTCAATCTATCTTGAAAAAGGGAACGTTTTCTAGTGTGCTGGCACCTGACACATTCATTTCCTAGCACTCTAAGAAAACAAACTATAAATAAAGAATTTATGGTAAACAAGACGTCAGTTGCAATGATCTGATTACTAAGAAATGCACTTAGAATTATAAAAAGTAAGGTAACACTGCCCTGATTTACAAGGGAAGTAATAAATAACAACACTGAATAGCTGGGACACAGAGATGGTGCTGAAGAGACTAGAAAAATGAGACTGGAGGTACATCAACATTACGGATAAGGAGCATACATCTGAACCACACCTCCTAATTATCAACTGTTACAAGCTTTGGCTTACATTGTGACTACACCTCATACATTCCCATTGCCAAGACACTCTGTCGATAAGAACGGACATGACTGAGTCCAACACAAAACTCCAGAAACAAGCACACACTGTATGGACACCAAAATCTAAGCACCTCCTGACAAATTCACTCCTATTGTACTGTATTATGTACTAATGGAAACCTACTCTGAGAAGCAGGAAACTCTCCCAGAGTCAAGTCAAGGTCTGTGCTGCTGAAACTAAGCAGCACCGTTTTGCCTACAGTTTAGGAAAGAACAAACTGCTCTCAGTAAGCTGGAGGTTGAATAAATCCCAGGGACTACCACCACCCTCCTTCCGTGTTTCAATAGGAAAAATCGTCTCATTTTGTCAACAGATTGCAGTGAAGCTCATGACAGGTCAACAGTTCTTCCAATAAGAGAAGGCAATCAAGACGGCACTCGGGTGATTACAAGACCTTCTTCCTCTGTCCTCCACCTTCTATTCATTCCCAAAATCATCACTAGCCTGATCTCTTCCCGAAGCTTATTTTTTGATGTCTCCATTTGTAGTCTCAATTGCCTCTTTGATATTCATGCCCTAAAACTTCCCAGTCCAGTCCTAAAACTCTTTCAGGACCTAGTTTCAAGTCACAGCTGTTGACCTTATTAATGTTTTTGATGATTACAGCAGTGGTGGTATAAAAGTAAATCCCACAGAGGCATAAGCTGATTGATCTAGCTGAGGTGAGAAGAACAGATACATGGATTGCCTTTGAAATAAAAGAAAACACAAAGACTTAGGAGATTTGTTGGACTGGCACATAGGTATATTGAGGGAAGAGGATTTTTTAATGAGATATCAAAAGCCCTGCTATTGCAAGCAAGTTATCATTACAGTAACATCTTCAATGTGAAAGTGACATAAATGAAAAGGAATTTAAGCTTAATCAACAGATTACAGTATGCCAAAGGTATGACACAGTGTGACTATTTAAGCTTTAAGTAAAAATAAAAAGTAGTTTTAATAAATAGAAAACACACATTTCGGAAATGGCTTCTCTAAGTCCTCCCCAACAGCATACTTGCAACATCTGTTAGTCATGCAGTACAGCCAGGCCAAAGGGGTCGCAATCAAGAAAAGGACAATGAATTGACATCTTGCTTCCTCAATGCCTGCAACAGAGAATGTCAAACTTGCTGCTTTAAAAGTACTGGCATCATGGGTAACAATCGGGTACAAATAACAGAAACTGGTATGAGTGGAGAAAACCTTCAGAACATGAGCAGTAAGGCAGCATCCTTTACACAGGAAATGGAACCAGTCTGTCCAGAAAACTCAAAAAAGCAAACCCATTGCCTAGGTGTTCTCCTGTGTAACAAGCAACTTCTTGTTGTCAGGAACAGTAAAACCACTTTTCTACCATAAAACTCAAGACGTGTTAAAGTCCAAAGTGATAAGCACCAAAAACATGTCTTACAAGCCACTGAAAGGATGATAATAAACAGGGATTCTGTTTACGTATTGAATTTGTTCAGTTTCTTTTCAAAAATCTGAAAATCAGTAGCACCGAGGTCAAACACGCTGATACTCCCATGAACATTCCATATTAATAATACCCTATTAATACAAACACAGGATAACACCTTCCGCCTTTTGAATATATTACTGCATCTTCTATCTGACATATTTTTGGCAGGAACTAATATATTTAATCAAAGAACATGCACGGAATTTTAGCCACTATCACCTACAGTACAGCTCCACCTAAAAGAGCACCATCTTTACTAGCCAGAATCACAATTACACAATCATTAAAACCATTTCATTCAAGGTGGAGAGCTGCAAAAATAACATCCATCTGCTTACTACCTAAAAAAGTACCTGGAATAAATAGTTACTTAGCAAAGAGAACACCCCACATTCATCCCAGTTACATCAAGTTTAAGATTTTCATGTGATTCTGACCTTCCTTTAGGGACAAGTAAGGTTTAAAAGGTTATGATTAAATAGGAGCCTGGTACTCAACTACAAAGTGAATGGGGTAGAGTAAGGGCACAGAGGGCCCTTCTCTTCCACTGGGACAGCTGTAGGAACACAGCATCTAAATACACAGATGTCTGCTCCGAGTATATGTGGAAGCAAAAAAACCCAACAAAACAAACAAACAAAAAAACCACACACGCCACCATTGTGTGAGCTTTCCCTGACTGCAAGCATGCATGCAACTTTACAGATCTACCTAAATCCATCTCTACACAGAGTGCATGATACAGAAATCTCTCACTAGATGAGAACTTTAAAAAGAAGAAAACAAGTTCAGATATATGGATGTATAAACATTTATAATGAGAGACTGCACTGTTTCTCTCTTTGGTCCTCATGGAGCTGCCTCTTTTACATTCATACATCTTATTGGAACTTTATAGTAATTCACATTTTCTATTGGCTAGATAGAATCAGAAAAGAAAGGCTTATTTAGTTTCAAGTGGTTCATCAATGAAGACTTTACCTTAAACTACTATTTGCTAAGACAATTAGAAAAAAAATTGTTCAAATTTCTCCTACTTTGTGTAGCAGATGTTCAAGATAGACTATTTAAATTTGTCTTTGTTAGAGGTGTGTTAAACTACTCAAATAATTCAGACAATCTGCAAACGACATTTCTGACAGGTTGTGAATAACACTCAATTAGTACCATAAATTCTGAGATTAATTTTTCAATCAAAGCATTCCTGCCCCCACCAAAAAAAAAACCAAAACAAAACAAAAAAAACACCAAAAAAAACCCCACACAAAACAAAACACCTCAAACATACCACATGAACTCAATCTGCAGTGTATATTTTCAAAATTAACATGTTTGGTTTAGGTTCAACTGTAAAACCCAATGTCCATTAAATTGCTTAGCGTTTTTTTCTGAATTTGGTGTGCTGAGGAGTGGAGGAGAAGACATGTTACCCTAAGACTGTAAAAATAATTTGTACTTTAAACAACAATTGTATTCCTGTTTGGAAAAACAAACTTACTGTACTACACTTTTTATTCGTCTTGATAGTAGATAACAACACTAAAATTTTTACATGGTTACTTCTTAAAATCCCACGACACCTGCATTGTGGCCTGAATTGCAAAAATGAAAACACACCAGCAGTTGAGTGAATCTCATCACAGTAAATCAAACCCATCCTACAAACTCCGTGAATTTAAAAATACTAACACTACTTCAGATAATTCTATTCTGAATACTAAGAAGTTATGAAAGGCTGTATTTAAAAAAAATAATAAACATTCAGTGAAAAATTGTACTAGAGTATTTCAGTGAGACACCGTTTACAGAACAATTGCATTACAGGAAAGCTTCATGACATCCATTTTTTTACCATCATCTCATTACATCAAACTTCTTATCATGGTTAAGCCACAGCAATTTTATCGTCCAGCCCCCTCTCTAAAACTGCTATGCTATTACTTCTGTACTTCAGGTGAGCATTGTGAGATAAAATGAGGGCATCAAAAATTGTAAGAGTATGTTAAAGTGACCCTCATAAGCAAGCCAGTTATATTATCTGTTCAATATAATTTGGGTAAAAATATATCATGCCTGCCACATAAAGATTGTCATGACAAACAGCATTATCTAACATAACATACCTGAGTGCAGAAGGCCAAACAGAGGTATGGTAATTGAAGTATAACAGAAACACTGACTTAAACTGACAACATCTTGCTTTGTCTTTAAGTAATAATTTATCTATTTTGTTATGCAATACAAATTAGGTATATTCTCCCCAGATAAAACAAAAAAAAACAAACAAATTTTTTAAAAAGCCCCTTACTCTTTAAATTAAAGACAAATGTAGTTAACATGTTAAATTTAAAACTGGGTCCTTTAAAAAGTTAGCATCTGTGTCAATTTTTCCTTTGCCCCAAATGATCTTTTAATAACATGGTAACAAAGACTCTTTAACTTTTTCATATGTTCAAACTAATTGAAATCTTGTGCACAAGTTATATATAAAGAAATTAGGTTGCAATTAAGCATAGTTATTAATGATTCTTAAATCTAATTGTTGTGACTATTATAGATCACAGACAAGGTCAACTCCACAACTCAGGAAACTGGCTTCAAAGAAAAAATACCACCTGAATCATAGGCATAAACCCCACTTTTGTAATGATATAGCTCTAATCATACTAAGCACGTTCATCAATTTAAAAATACCAGCTGTTGCCAAACTGATAAATTAAAAACATGTCCCCCCTCTGTAAAATATTAAATTTAACTTAGTAAATACAGTAAAAACATGCTAAGTAAAATTAAAAATACTCTTACAATAATTTAAAAAAAAAACCACACTGCAAAACGTTGTGATTATAAGCATATCCAAAGTTCAGAAGCAATTTCAGCAATTACTGCAGAATCCTCACTCTAACTGCATAAATGTCAAATACGTGCTTTAACTTCTGAATATCAGCAGCAAGGTTTGGATCATTGTATTTCAGATCTTTAGTCAAGATCACTTCCCTTTCACCTGTATGCATTAGAAGGAAAAACACTGGTGTCATCTAAAAAGGAAACTCAAAGACAACTCATTTGTCTCCTAATCTGGCTACAGGAGAGAACAGAAAGAACAAAAAATTATCCTCTCCGAAACAAAACACACTGAGCTAGTGAATTGCAAGAATATCTTTGCAGTAGCGCAGGGACAGAGATGCTTGGTTCTTATCGCTAGATCTGAGACAGTAAGTCACAGTCAACCATAAAAATACAAATACATTCCCACTCCCCTCTTGCGTGAGCAGACTCCGTTCTAAGACGACTGCTCCGCTGGCTCTCTGCTTGTACAAGTTCTGATATCTCATGGGGTACATCTGCATTACTACTCTAGTTCAGGTAAGGAGAGCACTTTGCAACAGTCTTCCTGTCACCCTAGTTAATGCACTTCGTTTGCTGCATGTAGCTCTCCTGGAGCGCACAAATCCAGGTCCTTTCAGATGAAACCAAACACAAGATATACACCAGGAGCACTGCCAAAGGGGCACAGGAGCAGACAGGAGCCAGTCCAAAGTAACACCCACCTCACTTTGCAAATGCAATGAGTGTAAATTGGTATCAGGTCCTCATCACCAATTATTTCATTCTCTGAATCTGCTCTCACTGGACTGCATTCCTTGCTCAGGCAGGCCCAGCTGCAGTACTTCAGGGTCTATTTTCACCTTTAAGGTGGGACCTAACTGCACCTGAAGTTCACTGAGCTTCTCAGGCTTTGCTTCCTTTTGGGTTTTGTGTCTGCTATGGTCCAACATTATTACCCCCAGCCTATCATCTCTGCCCATTTGACAATTCACATATAATGGCTCACTCTTCCTTGATATCATCTACTCTCACCACACTTCTCCTAAAACTTCTCCTAAAGACTACTCAAAGCCTGAGTACGACCATCTTTACTTAAATAAACTTCATTCTGTTATTCCTTAACTTTGAGCGCTGGCTGATTTTAAAATAGTGGTATTTTAACAGGTTCATCATTTAAACACACACAGAAAAACTAGAGCACTGAAGCCAACTGGGTAGCATCGCATCAACTCTTCAGTGCCCAACAGCAGGGTTAAAAGCTTACAGAGGTACAGTCTGACATGGATACCTCGCTAAGGATAATGAAGAAAACATTTTCAGTGGGTTTCACAGCCGCTAAGAATTGTAACACTGTCCTAACACACCCTGTCTTCCCCAGCTTCCCTCCATCAGAGTCTCAGCTCAATTTTTAGTCCTCCCTTCTCATTCCCACGTTCAGTTCACTTAAACCCACCTCTGCGATGGCCTGTCTCATCAGGCAGCTGGTCAAAACTGTTCCTCATCCCTGTCCTTTCAAGTCATGCCGACACGCTTTGACTGGGCTGCAAACTGCAGAGAGAGTTTATTTTGTTCTTTTCCTTGTATCACAAACCTTCCTGACCACTGAAGGGAACGATTTTGTAATATCCTAGACTATAAGCACATAACCAAGTAACCGGGCGTAATAGAAGCAGACCAGTCAACTGAGGCAGCAGGTGCCCAGGCCCCTAGGTTTCCAGCACGTAGGGTTTATGAGTCTTTTTTTCAGTTAAACTCAAGCCTGGAGCCTCAGACTGAACACTGCATCACACACATGGTTCAGGGCTGTCCAAAGGACCAATCACTAGGGCTGGTACTCAATGTTCGCCCAGAGAAGAGACCCTACGCTCAAGTTTCCTCCAGGAGGAATCTGGTTTGTATCTACCAAAACGATGCCATGAACTGAGCCAATGAGTGTCAAGTGGGAATGATCAAAGAATTCACTTTAAACCTTAATAACATGATAGCTTGCAGAAGCAGGGCAGTTTTAACCAACTCCACAATGCTTGTTGGTAAAGAGAGAGAATATTTAGCTGCCAAACTAAGAAGTGCCTTCAGAGCATACTCCAACTTTCAGAATTTAGATTAAGGTAGGTTATCTTTTCTTGGCAACAGTAAAAAATAATAAAAAAAAAAGCTTTACCAACTTCAATCCTTCCAGACCAAGGTCAGGGTAGAAGTTGTAATTACGCAAAATGTGTAACTATTTAATTAAGTGGTTACAAATTCTGAACCCTGCAAATCACCACTGCCCTTTTTGCTTTCTGAAACAAATATGCTTCAATCCGCCAACAACCAAAGTAAGTCAGACGCAGAAAATTAAAGACAATATTAGATCTCATAAAAAAATAATCTCACTTAAAGCTACACAGGTACCTATGTCAAGAAGGAAAAAAATCAACTATACATTGACTCAAAGTTACATGAAATGTCTCTACTTTGGAAAGAAAATAATACTAACAAAACTAACAGCAAAACATCAATTCAGTCGGATTTTCTTAAATTGATAGGTAGTGAAACGGCATGAGGAAGTAAACCTTTATTTCAGTATTTCAATTATTCACCGAGACACTGAGTTTCATTATACATTTTTCATTTCTGGACTCCAGCAATTAATATATGCATATCCAGTGCTCACAAGAGTAGATATCGGGGTGTAAAACAAATGAGCAATATTACACGCAAAAGAAAATTATTTGGATCAGCCTAATCATCTCCTAATACATTTGAAAGAAATTTAAATGAAATAATCAAAAAAAAAGGAATCAGATACTCAAAATGAGTAAACAAGATGAGAAGGAAAAATAATTTAAAATCTTAAATAGTTCCTGTCATGTAAAATTTTATTCGTTATAAATATAAGTATGTATTCCAAAATAGGAAGCAGGACTTAAGCTTCAGAGTTTAGCTTGTTTTCATCTACACTACCCATAATGCATCCTGAAATACAATTTATGCAGGAATAATAACAGAATAATAAAACTTTTTCTCTCATTCTCTTAGCTTCTTTGACATTTAATGTCAATCTGCAATAACAAAGCTAATAATGATCTTTGTCTTCACACACTGCTATTGAAACAAAGCCTTTCTTGGTAAATTAAAGGGTAATTTTGTTCCCACTATTCCAGTCTAAATCTTTCTGGGCTAGAATCACAGAAGCTCATGGCATAAATCACCCTATAATCCAGATCACCTTCTCTCTGCAAGAGAGACAATGTTCTTTTGGAAATAATCATGTGCACAACTACAACCCAAAGCAGAGCAGCATCAAGCATGAAAGATTTCATCTTAAGTTCGCTACATGATACAAACGCCAGATACTTCTAGAGGTTTCCCATTCAAAGCTGAACACTCAGCAACCTTCCCAAATTTGTAAATCACATGATGACACACTATAAAGCAGTATCTCAAGAATTTACAGGAGTTCAAATGTTACAGAAAATCATACTTCAGACTGGCTTATAATTAGGAGCATGTTCTTTAATCATATGGCTTCCAGGTCTGCAAAGTCATTGGGCGTGCGCAGAGCTTTATGCAAGTATTATGTTGATTTTATGGGCACTACTTGCATCGGCAATACAAGCTGAGCCATACTGAATGATTTTGGCATTTACCAAGTTTCACGCAAAGCATCACATCCACAACAGCTTCCAGGCACCCTTCCACTGTGCATCTCTGTTGCTATCTCTTCCAGCTGCCACAACAGCCTACTTAGCCCGATACATGGATGACAGCAGTTGCAACAGCCAAGGTTAAGTGGGAATTACCGAGTCAAACTTCCTCTTCACTGTCAGTTACCCCTATGAACAGAGGCACTGCTGAGGGTTAAGTATTAACAAGACCAAGGCCTTAATGGCCATTAATTCCATATGGTCAGATTAGCTCACTGCAGAATGGAAAATAAATCAAGAATGCTCATACGCGTAACCATGTAATGCCACTGCACGCAGCGTATGATGCGTCAGAAGAACTTTCCGTTAAAAGGTAGAACTTACCCCTCTTCTGAACCCAGCCTTCCTTCACAATGGTAACATCGCTCATGATGGCTCCACTCTGAACCCCCAACTCAAAAGAGTATTTCTTTGAGTTATCAGCTTGTCTGTTTGGCTTCTCTTCTGCAGCTCTTCCCAATTTCTACTGATGAGTCAGCCTGGAAGGAAATATTAGAGAAAGAATTTAAGTCTTTTCTGTTTTTCTCACTTGACAGCCAACAAAAGTGTCTTTGTTGATGACTTCCACTGACTGAGCTCATATTAAAAATCTGCCTTTTTTTTTTTAATTAACCATATAACAGAATCATGTTTCTAGTCTTACAGCACATTTTCCATGAACACTAATACTTCAAAGAAGCAGAATGTGTTAAATTTTAAGTCATATGGCACTTTTATAAATGCACATAATAGATCTCTCTTGTACTAACGCAGAGGATGCTGTTAAATGAAAGGGTGTCGGTACTCCTTCAGAGGTCCAACTCTGAACTCACAGGGGCTTTAACAATTGCCACATTTGTCAGAATCCATGCAATGAATTGATCATATGAAGAGTGCAAGAAAATGAAAGGAAAGGGTCTGCAAAGAACCTTAAAACCAATGACAGTTATCCTCATAACTGTTAAAAACCATAGTGACCAGTCTACCAGTTGTGCAATTAGTTTTCTTAAGGCTTGAATTAATTAAAAAATATATAGTAAAGGCTACAGAAATATAACACTCTTCCTACCTCTGCTATAACGTCATTATAATAAATACAAATCCTTTACTTACAGAAGCTTTTTAAAACCAGCATCATCTGCAAGTACACAAAAAGAAAACCAACTTCTTAGGAGCACAAACTAACCAATAAAGTTAACATGTAGTTTATCGAAAGAAAGAGCATGAGTTTTTTCAAGGCTTTAAGCCAGACAGTGACAAGAGTGCTCTTTTCCCTACAAAGCTCAGCTTACAGGGGACAGAAGGGACATTAGTCCTGGAAGAGGACATGCCACTCTCAGAAGCCACAACCCTCTCTTCTGACCACCTCACCTTACTCCCAGAGTACCCGACAGCTGTGGAGATAAATAGCACTGCAATCAAGTAGGAAGAGAAGCCACAGGGCAGGAGGGGTTTCCTCTGCCAGCAGACTGCCTTTCCCCTCCATCCTTCAAAATAAAGAGAAGCATTCCAATAATGCGCATCTAGAAAAGGGTGGGAAGCCAAGAAAAGGGCTTTCTCTCATAGTGAAGGAACACCCTTCTGCGGCTGTACACACGAGAGCATGCGTGTGGAACAGGAGCCCACACATCATTTTAGTACTATCAAATGCAGCACATACATATCCATTTAATAGACCAAACAACAAATGCAAACATAGGATAGAAACAAAAATGACTTTGCTAGAAGCAATCTATGCAACAAAAGAATGAATAAAGAAGCTGGTTTAATCCAACCAAGTAGAGGCTAAAAAATGAACCACTAAACACATGTGGATAATTTCTTATTTATCATTTGAAAAATAATGTGTATTTGCACCACACAGCAGCTAGATGGAAGGCTACTTCTGTATGGATAATGTGCTATGCAAAATAAAACCTGGTATGAGTATTTTTTCAAGTGGTATGAAACAAAAAATGCAGTACAACCTGATTTTGCAGAAACACCCAAGTGTGCCCATTTTACAGTTTTGCTTTCACCAAACTACTTTCATAAAAGCATGCAGTATCTCAGCTGCATCGAAGCAAAAGCCACAATTCTAAATTCATTAACACTGTAAAGTTTAAGTAACACTGAATAAAGTGCCTGTGAGACATCTCCACAGCACTGGCAGATATGACAGTAAGACCTATGCAGGTGAAGCACCGCCTTCTGCACGGGCATCACACCCTGCTGCGTCTAAAAGGGCACAGGGCACCCGTGTTCATGCAGCTGCAGACTGCACTAAGATTTAAATATTATTTAAGCTATGGTAAGAGTTCAAAGAAAATATTATGGACGAGGTTTTGGAAGGACATGAGACTGCCTTGTTTCTGTTAATTGACCTCGCTAGCTTTAGCTGTTTAGGCTTTGTATGACGTAAGTCAGCACAGCAGCAATAACCAGAACGTGCATTTCCACGTCCTTCACCCTGCCAGAACGAGAGTTATTTTCTGGGTCATAACATTATCAGAACTTTTGTTTGTGCACTTCAGACTTGGAGATAAGCAAGTCTATCAGCTGTGCGTGGAAAGAGATCCTGACAGATTAAGACACGTGTCTGAAAGCAAGCTGCAGTTTTGCCGTTCTGGATCACAACAGCACACTATCGGCTCTTATTACAAACACACAAATCTTTGCAAAGCCAGAGGTGAGCGTCAGACAACCGTGACCTAAAAGCAGCTGTTCTCTGAAGGAAGCATAAGCACATTAGTATCCAAATATCTGACTTAAGTTCAATTTTCCTACAAGACTTTCACTGATTTACTTAAGAAGTAATCATAGGTGACTTTCTCATTCAGCCATAAAGACAAATGAAGCAATGTAATACACAGCACTGAGGTTGGGCTGGCATGTGATGCAGTATGTTTTACCCTTTTGGTAAATTTAATGTACTTTCCAATTTTGGTGTCTGCTTACGAAAAGTGCATTAATTTTTTTTATTGGTAGAGGCTAATCTATAACAAATGAACTTCTGTACTAAGTAGCAATAATCTTGTCTGCCCACATACTGATCATTAAGTCCATGATTTCAGCAGACACACAGATTTAATGAATGAACTTATGCTTAAAGCTCCCTATTTATCCACTGATTACAGTTCAGTTACTCAATCGAAATCGGATCTATGATCGATTTTCACTTCAGTGTCCTACCCAACCTCAAGCGTATGTTTGTAGGACTGTGTCCCACCCATTGCATGTACTATTTTACCGAATTTTGAACAAAACCTCAAAAATACAAAAATCTGATACACATGGTGACAAAACTAACTGACTTATCTTCCCGTTTAGCTTCACAATATTACCAAGAAAAACTTAAGGAAAGTTATCAACAGCTGTATGGTTATATTGATCATTCCTTTAATGGGTCATTAAAAGTCAAGCTGAATTACACAGGAAGCTGAAAGAGACAAATTGAAACATTAAAAGACTAACGAAAATAAAGGTTATATGTACACACTACACTTTCAAGGAGCCATTTGTAAGGATCTGTACTACTATCCCTTATTAAATTCCTTTGAGGCTTTCTAAAAGCTGTATTCCTTTACTCTGAAAGTCACTCAGCAAAGCTCTAAAAGTGTAAATTTTCGAGAATTACTTCTTATCATGACAGAAAGTGACCTTAATGAAAAACAGCCATACAGATATCTTCTTCCCTGAAGATGTAATAAAGGATTGTCTATAAATGTAAAGGTGTTGCCTGAAACATGTGGAACAAGAACTCTTACATGAAAAGAGCATCCCATCCATTGCTCAGCTATTTCAAGAAAAGCTGCAGAAATGTTTATTCTGCACAGCTAGCACAGAACTTAAAAACTTGTTAGCAGTCAACTGCTCTCCCAATGCGCTTCAAGTTTCAGCAGCTGGTATGCAATAATCTTTACAACTTCCCTTATTGCTATAGGATGAACCCACAGAAACAGAGAAAAATGTGTAAGAACTGAAGCTGAAAATATTCTGCATTCCAGCTGCTTCCTCACAGGGAAAAACCTGACTTGTTTCTATATATGTTCTAGCAACTGGAGGACAGGTTGGATTACTTTTTTCTTCCCTGCACTATCAAACAGAACTTGGAAGATACTTTTCTAACAGTATATTGTGTGCACACTTGTGTGCATATACTGCAAACAGTATAGTCTTGTATACGAACAATACAAACAAGAACCTATTGTCTGCACGCTCTACGATGCAGGCATAAAAATTTACTCCATCGCAGGCTGTCATGTGAAGAAAATACCTTTTTTTTTTAATCAGGTAAAAAACAGAAGAACTTTTCCTCTCTTTTTGGAAAGCTATTAAGCCAGTTCTATAGAGTTTGATGAGACATTTCAGCACACTTTTAAAGAGCTAGTATTACACTTCTAAGTTCCTAGCTGTAGAGGTTGCAAAGACATCTTTCTGAACAAAGATTAAGCAGAAGCAATTACATGCAACAGAGTTTCAGGTTCCTCTGCAGAGGCTCACAGTGTTTCCAAGCCGTGGTGAAAACTAACCAACACCTTTTCAGGTTTCATCTTGAACTTTAAGAGTAACAGGAGTATAGAGAAGAACCAGCTACCACATAGAACTCTGAGATCAATCGTTACAATGAACGTTGGACTATTCAGTAAGACATCTTTTCCTTAACTTGTATTTTTAAACTAAAGGTTTTCATGTCCATCACGGCAGTCAGGTAACTCCAGGGACCCAGTGGATAGGAGGAAGGAAAGAAATCTCTTCCAAGCAAAAGGACTAAAACCAGTGGTTCAGGTCTACACTTTAACCACTACGTGTAAGTGAATAATCACTGAGGTTCATAAGAACAGACAACACTCCCTTGGAATCTGGGCATCCTCCCATTTCCCCCGTGACAAGAGACAGCTGAGTAAAGAAGACAGTGCCCATAAATTCAGAGTAAATTGTATGATTCAGGTCTCTGTTGTAAGAACTTTCATAAACACAGGCTCCTACTTTCAACAATTTTGGAGCCGAGAAAAAAACAGATACTCTCACATTCACCAACTGAAATTACCAGAGAGAACATGAACAAGATCGGTTTCAGCATTTCCAGAGACAATTCCTATAACTTCTCGTAGCATTATCAACTTAGTAATTCATCCAACCTCCTCCTTTTAATATATAAGGGGACTACCATTTTCCTTTTTAACAAGTAATCATTTGTTTAATAAAATGTTTGGGGGAAAAATCAGCAAGTGAATCTTTCTGATTCACTTTGCCTGACTCACTGAGATTTCTTGGTCCTGAACATAAGCAGAGCCAAATCTCATCATCCCTATCTTCTTATTTCTCAGAAAGGTAACTGAAAAATGCTGTGCTTGCACACAAAAATTGCACACTACCGGAAAAAAAAAAAACACCACCTCTCAGTCATCTTCTAGTGACTTCCACCACACACATTTGTTTCCCTGCTTTGGATGGGGCTTTTTTTTTGTAGCAGATCAAGCTCTTAAAAGGTTTTCTCAATTCTGAGTTTGAATCCTCCACAACAACCTTACAGGCTGTAATTGTCTCCAGTGCAAATCACAGAGCAAAGTATCCAAAAGATAAGGCTCTAAATTAAACAGAGTTGTCTTTAGGATTGGAAGCTGAGATCCAAGTTTTATTTATATGAAAAACGCATGCATATCCTCTTCCCTTACCAAAGTTGTTATCTAAAAGTCTGGTCAAACAATTAGAGGATATACGGCACATCATCAAAAATTACACAAAAGACTATGTTGCAGAACAGAAATTGCTACAAAACCTATGAAATCAAATTGGTCTATATTGCTAACAAAGAACCACATACAAGTGCTTTAGCCAAAAAGAATAGAGTATTTGTACAGGCTTTTAAAAACTACCTATCCTGTAACTTTGGTTACACTTCAAATGCAGCTGAATGGATTATGTCCCTTTTCATGGTCTCAGGAGGACTGGCTGAATTAAATACTCAAGAAAAAGGAACCTGCAGGCAGACAGCATTTGTTCAACTTAAAACCCACAAAACAGAACACAAATTTGTTTGAAAAGACAAACAAAAAATCCAGGATTATTAGAAGACAATTTTCCCTAAATCTATAAAATGGTAATCTTTATGTACACACAATTAATACAATTAAAGATATCCCTAAATGCTTACTAAGTAAAAATTTTCATACTTACTGAATTTTAAATATTAAAACTTCCAAGATATCTCCATGATAGACACTATGAATATTTTTTTAAACTATACTTGTGACTAAAAGCCTCAAGAATATTGCTATTAAAAAAAATTACTCCTAACAACTTTATTCATAACCCTTGACCTGGAATAATGAGGAGAATAACAGGAAAATGGCACTGCCTACACCTTATGGCAAGGGAAAACAGCGTACTTTGGAAAAGATAACTAGCTCTTTTTAAAGCATGCTTACGCATATGCTTTGTGTCTTAGTATTTTCAGCATTCTATTTTCGCTTTCAGTATGTCAAAAAGCTGTACATAACTAATACACGCGCAGCTAAGCCTAATTAGGAGACCACAGGGTCACTGAAATATTAATATACAAGTCAGATGTTTTATTTAGATTCTCCAACTGAATAAGTTTATCAGGAAAGAAACCACCATTCTGCACTTCTCTTCCTATTATAATGACAAAGCAAGTTATTTTAAGGGACAAAGGTATAATTAAAGTAAGGTGAACAAAGCCACCCTTGCCTTTGTTTACCAAGGTATAAAGGAAGTTTCTAAATGTAACTAAATGGTTTCTTTAAAATCCCATGCGAAACATTAACAACCCATTGTTTTGCATTGCTGACAAAAAGTGCTTTGAATCCTTTTTGCCCACCCCCAATCATAAAACAATAACTGAAAATCAGACAGAAGTAGAATGATTAGATATACTAGAGCATAGGTCTGAAATTTAAGCAAAGAACACATTAAAGTAGAAAAGGTGAAGGGTTGCTGAGAGTTTGAGAGTAAAAGGAAGTAAAATCAAGGATTAGCTGAGTATCACAACTGTGATAATGTTATTCCACTCAACACATCAAAATATATGTAATAACTTGTTGCTTGCTGAGGATTAATGTAGAAACACTAATTCTTGCATTTTTAAGATAAAACTCCTTTTCTCTTAAAAAAAAAGTTTAATAATGATTCAAACAGCTAAGAAAAATTAACTCAAGTTCTGTATTTTTAAAACAAATTTAAATTGGTTTTGTATATCTCAAATGCTCTGAAAAAGGTAATCTTATTTTCTAAAGTTCAAAGAACCTAGAAATTCCTATTCATTCTGAAATGAGTGATTATAAAAGATATTTTCAAGATACAAAATAAAGCTTATATATTTAATTATTTCTATGATAGTAACTTTCTTGTAGCACATTGTATTGTGTATAAAACACCAAGCACACTGTTCACGAAAATAAAACCAGAAATTTGTGAAGTGTCACAAGTAACAAGAAAAGGAAAGCACTGAGATAAAAACATGTTCTCAAACTATTCATATAAAAAGATGGGAAAAATTCAATGACATGTCTACCAAGTAGCCTTCTTTTAAGCTCTTGCAGTAGGATTTATTTATTATCTGGATATTGAACAAATTAAATTCTGAATTGCCTTTCAAAGATAGGAACGAGCTTTGTGATTCCAAAGCAATCCAACACTGCTGAACCTACTAACTGTCAAACTCTGACACTACAACATGACTAGAACCTAACCAACATCGAACTCAAAACCTCTGGATTTTCTTGTTCACCTTCAAAAAAGCATTATTCTCAGCAACTTGAGATTTCAATTTCCCAAGGACAGAAGGAGTTCTCCAGAACCTTAAATGAAGATTGTGTATTTTTCAACAGTATACTATTGCTTACATGCACTTAAGGCTAGATGCACTACTCACTAGATGAAAGTCCTTGGCAAATGTTATACAAAAAGCCAGATTGCATGAAATTCACACACACAGCCTTAACTCTCTGCCTCAAAGTATAGTGAACAATATAATAATTTTAATAAAATCTCGCAAAGCATGCCGCACTGATCATATATCTCAAGAAGCACACTAAATGCTTACGGGAAAAAAACTATGTGTGTTGGTAGAAACTGTTTTGCAGGATTGATGGGGCTCAACGGAGAAATACTGTATTGATTCCGTGGTGCTAAATCAGCTGTACAAGAAGTTTTTAACTGTTGGGCACATTCCACACCTACACAAAGGCAGTGCTAAGACCCTTCACTGATCTTAGTGAAGCTGAAGCTCTTCCTCTCTGCTCCTTCTACAGGAATGATCCAAATAACTATACCACATGGACAGCACAGGGAAGTCTGAAAAACCACACTGAGGTTTTTTAATAGGCTGAGGGAGCTGGGATTGTTCAGCCTGGAGAAGAAAAGACTCCAGGAGGACCTTATAACGGCCTTCCAATACCTGAAGGGAACCTAGAGGAAGGCTGGGGAGGGACTTTTTACAAAAGCATCCACCAATAGGACATGGAGAAATAGATTTAAATTGAATGAGAATAGATTTAGGTTGGATCTTACGAAGAAATTCTTCAGTACAATGGTGGCAAGACTCTGGAATAGATTGCCCAGAGAACTTGTGGACGCTCCCTCCCTGGGGATGTTCAAGGCCAGGTTGGATGAGGTCTTGAGAAACCACGCCTACTTGAGGGCATCCCTGCCCATGGCAGGGAGGTTGGACTGGATCATCCCTAAGGTCTCTTCCAACCTAAGCCATTCTATGCTGTCAAGTCATTCAGACATGCATATGAAATACTGAGGTCCCAGTTGCACTCTTAAGGGAATTTAAAAATTACTATGTTCTTTATCCAGGATATCACAGAGAAAAAAATAAAAATTAAAAATAAAAAAGAATCACAGGGCAGCAACTTGTTCTTAATGCTATTTTTGATCAGTATGACTCACACCTTGACACTCACATAGAAATACACAGAAAAAGAGGACTGCTCAAGAGGGACTCAATACATATTCTGTTATTTAATGTAAGCATAATAAGTGTTGACACAAGTGGTAACAAAAATCAAAGAAACATTTAAAGTAACCAAAAGTAAACTCCTTCACATACACAAGCCAAAAATGCTTACTCTTCCCGACAGTAACACTTAACCCTATTCAGTCCCAGGGGGATTTTTTTTTGAAGCATTAACTTTACCACAGCTTCCTACTACACCTGAACAACACCTTTAAATAATAAAGACAAACTGAATCTGCTTGAAATCCATAGCATGCATCAAAACTACCTGAATGCTCATACTTAACACTGATCTAGGGCTATGGAAGAAGAAAAAGAATTCCCAACAAGTGACTAATACACTCTTGCACTTTCTGCAGTCTTTTCATTACTATATATTACTGATTGGTCTAAACAAGCTTCATTTATAAATTCTTCTCTTCATACAGCTAGCCCAGAATGTTCTTCACAACATTAGTCAAGATGAAAATACAACCCAAAACTTTAAAGATGATTTTTTACACTATACAAAACACAAAAAGTTACCTTTTACATTCAGTGTTTTATTATTTGCCAGTAGGTTTCTCTGGCTTTAACAGATGTTTTTTAAAAGCTTTGAATCAGCTTCTCCATTTACTATGTAACTTATCTTTAGAAAATAATCTTTTCTGTACCACACCAACTTGTTGCAAAGAAGGTACCTAGTGCGACACACTTACCAAGGAGACCCTGCAACATTCTGAAAGTGTCTGCTGCACAACTAACAGGAATTGTACTGGTTGACAAGACAGGTTCTTACTGAAAACATACCTTTCCTCAACAAGCAATGAAAACCTCTGTGAAGTATGTGCTGTGCTAGAAAGTATCCCCTGCTCCCTCTCATGGTACTCTTATTAGGCATATCCTAACAGAATGAGAATCCAAGATGACACAAATTAATCTGATATTCTAGAATTATTTTAAAGGGCACTTAAGCTGTCCATCTTTCCTTATAAAAGACTTAAAGCAGTACTTATAGAAGTACTTAATGTAAGTTGTAAATTTCATACAAACACTGAAAGTAAAAGCAGCATTTTAATGTTAAAAGAAACTCATGGATGCAGACATATAACTATTCTCTCTTTGAATTGTTATCACTGTTCACAAGGAGAATATGGCACTTTTTGAAAAGCATGTTTGTTATTTGGGAGAAGAGAGCTGAGGGCTTTTGGTATACAGACAACTAATGCACCTACAAAACATAACAGCTACAGTATGGTGCACTACTTTTAAAGCAAATCAATTCATTTACATATCATCCATATCAAAATGGAAGTATGGTCCAACAAAGTTTTCACTGAGTGTATTTCAGTGGCGTTCCACTCTCCAGTGTCAATTAAAATCACTAGTATGCCCAAGCCATAAAAGATGTCAAAGAACATTGGGTCTCTGTGGCAAAACAGAAGGAAAGCTAGGCTACCCCATCACCAGGTCCACCTCTCCTCTTGCATTAACACTACAACACAAAACTATAACCAAATACAATTAGAAGAAACGGTACCTTTATACGAAGAAGAACATAGAGATTTCAAATGTATTTTAATAGGAACCACTGTAGTAATGGTGTCACACCTTCCAAAACAGCTGATTATTTCAAAGTTATTTAACAAACAATACTTCTTAGATATAGAAATGACTATGCAATAGGTCTCTTTAAATTGGGGAAAATATACATCCAGCAAGCAAAAGATCACTCATCAATCAATCAGTGCTACACAAATTCCAAGTAGTCTGAAGGATCTTTCAGTTCTTATATAAACTTCAGACACATGTTGTTTCAAACTGTAGTCAAAGTCAAGATACAGTTTCTGGTAACATGTTGCAAACAGAAGCTTGGGTTACGAACAGTATCAGAGCTCTACTAAATGTTTAGAAGCTAAACTTAAAAAAAAATTTCCTTTCGCAAAGCATTTGTTACAATGTTTAAAACCCAACATTTTCTAGTGCAAATTAATGCCATCCAATCCTTCAAACTATCTACTTCAACTGTGGCAAAATAAAAACTGATTACCTGTCTGGATTCTCACCAACTTTCTACAGAACTGCAGCATTCTGCCTAAGAACACATCATTTTCTTCCAAAACGCAAAACAAATGAGGAAGTACAACACTGAAATACTGTTTTCTATGGACCTATTTATGAAATTAAGGAAACTACTGAATTCACCCAAACTAGTTAAAGCAAGTCTAAACTGTCTGAAACAAGAGTCTTATTATTACTTGTGTATACACATACACCATGCACTTACATTAGAGAAAAAAAAAAATTTGAGTTATTCAAATATTATGTGTAGCCTTCTAGGAAACAGAGACATTTTCTTATCTCTGCAATTTTCTTCAGCCCTTATTTGAATCTGACTTGCTAGTTGCATCCAATCAAAATATATCCACATGGGCTATAATTAGCAATCCAATCCAATTAAAGATATTGGGGTCAACCTAAAGGCTCCTGTCAAAAAACCAAACAGCCACACAAACAGAACCTTCTTAAGCAGTACACTTACTTTAAAAGTCAAAATAAGTTTCCATTTCTATCTCATTTATGCTCTTTCCACATTCCAGTGCAGAACAGCCAGAACTGACTTATACAGAAGCTGGCAGAAACAAGACCTTAATGCTTAAAATGCTACTTCTCAGAAGTTTGTATCTTCTTATTTGCATGCTTCTTGCCTTGAGAAATAAAAATCTCTATATGCAACATGTGGGGAACCATCTTTGCCTATTAGCAAAGGTTTAGTGAAACCTACACAAACATTAGCAGAAAGGACTGCTGTAAGTTTCTTCAGTACTGAAAAAAACTTGCAATCACAGAATCACAGAACTGCCTAAGTTGAAAAAGACCTTTAAGATTACCAAGTCCAATCATTAACCTGACACTGACAAGTCCTTCAGTAAACCACATTCCTAAGCACTATGTCTACCTGACAAATACCACCAGGGATGGAGACTCCACCACTGTCCTGGGATCTCATAGTTTTCGTAATGAAACTCTTAAACGAAAACTAAGTGAATTAAGTCTCAGACATGTTTTCACAAAAATTATATGATGATGTAGAAACAGTCAACTAACATTTATGAAAAAAAAAAAAAAAACAACGACCAGAATAAAGGTCAAGTGAGATTGTTTACTGTTTATTCCTTTCCAGGTGTCAGAAAGTAAGACGGCTTTATTATTTTTTTTTTATGCACACCTTTCACGTAACACGTCATGGCAGAACGTGGAAGGAGCAGCACCTGCCTGTTGGATTCCCATCCAAAAGTGACGCGCAGCTCACGCAGAGCACCCGAACGGCCCCTCAGCCCGTTACTGCTCGTTACATCACCATCGTTTGTACCGGAACCACAGCACGGAACGGTGTGACCCAGTAACTCCGTGCTCGGAGGGCGCTGCGCTGACCCGCACGCACCCTCCTGGATGCGGACCCGCAGCCCCGGCCGCAGATCCGGGGTGCGAGCGGGCACGTGCGCCGCCCCCCGCTTACCCCACCGGGGCCTTCCGTGCCCCCCGCCGGGCCCCAGGCAGGCCTCCGGGAAGACCCTGCCGCAGGCCCGGCCCCACCTCCGGGCGGCGAGGCGGCCGGTAACCCCCAACGCCCGGCTGCGCAGCAACTTTTGCATGTGGGCCGCGGCCTCCATGACGGCCGGGGCGGGCGGGAAAGGGGGGGGGCCGGTTTGTTTACTTGCAGCTCGAGCCGCCGGCGGCAGCGTCGGCTGCATCACTAGAGCGAGGCGCTGCCATCCGCGGCCCGCCCGGCTATTCTTAGCGCAGGGGCACGCACACGCACGCACGCAAGATCCCAGCGGATAAACCCTTGACTAGCCTCTCCCGGCACCGGCACCGGGGTCCCGCCTCATGGCCACCCGCCCCGCGCGCGCACGGTGGCGGCGGGAGGCGGCGGGGAGAGGGGAGGGGTGGAGGGGCTGGCGCGCGCGCCCAGCGGGGAGGGGCCGCCGCCGCGTGGGAAACGCCGGCCCCGCGCCCGCGCAGGCAGCGCCCCCGGGCGCGCGCCCTGCCCTGCCCCAAGCTTCTCTCTCTCTCTTTCTCTCTCTCTCTCTCTCTCTCACACACACACACAGCCCCCCCTCCGCCTCTACCCACCCCCCTCCCGTTACATAACCTCTCCCCCCGCCGAAACGCCCCCGCCCCGCCCTTCCCCACCTCAGCCCCGCGCCGCCGGGAGGGCGACCCCCATCCTCCGCTTCACCCTCCCCTTCCCCCTCCGCTCCCGCCCCGCCGGCAGCGCTAGGCCACGGCCGCCCCCGCCCCGCGCTCCCCGCCGCCCCCGGCCGCGCAGTGCCGCCACCGCCCTCCCCCACCCCCCGCCCCGCATCCCCCCTCGCGCGCCGCCGTTGCCGCCCGAGCGCCCCGCCGCCGCCCGGCCCCTCCCGCCCCGTACCTGCAGAGGCGGCGGCGCCGCGGGCGCTGCTGCGGAGCCGGAGGGGCGGCGGCGGCGGCTCCCGGGGGGAGAAGGGGAGGGAGGGCGCCGCTGCCTCCTCCCCTGTCCCCCCGCCGGGCTCGGCGGTCCCTGGCGGCCGGTGTCTCCGCGGGGGCGGGAGGAGGCGGCTCCGGCCCCAGGGCGCTGGCGGCGGCGGCGGCTACATGGAGCTGCGCGCCCCGCTACGCAGGGAGGCGCCCGGGCGGGCAGCGCGGCCGCAGCATCGATGCGCGGGGTCAGGAGGGCGGCGGCGGCGGCTCCCCCCGGCGCACTCACCCCGGAGCCGCCCGGGCCCCGCTCTCGGCTCCTCCCGCCGCCTCCGCCGGGCTCGTTATTGACTTTCAGGAAAACTCCCGACGTCACTGGCTCCCCCCGAGTGTCTCCCCCTCCGCGGCGGCGGCGGCGGCGGCATCCCCAGCTCTCGCGAGAAGCGCGGCGGGGACGGTGGGGGGGGGCCGCCAGACAGAGCGGGGGGGAGCCAGACAGAGGGGGGCGGCTGAGGTGAGGGTGGGGGAGGCGGGGGGCCGGCGGCGGCGGCAGGGAGAGGGGGAGCGGGGGAGGCGAGGCGAGGCAGCGCGCCCGGAGGCAGGCAGGGGCGGCGGGCGAGCCGAGCAGGACGGCGCTCCCGGTACCGTCCCGCTGCCGGGACGCGGGTGGGAGCGAGAGGATGGATGCAGGCAGCGGCGTCCACTCGGCGCTGCGCCACGCCTGGGTCTCTCCCTGAGGCCGCGGCCAGTGCCAGCGGGCAGTGCTTGCCGGGCCGGGAGGCCGCCCGCCTGCGAGCGGGGAGCAGCCGCTCCCCCGGGGGTCCTGCCCCGGGCTGGGCCGGGGGCTGCGGAAACGGAGCCGCCTGTGTTCCTCTCGGGAAGGGGAATCCGCCCGCCGTGCCCGCGCCTCTCGCCGCCTCGGCCGGGGTCGGCGGCGGCCCCGTTCCCGGCCGGAGCCGTGTACGCGTCCCGAGCTTTATTTCCTTTGTTCTCGCACTCGCGCGTTTACGTGCTCCCTTATCTCGCCCTGGTACCCGGGGTGGTGCGCTTAGCTCTGCCAAAAATAAAACTGCCGTGTGCGCCGCAGGCAGCTGTAATTCATCTCTCGCTGGAGAGTTTAGCGGATGCACCAGCCTCAGTGTTGTTGAATTATCTGCAGGCTTCGAGTTATCCCAAAGGGTAAATAAACATCCAGGGAAACCTTAGCCGCCGCCCGTCGGCTCGTTCATCTTTGGCGTCTCCCGTCGCCACAAGCAATGGAGAAACGTAACTGGTGTCACCAGGGCAGCCGTGTCGCAGGGTGCCGAGCCCGGCTTTCTGCCTGCTTGGCCGTGGTGCCCCTGAGGCTGCGCAGGCTGAGGATGCCCGGCTTGCTGCTGCAACTCTAATTACAGCGGGAGGTCCGTGGGTAGGGTGCCCTCGGAGCTTTATTTCATGGCTAAGCGGCTGCCTCTGTGTGTGTACACACATGAGTTTAGTATGCCGAAGTATGTTTGCCGGCATTCGTGGTTTAAATAAAACGCACAGGTTGATTTTCTGCATAAATGCATCTATTGCACAGGCAGCAGACACTGATTTGTATCAGAACCTGCTACTGCAAAGGGGAAACGGGTATTTGAAATACAACTGTTTGCACTGTTTCATCAGGGAAGAATTTATTCTAAAAATGGGCGTAAAGACATTCATCAAAATTACATTTAAAAAACACAAAACGAAAAACGTTTCTTTAGGACGTACCCCGTAATTATTTTTTAAGTTTTCCTTCCTCTCACATCCCACCTTTTTCTACAACCATTTGAAACTCCTTTTTCCCTGTGCCACTACAGGGCTTCAGAGAGACTTTCTAGAGGATCTAAATAATCATATGAGTTGGCACAGGACTGGAAAGTTGCCTCCGGGGGCAGTGAGTCCTTTCCGTGCTGGAGCAGGCAACCACACCAATAATCCCATTCATAAATATGCTGAGTTTCCTCTCAGAACTATGAAGTTTGTTTGTCACACTGTTCTTACTGGCAGGCTACAGCCTAAGATCTCCATCGCCCTAATTCTGAAGAAAAGCAAAATTTATTGTGTATTTGATTAACATATCCTTTTGAAAAAGAAGTTAAAAAGAACCTTGCCAAGCATTACTTCCTTTCCCAGAATTTACAGTTCCATCTTCCTCTTTCTCAGAAACACTTTAGTAAAGTGAGTAGCTTATCAACTATCAGTATTGACAGAGAGCCATAGTATCAATTATTAAAATACGCTTATTCACTAATGTCTCTGTTGATCGTTGTTGCTGTGCTGCTCCTGAAAAACCAAAGGGGTTGTTCTTGGAACGTGCCTTCTGTTTGCTGCAATTCCTCAGAAGGACCTGGAACCTGAGGCAGCACGAAATCTGCATGGGCAGTAGCTGATAGACTGGCAAACAACTGTTCAGATGCCAAAATGCTGAGTGTGAAATCTGGGCCCACAGAAAGCCGTGGTATTTGATATCAATCAGATTAGGAATTTTTGTTGCATTCCTGCTATATTTTAAACCCATCACTAACAATCACAAATCTCTTATTAGTAAAGTGTATTTGTATAGTTGACCATCCTAGTTTATTTCTCCAAATTTTCAAAAGCCAGCCATGAGGTACTTCTTTTATGATGAGAGTAAGTTTGCTTACATTTACAGATAGATACTTGGTGTAAATCACCCTGAAAAATCTGACATAAAAGCACATTTGTTTACGTTTTAAAAGAAAAAAAAAACTTACAGTGTGGTAAAGATATTTTTATTAGAGAGGATAATATTTAACTACAAAGAAGGATGGTATTCTACAATTTATTTTTTTTTGTTACAAATTGCTGAAAATGAAACACTGGTCTGAAGACTACACATGTATTTTTTAGCAATTCTTGGTCAGGATAATTTTGATTTATCTATAAAATATGGGCAACTATTCACAGGCAAATATTTTTTTTTGTTCAGTAATGCCTTTAAAATCAGATTCATTGTCATCTTATTCCTTTGAAGTCAAATATCATTGTTCTGTTTGGAAATCTGTAGTTATTAGCTACTTCTAAGTTTTTGATCCTGCTCAGCCTTATATATTGACTTAGGTGTGCTGGATCTAACCTGTCATTATTTTATATGCATTATTAAATGTGCTATATAAATAAATACTCCTATGCCACGGGTTTTTTTTTTTCGTAAATCATATAATAATTTTACTGCTTAGTGTATCATATTACAAGGCTTCAGAATGATTTATTATAAAGAGTTAATCACTGTAAATTGGGCAGAAATGATCCCTTGATTAATAACCAAATAGAGGTATACCTTTTTCAGAAATAACATGACTGTGGTGTACATACTGTGAACATAATGAGGTTGTAGGTTCTGCAGAAATGGCATCATTTTCAGATTAATTACAATGTGACATGAATTTAATGAAAATACAGCATATGCTAATGAAGAAAGTATTGCAGTTCACATGACACAAACAATAGGACTGCACATAACTTCATGAGAAAATGAGAACCTCTGACATTACATGTTCCAAATACAGAATCATGAAACTAAATAAAACCCACTCATTGTCATCTATTCTGGCACTGCCAAGAAGGTTGATAAACTTTTATATGATCGTTTGTAATTATGATTTCAAAAGAAACCAAAGGGGAAACCTGCAGATACTTTCTATCAATTCTGTCCATTCTGAGGCGAAATAGAATGTACCTCTTGCTTTACTTAGCATGTGTTTGTTAAGTGTTACCACTACCAGAGTGATAGAGTCAAAGACTAGAGAGATATACATCCTGAAAATAAATAGTTAAGTAGGAGAGGAGAAGATTCTGCCTGCAAGAACACCAATTCTCCCTGCCCACTACGGATTACATCGGCTTCATTCCTCGTTCCTTTTGTCAGCTAATAAGCTTGCTGCCATGTAAGAATGCATTTTTTAACAAAAATTAACTTTAGGTGTAACAATTAAAAAACAAAACAAAACAAAACAAAACCAGAAAAAAAAGGTCAGATGACGGTCTCTGTTTTTAAACTCCTTATTACCATCTGCCTTGTATTTCTTTGAAAAGCATACACAAATATCAGTGGAAACTGAGAGGAGAGCGACAAAATTTGCTCTACATAAAGTGATGCTGAAAATATATCTTACACATTTTGTTATAGCGAAGTTAAGGTTTGCCTGCAAAAGTTGTGGCTTAAGTGTTACATATATGTATAGCTCTTAAAAAGCTGAAACACATTTATTAGCTTAAGTTTAGCTACTAGAAGGGGGCAACATACTGAAATCTCTTTCTCCTCTGTCTTTGAGTCTCAGTTAATTTATTTTATGGCATTTCTGCCTCTGAGGCTGTCTCAGAATATCCCACTCCATGTCCCCAGATATTTTTCATGTGTTTGGGTAAAAAACATTGGAGGATCATGTATTTATTTCTAATATAAAAAGAGTTGGAAAAAAAACCCAACATCCTGGACTGTAGATTTTGCCTCTGCTGGCTGTTCTGCTATACATGCCACCAGTTCCATGAAACTGCTTCAGTCTAGCTGTCAGCAGTGAGCTGGGCTGACCTGCATTGCTGAGTGGCTCCTACATATGTTGTAAAAATCGTCTGGACACAGAAAGTTCTCCTTTCCACATATGGTCACAGTTCATCAGTGCTTACAGAAGGTGCTAATATATAGACTTATATTATCATTATTTTAGACATGTAGGGTGTAGACTATCCGTGAATAGGCAATAAAGCAAGATAGAAATAAAGGAATTATTATTCTGTCCACCTGTATTTTGCTGAGCAGCACTATAATTATGCTGAACACAGTAGAGACTTTCAATAAAAGACTCTGTAAATATCAGTTGATAACATTTATTTTACAGTATGTTATTATTGCTTTATTATTTATCCTCCAAAGATCTAAAAAAGTGTTTTCCTTCCCCTTCTTTCCTGTACTCCCACACGCTGGAGTTCTACAGACAGAGAGGAAGGGAAGTGCCCTACCTCAGTGACCTTACCCGGCTTTGAAACCAAATATGACAGTAAGGATGACAAACAACAGGAGGGAAGGATGGGAAGAGGGCAGTAAGATTACACAGTTACACTGTTTAGCTATATGCTTAATTTGATGTATAGGCCTTCAGTTGAACTTGGAAATTTTTCCTCAGTGAGAAAATAGTTTCCATGGTGCACAGATTTATCTGAGGGAGGTCAATCTACTACAGAAGCAACCCCCCCCAAAAAATAAAATGCCAGCCTCTCTGCCAGAGCTTTTTTCTCCCTCTCTTTCCTATCCTATTTTAATTTCATCAACACAGATAAAATATGTCTTTGAATAAAATTCTGCCATTACCAGCATACACTGATTTCTCACACAGAACTTTATCTGTGTCCTGGTCTCACTTAATTGAAGTCAATGAGAAACTGCCAGTTGAAGCTAGTTAGGAGGATCAAGTCTGCAATGTATGAGCAAAGTCAAGGAATATAAAGCTTAATGAAGAGAGGGACAGAATTTTAAACAAATGTCTCCTCTTTGGAAGTTTTGTGACTAGAGAAATTTTCCCCATGTGGTCCTGAGAGGGTCATGGCTGCCTGAGGAGTTAGAAAGAAACAGCTGAGGTGAAAGCTGGCTGCTGCTGGAGGGACGAGGAGCCATCTATTGCCAGGTTTAGTCCAGGTCTTTGCCTTTATTTAGAATGTTCCTCTTTGTTTGGCAAATAGCTAGGTTACCAGCGGTACAGTGCACCTTACCCTTTGAGTGTGTTACTTGGAGCCCTGTCCTGTGCCCCTTTACTAGCATGAAGACTTCACAGTGTTATTTGCTGGGTGGCTTCTCTACTGTATCAATCACCTGGGATACAGTAGCTGAGATAGCCCTCCATCTTTTCAATCTGCAGGAGAGTGGCTGAAGTCCGTGGAAATTGTTTTAGTGTCAACAATAACAGTATTCCACTAGTCCAGGCTGTTGGCTACCCTCATTGCCAAATGCTACCCTTGATCCATTATGTGTCAGAAGGTTCCTGCGTTTTCTGGAGACTAATCTGTGACATGAAATCAAAGAATTAGCATGAAAGTTTAGAAAACTGAGACAGATTGGGGTTGCAATAACAAGGACCTCCTCAGAACTGATAAGTATGTTCTTGTTAATAATGAAATATAACGAGATACTAAAATATTAATGGAGCATTCATTAATAGTCTTCAGAACTGGAGGACAGATTGCCTTGAAGACTTCTGTTAACTTACACAAGTCTGGCTGGTTTAACTGGATATAGATCTAGTTTGTACAAGGCAAAGCTAACAAAAGATAATGCTGAATCTGTCCCTTCATACATACGTATTGTATACAGGAATCTGGTATGAAATAAGAGGAATGGCTACAGTAAGATTTTTTCTGCCAAATTTGTTAGCAATCTGTTTAGTAAAACTTCACGATAATAGAAATCTGATCAATTATTGACCTCTTCGTAACTTGATTTACCATGAGCTGAAGGAAAAAAAAAACCTGTGCATTAGCAAAGAATGGCAAGTTGCAACTAAGTGCAAGAAACAAAAGTATTCATCCATCCTCTCTTAATGCCAAGATTTGAACAGGGTGCTCCTGAGCAGATGGTTTAACAGACTAAAGCATTAGTTTGCTGATCCTCCATGCTTGCTAATTAATTCTTCAGTTTACTAGGATTTAAGATTATTGTTAAAAACAAGGCTTCTCTTATAATAAACTTTAGGTAAATGTTATAAAATGGTGGTTAAGATTATAATGTCTGTAAGAAGAATGTCGTGTACTTTCTAGAAATGATGTTTCTTATCTTAATGTCTGAAGTACTATCCTTAACAATTCTGCCTCTGAAATTTTCTTCTTATAAGAATTTGCTTTTGTTTTCCTAGCTAATTAATCCTCTGACTTCCTGTTGACACTCTTGGGTCGAGATTACATCCCTGACTTCTGTGAGAATGGCATATACACAACTATGGGAAGGATTTAATCTTTTGTAACAAAATTGTCCCCTCCCCTTGAATTGTTTTAAGCATGTTATCATGCAAGATGTAAAAACTGAAGTATCTCCTTTATTGTTTTTAAAGCCATTGTAATTCTGAACAGTTATGATTTAATGTAGTAATTTATTTCAGATTAACATTAAAATGATGAATTCTCATTAAATTTATTAAAATGCAGTATTGTAGAGTAGCTTGCTGTCTCTTAGATTTAGACAGTGGGCAAATAATTAATATACTTCAGATTTCATTATTATAGAAGTTTTATAAACTGAACACCAGTCTGAAGATAGCGGAACTTTACCCAACAGAAATTATGGAATTTGTACCACAGAAATAGAAAAAAGAATCATAGGGAAAATATTATGACAAAACAGTATTTTACAAAGTGGGAAGAAAACAAATTAGCACTAGGCAAATGCAATCTTCGCTTACTAAAGCTAAGTCATAAATTTTGAAGCTCCATCTTTTGCTTTCAAAGAGGTGATCTGTGCTGCTATTAGTGGACTTTGAAAATTGTGAGTGGACTCTGAGTATGTCTCTCCAGTCAGCTCATGATGGTCTAACAGAAGGTCCTCTTCCATGGTCTTGCTTTGCAACAGGAGGTACTGTGAAATTCCACATTTGATTTTTGTGTCCTGTTTTGTTACACGTGTGTTTGTATGCACTTTGCGATATCTTCCTTCAGGTAGAAGTTTGGATTGATTGGTAAGAATTCAGAGTTTTATGTTATCTCTGTAACTGTTCTTCCTGTCAAAAACATTATTGGTTGTTTGTTATGTTAAAAACTCCTGGCAATTCCCCTTTCAGAACAATAGATAAGAATTCTTATTACTATTGTAAGGAATTCATAACTTGCCTCATTCTGTAATCTATTCATCTTGTAAACCAAGGAAAAGCTATTATTATAGATGATTCAAGGGTGAACTTTTTAGTAAGCTGTCAATACGTCATATCCATAGAACCAGTGTTCAGCTTCTTTCAAAAAAGTAATTTTCTGATCCAAAATAAATGCAAGGAATTTTGAAATAGTTTTAATATATCCTTAACAGGGAATCTAAGCTGAAGCCACAGAGAATACAACCTATTTATTTACATGACATCTGGATTGAAATGAAAGTAACACAATAAGATGCTTGGGGTGAATTAATGTTAGTATACTTGAAATATTAATTTTAATAATTTTAGATAGGTAGGTTATTACCATATTAATTAAAACAGTTCTAGAATACTATGTCAAGCCAGTGCTCATATTTTAAAAGCTGCTGAGAGAATTAAAAAGAAATTAATAATTAATGATCTGATGTTGAAATTTTACTTTATAGTGAAAGATTACAGTCTGATCTCTTTAAGAAAGGAGGAATTAAGATTTTGTACCATGTAAAATTTTTTTTCTGTGTAATAAATTATGGTACGGTAATTAGAGTACTCTGTGGAGTACTGTGTAATTCAACATATAAAAGCAAAGGTCTTTTTTATAGGTCTTTGGGAAGATGTGGTGAATGAAAACTGAGAGCAGACAAGCTCAAAATGGAAGTATAACTTTAGCAGTGAGGAGTATTAAGTTTTGGAACAATATTAAATTTGAACAATTTAAGCAATGTGTGCTAAATTCTCTGTTACTTTAGATCACAAATACCCTTGTTCAGCCTTGATAAAAAAATTAGTAAAATGCTGAAGTTTGCATTAACTTGGCAGTTCAGATTGATGATCACAGTAATCTTTTCTGGTCCTAAAACCTGAGCTTGTGAACAGTTTGGGTTTTTTTTTAATTTGAGCCACAGTACAGTAGTCTCTCTGAGACTATGACATCTCTTTGAAAATGGTTTGAAACTTTTTTGGAAGTGGGAACACAGATAAAAAGTTACTGGAAGAGAAAGGACAGGCAGGGCAGCAGGTGGGCATAAAGATGGGTGGTGCAAGAATTTCCAGGCTGAAAATTATCAAAAATGTTGTCCTTATATATCTACCTAATTTACCATAAATTTTAATGGAAACTTCAAGAGGCTGAGACTGCTTAGGTAAATACTGATGCTAAGAAAGATCTCATGCTTCTACCCTATGCTTTACACTGGTACATTACAGTACCAGACTATTAAATGTGATTTTCTCATAAATCAAGTCAAGTCTTTTCTGAGTTGAACTAAACACCTCGTTTTACTGCACATAGCAATGCTACACAGCAGCTGGGGAGGGGTGGAAGGGATAATGACAGAAGGTTATATGAGAATATTTAGAGAGTCAAAATTCAAAATCTGATGAGAACCTTGTAATTTGATCCACAAATGTGAAACGCACATATGATTGATATTCTTCTACTACAGAGTATTTATTTCTGGAAGTCGTCTCACTTTTGTTTGGTTTTGATCTGGAAAAAAAATTTAGCATGGAAAATTTCAAATGAACATGAAACATTTAATTCCCTGCACCTTCCAATGGAGACAGCTATCAGTAGATGCTCCAACCGTAATATCTCCTTATGAATCACTTGTATGGGTTTGCAATTATAGTAAAATCTTTTTACTTTTTAACACACAATAAAGAAAGATATTGTGAGTTGAGAAACTGCTTTGTACGGTATTTTTCATTGGGGTTATCTATTTAACAGTGACTTTTTAATCATAGTTAATTATAAATGATTCATCAGAATGTTTAAAACCCTATAGAAATGTTTAAATAACTCATGGCTCTTACTGCATAGTATTACTTTAAAATATTATACTCATCTAAAAACAGAAGAGTATATGCACTTAATGCTGTCGTTGTCCTGATCTTCTTGAGGCAAGTTATAAACGGATTCCTTTGACTCGTCTGTGAAACATAGCACTACTAACAGACCTCACCTGGGCTGTAGCTTCACAGAAATTTTATCATTCATCTTGTTTTCAGGTTATTTACTCCTCACTATCCTTCATTTGTGCAGTGCAGACCAATTCTGTGCAGATCGTAGAATCATAGAATTATAGAATGGCTTGAGTTGGAAGGGACCTTAAAGATCACCATCACCATGGGCAGGGACACCTCCCACTAGACCAGGTTGCTCAAAGCCCCGCCCAGCCTGGCCTTGGACACTTCCAGGGATGAGGCATCCACAACTTTCCTGGGAAACATGTTCCAGTGGCTTCCAGAACTTCTTCCTAATGTCTAATCTAAATCCACCCTGCTCTAATTTAAAACTATTTTCCTCATTCTATTGTTACACACCCTTGTAAACAGTCACTTCACAGGTTCCTCCTTCAGGTACAGGAAGGCCACTGTAAGTTCTCCCTGGAACCTTCTCTTCTCCAGGCTGAACAATCCCAACTCTCTCAGCCTGTCCTCACAGGAGAGGTGCTCCACCCCTCTGACTATCTTCATGGCCTTCCTCTGGACACACTCCTACAGGTAGTCTGCCACTGTGAATACACCTAGAAAAATTTTGCAAATAGTTCTAAAGGCCTGGGCTTAGTTCTAGGGTATTGGCGAAAAATTCATTTTTTTTTTTTCACTGTCCTAGTCCTTGAAACCATTGGTAGGTTTATTTGTTTCAAAAGGGCTGTAATTCAGAATTAATATAATAACTCTTGAGCCTGGCTATAATGTTACAGACAAACATGGAAATAAGATGAAAATGGATTTCGGATCTCCACTCCTGATTAAACTTCCCAGCTGCACATTTAGAAGTCTAAGTTATGATACTAGTTAGAAGGCAAATTTCCTGAGGGTTTCTTGTGTTGTTAATGAAGTCCTGCCCTGAATCATCCCCTAGAACCACCTTTGTGGGTGGTTTCAGCAGATTTTACTTTTAACTCAAAAATATAATTTGGGCATCTAAAGTTACTCAAGGTGAATATTGTCTTGCTTCTACTAGTCAATTCCACAGTAATTTCTTTAATTTTTAAGAATAATTTGATAATAGAGAATGGTGATACAGACGGAAAGAATGTTTTAGTGCTATACTCGTTACCATCTTGATTTGGTTCTTAGATTATATTACACCAAAATAAATGTCCCTTGTTTCTTGTTGTGCAAAAGAAAAAGATGATTGTTAGAGAAGAGCCCTATCCTGACAATAAACCATTATCACCCTAGGTTAGAAGAAATTATAAACCCTTGATTCTTTATCCCTTCCAGTAATTCCCACTGTGTGCAAGATGCTTCCCAAATGTTTAATAAACATGTGCTCCAAAGAAATTAAAATCTTGCAGCAATTGAATGGAAAGAAGTCAGAAAATTGGGAATGATGGTAAACAAAGTTTGTACAGGCCCACAACACAGAAGGCAGGTTTTCATAAGACTTAAATTTTAACTAAATGAGCCTTTAGCTGAGTTTGCACAAATGGTAAAGTTGATACAGAGAAGTTTTCAGTTCAGAAACAGAATCTGACAGACAATTATTGAATTCAGCATTATAGAGTTGTTTTTTTTTTCCTTGGGGAGGGTGAGGAAGCATTTATTTGTTTTTTCCCTCCTTTCCTAGTTACAAATTTTCACAATGTTTTTAGAAACACAATGCTTTTGAGATTCCTATATCGTTGCCAAATTTTGATGGGATAATAGATTCAGAAATTATTAGGAAGAACTGGAAGATGAACAGACAATGACAACATAAGACAACTTGGTAACCTTATGAGACCAGGCTAAAACCTGTCACATTTTGATGCCCTCATGTTTAGAGGGCAGTGGAGCAGCAGGGCTCTTCAGAGTGATACTTTCTACTTGCAAACACCACTGTTTTCTCTGCATCCTGCTTCTCAAACAGTAAATGAAGTGTTGATGTAAGTTTCCCTGGTTTCAGCACGCGGGACCATGTGCAACATCTGGTAACAATATTTTTCATTTCCTAGGAGTGGAACAGCTCAAGCTTTATAAGTAACATTCAGTGTCTTTTTATCTTCTAGTGGAAATCTGTTTTATTTTATAAACAAGGAAGTATATCATAACTGAAGAGATTTCTTCAGAAAACAAACAAAAAAAAAGTGGATGTAGCTGTTGCTGCTGGCACTAAAAAGGTACTGATGCAAACACCTGGGCTTTATCTTAACAATCTCAAATAATTCTGACTTAAATCTTTACTTTGCAATTGAGGAAACTGAAATGCATCACCACCTCAATATAATCTGTGAGCAGTATTTCTCAGCCTTCAAACACTACACCCAAGTCTTAAACTAAGTCCATTATCTGGGACAGGATATTCATTGAGAAGTCAGGTGATTAAATCTGCAATAGGATTTCAGCACTTCTCTGTGGAGATTTTGCGGTTATTTAATTCCGTATTTCCCTTTGACACTCAAGTGGCTAATGAATTTGCTGCTTGCCAGTCTTCCTTTTTTAAATATCCCTACAGCTATGTGAAAGTTTTCTCTAGCTGAAAGGGACCAAATCTTTGGTGAATGCATCTCCTGTCCACAAGGTGTGCTCCTGAAGCTACAGCTATCCCCAGAGAGAAATAATATTGGTTTATTTTGTTCATTCTTTTGAAGTTTCAGGCACTTTTTGAAGCTCTATACATTTAAAAAGCTACATGTCATTTGTGGCACCAAATTCAGTAGTCCTTTGTAAAGACCATCGCCTATGCAGTGGAGAAGGTGATCTGAGAGTACTCCTAATAATAGAATTTTTTGGAACTGGCAAAATCAACAAGAAAAATATCCTTAAAGTTCATTTTCAAGCGGACATGCTTAGTTTAGGCATGCTTGCAAGAAGTCTTTGGTGTAGTCTTTATCAATATTGTAGTTCAAATTCTGTAATTAAGAAGCCGTTTTTCAAATAGATCATATAAGTTTGTTTCACTGCCTTCTAAAAATCTTGTAATTCTTGTTTTCTGTGTTTCCAATTATAACAAATGTTCTTTTAATTGCACTTTGGTCTGATTATGCTTACTCTCATAATGAACTCTTGTGTCTTCCAGTCCAGAAATGTCTTTCCACTTTGTTAACTGTTCTTCTTGATGAAGTACCTAGAGAATTGCTTGTTGATTAAAGTCATTCTTCCTTATACAGTTTCTTGAATCAGGTGTCCAAAAAAGTAATTAAATGAGAAAGAACTTCTGAGGAAATATTTTTAGTAATTTTTTCCTCCCGTAAAATCATTCCTTTTGGTGACAACTCTATCACTAATTTGTGATTATAATGTATACAGTTTTTCTTCTAAAACAATAATCCTGGTAAAAGTATCTTTGTATTACTTTGTAATTTAAATTATTTCCTGACATTTTAACTTTGACATACTGCATTGTCTTCAGTAGTCCTGATTTTCACTGGTTCAAGAACTGTGCTTTGTCTATTTGTATGTGATCTTAACATAATTTAGAAAACACAGTAAGAAGTGAAGAAGGCATTCTAAACAAATTACCTCTCAGGGGCTATGGTTGGGAGACTTTAGTAATAAATTCTCCCTGAAATGTGAGGTAGTGGAGTAGCACAAGTTTACTTTATACCGTGTTATTCATTTTAATTGGGTTAGTGGACAAGAAAAATCAAATTAAAGGTAGTTTTAAAAAAGTGCCATTTAGTTCTCCATGGAAAGGACATCAATGGCCCAGCAGAGCAAGCTTTTCTGAGCAGTATGACCATTCTTGCTGAGCTGTGATACAGAGAATGACATGAAAGTGCAGACTGATAGTTCAGTCAACATTCACATTCAGTCCTTAGACTCTCCATTAAGGCTCCTCAGACTCTTCATTAAAGCTGAGAGATTGCCAGATGGTTGGCTGTTTGGATGCATATTTCCACAATAAGACCACCATAACTTATAGGAAATATATGTTATATGTTGGCCCTGATGGTACCTTCAAAGCTTGAACTGGTGTTTCACAGTATCAGCTCCTTCAGCTCAGAAGTGATATATATAAATACACAAGTAATCTTTGCTGTCCTGAACTTACGTCATGCTACCACTTTGGACAATAAGTCTGAATAGAAAAAATATACACCACACCATCATTTCATACTAAAAGTTAGTAGTAGAGGAGAATAGAAAACAAGTGCAATGACTCGATTTGCTTCTCTTAACATTTCTTCTGGGTAAAAAAGCCACTGCTAAGTTAAAAAATGTTAGGGAACACGTGCAAAGAGCGAGCAGCAATATTCATTAATAATGAATATACTGATAGTTCAGGACTCAGCAAGAACTTCATGTCATTCAGCTTGTCTGACAAATCTCAGCAATCTTGTTTTTCAGGAATTCAATATTCATGAAAAATCCTTCCCAAATATTTTCAATCACAAGGATGATATTTTGCATTTCTAAGGTTGCTTAACTTCAATTTGCTTGCTTTCTTGTTTGTCCCCTGCAGAATCTAAATGTGATCTAAATATTGGTGTATCTTTAAATCAAAGTTCTCTTTTCCAAGACTGATCCTATTCATTTGATATTCAAATCTTTAGCTTTTAAATATTTTTTTCACCCATAGTTAATCGAAAATGTTAATTTACAACATTAATCCTCTTAATTTGTAACAACGCGTTCCCAAGTCCTGTCGTGTGTTTCAGGACCTTGGAGAGCACCCGTGGTTCTACCGCGCACTCATGATGACGCACACAAAGATTCATAGAATCATTATGGTTGGAAAAGACCTTCAAGACCGTCAAGTCCAACCACTAACAACCTATGCAAAGACAAGAAGACTACAGCAAAGTGACTGCTCTTTAATGAGAATGTTAATAACTTCTGGAGTCTTGAAGTTTTTTGAGATCCATCTCTTGAAGGAAAAACTTAAATTACTTTGAGAATATCATACGCATGTTCTGGCCAATCCGCTGGCTTCATTTGTTTGGTCAGTTGAAAATAGTGTAAAATAATTTTCTCGTAATAAGAATTTATTGATATTTCCCAGTTTTCTGTGAAGACCACTGTCGGTGACTTGGTCTGATTGTGAAAGAGACATGGGTTGAACCTTACTTTGATGAAACCACAGCATAGAACTCACAGGAAGATTCTGTTTCAATAAGGAAATAGATTCAGCAGAAACAAAGCAATAGCTCTGCCTGTTGAAGGAGATCTGGGCTAATTTGGCCTTCATTTCAAAAATGGCCACGAAGACATCTGTACTTACATATGCACACTATTTCATATCCATAGCAGTCTGTCTTTTCATTCTCATGCAGCAACCACTTTTCTAAATGAACAACAGGAGAATTTTCAGAAAACATTAGCAGTGGTCTAGACCTTTCTGTTTGTTTCTACTACTGTAAATCTTGTTTCAAGACTGAAAATAGACTGTCAGAGGGGGAAAGCAGCAGCATTCATTCTGCAGCAGAGAGGTAAAGCAACTTGTTTTGATACTATCTAAGTCAAGTGAGAGAAATCTCTAGTTATAGTCTTTAGGTTTCTAGCACCATTTAAGATCCATAGCATTTCTGAGGTGGATGTGGAACCTGCACAAGACCTCTACATTTTTAGAGTGGCAGCATACCAGGAGCATCTAAAATAGTGTGGGTACCTATGGTATCTGCATACCATCCTTGGAGGTTCATGCCAAATAGATACTCTTTTTCAGAAATAAGAAGGGGGAAAACACATTTGTACACAAACAGGAATCTGTGTTACTTTGAAAACATGCCATTTACAACTCATTTAGGGCTTGTAAACATTGTACGTTTCAATAAGCTGGAGTATTTATTTAAATAATTTCAGCTATGACAGATATATCATACCTAACTCATATCTCAGAATGAGTGGCTTTTTTTTACTCTTGATTTCTGTCACATTAGAAGACTCTGATCACAAACCACCATTTTTCCCTTTTTTGATCTGTATTGAGTTAAGTAATAGTTTAACTATATTACCTTAACTCATGAAACTTATCCTTATACATAAAGCCTTATTTTTTTTTGTTTTCCTACGAGAGTGGTAAACATTGTCCTGTGGTTTGGTCCAGGACCTGGATACCCAACTGTTAGTCATGAACAGACTAGAACCAAAGATCAAGCCAGGTTCAAATAGCTCAACTAGAAACTCTGAGATCACATCAAGTTTGTGAAGCAAAGATCGGTAAGCCACAATGAGGAAACTGTAGGTCATGCCGCTGCATAAAGAGAAACCGGTATCAAATCCTGAAACACTGTGTAAGCGAAAAACTGATGACCTGAGAGGTGGCTCTGGATAGTCTATAACTCAGGGAAGGCTTGCATAGACAAGAGACTGTGAGCAATATTTGCACCTCTCACATGAAACCAGTCGAAAAGTTTTCAAGTATTTTTCTCAGGTGTTTGGAAACTGTCCTAGTTTGAGCTAAACAGAAACAATTTTGTTCAGTGATCCTCCAACAACATGAGAAAACACCATAGGATGGGGAAAGTGAGCTGCAAGACTTTCAGACTGAGAACTGGTGTCTTTCAGCCATTTTTTTTTCTATTCAATTAATGGTTGCAATAACAAGCCAAGCAAAATCCTAATGTAGACAACTGCTATCTCTGAGACGGTGTTTGTGTCTGTAAAGGCAGCAGGCAATGGCTGCCTGCTTGAAGGATGATTCAGGCCCAGGTGCTGAGAAGATGATTCATCCTCAGTTGGGCAGTGACTCACTACAACTTTCTGCACCAGTTTGAGTCTAGCCCTTAAACAAGTATACGTAGATGCTTGACATCACATGTTGATACCATGTGTAAGAAATTTCTCTGAAAGATAATAAATAGTTATCAAACATAAAAATTCCTAGACAATTTTCCCTAACTTGAATTCAGAGAAGGGTGCTACATTAAAAGGTGGAACTGCAGAATTATGGTGAAAGAACTATTGCAAATGAGCGGGAAAAAAGTAAATACAGTTCTGCTTGCTTTCAACCAGACTTGATGGATTTTCACAATTCCCACTTGAAATTACATAAAACTAATCTTGGAATGGTAAACTGATGAAAGAAAGTAAGTATGAGAGCTCTGTTGCTAACTCAAGTTAGTTACATCCCATGAAAAAGAAACAAAAATACATTTGTCAGAGTTTGAAATTCGTCATCTGTAGATTTAAGAGCCTTTTGATTCTCTGGAGCTACACTTGGAGTTTGTTCTCATGTGATAATTTGTCAGTTAAAGGTGCACTGGAAATAAAGTAAGAAATTTTTAAAACCCTGCTGTGACTATATGTTAATTATTATTCTTCTGCCTCATTATCTAGCAATCAAAAGTAATGAGATGGGTCTTGTACTCAGTAGCCACTGCTTTTAAACGTCATCTTTCTCATTTCCCTGTAACTCAAGGGAACATTGTCAAAAGTAGATAGTTTGTTTCCAGCTTCTGTTAGTGTTTAGATGTCCGTGTTTCTTTCATAAGCGTATGGCATCTCATGATTTCTCTCGTGGCCTTCCACCTATGTATTTCTTTTCTTCACATTTATATGTTAGTTCAATGTGTACTGGTTATTTTTTCACATTTTTTTTTTTTTACTGCATATACATCTCTATCTCTCTGGAACCATGGAAAAAAAAAAAGTTTCACAACCAGTATATACTTGTGTATATTTACAAATACCCTTCAAATTTTATGCAATTCAGTTTCCTGGACTGCAAGGAAAACCAAGTCTTTAATTTTATTAAACTTTGCCTTTTGGCTTTATGTAACTGAATTTCAGCATACTCCTCTGTGAACATTTATGAATTTTAAATTAATGTCATAATTCACACATCTGTTTAAATTTTCTTTAAACTTACATGTATGAATATAATATCAATGAAAAACATTAATTTTCACTACTTTTTGTGTTTCTGAAAAAACTTGTAAGAACTCAAAAAACTACTAAGAACTTGTTGTTCTTAGTATTACTCAAAACTCCACCTTTCTAAATTACTTGCTTACAGATGTGTTGGTATTAAGAGTATCCTACGTCATTCACAAATGTGTCTGTAAAATGTTTATCTGTCAGCAGAGGCAAAGGCACATCCCTGCAAAGGATTACTGCTGGTGTCCATTTCACCCCTAGGCGGAGGTAGTCCCTGGCCACCCACCCCCTGACCTGGAAATACCCAGAGCCACAGGCTTTACCCCTCCTACCCCATCACCCAAGGCTTGCCTGCTGGTCACTGGCCCCTGGTTATTGTCTCTGGACTTGCTCCTACCTTGCTGAATGACAAAAGCAGGTTGTTGCGGTGTACAGGCTCTTTCCAGATGACCACCCCCTGAGCACTCCCCTCTCACTCAGCCATGCCTCAGCTGCTCACCATGCTCATCCTCCTCCTTTTGCCCTAAACAACCCTCCTGCTGCTATTCCTGACCCCCCAAATCATATCAGCCCCTTCATATCCAGACATGTGTAAGTTGTTTTCTTTAAGAGAACAATTTGAATGTGGCTGATTTATCCAATACCTCCAGATGACTTTCCTCTGAAATATCCTGTCCTTCGAGGGAGGGGACTCAGCTTTACTGGGTAGAGGCAACAACAATAACATATCTCCAGAGCTTGCTCTAGCTTCTGTCAAGAGAGGGATGTCCTTGGTTTGCTCAGTCATCCTGGCATATCTTTCAGTGTTACTCATGTCATGTGGTAGTTGGCACATGACCTAGAAAGCCCATGGACTAATTTTTCTGCTTTTTTTGTTCTTGCAGAAATCATCAGGTCAGACAACTTGACTTTTTGTCCTCCACTATAATGACTTATTCAATATTGTGTTTACAATGAGACTCCTGAGCCAGGATCAGTGGGCATATACACCGGCCTAAAACTCAAAGTGTTGGTACAGCATAGCAATTTTCAGAATGTTTTTATTTAGGGGATTGCCCCTTCTTCCATCTAGGCTCGATTTGAATTCCTAACCCTCACAGCATATTTCCATGTCGCACTCCACATTTCAAGGCAGCCCACCTAGCCATATATTATATTGCTTAAAAGTTCCTCCATGTTACCTATAGCAGTTCTATGGCCTTGGGCAAGGTAGGAACTTTGACAGCAGGCTTGCTGCTACAAGAAATACAGCTGAAATGTTCCTTCAAAATAAGAATGCCAAGTTGTAAACAACTGTCATAAAAGGTAAGGAAAAAGCATGACATCCTTTGATTAACAGCATATGTAAATACTGATGTAGTGAATTCTTCATAGTCTGTTTGTTCACTGTGATATTAACCCTCCTTCAACTAGAAAATCTTGAGAAAACTTACCAAATATTGTAAAAGTCATGCAATGACACAAAAATGCCTTCCAGTGAGCAAAAATTGGGATTCACTGTGTGAATGGAGCTGGTACTTACACTCTCTCTTTCATAGGTCAGCTGCGTTTTCCCACAAGCTACAAAAGAATATTCTATCTCTCAAACGTTTGTCATCTAGGGGGAGCTTTACTCAGGATGTGTTACCTAAATCCTACTCTGGGACTACTCTGGTCCTTTGAGATCCGTCATGTTTACAGCACAAATGTGTACGCAGTGCAGCCTGAGCTGCAGCAGCAAATACACGCCACTGTCAGGCAATCACAGTTTTGGGAAATGAGAAGGAGTGCTCTTTTGGACCAAACCTGATCAGTTCCAGTGGCTTTCAGGAGCTAACTTGCAGTAGTCAAATACACAGATAGTCAAATGTAGAGCTAAGTATTTTTAGCAATTTGGTCCTCATGACTGTATTTCTTGTATAAGTAGTCCCACTTGGAAATAAACTAACTGCCCACCTTAAATGTTTAAATGAGAAAGAGTTTTGTTATGCTTAGATCATGTACATTTTAAACACCGATTTTTTTTGCTTCTGTCAAGCCCTTCATTGACTTTTTATTCTGTATGGGAATTCGACTATTTCAATGTTTTTCACTGTCTAACTATTTAATACTCTTCCACTGTTAATTTCCACTATAGCTAAAGAAAACAATAACAAACAGAAAATAATTAAAGAAATATTACTGTTAAATAGAGGAAAAAAATAGTAATGAAAAAATAAAAGTCATAAAAGAAAGCTTGCTATGGAAAATCTATTATAAATATCCAAAGATTGATCTTATAAAAATTATTTATTAGGACACTTCATTTTTCCCCTTTTATATTAAAGTTAAAAAACCAGACTGTCTATAAGGTAATTATCAAAAATCAGTATGGCTTCTTGGGGTTGGGTATGAGCTCTTTCTCTGCTCAACAGATTTCAAAATCTGAAATTCAAGCTCCAAGTAATATCTGTACAGCTACAATCTTCACGAGTCTGAGCCAAATTACACAAAGCAAACAAAAAAAAAAGGTTTTTTCAGCAGGATTCAGATCAGGCCACAAAAGGAAGAGTTCTGAAAATTTGGCACAAATATAACCAATCAAAACTGAGGAAATTGATCTATTGATGAGACACCACGTTGCTGCAGTCTGAACACAAGCAAACAGCATTAAAGTTGTTCTCTTTAAAGCAAACAGATGTGGCTGACTAAGAACTCCTGAGCAAAAAGCTACAATTTCTCATAATTGATTTTCATTGTAGCATCATACTTAGAAACAAATTTTCCCCAGACTGTCTGCATTGGCTTCAGATCTCTTGAAGATTACTTATTTTTCTCACTGACTTTAAAATATTCAGTTTTTCCTTATAAGAAACTTCTGAGTTCACTTTTTTTTTTTACCAAAAAAAAAAAAAAAAAAGAGGAGGATGAAAATGGTTGTAATATAGGAGTAACTTACAAGCTTTCCAGGAGCAAAGCAAACTATTTAGTCATTCGGCTGATTGCATCCTTGTCAGCAGAAAGGCCTGTCTCACCATTCAGAACGACACTTTTCAAGGTGATGCTAATGGGAGCGACTTCCAGCCCGGTCTCAGTGGGGCCCCCTGCCACGGCTCCGCACGGAGCTCAGGTGCATTCATCATCTGCCTAAGCGGCAGGAGCCTCACGCCGAGGTACTCCCATTAAAAACTCAAAAGTGCTATGTAAATCTCTGCGTGAGTACCTGCAGTGAGTGTATGTATACTTACACACTTATACAAACCCCCTCCTTTTATTCCCTTGCAAATTTTCCTTTTCCATTCACTCCTTGTTCCCATTTGTATTCTTCCTCATTTCCTCCTCCTGAGACATATCCTTTTTATTTTTTCCTTCATAAGTTCAGTACCTCCTACCTTTATAAAATATAGCCCTTAGGATCTTTTTTTCTCATGCTAGTAGTTATGGAAGCACCGCAAGACAAATGTTAGCAAGGTCACTGCAGATCCTCTATGCCCTACTTACTTACTCTACCTACAAACTCAGGAGGAAGGAGTTTTATCCGTTCTTATTAAATGTTTCGGGATCTGTGAGTGAAAAAGATTTACATGTGTTCCAAAAAGTAGTATTTTTCAATATATATATATATATATTAGAGAGCATCTGTCCGTGTTAGTGGCCGGCCCAGTCTTAACCCGTGACATAACATTTTTTTTCAAATTTGCCTATTTAATATTTGAAATCAGCCTGCTTTCTATCTATGTCAGTACTGATTTACAACTCTTGCCAATTTGTGCTATTTTTTTTTCTCAGTGATAGCGATGTCCGTCCTCTTATCTTTGGAAATGCAATGACACTTTTGGCCTTGTTTGGATTACGTGTCATCTAATTCTAACAATTTGTGGCTTTTCTCAAGGAAATGGATCCACGCGGAAGGCCCCATTTTCCTGGCTATGGCTTTTAGATTTCTTTCGGACTGTGTAGATGCAAATACCCACACACCTGTTTCCACACACAGATGTTTACCTTAATCTGGCTGCAATTATTTGCTGCTATTGATTTTGATGCACATTGATGTTCTGACTTTATGGTCAAGCTCTGTAATTCTGCACAGATTACATATACATTTAATTCCATGCTGGTACACTGAGGAAATGGAGTTTTGCATGCCCCTACAATAACAGACTGATTTTCTAGCTCATACTGGCAGATACCTATTTAGTCCTTGCGTTGTGGGTTTGTTTCCCATTATCTCAGTCAAGAGATCCCTGATGTCAAGAATTGATGTAGCACTGTGATATTCAGGCAGTGATCTAGCTCTAATACAACTTACATTGTCAATTCAAAATTCAGAAAGGTAATTTGTTTTAGTTTTTTTTTTTTTTTACTTATTTTCGCTTTGCTTTATGTAATGTAACTATTAACTCAGATTTCAGTGAGTTCAGGTGAGAGAAGAAGTCGAATCAGTTTTCCGAGGTGTTTACAGAAAATTGTTTCCCTGATTTTTTTTTTTTTAAACTCTATATCTTCCTAACAGGAGATGTACACTGCTTCAAGTGTTTTGGCATAGAGGTTGGCATGGAAGAGAGAGCCTCTACAAGAGTTAAACATCTAAATAGACCTTTGAGGGTCTAAGCCTTTGCTTTGTATCTCCTTCATTAAACCCCTTATTGCTAGGCGGAAAAGTTCAAGAGTTTACTGGGACTGAGGTAATCATTTTTGGCTGGGAATCCTCTGTGAAGACAGATGGGCATTGCTCATCATGTTAGTAAGAAGGCTAATACTTCTGGTCTTCAGCTGTTAATGGTAGTGTATTTGGTGTAATTCTAACTTCAGGTATCAACTGTGTTTCTCCTGTATTTTTGTACCCAACAAATTATAGTAATGTACTGAATTCAAGAATATAAGGTATAATATAAAGCATAATCATAAATGTTCTTGCTTTAGCATGTGAAAGGAATAAAGAAGGCACTGTAATGCCTTTTATTAAGATGAAAAAACTAGAATACTGTCTTTACAACAAAGCACGATACCTCTGAAACAATTTTTTATGAGACTAGGGAGTTATTGATAGATTTTTAATTATTTTTCTCAAGATTTTCTCAAGGTTTTAAAAATAATTAATTTCTTGTTTATTCCAGGTTGTTAACACATTCATAAAGCCATTGTTGTTTTTCATTTCCATCTTTTCATCAAAAGACAAAAGAAATTGCTGCTCCTTTAATTTGTGGTACAACCTTTCAAATTTGTGCATAATTGTTTGTAACTTTCACAAGCTCCAAAACCACTTCTGCACAAGTAGCTCAGGACAATAAGCCTCGCTCTGTTCAGTCTGTTCTTCAGCATCAACAAGAGGGGATCAGCAAAGTGTAATAGTTTACATTTAGCCCAGGAAAAAGCAGCATGCTCCCTCTGGCTTCTGATGACAGCTCACGGAAATCATTTTAATATGCTAAAATTAAGTTCAGGAAGAAAGAAAAATGAAGGATCTGTTGACAAGTAGAAACTTTCTTACGGGATGTCATGAGACTGCCATGAGCCCACCAAGAAAATCTCAAGCTTTAGAATGCTCTTTTTAGTGCGATCCTGCTCATTCCTGCTTGTTATACACATAAGCTACTGGCTTGCCAAGTCATTCTGGGTATCGTCTGTGTTTTTCAGTTGCAGGTTGTGCAGAAGTGAAAGAAAATTACAAATTACTTTGTGCATGCTGACTGCTCACAAAGAGGAGATTATTACTTTAAGTGGAGAATAGGGGTTATTCTGTTGATAATGCACTACAGTAACCTCTGTTCATTCCTTTCATTCCTTTGAAGAAGCTCAAAATATGATCGCGCACCATCACAACCCCTGCCAAGCGACATCGACTATAGCAGCCACAGGCATCCCACACCTGCTGCCTGCTAAGCCTCTCGCTGAACAGCAGCGTGGAGTGGCCCTTACAAGCAAAGGCTCAGACAATCTCTCTCCTGGCTCAACCATCTTCTGGAAGTTCACCAAATCTCTCTTCATTTTAGCCCTTTAAGAACGTTTTGTCACTTGAGGCAGTGTCTTCAGCATACCGATGGGCTGAGGGCTCTACTCCGTGATTTTTCTGCCTGCAACAGGCCAAAGTGGTAAATATTCACATATTTTCTTTGAGTAAGGGAGACAGGATAAGTTAAAAGAGACACTTTTAAATATATGGAACAAGTACAGCAACAGATATTTATCTTGCAGTGGATGGTGCTTATTTCAATCACTGATGCACCAAGTCATGGTGTTCACATTTCTTTGATAAATTATTCTTTGACCTTACAAATAATAGATGTCTTGGTACTGTAACTTGCCAAACTCTGAGTTCTATTTACAGCTCTTTTTATTCACACAGAACTCTCAGTGATTCATTCTGGATGCTTGTTTTCCCTTTAGGATTTCTACTTATGTTCCTAGGAAAAAGGAAAAAAAAGTCAACTGAGTTCTGGAGACCTTGGTAATCAAGCTCCTGTGATCATACATAGTGTCTGACCAACAGAATTATAATGGTGTTAACCTTCAGCAAACACAAGTAAGTGCAACTCTGCTGAAATCAACAGTGGCATTTTAAGATGTTAAAGGTATATTATAGCTGCAAAGCCAGATAATCATAGCTAGAAAGGAGAAACTTTAATTTGCCCATGAAACTTTAATTTCATCCTCTTGTAGTGTGAATAAAATTCTGCACTGAATATTAAATTGTTAATTTCACTGTTGTCGCGGGTTAGGGCTGGGCCGGCCACTAACACGAACAGACGCTCTCTAACCCCCTCTTCCCCCCCCCAAACGGGAAGAGAAAAGGGAATGAGGCAGAGAGACTTACTGATGAGAGAAGAAAAAAACTAGAACAGTTTTAATGAAAATAATAGGAATAATGGTAAAAAGATAAAAGTAAAGAATTATATACAACTATAGATAGTAGCCCGATACCAAACCCGACTCCCTCCCCCGATAGAAATCACCACTGGTGCTGCAGAGCAGGAGGCACTGGGGAAGCCCCAGGCTCAGCGGCGGCAGGAGCTGGATCCAGGGAGCTGGATTCGGGAACTCAGGATCCGGATCAAAATCAGGAGATCAGATGGAGTCCTCTCTGGACACCGGCCATTGCAGAAAAGAAGGGCCAAAAAGACCGAAAAGAGGGCAAAAAGGGCAAAAGGGCGAAAAAAGGACGAAACTCTCGTGATCACTCAATTTATACTAAATATGACGTATATGGGATGGAATACTCTCGTTGGTCACCTGTCCTGTCTGTTACCCCCCGGAGGTGCCACCTTTTACTTCCTTGTGCCCCCCTCTTACTACCCAGCACCCCCAGCGTGGCACACAAGAGCCAGCAGTGGATTTGGTCACTATAGGAATAAGTATAAGCAAGAGCCTTTCTACATACCAGTCCCAGGCAGTGACTGTAAACATCAGGTGTTATCACTGCTAGTAGCACACACTGTCTGCAAAAAACATGCTGCTGACTTCAGAAAGTGCAGCCTTTTAGAAGACACTAAACTGAAAAGAAAAAATCACTAAACAGGACTGGGTTTTTAGCTAAACCCAGGACATTCCACCCCTTATTCCATACCATTTACGTCATACTGATCACGAGCTAATGATCTACTTATAGGGAAAGTTCAGTAAATTCATAAAGTTCATAATCGTCGGTTCCATCCATCATAGCAGTCTCTCAGGGCAGGAAAGTTCATGTGAGATTCGTTACAGTTCGTGTCCACAGGTTGTAGGTTCATTTCGAAGAAGTTACTGGACGTCACTCAACAAGGCTAGCTCAGTTGCTGGATGTCACTCGATGAGGTCAGCTCTGGTCATCACTGGTTTATTACTCTGAAAAACACTTATTGAACACTGTTAGTATTATGTAACAACATCATACAGGATTAAATCGAGTATTCTCACCTAGAGTTAAATTTCCTTGAGGTACACATTGAACTTCACCATCTTTCATCATCACCCACCAAGTAGTTCCAGGTCCTTGAGCGAAAGCAACCCCACGAATGGGTTTGCCTTTGCCTGAAGCAGGAAATACCCAGACAGTCTTCCCCAATAAATTCCTTTCATACACCACAGGGACTTTATCTCCTTCTACAGTATGCAGAGGCTCTGAATGAGCAGGACCAGCACGATTGATGGATCCTCTGGTGTTAACTAACCAGGTGGCTTGTGCTAAATGCTTGTCCCAGTTTTTAAAAGTTCCACCTCCCATAGCTTTCAGAGTAGTTTTTAACAGTCCATTGTATCGTTCAATTTTCCCAGAGGCTTGTGCATGATAAGGAATATGATATACCCATTCAATACCATGTTCTTTAGCCCAATTGTCTATAAGATTGTTTTTGAAATGAGTCCCATTATCTGATTCAATTCTTTCTGGAGTGCCATGTCGCCACAGGATCTGCTTTTCTAGGCCCAAGATAGTGTTTCTGGCAGTGGCGTGAGGTACGGGATATGTTTCTAACCATCCGGTAGTTGCTTCCACCATAGTGAGCACGTAGCGCTTACCCTGTCGAGTTAGAGGAAGTGTGATGTAATCAATCTGCCAGGCCTCCCCATAGCTATATTTTAACCATCGTTCCCCATACCACAAAGGTTTTAATCGCTTAGCTTGCTTAATTTCGGCGCATATTTCACAATCACGGATAACCTGCGCAATAGCGTCCATAGTTAAATCCACCCCTCGGTCACGAGCCCATCTGTATGTTCCATCTCTTCCCTGATGTCCTGAAGTGTCGTGGGCCCACCGAGCTAGAAACAGTTCACCTTTATGTTCCCAGTCCAAGTCTATTTGGAACACTTGAGCAGCCTGATCCACAGGCTGGTTGTGTCGATGTTCTTCAGTGGCACGACTTCTGGGCACATGAGCATCTACGTGACGCACCTTTACAACTAAGTTCTCTAGCCGAGCAGCAATGTCTTGCCATAGTTCAGCAGCCCAAATAGGCTTACCTCTGCGCTCCCAGTTATTGTGCTTCCACTGTTTTAACCAACCCCAAAAAGCATTTGCCACCATCCATGAGTCAGTATAGAGATAGAGCACTGGCCATTTTTCCCGTTCAGCAATGTCTAAGGCCAGCTGGATGGCTTTTACCTCTGCAAACTGACTTGATCCACCTTCTCCCTCAGTTGCCTCTGCAACACGTCGTGTGGGACTCCACACAGCAGCTTTCCACTTACGACGATTTCCTACAAGGCGGCAAGATCCATCAGTAAATAGGGCATATTGCTTTTCATTATCTGGTAACTGATTATATGGTGGAGCTTCCTCAGCACGTGTCACCACCTCCTTTGGGGGCACTGCAAGGTCTTTACCTTGTGGCCAGTCTGCGATTACCTCTAAAAGTCCTGGACGATTGTGATGACCCATTCGAGCTCTCTGTGTAATTAGGGCAGTCCATTTACTCCATGTAGCATCAGTGGCATGATGTGTGGAAGGAACTTTACTCTTGAACATCCAGTTTAGGACTGGTATTCGTGGTACTAGGAGAAGCTGTGCCTCAGTACCAATCACTTCCGAAGCAACTTTAACTCCTTCATATGCGGTCAGTATTTCTTTTTCAGTTGCAGTATAGTTGGCCTCAGAGCCTCTATATTTTCGGCTCCAAAATCCTAAGGGTCGACCTCGAGTTTCTCCTGGTGTCCTCTGCCAGAGGCTCCAGGCAGGACCATCATCCCCAGCTGCAGTATATAGCAAATTTTTAATATCTTGTCCTGTTCGAATTGGCCCAAGAGCTACTGCTTGTACAATCTCTTGTTTGATTTGTTCAAAGGCCTGTTGCTGTTCAGGGCCCCATTGAAATTTGTTTTTCTTTCGAGTCACATCAAAAAGAGGTTTCACAATCGGACTATAACCAGGAATATGCATTCTCCAGAAACCCACAGTACCTAAGAAGGATTGTGTTTCTTTTTTGTTAGTTGGTGGCAACATAGCTGATATTGTGTCAATCACGTCTATTGGGATCTGGTGACGCCCATCTTGCCATTTCACTCCCAAATATTGGATCTCTTGTGCAGGTCCCTTGACCTTGCTTCTCTTTATGGCAAAACCAGCATCCAAAAGAATCTCAATTATTTTCTTACCTTTTGTAAAAACTTCTTCTGCTGTGTTACCCCATACAATGATGTCATCGATGTATTGCAGATGTTCTGGAGCTCCACCCCTCTCCAGGGCGGTGTGGATCAGTCCATGGCAGATGGTAGGGCTGTGTTTCCACCCCTGGGGCAGTCGGTTCCAGGTGTACTGGATACCCCTACAGGTGAAAGCAAACTGCGGCCTGCATTCTGCTGCTATAGGAATAGAGAAAAACGCATTAGCAATGTCAATTGTGGCATACCACTTAGCTGCTTTCGACTCCAGCTCATACTGAAGATCTAACATGTCCGGCACGGTAGCACTCATCGGTGGTGTAACCTCATTTAGGCCACGATAGTCTACAGTCAATCTCCATTCTCCATCAGACTTACGCACAGGCCAGATAGGACTGTTAAATGGTGAGCGAGCTTTGCTGATCACTCCTTGACTTTCTAGTTGACGTATCAGCTTATGGATGGGAACTACAGAGTCTCGGTTGGTACGATATTGTCGTCGATGCACTGTTTTAGTAGCAATTGGTACCTGTTGGTCTTCAGTTTTCATCAGCCCTACAACACTAGACTCCTCTGAAAGTTTGGGCAAGCTAGACAGCTGATCAATGTCCTCAGTCTCTACAGCTGCTATGCCAAAAGCCCATCGATACCCTCTTGGATCCTTGTAATACCCTTTCTTGAGGAAGTCTATGCCAAGAATGCATGGGGCATTTGGACCAGTCACTATGGGGTGTTTTTTCCACATATTCCCAGTAAGGCTCATTTCGGCCTCCAATACAGACAGTTGTTGAGAACCACCTGTCACTCCAGAAATAGTAACAGTTTCAGTACCTGTATGATTCGATGGCATTAGAGTGCACTGTGCACCAGTGTCCACCAGAGCTCTATATTTTCGTGGTTCTAATGTGCCAGGCCACCGAATCCACACGGTCCAATAAACTCGGTTGTCCCTCTCCTCCACCTGGCTGGAGGCAGGGCCCCTCTAATTTTGAGGTTGATTCACGGGGTTTACCTGATTCACAGTATTAACTACATTTACATTCCGATTATTCCTTCTCGTAGCAGATTGTTGTCTTCTGTTGGTGTTTCGCAAATTGGATACTCGTTCTCGTAGAGCAGAAGTAGGTTTTCCATCCCAGTTTCTCATGTCCTCACCATATCCACGTAGGAAAACCCACAAGTCATTCCGTGACAAGTTACCATCATTTTTAGTTGATCTTGAAGGTCTGTATTTCCTAACAGCATCAACGCGGCTCCATTGAGGTCTGTCATCTCTCTTGGACAATGCATCAATCAGCTTCTCTAATGATTGATTGGTTTTCTCAAATGAGTCACTATTTTTCTCCATTGCTTTCTCGATTGCTTCATTGGTTTTCTCCATTGTTATCTCAATCGCTTTCCCAATTGATTTCTCCAGTGATCTGTTGTTTTCCTCAATTATTTTTTCCATGGCAGCAATCTGAATTTGTTGGGGATTGGCAGTACTGTCTTCATACTGTCGTGCTTTGTTGGCCACTTCACTCACTGTTGGTACCTGACCATCTCCATCTAATGCCCAGACCATTGTTGACAAGGTGTGCTTATATACTGGTGGTGCACTCCTCACGAACATCTGAATAACGTGTTTGTGGCAGGGCATTTGATCAGGGTTTAAAATTGTTTGTGGATCGCTGTAAATCACCTCTCTCACTGCTAGTTCTCTCAGGAACTTAATGCCTTTTTCCATGCTGGTCCAGTTGGTTGTGTGGATAGGAATATCGTCCTTGTGGGTATACCGGTTCTTAATAGCTGTCAAGAGTCTTCTCCAGAGGCTGAGACTGTTGTCGTCTTTTGCAAGTTCCGTGTCAACGCCTGCGTTTCCAGAGAGGGATCCCAGCTGTTTGGCTTCTTTACCGTTCAGATTAATGGTCTCGGCTCCTTTATCCCAGCACCGGAGTAACCACCTGTAATATGATTCACCCTCACGACGGCCAAAGTCCTTTCTCACATCTCGCATGTCCCTCAGAGTTAAAGGTTTGACAGCTGCCTCCGATTCTGACCCTGAACTATCTGATGACTTCGGTTGGGAAGGACCCTTTCCTGGATCAGAATCATCTGATGTTGGGTGATTTGTCTTTGTTAGATGTTTCTTCCCAGTCACAGGGATACCAGCTTTCTTTCCTGAGTCTGAATCTGAGTCATCTGATGGTGCTACTTTAGAAGGACTTTGTCCTGGAGTTGTGTTATCTGTTGGTAGGGCAATTGACTTTTTCCGATGTTTCTTTCTAGTCACAGGGGCGACATTTGCTGATACACACTGATTGTTAAAGGACACAGTGATACTCAATGACTTGCACAAATTCCTACAGAAACGCCACAATGCCAAGAGATTCATGGGCATTAACATCAGAATCAATAGCAATTCAATCTTTCGATTAAAATAACTGCATTCACATCACAATCACAATCATTATAATCTGGTAGACTCAGATTAGCAAACAAATGGGTATAATTTCCTAAAGTGAAATTGAAAGTGTAGTTAAAAACAAAATTCACCATTGTGCTCTTAAGGTATTCAGGTATGCCAATCACCCAAATTACTGCAGAATACACCGACCCAAAAAAAACCAACACAGTGAAAATTCTCATTTTTAAATCAGAGCAGGCAAACCACAGACAGATATACCAAATCACCCTCGAGAGTTTGGACAAAATTTTGACACCCAGGGAGGAACCCACATTTAAAAGAACATGACATAACATTTCACCGACCGATAACATGATGTGAGCTGTCCGGTTTTTCTCCTCTAACCCTTCAGAACTCTCAAAGAAAAGATCTGATACGCTCTCAAATGCGCCGGATGGAATTTAAACTATGCGGGCAATATATCAGAGTCCAGTTGTGTCTAAATAACTGGTAAAATAGTCTGAGCCTGATTGGTGTTTGTTTTCTTGCCCCACGTTGGGCGCCAATAAATCTGTCGCGGGTTAGGGCTGGGCCGGCCACTAACACGAACAGATGCTCTCTAACCCCCTCTTCCCCCCCTCAAACGGGAAAAGAAAAGGGAATGAGGCAGAGAGACTTACGGATGAGAGAAGAAAAAAAACTAGAACAGTTTTAATGAAAATAATAGGAATAATGGTAAAAAGATAAAAGTAAAGAATTATATACAACTATAGATAGTAGCCCGATATCAAACCCGACTCCCTCCCCCGATAGAAATCACCACTGGTGCTGCAGAGCAGGAGGCACTGGGGAAACCCCAGGCTCAGCGGCGGCGGGAGCTGGATACAGGGAGCTGGATTCGGGAACTCAGGATCCGGATCAAAATCAGGAGGTCAGATGGAGTCCTCTCTGGACACCGGCCATTGCAGAAAGGAAGGGCGAAAAGGCCGAAAGGGGCAAAAGGGCCGAAAAGGGACGAAACTCTCGTGATCACTCAATTTATACTAAATATGACGTATATGGGATGGAATACTCTCGTTGGTCACCTGTCCTGTCTGTTACCCCCCGGAGGTGCCACCTTTTACTTCCTTGTGCCCCCCTCTTACTACCCAGCACCCCCAGCATGGCACACAAGAGCCAGCAGTGGCCTTGGTCACTATAGGAATAAGTATAAGCAAGAGCCTTTCTACATACCAGTCCCAGGCAGTAACTGTAAACATCAGGTGTTATCACTGCTAGTAGCACACACTGTCTGCAAAAAACATGCTGCTGACTTCAGAAAGTGCAGCCTTTTAGAAGACACTAAACTGAAAAGAAAAAAATCACTAAACAGGACTGGGTTTTTAGCTAAACCCAGGACAACTGTTTTCTCCTCAAGGCTCTAACTATGGATTCTGATCACTGTCCTTTGCAACACTGCTATGACCAGAAGCAGCTGGATTATACTCACGTTACAGAGAGGGACCTGAGACAAGGCAATTCATGACAGTGTCTTTTACTACTCATTTATTTAGGGCTCCCAGCTTAAAACACTTAGTTCTGGTTTTCAAAGCTACACAGCATTCTTGGGATTCCCTGATTTTTGCTGTCCTCACTGTATGTTCAAAGCAGGGGCTGTGCAGATGGCAAGCTGATACAGGCAAAGCTGGTTGCCCCTGAGGCACCTGAATGCCCTGTTCCTGAAGGAAAGCCCTGTCGGCAAGCGCAATGCCACACAGCACTCAGGGGTTGAACAAGCCACTGAAATGCTAATGCAGGTCAGGAATTCATAGGACGTAGGACTTACTATTTACACAGCATCCCAAATACTGGCTGTGTCTACACTACACCTGAAGTGCTGGGATTAAGGACAATCTCAAAGGTAAAGGCACCCCAAGGACCAACACCTGGCACTGCTGTGGACTGGACTGAGGGCCCTCTGAACCCACTTCAGTCTTTCAAGTTAGCTCGCAGAGCCTGGTTGTGCCCAGGGTACCGCCACACAGCAAGGTGGGACTCATGAGGTTTTCCCTGTCATAAGACCAGCGCAGCCTGGTAGATGTTGAGCATTTCAATTTTGCAGGTGGCCCAGCTTGCATGCACACAGCAGCACAGAAACTGGACAGAAAAGAGTCTAGCCTGCCTGCCCGCAAATTTTCTTCAAAGCTGTACAGCACTGATACTAAGGGAATTGATCAATAGCAAGATTAAAAAATTGCTGCACTTTCCAAAATCTTATTGTTTCCAAGGATGTAATTATGATACTGTTTTTCCTCTGGTGGAGCTATGCAAAGGCAGATTATATTTGTTTGGCATCTGCTAAATTTCTAGCGAATTGATTTTGAACTTGGAGCTATGAAAAGATGGGTTTGCATCATTACCTCTTCCTCTGCACCTGCGCTACAATAACATCTCCTGCTGCAGCCAACATGTCCCTCGCACCAGAAGGGCCTGCAGAACCAAAGGCAGAAAAGACATGTTGTCTCCACTGCAACAAGAGGTGTGAGAGCAATATTTCAGCAAAGGAGAGTCAAAGGATAAACCAGCACCTGTGGTCATGTCTTTTAACTGCAATTTCCCCGTGTGGAAATGAGGATCTTTCTTCAGTTCTTTGCTACAGTCAGTCCTGTGAAATCTGATTTCCTACATCCTCTCCTTAACTCCTCTGTGTTCTCTTCATCTTCTCATCAGATGACAAGCTGTGAGCTTTCCTGGTCAAACCTTGAGAGACTCTAAAGATCTAAGCCTTGTGCCAGCCTTTCTCCGTATCTCCCTTGTGCTGTCACTTTGCTGTCTTCTTTCTTGCTATCCCAGTCCACTTAGGAGCTCTTTTTCTTAAAGGCAATTTGATTAAATATCACTCCTGACTTGAACTTTTTGAACAATACAAAATACCATCCAGTGGTCCCTACTAGAGGAAGAAGCATTCAACACAAATTACAGGACACTACCTATGTTAGAGATCAGTACAATTTATGTTCAGATCCCAAGAGGATCATGATTATTGGTGAATGACAATGCCATTGTCATTTCACGGAAAGCAGCATGGTATATATCAAGCAACATTTCAAGGAAACTCGTATTTGTAAAACCCAAGTGACAGAGTCTGGCTTCCAAACATAGTCACTGCAAATGTTCTTCTTTAATTGCTGTTCATGTTAAAAGTTTCACTGAGGCTGGTACTTGCATGTTACAATTCTTTTTTTAAAAACAGTAGAAAACTGAAGAACAAAAGATATCATTTTAAATACTTATGACAAAAATAGAACAAAATCAATGTATATTAAAACACTTGGCACATTAAATATAGTTATAAATATACATTTCTGACCGAATCTTCCTTTCATTTAGGAAAAAAAATCATTCCAATATAATATGAACAGCATGAGTCCTATGTACCATGACAACGCCACTGATAAAGTGATCAAGGACTTTAAACTCCATGTGACTTGTGCTGGTCTTCTGCATGGGGATAGCTTTCTTTGACAGTGCATAATTATATACAGCTTCAGTGTTTCAGCCTTCAGAAGTTTCTGTGGTGATGAATAGTTTTGACGTCAGAATATTTCTTGATCTTTTACAAGCTTTGTTATCACAAAACCAATATTTAATTCACAAGATAAAGTCTCTTCTCTAGATTTGTACAAAAGCGTATTTTGATTGGATTAAGGAATTCAATAACTGTCTCTGGTTGTGCCCTTATTAGGCAACCACACCTTTGATTCCTTGCTTAAATGAAGACCCAATGCTAGCACTGAATGTATGTTGCTATGTACCTTAACTTACGCGTAAGTGAAGAATGAACTTAAACACATTTCTGATTTGCACCCTTAGAGATTCCCATCCCTACGGTTAAAATACGTTAGAGGCAATGATTTAGATGTGGTTGCAAATTTGTACTTTAAATGTTGACAGGCCTCTCCTCTCACTGTCACACTTGTTCTTCTATTATCACCTTCTCTCACGGTTCTACTTCAGTGCATATCTAAATAATGCCACTGCACCAGTGACAGCACAAGTCTAGCAACATTAAGAGTCTCAAATAGGAAGACAAATGCACTGTGCACAGTTTCTTTCTTTTCTGTTGACTGCAGCTTACCCTAAGTGCTGCACTACCCTTCCATTTAAGTCCTATTGAGCCAGTAAATCATTGCTCGTCACAAGTACAGGCATTTGGCCCTAGATAGCTGGAAACAGAGCAGATAAATGCTTTCACTGAAGAAGTATTTCTTTCAACCCAGGCAGCTGACCATGAGAAATGGCAAGATGGAAGGGTCTTGGCCAAACACTGGGCACCTTTCAGAGCCCCACATTGTATCAGACAATGGGTTATGAAAGGTAAAAACCAACCATCAACATAATTCACCTTGTGCAGGAGCTTCTAATGACCCACTTAGCACTGACAGGCGCTATACTGAACCAAATGCGAATAAAAAGCAACAGGGTGAAGAAATACAGGCATTTTTATGCATAATTCTAGACTGTGATATACCTCTTTAAATAATGACCTATGAGAAGAATATTCTCCAAGCCACTTTTTCTTTCTGTTTTATCCTGCAGTGAATCAGTACCTCTGTTTTTACATGACTTGCTGAGATGATAAAATTGAAGAGTCACTGGTTCACACAATCACAAAGTATTCGGAGTTGGAAGTGACCTTGAAAGCTCATCTAGTCCAACCCCTCTACCAGAGCAGGACCACCTAGAGTAGGTCATACAGGAAAGCATCCAGGAGGGTTCTGAATGTCTCCAGAGAAGGTTCATCGTTATGACTTTATTGTAAAGTCAAACAGAAAGAGAAGACAACCAGTGAGTATGCAAGTACTTCTTTTCACACAAAACAACTGTAGTGCTTTCCAAAGAAAAGGAGTAATCCAGCAAACCAGATTAATAATCTGGTAAAGGCAGTAAAATCATTCTCACCAGTTTATAAAGGTACAGACTCAAAGCCATGTCAGAAATTACCTGTGCATGAGTTCAATACACCTGAGGTCATGCTCTACAGAGTTCTAAACAACAAAACCCTGCAGCTATTACACTTCAAAGAGATTCCTTGGCTTTACACTTATTGTTTTTTTCATTTCAGTTTATAGCTGCTTCAAGAAATGTATAGAAAAATAAATAACTGCATATGAATTTAAACAGATATTTCATGCCTATAAATTTAGTTGTGCTCATAAATTGAGTTATGTTAGTATTTAAAAGAAGCTTTGGATTTAAAATAAATTGTATGTCCAAAGGGAGCTGGTGGGTCTTGGGAGGGACTGTGTCTTGCACAGCTTAGAAAATCCAAGCCTTAATAAGTGTATATTAAACATAAATGAGCTATTTGATTAGCATTTATTGAGCATTGAGAAAGATAAACGAAACTGAATTTGTCTGGGTTCTGTATTTAAAACAAATTATAACTATCCACAATGATAAGCTTTAAAACAGTTTTTAAAGCTTCCCCAAATTGCAAATAACAAATCTAAAATCATAGAATAGAGCACCTGGGAAAGCATATTTTGGGGTGGTGACTATCTGTAAGTAAATGTATATATACATGAACAAATAAATAAGACGTGCAGATAAATATAACATGAAAGATATAAAATAAAGCAAATATAAATTTAATTTTATTGTTCCATGTAGTTTAAATTGGAAGTCACAATGACTGTTGGTAAAACGAACAAAAAATAATATTCTTATATAATTTCTAGTTCTTGAAATCTAAGACACCATATCTGAGAATGCTTCAAGTTTACAGAGACATATGAAGAGCATCGGGAGACTTTCACTTGGCTTGTTTCTGCTGAGGGAAATTACATTTTGTTGACATACAAAGGAATAGCAAAATAAATATTATCAGTAACAGCTTTAATGAAATGCATCTAGTTTAAGTAACATTAATGCAACAACAATATCTCAATATGGCAAAAACAGTGGAATTAAATGAATAAAGTTAGGGGGAGTTTTCTGTTCCCCATGACAACACATAAGTCAATTAGAGGAGAAAGCCAAACTTTTCACTAGAAATATTGAGCTTGCAGAGTATGAGCCTTCTTGCACTGTCTTTATTATTATTATTATTACTGTTGTTGTTGTTGTTGTTATTACATATGGACTACCAATAAAGTAAGAATGAAATAAATTTACTTGATTTTAATCAGTTTTTTTATCTTTTCTCATGAACTCATGATGTCCAACAACTGTATTTTTGAATGACTTTTAACAGCACGAAACACTTTTCAGAGATAAATGTGCATTTTGAAACACAGAAGAAACTAGTGGAAGCTACAAGCTGACTGTAGGAGTAATGAGAGACCCAACCAGTGTTTCTGAGCTTGACACCTCAAAGAAACAGGGGATTCAGTTAGGATGAGTAAGCCCCAAGTGCCTACATATGAAACACAGGCAACCCTGGCTGACCCATGGCCTAAGAGAGGGAGGACTCATTGCTCAAGGCTCCGCTTCTTTCCAGTGACCTTCCAACAACAGTTCTGTCCTGAAATTACTTCTATCTCTTGTAATTTTGCGCTTTAGCTGTATTTGACATAAAATGCCAAGTACCATGACTGAGATTTACTCATGCTTGCAAACATTGCTTTTATTTGCATTGACTGAATCCCCTTGGGCTTCTCTTATTTTGTCTGTAACAGAACAAAGTACAGTCATAAATATTCATGCTTCTGAAAGGTATATACCAAGAGGGAAAGAGTAGCACATAAGACCCCAAACAGCCCCATCCACATTTTTCAACTGCTTTTGATTGTACCATCTCTTGGGCTGAAAAGATAATTCAATCTTTTGCTCCTTGGTTCCTGCCTAACGTGACTGCCAACAGAAGCATGCCAGTGATGGTGATTTGCTTTAGCACGTGGACACTTGTCCAATGGAAACGCCATGAAATCACCAGCACATTTTACATAAGCCACTGAACAGTCATCAGTGAGTAGGAAAAGGATGCTGCGACATGATCAGTAAATAAGTAGGTGAAATTCTGTCTTGTCTGTAGAGATGTTGGAAGTGAAATCTGCTGCACAGCTTGCGGGTTTATATGAACAGTTTGCTAATTAGAGTTGTATAAAATGACAATTTTTCAAGAAAATTTCCACCCTTCATAGCAGCCCAGTGTGAAATCCGATATTTTTCGAAAACCCAACAAACGAGCTATTCTCATATTTTAAAAAAAAAGTTTCTACAGGCAATCCAATACCACTGCTCAATGCTGCAATTTTTTCAGTACCACCTAAACGTGTTGTTTTTTTTTTTACTGCATAGATATTTGCCAGTTTTTGGCACCCTTCAGCTGCTTTCCTCCTCTCTCCCTCGCCTATTTCTGTTGCCCACCAGGATAATGAAAAAAGTGTCAGGAGAGCTCACACAAACTCCCTGTCATTTTTTAAGCTGCAAGTAATGACATTCGTTAAATGAATGCAATAAAACCTAAAAATACTGAAGTGGGTTCATTCTTCTTGAAAGCCTGGGTGTTTGCTGCTGCAATAAAAGATCCTTTCCAGTCACCCCCATTAGGCTGTTCATGTGCAGAGTTTGCAACCGAAATTCCTTTTTTGAGGAATTCTTCAGGAGGATTTTAAAGAGGATGTTTATGTCATTGTTACCATCACCTAGATGAAACCAGAAAGGTGCAAAAAAGCTGAGAAGGAACAGGAGCCCTATAAAATTCTTCAACTCAGTCTTAGTTCTGATTATGTCCCTTTTCCATTGCTCTGTTGAGCTATGCTGACTGAGAATTTCCCCTGTGGGGGAAGCCAGAGTAAGAAAGTCTCTTGATGAAGCATCCCTCTACACAGGGAGAGCTGCCAAGGGGGAGATGTGAGATGAGGACCATTTTTGACCTTTAGCCAAACCCAAGATCAGACCAGCAGAGAAGCTGATTGGGATGGAGTACATTGCTTTTGCCTAGTATACAAACCCTCCATCTAAGTCAATCTAGATAGTCCCTCTGTTGAAAGAATGAAAAATAAAATATTTTTAAGTCTTCATACTTTCAGTTCTTTTGTTTATTTAGAAAATGCTATATTAAAAATAAAAGAAAGATACCCTGATTGTGGTTTATGCTCAGTGAACTCAAGAGCTGGACTTTAATGGGAACTGACCTGTGCTGTCTACAAACATGGTAGTAAAGAAGAAATCATATGGGGGTATGTGAATGTGTTCACATTCATGTTAGTATTATTTGTAGTGGTGACAAGGAGCAAAGTGAGTATTTTTAAAATAGCCAGTGCTCCATAATGCCAGGTTTCAACACATAGCCCTCTCAGCCACGTTCTCTTTCCTTTTTAAGCATATGAGCTAAACTCAAACAAAACTGGGAGCTGCTCTGTATTCCCAGTCTTGTATTTTATTTTATTTTATTTTATTTTATTTTATTTTATTTTATTTTATTTTATAAATAAAAGTGACCTACATTTGCTAGCTAGGTGGCAAACACAGAGATTAAAGGGTCAGCTGTGCTGCTTAGGACAAGGAGGGGGAGATCCATGTAATTCAAGAAGACTTGAAAGGAGAGGAAGCAATGGCCTTTAGGGAAAAGGGGAATAAATCTCTTCAGGACACAACTGGAAGCTGATAATACCCCTAGGGCTCTGCCACAACGCCTTCTCTTAAAGAAAAGGCTGGTCCTCCATCTCCCTGGCCTCCAAAGCTCCTCCTTATTTGTTAAAGTGAAATATGGAAAGAATCCCGTATCTGACCCATTGTTAAGGGCAGCATGAAATTACGATGGTGACAAGTCCTTCACTGCTCTTCCTTTAGTAAACAGGTCACAGGGGCCAGTAAAGATGCCTGAGACACTCAGTGGAACAGTCCTACTGGCACGGACAACTTGCGTGGCTGAGGCCAACCATCAGAACCAGTCAGGAGATAATCAGCTCCTGCTACCACACAATGGTGGTCACTGAACTCAGCCTGGATGAGTCCCCCAGTTGCACCAGTTGGAAATCCAAAGAATTTCTAACGCAACGAACCACAGATTTCAGCTGCAGTTTTGACTGAGAAGCTGGAGAAGCTGCTGGAGAAGTGTGCCGGTGTGAACCTCATGAGGTTCAACAAGGCCAAGTGCAAGGTCTTGCACTTGGATTGGGGCAATTCCCACTACCAATACAGGCTGGGGGGCAATGTGATAGAGAACAGCCCTGCAAAAAAGGATGTGGGGGTACTGGTGGGCAAAAAGCTGGACGTCAGCCAGCAATGCACACTCGCAGCCCAGAAGGCAAATCACATCCTGGGCTGCATAAAAAAGAGCGTGGCCAGCAGATCAAGAGAGGTGATTCTGCCCCTCTGCTCTAGTAGGACCTCACCTGGAGTACTGTGTCTAGCTCTGGAGCCCTCAACACAAAAGGGACATGGACCTGTTGGAGCAGGTCCAGAGGAGGGCCACAAAAATAATTGAAGGGCTGGAGCACCTCTCCTATGAAGACAGGCTGAGAGAGTTGAGGTTATTCAGCCTGGAGAAAAGAAGGCTCTGGGGAGACCTTATTGCAGACTTTCAGTACTTAAAGGGAACCTATATGAAAGATGGAAGCAATCTTTTTAGAAAGGCCTGTCGTGACAGGACAAGGGGCAATGGTCTTAAAATAGAAGAGGGCAGATTTATACTGGATATTAGGAAGAAATATTTTACGATGAGGGTGGTGAAACAATGGCACAGGTTGCCCAGAGAGGTGGTGGAGGCTCCATCCACGGAGACATTCAAGGTCAGGCTTGATGGGGTTCTGAACAACCTGGTCTAGTTAAAGATGCTCTCTGCAGGGGCGTTGAAGTAGATGACCTGTAAAGGTCCCTTCCAACCACATGCATTCTATGATTCTCTGATTCTGTGATAAGCTGCAGGATTTATTTCTTAATTAGAGATCTGTCCCTCTCATTGTCTACCATTTCAGTTACCCCAACTAGACACAGAAAATATTTCTTTCTGATTTTCTCTCTCCATTTTTCTCCCTGTTTCTTAATCCCATGGAAGAAAGGGACAAACAGATCAGACAAGACTGCACTTTGGAGCCCTTGCGTGCAGTAATCTCCTCAAGCTCAAGGAGATTTTTAGATGAAATTTGTTGTGACAGCTGCAGGACAGGAGTGAAGTGGTCTGCAACGTCACTGGGGTCCTCTCCCTCACAGGTCCCCAATGCTGGTGGGAGAGATCCCTGTCACGCACATCTCCAGAGTGCTGCTGGACCTCCAGCCTCCTTTCACCCCTACTGCCTTCCTCTCTGTTAAATGCCTCTTTTCCCTCTGCCTCTTTTCCCTAAATTAACTGACTCGCTATTTTTTAATCTGTACCTTCCTTTGACGAGGAGCTGTCAGCTCTGCTCGTTTCAATAGCTCGGAGTGGCAGACTGAGTTTATGCAAACCCATTTCTGGCTCCCCACACAGCAGAGACGCATCTCTCCAGTGCCACGCTGCTGTCTCCGGTAGGGATGAGTAATTCTGCCACGGCAGGGGAGTGTGGATGGAACCATGGATGACACCTTCAGCACTGAAGGTCTGGGACACCAGGATGCCGTGTATGGCTCCCAAGGTGTCGCACACACTCGCGCCCACACAGGGCCATAAGTGCCGACGGCACCAGGTTCCTCGCATGCTGCAGCTCACAGGTTGGACTGCGGTGCCAAGAACTCATGTCAGAGCCAGTGGGTCAGAGCCGGGACTCACAGGGATCAGGTCTGGACTCATCACTTGTGCTGAATGAGAGTCCATACTCTAGTGGTCACGGGCAGACCATGGGCCAGTATGGTACACCATCTATGCCCTACTTAAGTTTTAATGTGAATGCTATTTTGAGCAGTATTAGACAGGGACGCAAAACTTGGGCTTGTTCTCTTAGGCAGGAATGAACTTAGAGATACCTGACAGTTGCAAATTTTGACTTTCTTTACTGACGCAGAGTGCCAAATCCCAAAGGATGTGATGCACTCACAAGTCCCATCACCTTCAATGAACGTAGTATGGTCTTTCACGATGTGGCCAAGGACACAAACTGGGACAGTCCTATGAGTAAGTGATGAATCCAAATAAATAGTGACTCACGGATTTGGCTTTCCGATATTATGTCATTAGCAAAGCACAGAATAGGCCAACCACGTCACTCAAATCAATACAGGTTCAACTTGCCAATAGAAAAGCTATCGAGACTGGTTGCAGCCACAGGGTTGTTGTGGAGGGCCAGTGGCCGTGCAATGAGCTCCCCCTCTCCTTGGCAGGACAGTTGTGGGGAGAACAAACCTTTAGCATAGCCCTGGTGAACATGCCTATGGTCACTACACCTCCAGAGTTTCATTTCCTCTGTCCCTTGTGGCTCGATGTACTCGGTGCAACTAAACTGACATCACATGGGCTTCTCCTGATCTGCAGTGGTGGAATAAGGAATCGAGACCAGTGCTTTCTCAGTCGGTATATCAATGTGTGGGCACTTTTTACTGTAACCATGGGAATTATTTACAGCCTGGATACCATGACCCTTATCTTTTTCTGTTCATTCCTCTGCAGCTACATCCTCTACAGGAAAAAAAACAATCTTGTCATTAAGACAGAACTTGTACCATCACACAGAATTTAATAAGATCAAAATAATTTTGACTGAACGCGGGATGACAAACAAAGTTCTCTTTATGGTGAGATAGATGTAAAACAGTTGTAGTGGTGATTTAGAATTGATTCGATCTAAGTGCATCTCAAAAAATTGTGAAATAGAATCTACCAGCTAAAACTAATGAGCACAAAACTACATTGATTTGGCCCAGGGTGGACAAATAGAACATCTGGCATATTTGGCACCGATGACACAGCTGGCATTGTTGGACCCGTTTCTGCAGAAGGTACAGATGCAGAAATGGGAGAATTGGTACAAACAGTGCAGATGGAACAGTTGGAACAGATGACAGTGGGCAGAGCTGGCGATGCTGGCACAGGTGTCATAACCTCAACAGCTGGCACAAGTTGTGACAATCCTGGGATTTCTTAGTGCAAGGCACATGTTCATTTTGGCTTTGGCTGCAGAGAGATAAGAGCATTTTATAATTAGTAAATGTGCCATTTAAAAAAGAACTTTTTTTCCCATCCTTAAGGACATCCACCTCCAACTGTTACAGCCTGGAATGTGGAGCATTTCTGCAAATTACAATTTCCCAGAGAAAGCCACAATTGATAAATACAGATTTAATATAAGGTAATTAGACATTTTTATTCTCATATAGATAATAATCATGAATAGGATTTCTTCATAAGAGGTTTGTTAAAAAACATGGTCAGATCTGTAGCCTGATCATGGAGATTAAAACAAGCTTTGTCTTAAAGCCAAGGCTTGTTTACCACCAAATTGGTGGGCTATATTTTCGAAAAGTGAAATGCTTCACAATAAAAACAGTTCGATAGAAGCCACCAGGAAGAGCAGGGTGCCGAGTAAGCACCACAGAAATGGTTAAGTCTTTGCCTGAAAAATAAACCATATTTAGGGCAGGATGAAAAAAAAATGGAGAAGTCACGATACTGCCTTTTCTTTAGCAATGCAGCTTTGTTAAGCGTTATTGAAAATACCTCTGGTCAGAATCTGATTTTTATCTGAGAAAGCAAATACCTTGCTCTCCCTTGAGCCCCTACTCCGTGAGTAGCTGTAACAAGGCAAGATCCTTTGATTCCCATGGAAAGATAAGTAACAAGATGAAGTTGCTTGCCAAGGGTTTAAAACAGAAATTAATTCCTTCTTTTATTTCGGCTGTTAAATGCTGTGGAGAGCTGCCAGGAAGTAATTTTTGCTGAACTCTGGGGCCTGATCCTGCAAAACCTTATTCATGGCTGTCTTCAATAGCAGCACAAGCCTGCAATGGAAGGGCTTGCAGGATTCGGCTTCTCTTTTCAGAAGACATTACACCCTGCAGAGAACTTACTTGTTGGATATATTTCTGAATGCACCTTTTATCATGCTGCTTGCACAAAACGGGTTTTCACCAACCTGATTTTGCTGCACAAAGAGACTGTTGGTTGGTATTTTTAGTAAAGTGAATTCACAGGAAAGAGGATTTTTTTAAAAAAAAATAAGGACAAGACCCAGGACAAACTAATAGAGATACCAAACTGAAAAATATATGACAGCCTCAGAAAACTCAAATATGTATGTACTGTCATGGTTGGAAAGGTTTTTAGTACTCAGCCATTTTAAGCATTCTTTGTCCTCTATTTAGTCATGTGCTCCCCTACCTTGTGCTGTACAGTGCAAAACCACTAGTTAGTCAACTGCACTTTATATCAAGCAATAACTACAATTTAAATCCTCCTAAAATAGAAAAAGGAATAGTTTGGAGGAGAGGGAGTTGAAGCTGTGTTGCTCAGCTGCAGTCCCAGCTGTGGCACAAGGAGCAGTATTCAAAGTAAAATTCAAATTTCCCGTCCCTCCATTTCAAGCATGGATCCATCTTAGCAGATTGCTTCAAAACCCATCCTGCAAATGTCCAGAAAATTAGGGGCGGGTTCTTCATATCACTGCAGTTGCAGCAACTTCTCCAGGTTGCCCAGCTGATGAGGTGACCTTTGCAATTTAAAACAGGTCTGCTTCTTCCAAGCCAAGTTCAGATAATAGCTATAGCTCTCCTGGTTTCCTTGACATGGCCAAGCAGCTGGCACTGCCAGCACCAGCCGAACCGGGAGCACCCCACGGTCATACATCCCTTCACAGCCCTCAGCCACACCTGGCCGGTCACTCCCTGCCACACCACGAACGGTGGATCTGCAGCAGGAGACAACCTGAACACTCGACACAAGGGCAAGGAGACAAGGACTTGGCCTGGGCTGCTGCCTTATCGCTTACTGGGCTTCTTGAGAGGAAATAAACATGTGGTTTCCTGTGTTTTGTGAGTGTTTTGATCTCTGCCTTTTCTTTAATAGCTGTCTACACACCCAGCGCTTCATAACCCACGGATGTCTCATGAAAAGATTCCTCTCTTGCTTCTGGCCACGAGCTTTTACGACATGCTTTAATCCCCCCCTCAAACAGTTGCTGCACATGCTGGCTCGCTGCTGTCCCTGGAGAGCTACCACCGGGGTGTGATATTCCAGCTGGGGTGGCAACTGGAGGGGGGAGGGGAAGAACAGCAGCTAATCCCCCCTTGTGTGCCAGCAGATACACCCCAAAGAAAATTTCTGTCGACCTTGGGGTGAGCTTCCTGCTGCTGGCGTGCCCTACAGTAAAATGCAGCCATTTGGTCATGGAAGAAAGGTAATGCTAGATGTCTTTTCTTCCCTCTGCTTTGTATACGCAGTGGGTGTCCCTTCATGATACCTGATGATCTTTTGTATTAGGTGTTGCGTTTTTATTTAGTCTTCCCAAATTTCAGACTTGAGTCCAGAGCGTGGATGAAAGCCTGCTAGTTAAATTAACTCCTATGCATCATTTTTATTCCACTTAAACCTTCAAAATAAAGGTCAGGTGGGATTTAATTATTGTCTATGATGGATGTCCCTTCTCTGTGTATAGACCATATTTCACCCATCCCCCTGGAAGGGAACCCTGTTAAATCATTCACAAAATGCTGCTCAGTCATCACAGCCCAACATTTTCTCTTATCTCAACACTCCGGAATTGAGGATCAGTCCCCAGCAGATATGAATCATTGCATCTTCTTCAAAGTCAACATGATTCTGCTGATTGCCTTATTGAGGATCTGGCCCTGTATATTGTGGAAGCAACATCTCCATGAAATTGATTTTGGAAGCAGAAGTGCAATTTTTCTAATATGATTAAAGCACACGCTGTTGCAACAGCAGGTACAGGTTGGACATTGAGTTAGTAAATAATGAGTAATGGCCCTTTGTACACTCAGGCACCAGCCTTGACGATCCCCTCCTTTTCCTGGTCCACACGCTGCCCACCGTGCAGGGAATGCTCTCCCAGTACCATGTAAATCTGCTTGTCTGGGTACTGGTTTAGGATCAAGAAGCCTGTTGCACTAGAGACTTCTTGTGCAACCAGGAGCAAGTCTTTTGTGTTCCTGTTATTCCTGGTGTGTGAACCTGAGAAAAATTTCAAATACCTGGGTCTGGGTGGGTTCTCCAACCCACTGGGACAGGACACCACTCGTCCTCTTGCCTTTGCTGCACTTCTGCAGAACAGAAGTCTGGGTGTAGCAGCTGCAAGGAGCCATAGTGTGCCCCAGCCAGGTGGCTGACCCTGCCTGCCTCAACAGCCAGGGAGACCAGATTTCCAATCATCTCCAAAAAACTCCATGAACAGCTTTTATTAAACCATTTTAATAGCTTTGTGCCCCCACTGAGTAACACTGTCATCTTACTACTTCTCTTCCTCATACCTTTGCTACACTGAGTCTGACACCTAGCAACAAAAGGCGTAGTGTCTTCATTTACCACCCATGAAGTGCTCAGAGCCTTAGAATCACTGCAGTAACAGGAAGCATAACAGTTACCAGCTATTCATTTAGGAACAGAGAGGCACTAGTTTTTGCTGTAATTCCATACCTTACTTTGAATCGATTCCTATATTGATGGAGTTAATCCAACTTTCTAAATGAATTTTTGAACCTGATTTCCATGCGTTGAAATGACGAGCACTCTTTCATCTAGCAGACTAACTTCTTTGCTATATCAGAAAGCAGTCTAGTTTTTCCACCCCAGTGTTTTATGTGGATCTTAAATTCAAATCTGGACAAGGCTGTTGCAGGATCTGATCCAAAACTCAATTAGGTCAATTGAATTCTCTCCTTGGGCTTTTATCAGGATATTTTCGAGATTACCTGCACCCCACATCGTTTCCCCAGGAACGGTCTAGATGGTTAGGCTGCATGCTGAAGATCTTCTTGGGGCTCTGGAGAAAGGAAGGCGACTCACTTCTCTTAGTCCAACATGGTTTGCATTTTCATCCAGAGGTACCTCTGGCTTCCTCTCTGAACAGTTTATGGAGTTAAACAATCAGGAATTAGCAGCCTGTGCCCTGAAACACACTTTCCTAGCCCACAGGGGAGGTGTGTTTTTGCAGCAAATTCCCAAATTCTGGAGGTCCCTCGATGACCATTTTCACTGCAGACTTCAGGTGGAAGCAGGAGACGCAGGTCTGCCTCCTTCTCCTTGCCTTGAGTAATCAGCCAAGTCTATTAGCAGAGCACGTGCCCGTGTGAAAAAGCTCCAGCAGCAAGTTGCATCACTGGACTGAGCACTACGCAAATGCTCTGGAAACAAATGCTGGTGCCTTTACATTGCGCAAATTTAACTCCATAAATCGCCTCAAAGACTTCACTGGTGCTGTTTGCTGAGCAAAGTACTGTTCTTCTGCATGCTATCAGAATACAGCCCTAAGTGCTTTCCTGGACTAGGGCCCAATGCCTGCACATTCACCTTGGAAGATAAAATAAGTAATGATATATAGGGCTGGGTGAGAGTCATCTCATTACATCGTCTGCCTTTTCTTGGTGGCTGCAGGTTTTCTGATGTGGCTGTGGCTGAGAGAGGACAAATGTCTCTGTAGGTTCTGCCTTTAGGATATACTGGGCTTTGCACACTTCAGAACTGTACAGTACTTTTTCCAGTCCAGACTGGACCTTTCTTTCCCATCCAAATACAAAATTTCAGTATCAGGTCTATAAATGTACCCAAAGAACTGCATTTCCTGGCTCTTCCGAGGTCTAATTCTGTCTCACAGTAGCTGGAATCACTATGGGAAAGATGACTTAATTTCTGCCCTGGTGTCGGGTTGTCTTTGTCATCTTAAGCCAGTGCAACCAGCCTCCACTTTCACTCTAGGTGGCCCTTGGAATCTGAGAATCCAAACTTGCAAAGTGCAAAGCCAGCTCCAGCACTCTCTCACTCTTTTCAGATACTAGGCACAGCTCTGTATTTTGTTTCAGCTGATGACCCTGGGCAGGGTTCTCCTCCCTGGACCCCACAGAAGAACCTTCTCCAATGGAGAAATGCACTCACTGCTTAAATGGCAGTGTAGAGCATGATAAAAAAACTACGATGCTTGTTTTGTCTTATTGGGTGTTTTTTTCTTCTCTTTCTGATACCCAGCATACCAGGATCTTGGATGAAGCATAGTTTATTGAGGTTTCTGAATTATGTTTAATTCAGTTCTACAACCACGAACCCTCAGCGGTGAAAGACTACACACCAGGCTTCGCTGTCTTCCAGTAGGCTTCTATATCCTTTGGCCTCTTCATCTGCAATGTTCCCTTAAAAATATCCAAAGTTCAGGCAGTGTGTAAATGGTTAGAACAATCTCTTTGGGGCTACTCATCTTTGGCATTTTGGTAGCCATCTCTGCAGTGGAGCTGATTCTTACTTGTATTTTTCAGGTGTTCACGTGTTTTCAAGCAATTCTAGCCCGAAGGGGGGTTTTGATCTGGGCCAAATATTTCTGCAATGCATATTGCACGGTTACTATTAACAATACTAATAGAAATAATAATAGCATGCTGCTGAAGGGAAAATGGATTCCACACACCATCAGTATTAGAAAATGGTACTATGTGTTTACTGTAGCTGTGATGATTTTGCACTTACAATCAGCATAAAAGAGTGGGTTTCCTGGAAGGTAAAGATGAAAAAAAACAGTGGGGCATGAGAGGGACCCAGAATCTAACAGGAGAGTCTGGGGAGAAATCTTCCCCAGTCTGATAAAAAATAGCTGGAAATCACTTCTGTTTTGAGAGAGAGGGAGGAGAAGAGGGAGAGAGAGGAAAATGAAAAGTGAGAGGGCAAAACCAGGAAAAGCAGCTTGCTAATAAAAAATGTTTTACAGCAACTTTTGCAGCATCGCTCTTTGAAATCAATGAGATTGACTGATCAAGGAGACAGCTATTTCACAGGACTGCGACCCAGAAGTTGGCAGTTTAAGAAACCTAACATTAAAGGAACCAAGCGTTTGGGCAAGAAGGAGCAGGAACAGCTGTTTCCCTATGTGGGAGGTGACCAGCACATAAAAATGTTTGGTGAAGGGGCACAACACCAGCACCTGGCAGGGTCAGATCCTCCTAATCCCTGCCAGCAGCTGGCTGCATGCATTACCCTGCACCCTGGGGAGGCCTTGCTGTGGTGGGGGATTCCTGGTGCTGCCAACCGAGAAATTTAAAAGGTGCTCGTGACCCTTCCAGTGGGCCCATGGAAGCATTTGACCCTGTAGCCTGAAGCCCTGCAAACTTTCTCTATCTAGGTGAGCTATTCCTACCAGTTTTCACTGTGAGTAGAGATAGCAGCAGTTGGCTTTGTCATATCTTTTGGTAATTATGTAAACAGACTATCTAGTTTACTTCTGTCATAACCACCCACTAATCAGTGTGTGTGCCAGTCTTGGAGACACAGTTTGGGAGCCTGGATGACACATGAAAGGACAAGGCTGCACTCACCATGTAAGTGCCTCATTCTTCCACTCACATCTGTTGTGCATCATTTGCTTGTGGGGCAGGACATATGCTTGCATCCACTGCATTGGCAAAGACTTGGTTTGCATCACCATAAGGCAGGACCACTGAATTTGCATGAGAAAATACATAATTACGTGATTTTGTATCTTCAGATACATTATCAGCCAAAGTTGCTAAGTTCCTGTACACTTCAACACCAGGAGACAAGGATTGCACTGAGGAGGTACTTGGAGTTAATTAACACTTGCTCCCTCCTATCATACTTGCCTGTTTTGACAGAATGGGAGCTTTCTTCCCAGCTTCCATGTGTGATCACATGCAGTGCTGTACCCCAACTCTGTATTCAGCAAGCCTCACTAAAACCTGTGAGCTGATCCCAGGCTTTCATTGCAGCATGTGCATATTCCACACTCACACACAGGATCTCCAGAGCCCTCACCGAGTTTATATAAGGCTCTCCATCATCACTGAGTTTATATAAGGCTCTCTTTCATCACACGCTAAAACCACAAAGCTGTCTCCTATGAGACACCTCCCCTCCTGGAAGATAATGGAGATGAGATTTTGTAGGAAAAAAGAAAGGGTCTTCTCTGAATTCAGCAAAGTATTCAGGGCAGTCACACACTAAGCATCAGCAAAAAAATTAACAACAAACTAGTGTCTGTACAGTTACTGTTACTTGTAATATATAAGAAGAAATATAATCAAAACCTGACCTTGTTTAGACCTGCTTGAGATTAGAGTATAATAAGTAGCTAGAGAAAAGCTCAGCAAGGCTAATACGGTTGTTACTAAAGAAAAGCCAGTACAGAACCCCATGAATTGTCGAGGCAGTTCTGTATCCATAACCAATGCCATCATGCTGGCAGGCATGTTTTTGTTAGGCTGTCACATCTACGTCAGTTCAGAAGTTGTGTCAGATATTGCCACAACAAATTCTCTTGTTATAAAAAATTGGGGTGCATATTTTTGTAACATTAATATATAATACATAAAATGGCTGGAATTCATACCAGTTGGCACTCAGTATAAGAGTCTTGTTTTGGCTGGTATATACAGCATATTGGGAGAGGAGGAAATTTGCTTTCTTTGCAAACATGATGACTTTCCACAAATCAGAATTCTTCCCCTCCTGTTGAATATTGCGGGGGCTTTTCACAATTGAGCGGAACAAATTTAGGGCTGTAAGTAATTGAGAGTTGGCTGCTTGCACACAGGAAAAAAGGAAGACAAACAAAATGTCACAGTGATTATTTTTATCCCTGTAAAGTGTGTGAAATTAATTTATGAAAGCAACATTTTTGCCCTTTTGAAAGTATACGTACACAAGTTAGAAGTCTGGGTGGTTCTCTCCAGGCTACCAGGAAAGCAAAACATGTACTGTATATCTGCCCTTTAATCCAGCAGATCTTTATTTGCAGATCTGGCTGTGCATCATGTTTCTGTATCTGTGCTTCTGCCAAGTGGAGAACCAGATTTGGTTCTTGGATATACTGGTCCCAAGCTGGAGGAATCTCACTGCTTTCAGCATGCACTGCTGAAGGAGGAGAGGAGAGGAGAGGAGAGGAGAGGAGAGGAGAGGAGAGGAGAGGAGAGGAGAGGAGAGGAGAGGAGAGGAGAGGAGAGGAGAGGAGAGGAGAGGAGAGGAGAGGAGAGGAGAGGAGAGGAGAGGAGAGGAGAGGAGAGGAGAGGAGAGGAGAGGAGAGGAGAGGAGAGGAGAGGAGAGGAGAGGAGAGGAGAGGAGAGGAGAGGAGAGGGCATCCTCTCCTTTTCACCCCAACCTTTTCTGTATGTAGAGATGTCCCTGCCTACATGGAGTTTTCTATTTAGGTATTATTTATTTTAGGTATTATCAGACATTAGGTCTGTGGTTGGACTTATGGGAAGAAATGGGGTAATGCTCATGGGAGCTGAACCTATCATCTTGAATAGGGGCTGATGTAGGACAATTCACTTTACCTAGTGTACCCACGACACCCGTGACACCTAGTCACTCCACTTTCATAAAGCTGTTGAAGTGGAATTGTTGCCCAATATCATGTCAGCCCCATATGTTACCAGTCATCATACTAAACTATCCTAGCCAAGGTCTTTAGAAGGACCTTAAATTCAGGGACCAAACTAAGTAAAATAGCCTAAAGTGGCAGTCTATATGAGTTTGGTCTATATAAAGTTAAGTTGGCACTGGTTATCTTCTGACATAGTTTTCACAGCATGAAATCCAGAAAGGGCCACTATGGACAACAATGAGGAGGCAAGGAAGCTGTTTGCTGGGGACATCAGGCTTCCTTCTGTCCTCCTTGGAGACTGGCCCAAGCTTCTGCAGGCTTTAAATACTCCTCCAGAGATTACCCTTGGAATAATGTAGCCTTTTAAGGTCAAACACAAGTAGAACTGCTAGTGGAGAGATTTTAGTTTGTCTTTTCAAATGGCAGATTCTCTGTCACAGGGGAAGGGTGGGAGAAGGGGGTTGCATTTTTAGGTGAAGCCCAAGCAGTTCATCTCACAGACAGAATACCTGATGTGCTCCTCTGAGAAAGCCAAGCTAAATTACAGTGCGGAAGGTGATGCAGCATTATACCTCTCTTCTTCCTCTTTCCCTTTCCCCATTTGCTCAGTTTTTCTTAATTATTTTCCTTTGTCCTTAAAATTTCCTGTAGTTACTCTTTTCTTTAGACTTATACGGGTGTTTAACCTTCCCGTGACCCTTGAAAAGATCATTCTTTCAATTATTCCTACCCTGCTCCTAATGTTGTCATCTACTCATTCACATCACTTGTAAAAGACTGCTCCATACTAACCCCATTGCATATTCTGATGTATTGGTTCAGTCAGTGGTGGCTCTAGCACTTTTTACCTAGTGGGTAATCTCAGAAGAAAATTTTGTAATAGATTTGGTTATGTGTATACCTGTACATACATTTACCAAAGGTAAACAAGAACAGCACAGAGTACTCACTATAGATATGTAACACTATCAAGCTGAAAATGTTTAGGTGTTGTAAGATGGAAAATAAAAAAAAAAAGAAAATTATTTTGTAAAGAACCTTGTAGCTTTCTCCTGCTTGCCCCTTTTCAGGCTCGCTCTGCTGCTGTGAGCTCAGCGATAGCCAGGGAAACCTCCACAGAGGGCCACTCTGCAGGCACCCTGTGCCTCCTCTGCCAGGGTGTACGGTCTCTCCTGGTGGGTCACCATGTTGGGCTTAGCTCTAGCAGGGGCAACATCTTCACTTCATGCATAGGGGAAACAAGTCTCAGAAAGATTTCACCAAAGGCTGTGAAGTTCTGGTACGGGTGGACCCACCGTTCCCATGGCAAGAGCACAGATACTTGTCTGCTTAAAAAGTAGGGTAAGGAGCATAAAATGGACCCAAAGGCAGCATCAGCTGCAGGCAAGGGAAAGAGATGGTGGTCACCAAGACACTAGAGAGCAGCCTTAATTCCTTGCAAGATCCATGAGCCACAATTGCCAGCAGAGTGAGAAACTCAGAGAGATGAGGATAGGGATGGGGGCAGATTAAGAAGTGCCACGCTGCGTATCGTGGGTGGCAAAGACACATTGCTCTACGTAGTGACCTTCAGATTCCCTCCCTCAAGCTAGTTAGTGCTCCCTCCATGAGCAACTCCACTGAGACCAATTCACTGACCAAGCTGTTATTCCAGGTGACCCAGGGTACCAGGAACCAGCCCATAAATGGTCAAGTATTACCATTTATTCATGCCCGTGTCAGAAAGTTTTCCTGCCCTCGACATTTTAAGAAAGCATGAAGGCAGCTTTACAAGAGTATTGTTCATCTCTCAGGGCTGCTGGTTGGAGAATTGTTCTTGTTGTCACTGATTTGCATCCTGAGTTTGGTTACATTCCTAAGCCTTTTGTGTGCTCATTCTACCACCAGTAAAATGAAACCACCAATATTTGCCCATCTGCTCTATTAATAGTCACAAGAAACAGTAAAAACATGAAGACTGTAACATACATCCAAGTTCTTGTGTGAAAGCTCTGTAAACATTAGCTATTACTGTCTAAAAAGATTAACCAAAGAAATGTAATCCAAGTGCTAACAGGGATAAATCTATCTAGGCATGGAGATTATGCAAGGTTTTCTAAGATTTTTCAAAACATGGCTAAAATGTGAAGTTTCATTACCAGCTTGCTTTCTTAATTAACTAGTTCATTGAGCACTAAAACACACAAATGTCTTGCCAGGAACAACCACCAGTTACTGAAAGGCATGTTACTTCAAGGAATCAGATGGGGAAGCTGGGTGCCCTGGAAGCACTCCTGCATGTCACGGCATTTGATCAAAGCAAGTTGTAAAAGTTTTGCTTCACCTAATGATAGCTTCAACAGAAAGCAATCTACACAGTAGGAGAGACAACCAGTATAGATTTATGTATTCGTTATTTCTTTTTTTTATATATTTGTTATTTCTTTCATGTTTATTTTTGAGAGCAAGGGGTTGAGAAAGCCTTTAAAATAAAATGGACTTGGTGGTGTGGCTTCTGAACCGTAATTTAGATTTCGGCTACTTGTTTTCCAAGTATAACAGTGCAGTGAGTTCTCTGTTCACTCTCCCTTTTTTCAGCTAGAGGCATCTCCAAAATTTACTGGGGGAAGAGATGCTTCTTAAATTAGGTAACCTATTATTAGCACCACATTTCCAAACATAATATCCCTGTTGTCTTAATTATGTTACTATGGTGGCCAATTTGGAGTGGGATGGAAAAACTTGTAGAGGTTTTCCATGCCAGATTCCCTGCCTTGAGCATGGAGCAAGCTTATTTTGCTAATCATAAGCGAGGGCCCTTCCAGGCACCATGTGCCTTCCAGCTAGAATGGGTACGATGTTGGAGTTTCAATGGGCATGACCTCATCTTGCCTGATGCCACAAATTTCTTCCAGAGTGAACCAATTTTCACATTCCTGGACATGAGTAGAGTGTAAACCAGTTTAGGCCAAAGTCACGGATGCTCTAACAGCAGGGGATGTGTATTAGACATAATAATTATGAGTCACCTCCTTCCTAATAACTGAAGTTGAAATATTGAAAATACATCGACAAAGTGAAGCTCTGTATGTTTTGGGGTTGTTTGGTTTGCTTTTCTTCTTCACATCAAAAATGTAATTTAACTTACCCCTCATGAATGTAACTATTATACCCTTCCACAGCCCAGACCCTGCCATCCTTATCTGCAGGACCTCTGTCTGGTTCCAGGTTTCTACCGAACCCAAGTTCCCAGTTGTTCCGCACAGCTACTTTGTGCTATGCACAAACCAGGATTATAGCACAGAGTAACACGTGGACTGATACTTTCTTCTGGATCTGGGCGGCATTTTGAAGAGTTAGACTACAAGCGAACATAAGGCCACGGACTTTAATTTTGCAAGCATTGGGCACCCAAAGCCATTACCACCTCTTGGACACTCGCCACTTGGGATTACCCCAAATTGCTTTGATGAGGAGTCAACCACATCAGCTGAAATCACCTTCACCTCTGATTTGTGTTCCATCGCTGCGAGGGAAGAAGGAGTGCCAGCTTTTCCACCTCTGGCAGAAGAAAGGTGGAAGCAACTAGCAAGGACTGGTGATAATCCTGAACTTTGCAAGGTAAAGGTGTGGCTGTGGTCTCCCCGCTGTTGGTAACTTCAGCTTTAGTAGGCACGGATTTCCACAAGAAGAGGGTTCATTCTGTAATGAAAACAGTAGGGAAAGTAAGGACTTAGTTTGATACACGCAACTTATCACCATTATTTAGACTTCTCTCAAAAGAATCTGAAGAGTTTTACCCCAAGTTAATAATTCTAATGGAGGGACTTAGAAACATCCATCAAAATGAAAGTATGTTTGGCTAAAGCCTTGGGGTTTTGTTGCAGAAAACAGGGGTGATGTTATCAAAAATACCATGGAATATATAAAATGTATGAAGGGTTTTGTTGTTTCTTTGCTTTTTGGTTTTTTTTTTTTTTTGCTTTAATTTGTGTGTTTGTTTAAAGCGGGGTTTGTCTACCTACAGTTGCAACTATGTCCTTTTGAATACATAATGTAATGTGCTGCTGCAGGAGCCCTGATACTTCAGTTATTTTAGGGCAGTTATGTCAGAGTGAAAGGGAAAAAAAAAAACTTCTCAATGCTTTACATTTAAAAACTACTGGCATGACATGTGCTAATTCATTAAAAAAAAATCTCATTCATCAAAACAATTCATTTTTTGTTTGAACAGGCTGAATAAACAATTTCTTACTGATTTAATTCTGGCAGCCTTTCTAGCGACAAGTGGCTCCAGTTCATGTACAAGCACCACAGTGTCCTTAAGTATCAAGAACAAATTGGGTACATAAAGGACATTTAGTGATCACCTCTGCATGACTGCCCAGCATTCCCACTCGCCTTTTTTTCCCCCCTGTTTTCATTATTTTGCTATTGTAGCAAATGCCATTAAAATCTTGAGTTTATCAGAACATTCTGAGAAACATCTGGGTTGGATCCTTTCTTTCCTTTCTTCTGCCAATGATGGGCTGACATGGCATGAAACATTGTCCTGCATCAGCACTAGATTGTGTACTTTCAATAAAGGTCACAAAATAGTGCTGGAACAGTGAATAGCAGCTTGGAAATGTGCTTACTGTACAGCTCACTCTTGTGAAAACAGAGGGAAATTTACAATATTTTCAATACTTCGAAATGTATAAATTTTTTTTATTATTATTTTCTTTTTCAATCAGTCAGTAAGCATAAAGCCAAAATCTTTGTGCACCATAATGAAGAATGCATGCAAATATCCAACAGTTACATAGGTGCGTGGCAAAAAAATACACTCTGATTTTTATGGGAGCGAGTTCTGAAGAGCAACAGCTTCCACGTAATGGGCACCCAGGCTGTTTTCCTTTTGGTGCACCAGCCACATCACCATCAACCCTCAAACTCCATGTGCAATGCCTAATTCTGCCTGTGAAATACACACAGCCAGTTCCACAGTGACTGGGACCTAGCACAGGAAGAAACAAGGAGCCAGCAGAGGCCAAAACGGAAAGTCAGCTTATTTCAGTTAAAGAAAGCCATGAAAAGAATCATCTCTTCCTTCACATTCTAGGCTATTTTTGAGCATTAACAATAATCTTTTTTAGCTTGTCATGTATTTTATCAGTATGGAAAAATACAAGAGTTTTTTATATCCATCTTATTAGTCAATCTGCATCAGAAGATTCCATGTAGCAGCTTATGAGAATACTGATAGGTAGAAATGTAAACCTTTCAGTAGCATGCAGCACTTAATTATCTCCTCACAGACCAGGATTTGGAGCATTCCCAACTAGAAACATATCATCTTAAACATGGGTCTGCCAACAACAGCAAAAATAAGGTTACAATTTCAAGAATTAAAATAATTTTCCTGCAAAATTACATGTAGAAGTAAGATTTTTTCCTAAGACTTCCCCATGTGTCCTTGCTGCACATGTCCTTGAACTGGGCAGTTACCATATGCATTAGTCAGTATTTCCAACTATAATTCTCATCTTTAAGAAGAAATCCCACCCTTTAAAAAACCAAGCACTGACAACCAAAAAATAGCAACTTGAAAAAGCTCAGCTCTGCCCCTCCTGGGTATGCTCTAAGCTTAGACACCCTCCTCTCGTCCTCTTCCAAGTGCACACAAGGAAAGAAGGGAGACTGGCAGTTACCAACTGATTTACAGAAAATCAAATCGACACGTGAGAATTTCCAGAGACTTTTAAAAACATTTAGTTGCGTATGTTCAAGTGAAAGCCTATGAGGGTTTGGGGGTTTTTTTTGTTATGCTGATTGTTTTTTCCATGAAAATCATTTAAAGCTGATGCTTGGAGCCACTTTCATTTTTTAATTAAAGCTTAATGATGGTGGAAAGCTTAATGATGGTGGAAAGCTTAATGATGGTGGAAAGGGAGGACTCTGGCAGCCTGATAGAAGTACTATGGATGAATCTGTCTGGATGATGCTCATCACAACATGCAAGCCTGTGTGTATTGGGTAGTCTATGGCACACATTGGGTAGTCGTCACCATTATGTTGCCATTAATCTCACATGGAGAAAACCTCTGAGACTGATTTTGACCTCATGGTCTCCAGTGGTCTCCAAGCAGGAACTTAACAAGGAGAGAAGAGAGCAGTGAAGAGGCCAAGGCAGAGCAGGGAATGGAGACAAGCAGTCCAAGTTCTTCCTACAGCTGGGAAGGAAAGATACAATCTTTAGAACTGATGAATTGCAGACTCATGGTACAAACCCGTATCTTCAGTGAATATTAATGGATGACTGGCTGTAGGACTTTGAACTCTTGAGAAAAGCAAATGTTAGGAGATTTGACCAATCTGCCTCCAGATGCTACTCTATGGGCCCCCAGTAAGAAGATAACCATGTTACACCTTCTGGGGGATCTGCAAGCAGAAGCTGAGCAAGGGTTGGAGTACTGTTTTCACTGAGTATTAGAAGGACATTCATAATACGGTTGGAGAGTGCCCACCATTTCAGAATTAAAAAGTGAGCCCCACAACCGTACAGAATAAGGTTCACATTCCTGCATTTCCCCACCTCTTTCCTCTCTGCCTTTCCTCCTCAGAGCAGGCTCAATTCCTTCTGATCTCACTCACAGCCAGCTTTGCAGACATTTGATCCTCCAGTTTGCATCTTCTTTCCTACTTATATTTTACTCCCAAGATTCCCCTTGGACCTCGGCTCGCTTTCTGCCCTGCATTGCCTTCCCTCATCTCCCATATCCTCTGTGCAGACTCCACCCAGCTCCTTCTGCTGCTGCAGAAGCAGGTGCTGGAAAACGTCCTCCTCTGCCATGGGAGGAGGTGGCAAGTTTAGGAGGGCTGGTGGGCCCTGGGGGGATTTCAGTGCAACTCCTGCATGCCTGCCTGCTGGTGCAGAGAGACCCAGCGCTGGGGATCTGTACTCCCTTTGCATTTGGAAGATTTTTTTGGGGTAATAGTGGGAGGAATTAATTCCTTAGGAAACATCTGTTGCCATGTAATATTGGAATTGAGCAGCAAAAAGGGAAGCTCCTCACCTCAAATTGTGTCACTTTAAAAGCCGCCACTCCCAGTTTTTGCAGAAAACAAAGAAGGTCTTGTCGGGGTAGTGGGCACCACTTCCCCTGCAGCTGGTGCTGGAGGTGGAATAGCTTTCCTTGCCAGTTGTGGGCTACTTCACAGATGTCCTTTTGTTCCCCTTTCACACTAGCCACAATTTCCTCTTAAACTTTAATCCTCTCTCCGTTTCTAATGCATGCAAATATATGCCAAAAATCAAGTCGGAGATACAAGACAGAGCAAGTTATTGGGGTGGGGGTGGGAGGGAGAGTGATGAGGAGACAGTGGAATTTATTTGTTAGTATAAATGTTTCAAGGATCAGAACTGTTTAGAAAAATATCTGAAAGCAAAAAGTGAAGCGCCTTTATTAGCTGTGCTAACCTGTGGGAACGGCAAACAGCTGAATTTTCTATAGTGCACAGTTTATATGAAAAGAGCTCTTAGAGCAAGAAAAAAACCATCTGCTTCTCCTCCCTGTATGCCAGGTTTCAGCCACTGCAGTGATGGAGGAGAAGCCTTCCTCATCCTCAGATTCCTCAGAATTCCCACTTTGGTTTCTCCTCAGTCCAGGACAGTGGCATGCCTCACCTCTCACAGCTGCTGAAGCCACACGAGCAACTGCCTGGAGGAACTAGTTCTCAAAAGAAGCAGATACACATGGTCATCTCCAGCAACAGATAAAGAACACAGAGAAATGTCTGCAACACAAGGAAAAAAAAATCCAAACTGAACAAAAAAAAAAAAAAAGAAGCACTAATTGCTACTTAAGCAGGAAAATCTTCCTGGTGGTGCATCCAAGGGCCAGGCCAGTGATGTGGGAGGTCAGGACATGAGAGACTGGTTCCATCACTGGTTGTCATTACCCTGGGTAGCTCATGTATCTCCTCGCTTTCCAGTATGTAAAAAAAGGTTTTGGATGCTGTAAATTGTGAAGTACTTGAAGATCTATTCAGAAAAATTAGATTTTTATTTCATCAACCCTAAGGGAACAAAAGGGAAAACAGATTTGTGCACAGTACCTTTACCTTGCCACCTTCTCAATGGAAACAATTTCCTAATGCTCCCAGAACATCAGCCAAAACTCACTGCCACCATAATTTGGTACAAACCAGTTGCATTTGATGAATTTCTGTCCCCTCATCTTCCTGTAGTGCTTAGTTTTCCTCACAAGACAGAAAACTAAGATAACTGCTGAAATTTCAGGCTCTTGTAAAGGAATCTTCCTGTGCAGTTCATATGCATCTACTCTGTTCTTTGTCTCAGAATTTTCTTTTAATGACATCTACTTCTCTCTGTCCCTCTCACCTTCCTCTCACATCTTTCCATTCCTTCAGTTAACCTTCTCCTCTACTTCTTCTACCATCATGTTCTACTGTTCTACCATCACGTTCTATCGTCTACTCAAAGTGTTTCTCTTTCCCTCAGTCCCTTAACTCCTGCATATTGCAAATATCATGTTAAAAAAAAAAAAAAGGCTGTGCAATCTAATCTGTAATTCTGAAAAAGAAAGGGATCTTTTGGGTTCTACTAAAGAACACGGAAAAAAAGCGGGAGACGAAAAGACTGGTTTAAATTGGTTGCTTCTTGATTCAAATTGAAAAGCCACGAGGTGCTCTTTACGAGTCCATTGTGCAGAACTCATCACAGCAGGGGAGGTTTTCTGTGTGAAATGGTGCATACCTGTACAAAGAAATGCACATGTACAGCCAAGAAACGATGCTGTTGAGAACTCACTGGGTGTCAGATGTCCCCCTCTAGTTCCATCACATATAGGTCTACTACGGTTCCCTGTTGTTCCTCACCTGTCACTCCCTCAGGCTGTCAAGGTTGCAGCATGAACACCCACCACCAGCAGCTTGGGAGTGCTGGTTCAGTCTCTACAGGGCTGACACAGCAGTTGCCACTGGAATGGGATTATCTGAAATTTATTATGGCCTCAGCCATAGTATGTGCTTTTTGCTGGCCAAAGGAAGTATGAAGCCTACTGGTCAGCACGTATCTTACTGATCTCCTTTTAGCATCCTGAGATGTATCAAGAGAAGCGCAGCCAGCAGGTCAAGGGAGGTGATTCTCCCCCTTTACTCTGCTCTTGTGAGACCCCACCTCGAATACTGCATCCAGTTCTGCTGTCCCCACCATAAGAGAGATACAGATCTATTGGAGCGTGTTCAGAGGAGGGCCACAAAGATGATCCAGGGGCTGGAGCACCTCTGCTATGAGGACAGGCTGCAGGAGCTGGGATTGTTCAGTCTTGAAAAGAGAAGACTCTGGGGGGACCTTATAACTGCCTTCCAATATCTGAAGGGAACCTACAGGAAGGCTGGAGAGGGACTTTTTACAAGAGCGTCCACCGATAGGACAAGCAGAAATGGGTTTAAGTTGAAGGAGAATAGATTTAGATTAGATTTTTAGGAAGAAATTCTTCAGTACGAGGGTGGCAAGACTTTGGAATGAATTGCCCAGACACGTTGTGGCTGCCCCCTCCTTGGAAGTGTTCAAGGCCAAGTTGGACAGAGCCTTGAGTAGCCTGATCTAGTTGAGAGGTGTCCCTGCCCGTGACAGGGAGGTTGGATTAGATGATCTCTAAGGTCCCTTCCAACCTAGGCCATTCTATGATTCCATGAATTTATGGATAGCAATCACATGAAGGTTTACATTAGGCTCATCTGTTAATCTGTGAAGCTATCCATTTCAATCCAGGAATCGAGATTATATTAAGGTTTTTATGTAGGTCCATCAGATGACAACTGAATGTCTCAGCATCTTTAACGTAGTCATTCATCGCAAATGTCTCAGTGAGGTAAACCAGTGACATCATTTCTCATTTTTGGAAATGGGAAATGAAGGCACGGAAGGTGATTGGGTATAGTCAACATGGCTTCACCAAGGGCAAATCATGCCTGACAAACCTGGTGGCCTTCTATGAGAAGGTCACAACATCAATAGACAAGGGAAGAGCAACTGACTTCATTTACTTGGACCTGAGCAAAGCTTTTGACGCTGTCCTGCATGACATCCTGGTCTCCAAGCTGATAAAATATGGGACTGATGGATGGACAATTCACTGGATAAAGAACTGGCTTGACGGCCACACCCAAAGCATGTCTGTCAATGGGTCCATGTTCAAGTGGAAGCCAGTGACAAGTGGAGTCCCTCAAGGATGAGTACTGGAACCAGTCTTGTTTAATATCTTTGTCAGCGACATGGACAGTGGCATTGAGTGCACCCTCAGCAAGTTTGCCAACGACATCAAACTGTGTGGGGCAGCTGACATGCTGGAGGGTAGGGATGCAATACAGAGGGACCTCGACAGGCTGGAGAGGTGGGCTCAGGCCAACCTCATGACGTTCAACAAGACCAAGTGCAAGGTCCTCCATCTGGGTCGGGGCAATCCCAAGCACCGATATAGGCTGGGCAGCGACTGGCTTGAGAGCAGCCCTGAAGAAAAGGACTTGGGGGTACTGGTGGATGAAAAGCTCAACATGAGCCATCAAGGTGCACTTGCAGCCCAGAAAGCCAATCGTGTCCTGGGCTGCATCAAGAGGTGTGTGGCCAGCAGGTCGAGAGAGGTGATTCTCCCCCTCTACTCCACTCTCGGGAGACCCCACCTGGAGTACTGCGTCCAGTTCTGGAGCCCACAGCACAAGAAAGAAATGGGCGTGCTGGAGTGTGTCCAGAGAAGGGCCACGAGGATGATTAAAAGGCTGGAGCACCTTTCCTATGAAGACAGACTGAGATAGTTGGGGCTGTTCAGTCTGCAGAAAAGAAGGCTCCAAGAGGACCTTATTGTGGCCTTCCAGTATCTTAAGGGAGCCTACAAGAAAGCTGGTGAGGGGCTTTTTCAGATGTCAGATAGTGATAGGACTAGAGGGAATGGATTGAAGCTAGAGATGGATCGGTTCAGATTGGACGTTAGGAATAAGTTCTTCATGATGAGGGTGGTGAGACACTGGAACAGGTTGCCCAGAGAGGTGGTGGAAGCCCCATCCCTGGAAGTTGTTAAGGCCAGGCTGGATGGGGCTCTGAGCAACCTGATCTAGTGGGAGATGTCCCTGCCCATGGCAGGGGGGTTGGAACTAGATGATCTTTAAGGTCCCTTCCAACCCTGATAGTTCCATGATTCTATAATTCTGTGAAATTTCTTGCATGGTTTAATCACCTGTTGGAAGTCTGTGATAGACCCTGAAGTAAGAGACAGCTCTCTGAATTGCACCACACCCCCACCTCTTCCATGACTCCATTCCAATGCCTTAGTCAGAAGGCACAGGCAGACCTTGTGGATACAAAATTAAAATTATGCTTTTTAAAAAACCTACAGATATGAAAAGTTCTTCAGATAATGCTAACCTAGGGAAAGGGTCTGAGCCTGACTGTGAATGCCAGAGTTGGCAGAAAAACTACCAGAAATTAAAAAAAAATAACACCAAGACTGATAATCTGTTTCAAGTATATGTCTCTTGTTTCTATAGATGTCAATCTGCTGGTGTGTAAGGCCTCTCTAATATCAGACACTATTTTACCTCAACTTTTGAGTCACTCACTCTGAGATACTTCGATTTGTCAGAAAATGTTTTTGAGGTAGACCAGGGTAAAAAGACAGGCATGGTCACTGGTTTGGGTGTTCCTGACTCCTGCTCTGATGTTCCCCTGTTATGAGCCAACACTAGTCAGGACAATCATAATATTACCTGGCCTTGTAAAAACCATCTTCATTCTATTTAGGCAGGAAAATTATGGACCCAAGACTTCCATAAAGAAGCCTACAAAAGAGATTACTGAAGGCTGGGTAGCTGCAAGGACCATCTGAGTTACATTCGCATATAAAGGCCATAAATTAAGCTAAGAACCAGCAAATAGATGTTCTCATCTTGAAACTCACTCATGACAAACTCTAAATTCTTGAATGAGATTTCTGATGCTGGTACAAAAACCTCTGAGCCCAGCTCTTTGTTGGAAGACCAACGCTAGAGCCCCATCTAAAACCCAGAAAACAACTCTGAAGAAAAAAAGTAAATCTTGATGCTCGTCTTGAAGGACAGATGAGAAGTTTCTGAGGTAGCTGTTGCATGAAGTTGAAGATCAGTTAACTGCATTCATTAGTGGCACTCCTTCCTAGCCACGGATACGTTCTTCAGAGACCAGGGAGGGACAACTGCAGATGGACTTACGTACATACATGGAGCAAGGTACAGAGCTCAAGCTATAGGCACAGTATACATGCATGACTGCTGTTCCAAAAGTTCTGCCACTTGACCCACACAGAATATTTTTAAACTTTATTTTTTGGCTGATAAGTATTTCAGTTTTGGTTTTTTGCTGAGAGAACCTCTTTTTTTATTTTATTTTTCAGCAGGAAGGCAAATCATCTTTGAATACTGCCAAATATAACAAACATCTACAGATGGGTTGGTCTGCAGCTGGAGGCTTTAACTTTGTAGTATTTATTTGAAATATCAAAGCCAGCAGAGCAAGGCTAAAACATAGTGGGCACAATTCACAGTGTTTTGGCTCTTGAGCAAATAGCAGTTGAACTTAGAGGTTGGGTGGTTTTTTTTCCTGCTGAAATGGAATTTATGCAGATGTGCTTTGCACTAAATTCATTAACAATTACATCCTGGTGCGGTTTTCACATTTTTGTAAGGGATCTGCATAAGCACTAATTAGATCTAAAACAATGTTACTGTGCAAATTACAGTGCTGATTGTTCAAGTCGCCTTACATTCTGCATCTGCTTTGCGACGATGATAACATAGGTGCATGCAGTACAAATGCCAGCTTTTTACATTTAGTAGGATGATTTATTCAAAAGATAGCATTGAACAGATAATGCTGCAGTTTAAAATTCTCGGAGCTGCTTTTAGGTAATATTGTAAAGTAAAATAAATACTAATGCTAATAAGTTGCATAAACTAATTGCCATTTCATTAGTCAAGAGTGATCTTCTCTGAGGCACATCCATGTTCCATTTGGCAACAAGTACCAACTGAGTATAGCTCAATGAAAGCAGTGCTTTGCAAAGATTGCATTCTCGCTTGAATGGGGAAGGAGGAGAGGAAACATCTCAGATCTATTGCTTCAAACCATGGAAATGAAATCACTGACTTGCTTATTCAGCTTCAGTTCCAGATAAAGCATGGTGGTGGAAGGTCACTAGAAATGTAATCTATTTTTAAGGAAAAGCTAGTACTTCAGTATCTTGGTCCCCACTCCATCTGTAATGCCTTCAATCGTGACAAGATATCATTAGGCTTTCAAGACGCTTTACAGACAAAGTTTTAAATTCAGTCATTGTGCTGCTCTCCTTACTAATGTTAGTGCGAGTTGAAAAAGCAATATGATAGGATGGGGTCCAAGACGTCCTGATGGCATTCATGTATGCAATGAACGATACCGTTAGCCCGAATTCCCTTTCAGGAGGAGTCATCCATAAAGATCTTCTTGCCTCCCAACCAGCTACACCTTCGCTCAGGATGCTAACCAAGCACAAAGACATGCTGACAGCATCCCAGTGTGCTCGTCTTCCCCAGCCTTCTCAGAGGTGGAAGCAGTGCATGTGTGCAAACAAAAGGACACCAATACTCAAGCTCACCATCTTAATCACCATTTTCAGGAAGAGCAACTAGTGTTCCCTGATCAGCTGAAGCCTTTGGGAGGGGCAGGTTAATCTACAGGAAACTTTCCAGTTCAGGTCCCTTACAGAAGAAGCCAGCAGGAAACCATGTTTTAGGGGAAGAAAGGGTTTCCTTGCACAGCTGCTAGAGCATGAAGGATGTCTCTTCTCAATGGGCTTTCTATAGCTGTGATAGGAAAATAGGATAAATGGAAAACTTGAGATTTTTTTTTTTTCTTGTAAATACTGGAGGAATGTCAGAAGCCCAACAGAACCACCTGCAGGGACTGAGACAAGAGCTTCAGCCACCTTTCCCTAGCCGAGCCAGGGGCTAGCCTTTTGCTGTGCTAGAAGCACCATGTCTACTAAAACCTAGTCATTTTCCTGGTTCCCTGTTTACTTGTGATTAAGCATTTCTGTTCATCTATCCACTCTAGCTCTTCTTGAACAAAACAATTTAATTTTCATCTGACATGTAGATTCATGGACAGCGTATCAGGAATGACAAAGCAGACCAGGACTCTTCTGCCTGGAAAAGAAGGGAAGATGACAAGAATCTGTAACAAAATGAGTGGTGTAAAGACCATGAATAGGGAAGGATTGCTTATTGCCTCTTCTGATACAAGAATTACACTGTCAGACGGCAGGTCCAAAATATATGAAAGAAGATTCACCACTTTGACACACAGCTGTGTTTTAGCTAGAGATGGCTTGCCACAAGAGCCTGAAAGCTTATACTGGTTTCAGAAGCTACTGGACAAATTCATATAAGAAAAGAAAATCTACCAAGGACAGTTAAACAGCAAGATACCACCTCTGGCTTGGAAGGTCACAGAGTTGCAAATTGCTGGAGGTGGAGGGACCATTATGGGAGGATGTTTCACTATACGCTTCTCTTGCTCTTATACTCTTTCCACAACATATTTTGGTCACTGCTCAGTGCAGAATATTTGACTAGATGGACACTTGATTTGACATAGATCATAGATCATAGAATGGCCTAGGCTGGAAGGGACCTTGGAGATTATTTAATCCAACCTCCCTGTCATGGGCAGGGACACCTCTCAACTAGATCAGGCAACACGTAGCATGACTCTTCTCATGTCCTCCAAACCTTCTGTCAACCACTGAGCTTGCACTACTGTACTTCAGCTGCTGAACTTCAAACATTTACTGCATATAGTTACTTCTCTCTCACCACTACACATAAATGCTTTAGGCATAAAAAGCAGGCATCGTTCAGAACACACTATGGAGAGGATTCATGCTAGCCTATTCCAAATACTTCCGTTAGATACATCACTCAGAAGCTATTCTCTGCTACATTTCCCTCGTGGCAATGGAGAGAGAGGAGGTCCTGTCCTGGACCCCAGATTGGGCAGGGCTCTGGAGTGCAAGTCTAACGAAAAGACCTCAGGGGAGTACCTCACTCTTCATTGATTAGAAAGAGAGCCTGTCCTTATGAAATTGATGTTAATACTAATGAATAGCCCTCTGTGTTACAATCAAAACTGTCTTAAATGTCTAAATCCTGCAGACTTTCATGAGCAGGGCTATCAACATGCCTAATCTCTTTGGGTTTAAGCTCTGCAGTCAGTCACATGCAAATCTTATATGTATATTTGAAATAAAAAAAGAAGTCAGAATCATATTACAAAAAATTAAATATAGTAGTATGCTTAAATGGTAGGCACTTTTCTGCTTATTTTATAAAAGCACACTAGTCTCCTAAATTTAATTAAGCCAGTCTAAGGACATGATGAAAGGGCTCCTTAGCATAAAAGTCTTTGAAGTTTCTAGAAAAGAGTGAGGTATGTAACTCTGACTAAGGGAATCCCACAAGATTTCTCTGTGCTGAAATTAAAGTGCAAGCTCTTACCTCAAGGATGCTATTTCCACCATCTCCAGGGTATTATTAGCTTTTGCAGCATGTGCCACTCTGGGTTACGCTGCATTGCCCACACAGGCCAAAAGGACAGAGAAAGAGAGAGGCTCCTAATAATCTGCAGGAATATGCTGAAGTAAAGGCTGGGGGTATGTGCATCGTGGTCTCTCTCTAAACATGCACCAGAGGACATTTTTTCCGTGCGGTCTCACCTCCTACCTTAAACAGAAGTCAGCTATTCTTTCCTTCCTTTCACAATTTACACCAGGTCAGCTCTAGCAGAGGTGGGAGCTGAATCCTGATTTCTCACACGGAACGCTTAGCCATTTTTTCTAGCTCTGAGACTCCAGCAGCTGCTTTCCTTTAATCAAGAAGAGACTCAGGAGTCTGGCTCTCCAGTAGGTTATTGAGGCATTGCCAAATACTTGCGGCATCTATCACTTAAATCTCTGTCAGATCCTTTTCAGTAGCTGGTCTACATAAAGTACATTAGTTACTTCCCTAAGTAGTATTTATCTGATAAGGTAACTGGAAGTTTGTGGCTTAAATATGCATGATGACATGTGCTCTTGTCTTCTTTTTGGTTTTCCTTTTTTAAACCCTCCTGCTTACATAATGAAATAGCATCCTTCGCACAATTTTTGCCACTAACCCCATGCAAATCTATGAGTTTGGCTAGCTGGGGAAGAGAACTGAAGCCGGTTGCAGTTTGGTCCTTCGTCTCATGTTTCAACTACTGGTGTCACACTGTGACAAACCTGAAGGGTGAGAAGCAGATTCCTTCCTTCTCTGTGAGGCACATTTCTGCTCGGAGTCAGCTGCCGTTGCTCCTGACTCGTTTTATGTAAAATGTGCCGATTTCTGGAGGATTATCCTAGCTCGATGAATCTTCTTGAGACCTAATTATTGCAATGGCATCGGGGTGCTTTCACCGTCTCCCTGGAAAAATCCAGTTATTACCATCAAGCAGCGACGGTACGCACATATTGCGAGGTGGCAGAACTCTTGTGTCATGAATGTAATACAGAAACATTTGCCTCCAGCTCAGACACATTCTGTCAGAGCATCCTCGACGCATCTCTCCCGAGGAGTCAGATCTGACACTTGGGATGGCTGGCTGTCTACTCATCCACCCACTTCTTCTCAGGGTTTCTCTTTGCCTAGCAGGAGTGGGTACAGGGTTCACCAAGAACCCTGAAAGTAGGCTATTAAGTGACCTAGATTATTGCAGGGGGGTTTTCTATTTCTGTGCTTCTTGGCCTATGCGCTTATGTCAGTCGCTTTGTCTCTGGGGCCTCTACCCAGCAGGAAATCTGGTAGGGGGAGTGGAAGATGTATTAGGGAGAGACAGCTGTCTAGAGAGAGGAGAGAAGAGGATGGTGAATAAAAATAATGGACCTGAGGAATAACTGGAATACAAAAATGCAGTTGAAATCCAATACTTTCTTATGTTTGTGGCTTAACATGTGTCAGTTGGCACATTAACAGTAGCATATGGGTTGCTCTGATGTGAGTTACTGCATACAGTATGTTATGTTCAGGCCTAAAATGTGTAATTCTTTTGGATTAGTGTTGGCAGATTTCAGTGTGCAGCGTACAGTAAATGTTCATAAATTTAATATATTTATAAGCTTTCCTGTGGAGCTCATTGTCGTCTCATCTGAGAACCTCCCAAGTAGCTCTGCAGAGCACAGCACTGGTAACTCAAACTGCCTTTACCGAGGTAGGGGATGCCACAGGGAGTCTGCTGCAGGGCTGAGGGCAGAGCCTAGACCATCTCCCGAGTCCTAGCTCAGTGACTTAAACCACTTGAACTCTCCTCTTGAGGTTCCTACAGGGAAACCTCCATGTCAATGAAGAAAACATGGGTTTGTCAGTGAGCTGGTGGCAGGTAATGTAGATTTAGTGCTTTCCACCATGCCCTTTCTCTGGATGCTAGAGTTGAAACCAAGTACCTTCTAGGTTATTTCCTCACCATTCCTACAAAACCCAGTCTAAACACAGAGTATTGTCTGAGAGTGTAATTTCTTTTATGGAGCATATAAATAAATAAGCATGCTCCACATGAACTCCGTCTGGCAGCACAGGAATCAATGCTCCTCCAGAAAAAAAGTGGCCAGGTTGGGTCTCGCTTCCTGGCTCCCACACCATTGAGGGGTGGCAGGTGGCAGTCCCAGGGTCAAATCACTTGCCCCAAACCACCCTGAGGTTGAATAAGGTCTCAAAGAAAGAAACAGCAATGTCCCAGTATCTAATGTTTTTTAAATAAAGGAACAGAGGCAAGCTATGTATTTCTTTAAAGCTGATTTCATTCCTTTCCCTGAAATTATTGCTAGCCCCTTGCTCTCAGCTCTGGCTGTGGCTGATTCCTAGAGGTCTTTGCCCCATCAGCAGACGGCTTAAGTATTGTCAGGAGAACAAAATCCTTGGCAGAGAATGTCTTGAAAGCACGACACTATTGCTCAGCCTTGCGAAATGTTTGTTCATTTGGCTGGGGCAAGGAATATTTTTGAGAGATGTGCATAACGCTTTTTCAGCCTCATGCTAGAAATGACTTTTGTGCTTGGAAAAAGCATGCAGCTCCCTGTCAAGGTGGCTACTGATAGGGACTGATACACAAGAAACTTTTGCGCTATGGCACTTCTAGCATTTTATGACAACTAGAGACAAAGTAAGATCAATCAGTGGGGAAAAAAAAAAAAAAAGCTGAAAATAATTTTTATTAGCAAGAAAATGTAGCCTAACAATGAAAAGCAACCACACACATCTACACGAAAGACTAAAATCAAGCATTCTGTCCCGGTTCCGGGCCACAGGTCCAGCCTGTCAACTAAGAGCTGCCTCGATGGGCATGAGCCAGAAGGGACGTGAGCTACATACGACCCCGTGGGTCATATGGGAGACTGGGAAAGTTTCCCTCACCCACCCTGGTGTCAGGCATGTAAGTCCAGGCCAGTGCTGGAGACTGAGGAGTGTAAGCAGAGGGAGAAAATGGGAAATCTCCAGAGGCGTCACCCACCTGAGCTGCTGGAGATCCCCGCATTTGGGGGCTGCTGCTGGCACCCACCCCCTGAAGCGGGCCCAGGTTAGGATGTGCCTTCATCAGGCACTCACCCATTTCCAAGACCCCCAGGACCTGGAGCAGGCTGGCATGCCCAGACCCACCCTTCTGCATCTCTCAGCTGCACCTACGGAGCAAGTACTACCCTGCAGCAGTATGATAAACATACAAGGCAAAAAGGAAAAAAAAAAAAAAAAAAGGTACCTGAAAACTGGGGAAAAAATGTGTTATGTAATCAGTATTTCCAGTACATAATTTGAATCCTGTACATCAGGTATAAAAGATGGCAGTGGACAAGGCTATACAGCTTGACAGTCTGCTTGCTTTCCCCCAGTACATTAATTTTTGGCAGTTTATTTTTTAATAGTGATGAAATGCATACTTTTCTATTGCTGAAGCCTGCTTGTACCTGTTCATCCTCGAAGTCTCACTGTGACTGTTTCAACAGCTCTGAACACAGATCTCAGTTTTGGTTGTTATCTTTTTTTTTTTTAAAAAAAAAAAAGGTACTGGCAATGATTTTTTAACAATGAAAAAAAATGCTTGGATTTTCTTGGGATTTTTTTAAGAAGGAAAAAGAAGGTTCTTTTTGTTAGTATTACTAGTGGGAAATGAAAATGTATTTATCCATATCAAGACAGACAAATACGGAGCAAATGACTGACAGAAATAGTGTTGACAAGAGCCTGTTTTTAAATCCATGTCCTGCCAGTTAGTTCTGACTCCCCTTTAAAGAGGAACCAAACTATAGTATCTAGAAACAAGTGGGTGCTTGGGGGGTTGTAATATAATGGGAGAAGAAACACTGCCCTAAACTAGCCACGTGCTACCAAATGAATAAGGCATCCCACTGCGTAACATGGCATGAGATGGCTTTATTAAGGAGGGAGTGAACTCCAGCTTTCCTCCCTCCTTGAAGGGAGAGGGAGGGAGTAGTGAAGGCAGCTGGGGAGATGGGGGGAGCACGCGTGTGGGGCAGCCCGACTCCCTGTCTGGACACAGGAATGACGTTGACCTTCCTGGGCTGAGGAAGCTTTTGTTTGTTATTGGTTTTGCTTGCTTTATCTAGTTTGATTTGCAGAGGGTCTCCCCAGGCAAACACATCTTCCTGCCTGCTGACGTGGTTTGTTCCTGCTTGGTTATCTCCTCATCCGACACCCGCCGCATTCCGAGCAGTGGGTGCAAGCTGTCAGGCATGGAGAAAGAAGCTCCGGCACCCTCTTAGGAGCCAGGATGCAAACAGTTACCTGGAAATGGGCAGCCCTTGCTTTCTGATAATTAGTCTTGCTACTGCTCATTGCTGCGACTGCTGGGAAAGGACAGTTGTTAATGGTTTTAAACCAGAAGAGGGTAGATGTAGACTAGACACAAGGATGAAATTTTTTTACAATGATGGTGGTGAAACCCATAGAGGTGGTAGATGCCCCATCCCTGGAAACATTTAAGGTCAGGTTGGATGGGGTTCTGAGCAACCTGATCCAGTTGCAGATTCTCTGCTCCCTGCAGAGGGGTTGGACTAGATGACCTAACTGGATCAATTAACCTTCCATCCCAAAACATTCTATGATTCTACGTGGACTGAAGTAATGCTCGCTACCTCCTGACAGTCAATCCAAGCAGCATGGTGTATTTGTAACAGAAGTGCACAGGTAATGAGCTGGCACCTGTAAAAGGATGATGTGCAATGCTAACAACTGTGGTCTACTCTGAATTCACCTGAGTGTGCTGGAAGTATTCTCCTCGTTTCTTGTAGTTTCATCACTTTCTCAGTCTTAGATATGAGTTTTCAATGTGACATAGGAACAAAACACCCCAAGAGACACCAAGCCCAAGACAGAGCAGATAGACTGCTGGTGGCTCTGGATTACGCTCCAGTAACTCCAGGTATGTAACTGAGACTAAACATCAAAGACCTGATAAACCAGAGAAGAATCTACACCTGCTCATAGGCTTGGAAAGTCTAATTTTGAGAGAAATACTAAACATAAAACTGATAAACTGCTATGTGTGAATTAAATTTAGGGCATAAACCTGCTAATGTTTGAAAAATATATGGTTAAGGGAAAAAGGAGAAGGGATTCTTGACTCGGTAAGCTCCAGACTAATGACATCACACTAATAGAAAGCAATGTTTTCCCTGAGAAACTGGTAAAACCTTATTATTTTTACTTAAGAAATTACCCAGCAAAGACCCAGCAACTTAGATTGGGCAAAACACTCAAAATGGAATAATCCTCCATCTGTAGTAGGATGGATGGACTGAGATAGGAGGGTTTAATACACCTTCCTAGCTCTGTTTTATTACTCAGACAGTAGAAAATCAAATTAAGTTGTTGCTAAAGTAGTGCCGCGTGCCTCTTTAAAGGTCCCAGGTCTTGGCAGAAGAGACACTTGCAGGGCATTATACTATAGCTTAGAGAGGTGTGTGGATATATTGTGGAAAAAAGGGTAGGGGGTAGCACTGACACAGAAGACTTGAGGATCAGATGAAGCTCAGCAAGCCTGTGCGTGTTCACAGTCACGTTCACAGAGCAGAATAAGCGTCTGTGGATGAGGATGCAAAATGTACAGCTATTGCTTATGGTATCATGGTTTCAGGATTTTAGCCTCTAAGTAAGAACTTAGGTAGATTTTGGGGTCAATTTGTGATGAGGTAAGGGAACAGATTAAGTTTGCAGTGGGTTTTCTCTCCCCTCCTTTTCTCCTGAGTGGCATAAAAAGGAGCCTCCATATTCTTCTCCCACATGCTGTCCTGAATTTCTCTCCTTTCCTCAACACTTAACTTTTTCTTGGAATGCCTTTACGTGCCAGATGACAGCAAGTTACTGTGCTAATTGCTTTATTCTTCAATAAGGACATTTACTATACCAAACTCCTACAATACTTATGTGTAAATTAGAATTTGGCCTTGGAACAGCCCTCTTTCAACAATTAAAGAGCTTTCTTGAATGGATAGCTTTACAGATTTAAAAGGCTTTTTCTTGGATAGATTTTCATCCTTTTTCTTTCTTTTTTCGGCAGTAGTGGTAGTTTTCACCCTTATGTACTCTTACCAGCCAGGAAAGACTAATAATTCTCACCAAATTGCTCCTGTTTATTAATAAATCTGCACTCATATCTATTTCATGATACAGAATTATGAAGCCCTGCATATAAATTCCCTTCTTTAAATAACAAGTGATCTTCAAATACATAAGCTGAAGTTTTAGACAAATGTTTATCAACCTGTCAGCTATGCTGAACAGGGTTGCAGCTGCATGGCGAGCACAGAGAGCCACAGGGAGTAAAAGAGGAACTTACCACTTATTTCTTTTTGCCCAGAGAAGAAATGATAATTTTAGTTATACTTTGCTCGCTTGCAACAATAAAAACAAAACGAAGCCACAGAAGAAAACTGTCATGTTACACCCCTTCCATCTGGCCTGTGCTACACACCCACATATCCCGTCATTCTACAAATTAATCTTTCACACATTTTTTAACAAAAAAAAAGTGTTAATGTTATAGAAGAGAAAATAAGGTAAACAGAGAGCTGTGTAAAAATACATTAACATTAAAATATGGTGGCAGTTATGGATTTTCTTAATTGAATAGGAGAGTAAATATTCACATCAATTCAATGCCAATGGCATGCAAATTAAAGCTACATTAGGGCAGCCTTGATATAGGCATTACCATTTTTGACACTTCTGTGATTTAAAATAATGTGCAGACTTTGTTCGTTAATTTTTTCCTCCCTCCTTTATGTCATTTTTGAGTGGGTAATTTGCCATTACAGAGTAAAATCCTTCTCCTATGCCCTCTTATGTTACACTATCTTATTTCCTTCTTCTGCTTGGAAGGCCCCATGAATGCTGGCTCAGTTTAATTTAGGGTTAATATCGAAGCCTCTTCATTGCAGGGCAAACCTCTTCGAGCAGCTGCCTTCAGGTCATACCTAGGCCTAGCATACAGCCAAATAACCTGTTGAAAGAGTCTCAGCAAAGTTCCTACAGGCATCCCCTTCTCCTGGTTCTGCACCTGCACTCTCCCCCTAGATCTTCCTTCGATCTTCCATTCAAAAGTTGCTTTAAAAAAAAAGAGAACAAAAGCAAGGACCCTAGCACCTCAAGGAGGAGAAACCTGGCAGGGGCTCTTAGAAGCTGTATGGCTCCAGAGGTGAAAGCAGGAGGCATGAAACTCACTGCCTGGTACAAAAATCAACTCCACTGTGCAAGAAAGTAGGACGGATGGATCTGTACAGGACAGAGATGAAGGATTACACAGCTGACATGATGCCAGTAGCTGCTGAGCAGAAGTTGTACCATGGTGTAGGCAATGCAGATATTTCCTCCTGGACAACTGACGCAAAGTTCAAGCCCTACCCTGTGAGGCAGCAGCAGTGTCATACATGTGCAGCCTGTGCTTCTACAGCACTTTCTTTTCTTTGGAAGCTTTTCGCTTCCCTGGCACTTTTTCAGTCCTCATCAATCACTAATGCTTCTGCATGCTGTCTCCAGATTTTATGAAGATGAATCCACAATCACACCCCCATGCCCCCAAAAGAAGCCACATGCACAGACGAGCTCACACAGTGAGAGCCAGCAGCCAGCACACACCTCAAAGCGCTCTCCTCGCAGGGCTCAGGAGTGGTCAGATGGACTGGAGAAAGCAAGGGCAGGAAGAAGACAGAGCAACACCATATCCCCAACTTGACTATTCACCCTCTGTTCATACAGACTCAGGAGGTGAGTCTAGCTTCTTCTATAGCGTACATGCACAGTGAAAAGCTCTAAAGCTTAACAAAGACTTAACAGAAGGAAAAAAAAAGAATTATTCTAAACACAAAGTTCCAATAAAACTGGGACTCATGCATCTGAATCCCATGCAAAGCTAAGAGCCAGCATTCAGGTTTTCTTTCTGCTCTTCAGTATGTCCCAGGAAAACCAGGCCCAAATCAGTCGCGGGGTCACACTACAAGAGTTAGCTGTATGTCTCAGCAGTTGCTCATCACAGTTCACACAAAAGGTACAAAGAGCCCTTGGCTGCAGCAGGGACAGCAAAACTGCCACCGCTTAGGAGGTTTTAGCACAAAAGGGTGCCTGTGAACTTTTGGTTTAGAGGGCACCATGTTAAGTTGGGTGACCAGCAAGATTAGGACAGAGAATTCTGTGAGGAGCCTTTTCTGCTTTGTTCCGATGAGCCCTATCTCTTTCACCAAGGTTGATGTGACCCGGGTAGAGGAGGGACACAGGCTACAAGGGCATGTGTTTTCCATTTCAGTGATCACCTTGTACCCAAGCAGAGAGCTCAGAAGATGCTCCCAAAGTTTCTCATAGGCACTGAAGACTATGTTTATAGACATAAACCAGTCTTTTTTCTTGACTGCATAATTTCTTCTAATCTTAACTTTACCTCCAACTTCTATTCTCCTTTTCTTTCTCCTCAACCCTTCTTTCCAACTCTCTCATCTCTTTTTCCATCTTTTATACTTTTTTCTGCCCCATATATTCCCAAGTGGCTGGGGCAGGGGGTGATGTTTGGGTTTTTTTCTTTCTTTGTTAGAGGGAAATAAGGGGACTTCAAAGTTAGAAAGCCAGGATGCTGAGTTCTTATAGCAGCCTGACACCTATTTACTGCCTAAAAAAAAATCCACCTTATGGTCCATCTCTGCTTTTTAATCTGAAGAGCTGAGATGATAAATGCCAATTGCAAAGACAGTTGGCTGTAATAGTTAATGTTTTTGCAACACTTCACGTATCTAACCATTGTATTCGATCTTCACCACCAGAAACAGGCGGAGCTGCTGCCACTGCCACCCAGACTGTCTCTGTGTGTGATGATTAATGAGCTCACAGCCCTATTTTGCTGTTGAAGTTAATGTTGCTTCCTGAGGGCTACACGCCTGATGAGAGAATTTGCAGCAGTCCATACGCTATATTGATTCAAAATGCCACTGTATGTTTTAATTAGCCTTTAACCATTAAAAAGTGGGGCTGGAAATGAAAATGGCACATATGCTTATGCAGCGCATGTTTGTACCAAAAAAAAGGTGAGCATTAGACCCAGTTATCAACCTGTATGTCGAACCACTGCTGGCAATTAAACCCCATCTTTCTGGCAGTTAATACATTTCCATGGCTTTTCTTTTTGTTAGCTTTATGCCAAATAACCACTTGCATCAATTTTCAAGCCTTGAGGAATGTATTTTTTTCACCCACCCACGCTATCTTTTGAGAGTTATAACATGCTAGAAAAGTTTAATTTGGCAGAGTTGTAGTTTAGGAGCTAACGTGAGGGAGTGGGCTCTGTCAAGGCCGGTGAGAAAATGGTGTGCTGGGATGTGGCCTCTCCTTTGCACCGCCAAACACTTTCTATTAGGTTATTGATAAAGCCTGTACATTGCTAAGTACCTATATTGTACCTACCCTTCAGCATCTGGATAGCAAAGGCCTGGGTGAAGGGCTGACTTGGAGGACAAGGCAGATATTTTATCCTTCAAAGAGGATGAAAAGAGAATTATGGGACAATTAATTTCTTAGGCAAATACAAGAACAAATAAATAAACATTTCAAAGCCATTTAGAAGATAACAAGACGAGCACTGGCCCACACTCATTTATCACAAATAAAGCATGTTAAACAAATCCACTTCCTCTCTGAAACAGGTTAAAAGGCCTTGAGAGAACGGGAGGTAACCAACACTACGTCTCACCTTCAGCCAGGCTGTGTACCTTGCCCTACCTTATGCTCTTGCGCCTAAACCAGGGTAAGCCAAAACTAACCAGTGGTGGCAGAACTGGCAGAAAAGCCATACGCGAGGGATCACTACTAAAAATCCACTGCAAAACTGAAGGGCTATAATGAGTTCAGTTCTCTAGGTAGCTGTCCTAGGTTTCATACAATTAATTTTTTTTCAGTAACAATACAGATAAAAAGATTAAAAGTACAGCTCTTAGACTGGCAGATGACTCCAGGTTGGAGTGAACTGCAAGCACATCAGAGGAAAGATTATAATTCAAAATGGTTCTGACGGATTAAAAAATGGCCCAAAAAAGCTGGGTGCATGGCAGATAAGATGAAAACAAAATTTTCTGCTTTGGTAGGAATAATAAACTGCGTAAGTTTGGTATCCACAGCCAGGGCATGGCCAAGAAGGACATGAATCAACTAGATGAAAACAACGAAATAAAACATGAGAAACACGACCTACAAAAAACACGTAGGGCTGTTTAATCTAAAGAAGACAAGGCTGGATGAAGTATGATGGCCGACCTCCAGGATAACAGAAATAAACTCTTCTGCAAGGCCACTCTGGGTAGAACAAGCTTCTTTCAACAATACCTGCAAGAAGACATCAGGAAAAACCTATTTCTGGAAAGGATAATGGAGCAGTGGGAAGGATTGCTTGGGTAGATGGTGGGGTCTCACTGGAGATTTCCAAGACCAGGATGAGCCAGCGTTTCTCAGAAACAGCCCAGAAACAGTTGATTTGGACAGCGAGATCCAGGCAGGGAGATGAATTAAGTGAGCAGAAGTATTTGGTGTCTCAACTCCAGGCCAGTGAAAGAGAAGTCTCAGGGGCCAAATTAACAAATCAATGAAAATTACTCGCATTGAGCTCGGCTTTCTCAAACTGGTTAACCACTTGGGGTTCGCAACTCATACACTTTATTATTTGTGTCTGCTTTATCACCAAAAGCAGGTATTTGCCAACCACAGTGTGGATAAAATCAGATATTGTTGTCACGATTCAATGATCTTAAATGCATTTAAAGCTTCACAGACTAGTTAGATGTAATGTATATTTAAAATTCTTGAAACCAGCAAAAGTTCAGACTGAGGAAGGAGAGAAGGATGGTAGAACAGTGACACTGTGCAAGTTAGTTTAAATAAAGAATCTTATCAAATCCACTGACTACTTGTTCACATCTGTCCAAATATAACTTATGCCATATGTCCTACTATATAAGTCAGCTTGGAGGCAGGACACTTCCCTAAGCAGCAATTCACTTCCTGAGTCTGCTCTATCTTCTGGAGAATAGAGAGGGGGAAAAAAATGACACATCACAGAAAAATCTGAGAAACAAACAAAGTAACCTTCTAAAAGCCTCCGGGAAATCAAAATCCTTTATCTACCCTAACAGTATGGTTTGCTGAATCTTTTGTCTTCTCGTGTATTAGGAAGAGTAATCTCAGAGATGCTGCTCTTACCATAAGCTGCCTTTGAGGAAGCCAGATGCCTCAGTTTTACTTCACCTTTTCAGTTTGCCAAAGAGGTAAATATTCTCTTGCCGGTCACCTCGGTGACCATCCTCCCATTATGGAAACACAGATTATGGTTGCAGCCTCTCAGGTCAGACTCCCAGGTATGGCCAGTCAACCCCTCCATCACTGATGGGTCTCCAAGGGCTTTGGTGCTACCTCGAGCAGGAGGGAGAGGAGGAGGAACCCAGCTCTGCTCAGATGCTTTTCCCAGTGAAAAGCTTCCCAACGGGAGCATTCAGCTGGTAGTATCAGATAAAAATATCGGCATCAAAATCCCGTTTCAGATACCAGAAGCCTCCTTATGGCTCTCAGAGTTCAATTTTCATTTAAACATCAATAAATAGCGGCATAAGAGTTTAAGATGAATTATATAAGCCCTTTAGCCATAGACATTACATTCTGCCACAAAAATGAGCTGCTGTTCTCACTTTGTTTTATGGGTTCACTGTAGCCTGTTGTTATTGTAGCTGCCAAATAAAACCCAGCAAACCGTGCAAATGAAAATATAATCTTTCATGATTTCACATTCTTATGATAAACCAGCATGTGGAGGGTTTGTTTGCAGTCTGCAGTGTTATGATCCTGTCCTGGGAGCCTCTGAGAGTGAAGAGCAGCAGTGGCATCTCACTGGAGACCCCCTGGTCAGCTACTCTCCCATCTCCGACTCCAGCACTGTCGCAAGCTCACTGGCGAGGAAACACACCATAGCTTCCTGAAGGTATGAAGAAAGGGTGGGTTACTGGTCCTTTTCAGAAAATTAGAAAATCCCCTTGCTTTAAAAATGTTAGATTTTCCACCTCTAACTTCTCTCAAGCCTCCTGATGGGAACACAAACCCCACAATTTGTTCCGAGCCATGTGTTTCCCGAGGGTCTGTCACCCAGCAAACGTGCCAAGAGAGAAAACCACACGAAGTAATCGTGACAGGGAACAGCAGCTGAAGCTGAGTGGTAAAAGCATATGACTCCTTACAGAAATACCTGGGACAAAATGTGCATCAGTACACAGAGAGAGAGAGAAAAAAAGAAGAGCCAAGAGGGAACCAAGTCATGGGCAGGGTCGTATTCACGCAACGTGAAAAACAGGACTGTAAGGGTGAGTTAATACATTTTCAAGCTAAGTACAGCAGAGCACAGCAACCGTATTAATGGCAGAATATTGAAGGTATGAGCATGTGGACTAACAAGCAACATTTAGTGCATAACTTTTCTACCCAGAATTGAGATTCAAAGATCGTCTCCTTCACCTTTGCAATGTCTTGTCTCCTTCTTTTGTCTGTCTCAGTTTATTTTCGTAGTCACATTCACTGGTGATAACATTTTATATTTTGTGCTTCCTAGTGGGAGCTATGCTGGATGCTGACACCCACTCTTGTGCAGAGATTTTTGCATATTTTTTTTTCTCTTCCACCCGTTTTACACAAGATGGTAACATATGGCCTTGGGTGATTAAATGATTTAGTGAATGAACTAAGCAGAAAGAGCAGGCTGATTGGAAGAAGACAGCTTCTGTTTAGGCATAAATGTCTTTGTAATCTGTAATGATAGGAAAGAAATTACAGAAAAAGCCTAAGACAATTTAATTGGGTTTCAGTTACATATTGTATTTTTCAGGTTTGTTTCAAATATAGTGAAATAATAGTGCAGTGGCTATTACTTATTTTCTATATTACTTATTTTCTATATTACTTATTTTCTACAGCATGCCCTTCTAGAAGGTGCACCCCTCAAATGCACACCAACACAGAGCATAATAAAGAGAGAAAAATCAAGCAAACGGTTTTGTAAAACTAAGTTGGCATTTTATTTATTAACTTCTGAACAAGGCAGTCCTATAGAACTTGTTGTTGGCCACCACACTAGTTGAAAAGGCTTCATAGCTTCAGGCTATCTCAGAATTACTCCGACTACAGCACATAGTCACACTTCTGCAACCTCAGCAGAAGCTCCAGAAGGTGTTGTGGAAGGAAGAAATCTAGATCATCTTCCGAGCAGTCCCACCCAGTACACCTCTGCCACTGCAGGGTCTCAGGGCATAAATTAACAACCACTCCCGCTCTCTTCCTTTCAGGGCATCATGATTTGTGTCTCTTGTCTTTTTGAACTCTAGGTTTTGCATTTATTACATGTATTTGGGGAACTACTTGTGTGTCCTCATGAGCATGCCATGGCACCTGGCATAGGTCTGTCCTGGACTAAGCATCTGTTTACGGTTGGCCAGGGTTGTGGGAGACTGGACTCCAGCAGCCAGGTGCCGCTAGGCTAGAAATTTGAAGCCAATTCCTTTGTATCCAAAACAAGCCGTCTTCTGAGAGAAAACGTTTCTATTCTGGTTCCAGCGACGGTGTACATACCATTAATATTCAACAAACAAATCCAACTGAATTCTAGTCCACATATCCACCCACGAGTCCAATTCCATTCTTTATGATCAAATTTTTACACGGAGCCTTGAAATTGTTTAGGGACACCACAAAGAAGTCACTGATCTCAGTAATCATCCCTGTGTGAAGTAGCTTAAAGCCAGAAAAATCTGTGTTCCAGAAGAGGACAGAAGGACCTAATGAAACTCTATCAGCAGTGCCTCTCCTCAGCTCGCAGCACCCACCTCAGAGACAAATCTTGGTGCATGGTGCTCCTTCTCCTTTACGTGATAGTATTTGAGAGGAGAGAAATTTTTGGCCCATGTGCTAAGAAAAGCTCTTTGCTGAGCACATCCTGGTGGCTTACCCAGCATGGCTGGGGCTGATAAGAAATACTGATCCAGTCAGACTCTGGCACAGTAAGATGCACATTTAGCCAACGCATGCAAGGACTGTATTATATTATCTTGGCACTTCCTCAGCACTGGTTCCCCAGAGAGAAAACTCAGTTCCATGGTGACATCAGCTGAACCTCAACTGCGATGGCAGTTCCATAAACTACTCAACTTTTACAAACCAGGCTGACATTAATTAATTTTCACCACAATTTAAAAAATAAATAAATTTTTAAAGTAAAAATAATCAAGAGTGCCATGATTGCAAGTCCTAATTTTCACTTCTCTGGGATATATAACCCTGGAGATATTTCCTGCTGTATCTCTAGTCCTATTAGCCAAAGCATTCTGGGATAGTTTTAGTTTACCGAGGAGGTACTCACTTTCCATTGTCCTATCAATTAAAATACTAAGAATGCATATGGGTGACAGCATCTGCTCCAGAATAACCTGTAGAGCATAAACCTGAGGTATTTTGCTACAGGCGAGCAGTTTTCGTTGTTGATTTGGTCCCTTTCACGGAGAACTAAACGGATGGTATGTATGCTAACTAGCGCAGCACTGCTCTACCATTTGAAGAAAATGTAGAAAACTCTGTTATCGCAGGTATAAGAAAGAATAATTAATGGCCAAATTTGCAGCTGGTTCCATGGTATAGCTGTGTTGTGTTAACACGTAAAACTACAGCTCTGGACCTGAATACTACGTAGGCACCTTAGACCTTTGTCAGCTCAGGCTCTTCTGATGAACTGTCCTCAAGAAGCATTTCCAAGAGCATATAGCATCATCCAAGCCCCAGAAACAAAGGCGATGAGCACATTTTGAGGCTCGCAGTCAAAGCTGGGATCTGCAAAGCAGCCCACTACCTTTGAGCAGCAATGAAGCAATACCAGGAGATTCACCACACAAACCGCTTTAGAGAAGATGCCAGGAAACCTCGATGTTCCCAGTTCAGAGGCGAGCGGGGAGGCTCTACCAGGGCTGCGGGAGCTCCTGTAGCACCACACGGCAACGTCAGCATTGGTTACAAGCCAAAGGCCTTCAGGCTTGCTTGTTGCCTGGAGGATAGAAATGAAAGTCAGCAGGTGCAAAGGTGCGAGAAGTGCAAAACTGCACCGTGTCCTTTCAAATTGCGTTTGTGCAGTAAATGAGACCCATTTCTTTCCACGCTGTATCAAGAACATATTTATTTTCTTTGGCTTATGAATGTTCTTAGTTTAGTTTTCATGTGTGTTCTCTACGGCACCTTGGGATGCCTGAGGTGATTTATAAATATGTGTAGAGACCAGGTGTACTGCCAGATGTTTCTGTCCCTCTACAACAGGCCTTCACCATCCCTTCCAATGGAAGGCTTGTCTTATGTTATTTTTTCTAACAGAGGATCAACTGGACTACAGGGTATTTGTGAGCTTTCTCTGCGGAGGATTTTTTCTTAATTCACTTTTCTATCATCTTGTTTCTGTATTTAAAAAAATGCTAAGTCTTTAAACCTCTCTAAGCACTCTTAAAAAAAAAAAAAAAAAACAGAGTTCCTTCCAGAGAAAAAGAATTGCAGACAAATGTCAACAGTTTCAGTTTAAATCAATGAAGTTTGACTGACTGCCAAAAAGACTTTTTATCTTAAAGCGTTACCTACACTCACTTTTTTTTCTCTTTCACTCCATCTCTTATTCAGAAATAGTAAAAATATTGTTTTATTATAACAGCTGTACAAAGGGTAATTGCAGTTCATTCTTTTAAATATAACTGTAGTAAGAAATAACCCGTAGCCCTGAGGGCGAACCAGTCTTGAAGAGGCTGAAAGGACAAAGTGAGAATGACTAAACTGCCTCCCTCAGTAAGGCTGTACTTGTATAAGTAAGTATTCATAAACTGAGGTCTTACTAGCTGACCTCGAGCAGTTGGTGAGATGGGAAGCATGAGGCAGGATGCAGTTTAGAGATCTGGGACAACGCAGTTAATGTAATCATTTCAGGCACATTCGCTGACAGTTCAAATATATATAACTGCATAAGTTATTTGTATGTTTTAGATCAACTTTAGAACTATTTTCAACAGTATTTCCTATTAAAATACTTTCAACGTTTATTTCTGCAATTGAAAGGAAAAGCAGTTTAGTAGTTATAGGGAAGAAGTTCAAAAAATGACAGGCAGCAGGGAACAGAGTACTGATTTTTTCTCAGATGAAGTGATTATCAGCACTGAGGAGACAATCGAGAAACATGAAGAGTCAGCATCTTGGCTGCTGTGTTCTGAAGACAAGGACAAAACCCCATCGAGTTCCAGGTATAATGGAATGTGAAACATGATGCCAATGGAAAAAAAAAACCCCACACCTTGAAGATGGAATTGTATCAGTATCTAAGAAGGACTGAAACACTATGATGTTAATAATTAAAAAATCCCACACGAGGTCTGCATGAGCAATCAGTTCACCAAAGGATAGAGAGAAAAGTGTTTTCTTTTGTACATATGTATATTTTATATTTTTATATATATGTACGTATGTAATGCTTGAAGCATATGGACACCTACATGCTAGCTGCTGTGTGATATACATAGCAGTGCTGTCAAATAAATTAGGCACAGCTAGAGTTCAGTACGTTTCTTTATAATGGTTTCACCCTACAAAAGGAGACGAAGAGCGTGCCTTCAGCTTTTATATCTACTCAATACTTTTTGGTTATTAATACACAACCGAGTTATTTTTCTTTAAATTCTGAGCCTCTGTTGGTGGGCCTTGTTTTCCTCAAAATACTTCCGCGTGTTAACGGTTTACTAGAAACCAAAAGAGAGATGGGGAAATACCCAACTCCTTCGACTGGTCTTCTTCAAACCTGGCCTCCACTGCCCTATCCTAAGCCACCACTAAGCTGTAGTTTTCTCCACAGCTGCTGACCTCACTCTGCCTGTGAACTACCAGGAGAGGTGCTTCTGCCCTCAGGCACCGTCCTTCCCACCGCTGCCCAGGGGCAGGCAGGCCAAACAGCCACCGCCCCCCTGACACTGCTCCTCATAACCTGCCCTTCATGCACAGAGATTACCGACAGAAACGCAAAGCTAGAGGTGGGAACTCCAGCCCAGGGCAGGACAATTAATTACAAGAGGAGCCAACGAATATTCCCATTGCACTCGTTACAAATTCACAACCGGCCTCTGCCAACTGAGGAGAGAGGCTAGGACACCAACTATGGAATTACAAGGGTAAATATTTATCCATGTGCTTGAGGTGCCCCAGACTAACTGGCGCACCTCAGGGATTTTTCTTTAGGGTTTTGTTACAAGGTTTTGGTATGAATCACCTAATTACCTACTAATGCATATTTCTAATTATCCAATCATAAATGTGATACAGCAAAGCAGCTACATTTTTGTACATCTTGCAGCAGCGGCATCCATCGGCATCCTCGTGGCTTATCTGCTAATCCAGATGTTTCTGTTCTCAACTCCTGTAAGTTTATCGGGCATTAGCAACTTGTGTCTCTCTTACACATGGATCCTTTGGTAAATTTTGCAAAAAAAGTTTCCTGAAGTTGATCGCTCTCTCTCGTTAGTAGGGGCAGGTGGGAGGTCTTGGGTCTCACGATAACAACACAGCAACTGTACGCCAACAACGTTCTAGGCTCCCAATGGCCGCGCGGTCTCACCAACTGACACCCCGCGCTCCGTTCTGATGGGTCCCCCGGTAGCACAGCACCGAACACCCAGCCGGTGGGCACCGGCCCGGTGCCGACTGCGGGCACAAACTCCTCCTCGCGAAGCGGGACAGGACGGTGCCGGCCGGTTTCCCCAGGGCGGGTTCCCCGGCCCGGCCTGCACCGGCGGCTGCCACGGCCCCCCCCCCGCCCACGCTCACACCCCGACACACCGCGCACGGAGCGACCCGGCGCAGGCGACCCGGCTCAGTGGCAGGAGAAAGGCGCAGGGGCACACTGGAGGCGGCCGGCGGGCTCAACCCCCGGGCACGGCAGGGCAGGGCCGGGACCGACCCCGGCCTCGACCGCACCTGCCGCCCGTCGCCCCTCCGCCATCCCGGCATGCACCGCTCCTCACCCCCCAGCCCCAGCCACCGAAGCGGGGCCGCGGGCCGCGCGCGCCCTCGGGAGCAAGGCTCCGCCCCCGCCGTCCCCGCCCCCCGCCGCTCGCCCCACCTGCTGGCCCCGCCCCCCTGCCCGGGCCCGGCGTGGCCCCGCCCCCTTCCGCCTCGGCTCCTCGCCGGGTCACGCCCCCTGCCTCGCCGCGCGCCGCGATTGGCGGCGCCGCCGGCCTTCCCGGGCCGCTCTCTCCCACTCAGAGCTCGCCGCGGCCCGTCACTCATCGGCGGGGAGCGTCGCCGGTTGGCGGCGGCGGCGGCGCGGGCGGGTCGGGCTGTCAGTCAGGGAGCGGAGTCCGAAGTGGGGAGCGGGGAGGGGAGGAGGGGGCGAACATCTGTCTGCCGCAGCCCGGGCCCGGCTGTGCCGCCGCCGTGCGTGCGCCCGTGCTGCGTGCGCCCGGCGCCCCCGCCCTCCTGCTTCCCCCCCCTCCCCGCCCGGCCCCCGCCCCTCCCCCGCGCCCGGCCGCCCGGCCCCGGGCTCCGCGCCGTCTCCGGCCGTCGGTGCTATGGGGAGCCGCTGAGCGCGGGGCCCGCTTCGCTCCGCCGGCTGCCCCGCTCGCTCCTCAGCTGCCGGCAGGGGGGAGGCCGGGGGCAGGGGGGGCGGCGGCCAGCGGGCGCGGGGGGCGGGCGGGGGGAGGGCGGGAGGGGGGCGAGACGCGATCCCGGAGCGGCAAGTGAGCGAAGAGGAGCCGGCGGGCGGCGGCGGCGGGAGCGCGGGGACTTCGGGCCGCCGCGGAGTGTGAGTCCCGCTGCCCCCATCCCCACACCCCCGCCGGGCCGGGGGCCGGGGCCGGTGCGGCCCCGCAGGGCGGGCGGAGTTGGCGGCGGGTCCGGCGGGGGGTGGGCGCAGCCGGGCGGAGTGGCGGGGGGGGGGGGGGCGGGGGCAGCCCTCCCCGGGCGGCGGGACCGGCCGCCCCGGCGCCGCTCCCGGTTACTTTTCTTTTGTTGCCGCCGTGACCCGGGGGCGGCTTTTCCTGCGCGCCGGGCAGCTGCTTCCTTCCCCGCGGGGCGGCCGCCGGCGCGCCCGGCCACGGCCCCGGCCCCGGGAGGGAGTGGGGGCGGCGCTGCCCGGCGGCATCAGCACCCCCCTCCCCGCTGCGGGGTGGGGGGGGGGCCGGGGTGGCCGGGCGGGGTGGGGGCAGCCCCGGCGAAAAGTTGCCGCCGCCCGGCGGGGATGGGGGGGGCCGGGCCCGCCGGGAACTTGCTGCGCGGCGCCGGCCCGCGGCGCCGCGCCTCTCCTCGCGGCCCGGCCCCGGCCCGGGGGGCGGCGGGCTCGTCCGCAGCCCGGCCCCGGGCAGGTGAACCGCCCAACTTGGTAGACGCGAGCGGGGCGGGAGTGACACCGGAGGGGCTGGGGTAGGGGAGCGGAGCCGGGGAAGGCCGGCGGGGCCGGTCCCGCCGGCGGTGCGAGGGGTCACGGCGTCCGGCCGCGCCGGCTCCCGCTCGCCTGAGCGGCTGGCGGCGGGAGGGTCCGGGGCTGCCGGAGGCCGGGGCGTCCCGGTGCCGCAGCAGTGAAATAAATGTCAGAGCCGACCCTCACTCCCCGGGGGAAGAGCGGCTTGTGAGCGCGGCCGGGGCTGGAGGCAGCGCTCGGTGCCGGTGGTGCCGGCGGGCCGAGCGGGGAGCGCGGCGGCCGCGATCGCGGTGTGGAAGCGGCGGGAGAGGAGGGGCGGCGGGGCGGGAGCCGGGAGCGGAGCGCGGGGTCCGGTCCGGTTCGGTTCCGCCTCCGACCGAAGCCCCGGGCTCCGTAGAACCGGAGCGGTGTGGGTTTCTCGGGTAGCCCCCGTGGCCGGGTTGCGCTGTCAGCGTATGGAGCGGGTCCTCCAACTTAAGGCAGAAGTGTTGCTATGCTGCAAATACAGTAGAGCCCCATATGTTTAGGATTTTCTTCCCTTTTTTTTTTCTTTTTTTTTTTCTCCCCTCCCTGTTAGAAAGTTTGAAAAAAAGAGACTTTGAAGTATTTTGTTTATACTAACAGAAGAGAAAAGTTCTCCTAAGAAAAAGCTGGTGGCAGGAGTGTAGAGGAGTAGCATATGGCATTAAAAGGAGCACAGCTGGAGGTAGCATTTCCATCTGAACATGATGTCAGAGCAGCTGACAGCCTGCCATCCCTCAGCCTTTTATTCTAACACACAGACAGGGAGTTAGTGTGTGCAGATCTGTGTGTGGAGAAGGTATCTCATTCCTCTCTAACATCATCTCCACTTTGCATCTGTCTCTCCTAGTCTGCTTTTTTTCCACCGATCTAACAGACCTGGAGCCAGCAAGACTCAGAGGAAAGGACTTAATCAGGTTTATGTGTACTAAAGGTAGGAGTAGCAATAGATTAGATACAGCATATTTCTGTTTTGGTGTGTTGTTTATTGAATTTCAGGGAAAAAAAATCACATTACTTTTCTAACCAAGTTTAGAGGTAATATGTGAAATTGAGTATTAAATAGATAAGTGGACTTGGGCTACAGTCGGAGAGTATCAGTTCTGGGGCACGTTGTTAGCGTTAACTTTAATACATATTGTGAGAATGTCTTGGTTTGGAAGAAGGAGAGAGGAAGTTCATTCTTAATTTCTGAGACCAAAACTGCAGTGGATTTAGTGTCAAGCCTAAAGAGAGTTCTGCTTTATGTTCTTCTCCTATTGCATCTTTTAAGTGACTTTACAGGGGATTTAGTGAAATAGACAAAAGTGTGCTTTTTGAAAAAGGACTGCTCTGGCTGAAATGTTTTTGTGGGGAAGTCTTTCATTAAACTTCACGGTTATATATCCAGCAGCTTAGAACCGTAGCAGCATACAGCTGTAGTGCTTCTGAAAGATAGAAATCAGTTATGTGTTTAAAAACTTTTGTACCCGGGAGAATGGCTTGACTGGCTTCTTCTTTTCTTCCTCGCGTGTAGCATTTGAAACCTTTTATTTCAGCATAACAATAATTATTTGAAGGAGTTTTTGTATTTGCGACTAATTTAGAACTTGTAGATTTGAGCTGCCTGAATTGGCCAGACAGCTGTAATCGCACTCCTCTATTCTTAATCTCTTTATCTGGGCAGCAGCTGCCATATGGCCACAGTCAGCTGGATCAGATGTTTATAAGCTTCCTTCTTCGTCCCTCTCTGTCCTTTCAGCCTCCTAATTTGATCACAGCTACCTTGTGAGCTGCCCTCCAATCTTTATTTTTAGCCCTCTTAAGGATTAGGATTGATGTTGGCTGTGGGGCACTTAAAGTGATTGTATTGTAAATCTTCGTGCTTTACTCTAGCGATGGTATTTTACAGAATATAGTAGGGGTCGTGTTGTAAGTTTTAGTACATCTTGGTTTCTGAGGGATGAGGATTTTTCAATAATATCTGCCTGCCCAGAGAGCCACGATCTGCTTAGATGGTTTGGGAGAGCATTGCTATCACAGAAGAATAGATTAAGACAGGTTTTTAAGAGATTTTACTTTCCATTTGAGTTTTGACTTCTCTGCTTCTTTTTTTAAGTGGTTTTTTTTTCTTTATCATCCAAGAAGGTGAATAGAAAAATACTTGGGTAAGAACAGTACTCGGGATGCTGATTTTAAATATGCACACATGCTCACGTTGAATGACTTTTTTTTTTTTTTTTTAAGTTTGGTACTGCAAACTCTGCCTGGTGTGGGAGGGGAGGGAAATTTCTGTGCTCATTGGCATTTGGTTGTTAGTTTCTTTTGTAAATTCTGCATGTTGGCAAAAAAATGTTCATGTTCTATTGTACAGCATGGAGAAGGTTTAAAACCTGAAACTGTGCTTACTGTAAGAAGAAAGCCATGCGAACTATATTTCTAAAAACCTTGATTTTGCTCTCAATATAAATTGACACCCGTAGATAATTTTTATACTTTATGAATGTTAGACCTTCAGATTTGGGTATATTCATATTCACGCGCAAACCTCTCTTCTTACTACACTTCGACTTTAAAAAGAAGGTTGATGATCTGATTTTTATTTTTTTTTTTCCTCCCCCCCTCTGTGGATCTCTCAAACTTAGTGTTTAAAACAAAATTTTATTTTTTTTGGAGGGAGGGAGGGAGGGGTGCCTGCCCCCAATTGGGATGCAATCTGGAGGAAGTTCCCTGAGAAAAAAATGACTGTTGAACAGATTTTATGAACAGCAGCGATCCTGTAAAAAAATTGCAAATGTACCAATGCGCTTATTAGAACGGCTTATTTGCCACAGAAGGGAAATCGTAACTTCAGTGGTTGGTCGGGGAAAGAGTTGCCAATCGTACGTGCGCGTTAAGTAATCTTTGCGTGGTGTCAGGACCAGGATTCTGGCAATATAAATGCGAGGTTTTTAGAGTGGTGTAACTTGTCTTCGTAAGTTCCGTGATTCCGACCTACGTTTAATTTCTAAAAATCTCGTTGCTTGTAGGTTATGAAGACAGCATGGAGTTTCCTGACCACAGTAGACATTTGCTACAGTGTCTGAGTGAGCAGAGACATCAGGGTTTTCTTTGTGATTGCACTGTTCTGGTAGGAGATGCCCAGTTCCGAGCGCACAGAGCTGTACTGGCTTCATGCAGCATGTATTTCCACCTCTTTTACAAGGACCAGCTGGACAAAAGGGACATTGTTCATCTGAACAGCGACATTGTTACAGCCCCAGCTTTCGCTCTCCTGCTTGAATTCATGTATGAAGGAAAGCTCCAGTTCAAAGACTTGCCCATTGAAGACGTGCTAGCAGCTGCCAGTTATCTCCACATGTATGACATTGTCAAAGTCTGCAAAAAGAAGCTGAAAGAGAAAGCGACCACGGAGGCAGACAGTACAAAAAAGGAGGAAGACGCCTCAAGTTGCTCAGACAAAGTGGAGAGCCTCTCCGACGGCAGCAGCCACATGCCAGGAGACTTGCCCAGCGATGAAGACGATGGAGAAGATGAAAAATTGAACATCCTGCCTAGCAAAAGGGACTTGGCGGCCGAGCCTGGGAACATGTGGATGAGATTGCCCTCAGACTCAGCAGGCATTCCCCAGACTGGCGGAGAGGCAGAGACGCACGCGGCAGCAGCTGGAAAAACAGTAGCCAGCCCCTGCAGCTCAACAGAGTCTTTGTCCCAGAGGTCTGTCACCTCCGTGAGGGATTCAGCAGATGTTGACTGCGTGCTGGACCTGTCTGTCAAGTCCAGCCTTTCAGGAGTTGAAAATCTGAACAGTTCTTATTTCTCTTCGCAGGACATGCTTAGAAGCAGCCTGGTTCAGGTGAAGGTGGAGAAAGAGGCTTCCTGTGATGAGAGTGATGTTGGCACTAATGACTATGATATGGAACATAGCACTGTGAAGGAAAGTGTGAGCACTAATAACAGGGTACAGTACGAGCCGGCCCACCTGGCTCCAATGAGGGAAGATTCGGTCTTGAGGGAGCTAGATAGAGAGGACAAGGCGAGCGATGACGAAATGATCACTCCAGAGAACGAGAGGGTCCAGGTGGAAGGAAACATGGACAGCAGCTTGCTCCCGTACGTGTCAAACATTCTCAGCCCCGCCGGCCAAATTTTCATGTGTCCTCTCTGCAACAAGGTCTTTCCTAGCCCCCACATCCTGCAGATCCATTTAAGCACGCACTTTCGGGAGCAGGACGGGATCCGCAGCAAGCCTGCTACCGATGTCAATGTCCCGACCTGCTCGCTGTGTGGTAAGACTTTTTCTTGCATGTACACCTTGAAACGCCATGAGAGGACTCATTCAGGTGAAAAGCCCTACACTTGCACCCAGTGTGGGAAGAGCTTCCAGTACTCCCACAACCTGAGCCGCCACGCAGTGGTTCACACGCGGGAGAAGCCTCACGCTTGTAAGTGGTGTGAACGCAGGTTCACGCAGTCCGGAGACCTTTACAGACACATTCGGAAGTTTCACTGTGAGTTGGTGAACTCATTGTCTGTCAAAAGCGAAGCACTGAGCTTACCTACTGTCAGAGACTGGACCTTAGAAGATAGCTCACAAGAACTTTGGAAATAAAATTTTTATATATATAAATAATATATATATAAATCTATATAGTTGTGGTACAGTCTAAAAGCAATCTTGTTTCCTTGAACTGAAAGTTTGGCTATTAGCTTGTTTTTTGCACTTTAAGGCAGCATGAGTATTTCACTAATTTAGCACTCCGATAAAAACGAACTGTAGAGGTAATCCGACAAAGTAACAAATTGCGGAGCGTGTTTTTTCCCCCTTTTTGGAATAGAAGCCAGCGGATACTTTACTTCTAAGGAATCTCCAGTTCAAAAAATTTGGACGTGGCTTTATTCTCCCCAAAACACTGCATTCTTTTAAGCTCTCGATCTTTTTCCTCTTAAAATCTGAATGTAGAAATCCTCTCCCAATTTTGTCAGTTCCTTTACATTTCTATAATTGCATGAGTCCTTTCTAGCTGTTGGAAACCTGAATGCTTTTAGACCCAAACGGAAAATTTCTGAAATGCTGGATTATCTATTTTTAAACAAGCGGTTGACTTAAAACTTATTATGGCAACTTCTGGATTTCTGACAGTTCCCACTGGAAAAAAAAAAAAAAAAGAGAAAACAAAAAAACAACACAAAAAACATAAAACAAAAACCCTGAGAGTACACTGGGATCACTGGGACTCTGTCTTAAGTGAAGGTTTGCTTGGGATGAAAAAGGATATTGCAGCTTCAGCAGTGATGAACTGTGTGTTTAAAAAATGTGAATTACTGTTATTGTATACTGTAATTGATTACATGGGCCGGGGGGAGGTATCAAAGAACTTGGCAGGTTGTGTTGATGCTCTTAGTTGAGTCTTGAAAAGTAAATATTAACGCTACAGAAATGCATGATTTTCAGTATATTTTTGTCTTTGTTTGCATTGTATAACTTTAACGAGTGAGTTGAAAATTATTTAATTTCCTTAGGAAAAAAAAAAAATGACGCCGTCGAAAACGCCGGCGTTGCGAAGAAGAGAAATGCACTGTTTTTATTTTATCTAATTTAAATTTACTTTCCCACTGTCTTTGAGTTGAGAAGAACTTAAGCTACGAGTCGCCGATATAGCTACATTAACGAGGAAGAAAAAAAAAAAAAAAAAAGAGAATGTTTACAACCGGGCTTCGAGATTTTGCATGTGCGGTGTGCATTTACTAACCCCAGACCCCCTTCGAATTGCACAGACCCCACGCCAGCTCCCACCGAGGTGCGTCCATTTCCCCAGATGAGCGTTGGTAGGATTCCTGCTGCACCACTCCACCACAATAGGGCGTTCTTTTTTTTTTTTTTTTTTTTTTTCCCCTCGTTGAAAAGAGGCTGTGGACTGAAAAAAAAAAAAAAAAAAAAAAAAAAAAAGGGGGGAAAAAAAAAAAAGGGAGGAAAAAAAAGCCCCAGGCTGAAAGGCCTGGGAAGGGCTGAGTGACAGGGGGGCCGGGGGAGGGCAGGGGAAGGACTATGTGTATCCAAGCAGCAGAGACTGCAGCCTGACGTGTGGTTTTAATGACCAACACGCAGGTCAAAAGCATTTTGCACAGTGTTTGTTTTCCTGTCTTGCACTTACAAATAAGGTCTATGGGAGTAGCATGGAAAACGTTTGCTGTTTTTTCCTTTTTTTTTTTTCTTCCCCTTTTTTATTTTTTTTTCTTTCTCTGCTTTTGTTTAAAATTTGATCGCCTTAACTACTGTAAACATAGCCTATTTTTGTGCTTAAGATACTGAATGGAAAACTCCATTGTGTATTGCTGGACTGTTTTGGAAATATTTGGTCAAATGTGTGTTAATTTGGCTGTAATGGCATTTAAAACAAAACAAAAAAAAAGCTGTGAAAATGGCCTTGGAGCGTTATCTTTAGTTACTTGAATAGTTTCTAGGTTTTAAAACTACATTCTTTTCTTAAGTTAGAGAAGACAATCAGTGTCTGAGGAAAATGGACTTTCTCTTGGATTTTTTTGTGGTCCTCGTGAGTGATTGCTTTTTTCCTTTCCTTAGTTTCACATTCTTCTTTTGTTCTAAAACTTAGACTGACATCTAGCTTTGACAATCATAGTATGTTTTATTTTCCTGAGGGGGGAATAACTTATAATGCTGTTTAGTTTTGTACTATTGGTGTGTTGGTGAATTTTTAAACTGTGTGCTAACTGCAATAAATTATATGAACTGAGAAATCAATTCCCTTGTCTTTTTTCCCTCTTTTAAATTATAGTTACGGAGTATTTTTTATAATGTGTAACTTTATTACTTTTGTACAGACTTCTATTGCTAACTGTGTATGGAATATGTTTTCAGTATGCTTTTGAGCACTTTGTTGCTAACGTACATATTTACATCTCACTTAACATTTTAAAAAAATTAAATGCTCGTGTTTTGAAAGCATTTCTCTGTGTGTAGCTCTCGATCATTCTGTAGAGGGATTTGTGTAGTAGTATTATTATTTTCTCCCCCAAAGACTTTTGCAGAAGCAATCTGTTAAATTCCAGATTTTTTGCTACCGTGCAAATATCTGGGCACACACAGAATCCCTTTTCTGGGCTTAATTTCGCCCCAAGGAGCTCTCTCGGGCTCACTCTTTTGTTTTCAGGCTCTATCAGAACATCAGAGCAGAAGGCAACAACTTAATCTGAAGCACTGGCCAGGTACTGACTGGTCGTCAATGTTGCAAGAGGTAGTCAAAAATGTCCAAAATACCGCTAGTGCATCAAAACTGTCTGGACTACAGAGGAAAATGAAAATAATCCTAGGTCTGTTGGGGATTTCTCTCACGGACTAAGCGTTTCTTTAAAAAAAATAAAATAAAAAATAAGCTTAGCGAAACCTCCAAGGAAGACCTGGTTTAGATGCTTGTTGCAGGATATACCCAGAATTCTTGTTTGAGGCCGCTCCATCCTAGGAAGGAGAACAGCACTGCAGAGCCCGATGGGAATACAAAAGTAGAGCTACATTAGAAGTCTGGAATGGAGACAGAAGGACCAATCTGAAGGGGAAAAAAATAAAATCTTAATTTAAACATTTCATCATATTTGTCATCTGCCTAGGTAGAACCGAAGTTGTGACTTGGCCAGGTAAATCTGGTGCCTAGCACTATTCTGCTTATCTTCCTGCATCTACAGTAATTTGTACTTGGCCAAAATGATCTTTTTCACTGTTTTATTCTTTATTACAATCTTCAATCATCATTTGCTGTGTTCGAGATTGGGGTTTTTGTTTAGTTGTTACAAATATTTTGAAAATGCCTCCTTTTGTCAATGTTGGCGTCTTCAGTCTCGTAGATTTCTCTTTTTCTAGCAGCAGACCTTTTCTGTAGGCTTTCGTGTGAGAGAATATTATGTGTAGTTAAGGCAGTTTAAAGTATTATCAAGACAGAAAAACAGCTAATATTGCAGTTTTGAAATCTGTGCAGCTGATGAGCTTTGGATCTGGCTCTAGGCAGATTCACCAGTTGTTCTCCAACATTAAGATTTTCAAGGATTGTAGGTGCCCAAATAAAACTAGACTTAGAAGGAGCCTTCTTCAGAAGGGTAACAGAAAACATAGCTTAGCCATAAACGAAAAAATAATTCAAAATAACCTTTATACTTTCGAGGTTTGCCTAGATGGTCTATACATGTGCAGCTCACGCTTGTGGCTATCAAAGTGTTTCTTCCTTGAAAAGGTGAAACATACTCCTGTGTGTGGTTTCTCTCCGTAAGGTTTAATGTATTGATGTATCTAACTAGCTGTAATTTTTTTCTTTTTTTTTCCTTTTTTTTTCCCGTTTTTTTTAATTGATACAGTCCCTAGATAATGAACGATGAGAGAACATTTTATTTGGCTTGAGGATATATGGTAACAAAATCCTCCTCGTTAATGTCACCATGATGGTCAAAGGCGAATTGCGGGAATGGAAACTGTTTGCTCTGAACTTTGCAGGTTCAGAAGACTTTCTCTGACCGGTGGTAGTCAATCGCTTTTAAGCTCCGAGTACCAGCCCAGGACTCACAGGGAACATGCTAAATATATCATACGGCTGTTTATTTAACCACTGCATGTGACGGCTTAATATTCTTTAATTACAAATGATTTCTCTAAACTCGAGCTTAAGGGATTGGCATGACAGAAACTTTTGAATCAGGTATAGCATTCTACAAACCGTGTACTACTGAGACCTTTGCGTGTTGTAGGTGCAATTTGAAGAAGAACTAGGTAGGAGTTTAAAACAAAACTTTCTGGCCAAGGCGGGGAAGGGATCCTCATTGCTTTTCCCGCTCTCCTGCTTTAGGGTAAAAGCAAATACCGAACGATCCCACGTCCTTCTGCTGAGCCAAAGTGAAACCAGCATAGCCCCTCGAAACTTGCATCACCGTGTCGGAAGCCTAGATAAAATTGTTGAAATTAATTTGCAAAGGGACAGATTCTCTTTTCCCGCTGTGCCACCTCGCCCCAGGAGCCGTGCTGGCTTACCTGCCGGGGAAGGACTCCACTGTTTTCTGTCCTGGCCGCAGCGTTCCCTCTGCTTTCCTTTGACAGATAATGGAGCAAGTAATTTGTCGGCAGTGGACTGACTTTTTTTCCCACACCTAATTGATTGGACAATAATCAAACTTTTTGATGGACTCCTAATTTATAACTTCCAAAATACATTTTTCCAGCCTACTTTTGAAAACGAAACCCTGACCCCCCCACACACTTTTTATGGTCAGCAACGCTATAGCAATTTATAACTGAGGACAACTTGAAAGGGGAGAAAATTTCTACCTGCTCCTTCCCCTCACATTGAAGCAATGCAAATTCCTTCAGAGTAAAGGTGAAATATGTTTCATGTCTGCAAAAAATGCCCTAAAATTAGAAAACCCATTCTAAAATACTGTTGTGTAGTCCTCCGTAGCAGGGTTCTCAAACTTACACATTATTAACACTGTTCGTCCATGTGATTTCCAAACTGAAATATTTCCAGAGTAGGGTCTTTTATTAAAGAAATCTAATCAAGTCATTAAGGATGGTAAACATGAATTTTAACAGGACTGTCGGATATTTTTAAAGGGGGGAAAAAGTGATGCACAAATCGTCTGGGGTCTTCCAAAATATTCTAGTTCAGGAATCCTTGTTTAATTTTTGCAGCACTTCACATGCATTTCAATCATGTCATTAAATACAGTGAGTTTGGTAATAAAAATTATTTTCTAGATGGTAGGAGAGGAGTTCTTTCTTTATTTTTACGAGTGGTTTTGGGATGAGGGTAGAAATGTTCCACTTCACCTGCAAATGAAGATAGAGGAGGAAGAGCCCCGCTTATTAAAACCTACAGCCAGCAGCTCCTGCTAGCGTGATAAAATTCAGCTAAACCTGTTAATGGGTCTTACTGATGAGGGATCGCATCCTTTTGGGAAAAAATATCCATTTTAGTCTTGTAGGCTAAGAAAGAATTGTTGCTTTTAACTGATGGTCAAATCGAAATGCTCTCAGTGCAAAGAACACACAGCTTCCTCAGCACCAGCAGAGCAGGAGAGGGGTGAGCCTTCTGCACAGCACTGAAGTCAAAGGTGGAATGAGCTTAACTCTGACAGTGACAGCAAATTTTGCAGAGATTTTGAGTGACGGAGAGGTCTACCAAAACAAAAAAAAAAAGTTTTTTTCAAAAATAATCCATATTTGACCAGGACTCTTTTTCTCGTGTTGGAATTTCTCGGGGTAGTTAATTTTTCAGGGTAATGGAACTTGCCTGAGTTGTCTGCTTATAACCTCCAGGTTCATTTTGCTTTAACTGAGTTTCTTACTTTCTTTTTTTTTTTCCTGAGAAGACATTCACCCCACTAATGTACTGTCGTCTTTGTGCAGAACATAGGCAGGTTTTCCTTCTTGATAACTCCTTAACATTAACCATTTGTAACAGGGGGTCACAAGTGCCCACCCCTGTGTGAAAACACTCCCCACACTGGGACAGATTTTGTGCCCCTCCTCTACAGCAGCTGTGACTGCAGGGCCAAATTTTGTTTTCTTTTTTGAGATTTTACAGCCTGGCTCTAACAAGCTTTTGCTTTGGACTAGAAGGGAGAGCGCGTGCAGTCTAGCCTCGGAGCTGAAATTTCTGTGTGATTGGGGATTTTTGGGATTGCAGGAAATAAGTAAATGATTAATTACAAAATACAGCTGGTGATTATTCTTTGGGACGTTTTAATGTGCGGTGTTTTGGTATTTGCACTTTAAAATGCAGATTGTGTGCGAACATACGTGCCTGTGAGGAAGTACTTTAAAATAACTCGCTAATTTTTATTTAGGTGTGCGTGGAAATCACAGTCTCAGTCGTTACTTGAAGATCTTTAGAAGCCGTGTTTAGTGTTTGTACGTAGCAGCCGGTGTGACACGGCCTTGTGCAGCCCTATTGCTTGTGATTCCTGCAGTTATCAGCTCTGATCTGAGCACCAAGAAGGATTTTTTTTATGCCACGTCCGGAACGTGCCAGATAGGGATTTACACAGCGCATCCCCAGCCATTACAACCCAGTGCGTGAAACCCAGCTTGAAATTAGTAAAATATTTAGAGAGCAAGTTGCATGTATATCATGACTTCCGAAAGGATTTAACTGGTAAAGCAATATGTTACTGCCTCAGTACTACAGGAGGTATATTAAAAGGCTTAACTGTCTCAAAACAGCTCTATGGCATGGTGTACGCTGTATCTGGATGTAAATCTAGACAAAGATTTAAATATTTCTTTCACAACCTCCCTGAAATACATTTTGGTTAAGTCTTATTTACAGCTATTAAGAAAATAAAAACTACCCTCAATGCTGCATTTTAGGTTTTTGTCAAATTGTCTTCAATTTTAGCATTAAAGCTACTTTTTATAAACGTCTGGAAGTGTTCCCAATATACATTTTACAATTTTAAAAATGTACTTTATCTATAAATAAAACCCCTTGAAACTGATAGAGGTTTATCATACAAGATATGATTTATTTTCAACTGCATTTGCCATGTATTCACACTTAGTGAGGATTCATGTAGAGATAATTTTGGAAATTCATACCAAGATAAAATATAGTTAAAATCTTAATGAAACATATCCTATCTTCACAGGCAATAGCTACCGGGTCTTCATTTTTGGTAGCTTAACTCTCTTTCTAAAGTAGCTTGACTGGCACCGTCTCTCCAGAATCTGATTTCTGTTCATAGAGGATTTTCAGGTTTATATATATGACAACTTGAAAACACTATAAATATCAATATTTCATTATTTTCAAATGACCGAGTGACTTGTAAGAAAGCTCTGTGTCTTAATGACCTGAGACTAACCAGACAATCCGTAATTTTTGGAGAAATGAAGAAGTACATCTCTGTATTAATTATGAGGATGTAATTTAATGAGCACACGAATGCTGGGCTTCCTGTTGATAGAGAGACCAACGTACCTCTGCAAGTGTTGGATAACTCATTGCGACTTAATTCCAATTATTTCTCAAGAACTGCTACTCTATGCTTAAAAGAAAAGGCTTCTGAGAAACAAGGTGAACAGAAGTTGTATTTTGCCCAATTCAGTATGATAAACGTAAATGTATTTTTTTTTGGTTAACGATTGGAAAAGTCTCACAGAGATAGAACTTCCAAAATAGGGAGGACAAAAAATGGCATAAAGCAGTACTTCAGTTAGGAAATACGTTATTCTTAGCCTAAATTTGCATCAGGAAAGCCATACATTTTAAAATCTCAGCAAAGAGACCTTTTAAAGCCCATAACCGATAGTTAAAAATGAGAGTAGATCAAATTTTTTTCTTTTCTTTTTTCTTTTCCTTTTTTCTTTTTCTTTTTCTTTTTTCTTTTTTCTTTTTTTTTTCCTTTTTTCTTTTTTTTTTTTATTTTTTAAACAGAGTGCTAATTTTAATGTGCTCCTCTTTTATTCTCTCTAATAAAAAACACAAAGTTTGCAGCTCGGAAGAGAACATGGGATTCCTGCCGAGCACAGAAAATTCAGCAGAGCCTTATCCACCTTCCAGCCTGGGAGTGTTGTGTTTGGGTGAGGGACAAAGAGTGTTGTCGCCCCTGAATGACACCGGGTTTGTAGGCACCCTTCTGCTGGAGGGATTGAAAATTACTGAAGAGCTGCTTCTGGAAAGAGGTTGGATAATGTGGAGTGAGTCAAATGAGACATTAAAGCAACCGCGCTCACCCTTTCTTGGCAGAGAATGGAGATGGGAGTGCTTGCTGCCCGCCCCGGGCCAGGGAATGTGCGAGTCCCAGCAGTACCTGATGGTGTAAATCTGATTTTAAAGTGTTATGCTCTGAATTAACAATGCTACTGGATATCTGGGTGCTGTACCGCAACGCTGTTTTTTCAAAAAATAAATATAAGGGTCTGATCTCTCAACCTTTCTTCATGGAATCTGAGCCTGAGGACAAGGGGAGATGTTAAGATTTGGCACCTACCTGACCTGAACTACACTTGAGTCACTCTCAAGACAGGGAGTAAATGACTAGCAGTCGTCCTAGTGCTGGCCTTCTATTTTAGGTTGATGCTCTTCAGAATCAGGGTTCCCACACACAAAAGCACGACCATTTAATGCGTTGTGGGATTTTTTAACAAGAGCCTTTGGTAGTCTATGTAGTCTAGACTGTAGCCTACAGTCCTTCCTGGGCTGAGCCAGATTCCTTCAGTCCAAAACTGGCTGTATTAACAGCAGGAAAAATTTTGCCTTTGGAAATACCCAGGTCCTTTGGGTAGTCCTTGTTACTTCCAGAACAGGGTAGGAATATGTCTGGAACATAAAACGATTATTTACAAAGACATCGGCTTATTGCTAAAATTTAGTATTGGTGCTCACCTTTTGAAACAATCTTATCTTCAATCTTATCTTCTTTTATTTAGAGGAAGGAGGAGGAGCCTGCGCTTTGGACTAGAATGTAGTGAGGAGAGAGAGAACATCTGTAAATAATGGCTCTTTTTTAGGCAGAGGGATAAGCACATTGTTAAAAGAATGAAGGAAATTACAGAAAAATGAGGTTTAAGGGAAAGCACATGTTGAAGGACAGAGCACATTAATCAGGCTATGGGAATGGGAGATATAAGCTTCTTTTCTACACCACTTTGATTCTTATTAAGGACAAAAAGCATTTTTAAGTGTTTCTTTTCCTTTTATTTTGCTGGCTCTTAGGAAGGAAGCAATATACCATGGCAAGGTTGTGAGCCTCGCTCCTGGTGCAGTCCTGGAGATGAAGCATTTTTAATTCATCTCAAAGGCTTCTTTTTTTCTTTTTTCTTTTTTCTTTTTTTTAACAAAGAAAAGTCTCCTCCTCATGGCTTTACAGATGGCAGAATCCCGGTTTTGAAGCCCACACTGGAAGTCTCTGTTGGGTCAGTGTGAGACCCCATCCTTGGAGCAGAGACCTCTGGCTTCCTCCTGCCCTTCTGCTGAACAAGGCTTTGGGGAGTGGGAGCCTGTGGCCAACACTACCTGTTAAAATGGTGTTGCCTCATTCAAGGCCACTGAACTTGAAGAAGTATAAAAAAAAAAAAAAAAAAAAAGGAGAAAGTGAAAGTCATGTTTATCCTGAGGCTGGATGCAGGGCTTGATATTTCAAAGTATTGTCACCACATCTTTTGTGTGACCTCTCCAGCCCCTTTGCGCACCATGTTTGATGCCTGATGTTAGGCTTGGCTCTGCATCTTTCTGCTGTCGTTCTAATCCGAGCTGAACACATTCTCCAGAGTTATTTATCAGTGAGAAAAAATAATTTTCAAGTTCTCTGGAGAACACCACAGGTGTATGCTTAAATAAAGTTCATCCTGGGGTTCTGGGCAGAAATTAAACTAATTATGGAAGTGTACCTTCCATCACAAATTCTCCTGAGATACTTGGTGGTCTTCAATGGGCACCTCTAGTTTGGGGCCACATCGTTTATTTAGAAAAATAAGAAGAATTACTCCTTAGGGATGCTTCTGTGACTGCCCCATTTCATTCCCACCTCCCCAGCTCCGTTTTCCTTAGGAGACCGTTTTGCCATCCCAGGGACATGCTGAGAAGATGGTTTTTGCCCATCGTGCTGCTCGGAAGCGGGCTGTGAATTTCGGGAGTCGGCGGCGTGGCTGCGAGCACGCAGCCTGGTGCCTGTCAAGCATCTTGTTAGCACAGCATCCGCAAGACAGCCACTCTAAGAGGTACAACCAGGAGGTTGGAAATCATTTGCAACCCCCCCACACCCCGCTACATTTTTAAACATGACTCTTCTATGTGACTGACGGAGCAGGGAGAAGAAGGAATGAGCCTCCTAAAATTGGGGTTTGTTTTTTATTGCAGCCCCGTGGAAAGTCTTGCTGCTGCCTGAGCCCCTGTGCAGGACAGGGCTCGGTGTGGCTGGACAGGACTGGTGGCATCATCATGGCCCCAGCACTCTCCCCATGGATAGGGAGGAGGAAGAACTCCTGGCCCCCAGGGTGCAGCAGCAGCACAAGGAAGTCCCTTCACCACCTCCTTTCCCACCCCTTCCGTGAAGGACAGGTACGCTGCGGCACCAGTGCTGGTTTCGGTGCTTTGCTGTACCAGAGCCATGTGGTGTATTTCTCCAGACCATGCACAACTCCTGGGTGAAGGGTCCCCCTCCACAGCCAACTCCAAACACCAAGTCCCAACCTATGCTCTGGTCAGAGAGAAGGCCATGGTGGCATTCATATTTTTGTTTCTTTTTTTTTTTGAGCCTACGATAATATTTTCAAAGCTCTTGCCCAGTGATGGTCCCTGAGGGATTTTGGGCTCCAGTTGTCCATTCTCCTGGGGCCTCGGCTTAGGCACATTTGCGAGGTAACCAATGCCACAAAAACATCCGAGTGCGATCTATTTTTTCCTTCTCTTTTGTTGCTTAATGGATGACTCAACTTTCTTTTGTGACTGGATAGCTTTAATTTATAGTTTTTAGGCGAGCGATCGTTCCTCTCATTATTTTGGGTTAAATATTCTTATTTGTTGATTATTTAATAGTTTGTTTGGATAAAGATGGAAAAAAAAAAAAAAACCAGCTTGGTGCCATAGACTGAGTCCAAAAGAAATTAACTGCTCTGCTGCACATATTGGAGCAGGGAGTTTGTGGAGAATGCAGCCCCACTAATGGACTGGCAAACTGATAAAGGCTTTAAAGATTCCATATAACCCCGCACTGTCTCGTTTTATTAATTAACTCTCCTTGCTTTGTAGCAAGGTTGTCCTGGCTATGGAATAAATGAGTGAAAGGGCTGGCCAGTATACATTAAACATCATTTTATGCTTAGCCTTGTGGAGGATTAGGGTTTGCAGGGGTTTTGGGGTGAGGTTTTTTCCACACGTCCTTCCTCTGCCAAGGTTTTTGTCCAGGTTGCTCAGGGTTGGAGGGAGGAAGGAGGAGAGGAATCACATCCGTGGCCCCTCCGTGCTGTCCCACAAAGGATGGCAGAGATGTGGCCGGGCCACTGGGATGTGACAGCTCCTGTGGCTGAGGTCTTCGGCATCTAACCCAAAAGGGTGCTGGGATGCTGGAGAGCTGGTGACAGCTGCTACACCGAGGGGAGGGGAAAGAGCCACAAGATAAGAAAGGTACCTCCTTCAGCAGCGGTAAAGGATCGTTCACTAACAACGATTGACTTCTCAATTCTGCGTCCTGGAGAACAGGCGCTGTTTTGAAGGACTGCTTTATTTAATCACTGTTTAGCTGGAGAATGGCTCCGCTAAGGCATTAAATATTTCCATGAAATAAAGGTCATTTTGATTTAAGTTTTTGAATGATTCACTAAATATTAAAGATGATTTTTCTTTTGCTGCATTAATTTTCTAATATTCCCTCTGTATGTTTTATTGTATGGGACATACAGATTATTGTAAAGCCTGTCAACCTAAAAGGCACCATAGTTGAGACAAAAATGATTTCTTTTTTTTAAATCTCTGTGATTCATGGGACAAAGTTCAGCGATGCATCACACCATCCACTCTCTGTCTGGACCGACGCAAGGATTTTTTGTGGGGTTTTTTTTTATGTTTTTTTTTCCTAAAACATTACTTCTTGGCAAACTAGATATGCAAATGCCAGAATACACTAAAACCACATTTAATTGGACCCACTTGCCAACTTCTTGAACACAGCTTGGATTATTTCACTGGAGGCTGCTTCTGTTAAAAGATGGGGGAGGAGGAAGTGGCATATTGACAAGGCTTCAGATAATTTTTTTTCCACTAGAAGTACAATGATGCCATGAGCCAAGTTTGGAAGTATTTTACTATGTTTAATAATAATTATTATTAAAGGATATTGTAAACATATGCATTTAAGTGGAAAGTAATGGGAATACAATCATGTTGCTGATTTAGCTTTGGATTAATTTTCAACTTTTCTTTTTTTTTTGAGGGGTAACCAACTCCCACAGCAACTGAAACCTGCGCGGCGCTGTGAAATGCTGGTTTAGAGAGAGGATGCGTATCCTTTTCCCTAGCTAAATGAGATGATTAAAAATATCCATTCTTCTAGAAGATCTGTGAAATGTTCGTCTCTGACTAACAATCAATTAAATGGAAACCATATCAAAGGATTAAAATTACAAGGTTTACGGAGTTCCCAGAAATTTCAAGCATGTGTATGGATGCCTGTATTATGTCCTTCAGTATCTCAAAGAGAAAAAGGAAACCTCGATAAATTATTGCCCCCAAAACAGTGACGCTGTGAAAAGCTAATTGAAGGGGATTGCGATCTCTTTCAAGAGCCCCTTTTATATGCTGATGGCCACCTGCAAAGGTGGGTGAGCTGTGGGGACCTGGTAGCCGCGTCGCTGACACTGGTGGGGGCTGGGAGCCCGGATGAGGGGCAGGAGGCACCAACACTTCCAGGGGGCTCGGCGCAAACTTTGCCGCGCATCATCCCGAGCTGACGGCAGCGGCCCTGGGGTGCTGCGACCACCCCGCTCACAGCAGCAGTGTGACGGGTGCCCTCTTGGCCCCCTGGGACTAATTATGCTTGACACAGCCAGGCAAGAAAAGATGCTTTGTTTCCACCTTTATCCCTAAGGGAAGGAAAAACCTCCGGCGCAGGCAGGCTGCTCCCCTGACTGCCCTGGCTGCTGAGGTGGCTGGGCAGGGATGCTTTCAGCCTCCTTTGCATCGAACTTCTCACATTCTCCAAGCCGTTGTGTCGATGAGCGAGGGGCTGCGGGCGGTTCCCCTCCATCACAGTGCCCTGTCCCACTGGGCGGTGTTGCTGGGGCCTGGCACAGCACCAGAGGCTGAACGGACGAGGAGGGGGAGCAGGAGGCAAAGCAAGCAAACAAACATTTCCCCCTGCGTGCGAGTTGTCGGAGATGTCGGTCCGGGCTGTCGTGGTTTTCAGCGTCAGCCTCCGTTTTTTTTCTGCAACCGCCTCCCAGTACGAGGGTTTTGCACTCCTTTTTATTCCCGTTTGTGATTTGGGGCAGCAGATTGGATGTGGCAGGGTGATGCGAGGACAGGAGCAGAGCGGTCCTCGCAGCACGGCACGGGCGGCCGTCAGGGGGGACCCACACCTGCCCCCATCTCCCTTAGCAAACGCTAACTCTCCGAGTGGGGCTTGCTCCTGAGTCTAAAACATTATTTTACCATCCACGAGGGCTTGGGAAGAAAAAAGAAAAAAAAATTAATCTCACATAATAGTGGCACTGCAATTAGGGAAGAGGCGTCACTTTAGATAATGAGCATCTTTTTAAGGTACTTATGTGATCTGAAAAATCGTAGCTGGGCTGGATGTTCTTTAATCTTGCCATCCACCCAAAGCAAATTTGCAAAGGAGGGGGTTTATTGTCATTAGAGGAATTCTTTCAGCTATCAGAGAAGAGAACAATTTCTTTGTCATTAGCAAAATCCCTGGCTTTCCTTCAGCACATAAACAGTTTACACGATGCGGTTTTAAAATGTGCTTGTCTGTAAGCCTTTGCAGGAGTCTGAATTGTGAACATTTCAGCGTTTGGATGTAAAATCTGGGATCTCAATTTAGCCTTCTGTAAATGCAAGGATGAAGGGCAAAGCACAGATCTGGGCATGAATTTTTAAATTAAGGGTATTCAGTTTCACAGTTTTAGGATGGCACCTATATGCAGTCGACAACCAAGATGTCTGAGCAGCTCACAGTCTGGAGTTTATTCTTAAATAGTCTGTGAGGCCTGGATTGCCTATTGTCCCTCGTACATAAGGTTCGGAGATGCATTGGCCCAGGCTACGCCAGCAAAACTTCTCCATGCAAACCTGGCAAGCGGTGGCAGTAAAAAAGGATTGAAATAGTTTGCGTCCCTTGTCACCTGTGCTAATTGCAGCCTAACAGGGGATGCATTTAGAGGGGTAAAACATTTCTCTCCTGGGTTAGATTATTATGCTCAGGGAGCAGATTTTTTTAAGGATGTCCAAGGAAAAGCTCTCGCCTGCTGCAATGGGCTGCAATTGTGTTTGGGTGGTGGAGCTGTGCTGGCGAGCCCTTTCTGGGGCACTCAGGGCCAAAGAGACCGAGTGACCATTCCAAGCCTTGCAGGAAGCTGGTGCCAGAAAAGAAATTGCAGCAGAGTCCCTTGTGTTGGTGCTCGGTGTCCCGAGCACTGAACCGTCCCCTCTCTAGTCCTAACTCTGTTTAAAAACAGCAAGGGGATGGTGTTTAGCCAGAGCTTTCTATTGGATCTCAAGGATCAGCCCCCCAGAAAAGAGATCAACACCTTCCAATACAATACAAAGCAGTTGCCTGGATATAAAGATGAACTTAAGCCAGTGACTGTGGCAATCTGTGACTAGTAAAAGTGAATGCAATTTATTTTAATTAATAGAGAAGGTTGTGTTTTTTTCTAAAGGAGCAAATAGGTTTCTATGATGGGACTGGAGGTGACTGAGGGAAGTGGAGATGCTCAGTATGAGCAAGGTGTGGGGCTAAGTCAAGTGGGAAATAAATCCACTGGTGTGTGAATTGTAAAAAAACCCAACAGGTAGAGGCTTCCAAGGGGATGAAATGATACCAGGGGCATTTTACATCGAAGCTGCATAAAAGGCAGGGTGGGTTACACTGCACAATATCTGGAGGACTGGGATGTAGGAAACCCGTTAGGCTTGGATCAATTTGTTTGGATGCTGATCTGAACGTTGGGGTCACAGGGAACAACCAGAGGGTGATGAACATGCATCCTTGATGCAGGAGACACACAACCCCTTGTGATTAATGTTAGAAGTAAAAGGGATGAGATGTGAAATTTGGCAGGGAATTGTACAGTGGAAAAGACAGGACAGTTCTCTAGGCCAGGGCTCTCTGCAACTCCAATGTCCAGACTGAGCCAGGGAGACTCAGTACCATGAGCAGAGATGGGTCAGTGACTGACCGAGACATGGGGACCAGCAGGGCAGGAGGTGCCCTTCCCGGCTGTGGGTGGGACCTGCTGTCCCAGCAGCCTGCAGGGATGCGACTGCGGCAGAGCCTGAGCCCACAGCAGGATCCAGGCCGTAGCTCCTCTCCCTGCAACGAACACGAGCTGCAGATCCACGCCAGCTCTGCAGCACGTGGCTCTACAGTGCTGGTGGTTAACAAAGCTGCTGTGGCCAGCCCAGTCTCAGAGGCAGAGGTGTTATCACAGAGTCACAGATCACAGAAGGGCTGAGGTTGGAAGGAACCTCTGGAGGTCGTCTGGTCCAACCCCCTGCTCAAGCAGGGCCACCTAGAGCAGGCTGCCCAGGACCGTGTCCAGACAGCTTTTGAATATGTTCAATTGCAAACATTAAGCAAGACAGACGCCATTTTGCTTGGCCAATTTCCTACAGGGAATGGAGTTTTTGCATGGAACCCGAAATGACTTACCTGCACTGCATCCCGAATTAGTGAAAGTCAGAACTCACAGGGATGCCCCAGCTGCTTGCCTCTGCACCACAGCATCTCCTGCACTACCTAATGAAGGGCTACCAGTAGCTCTTCTAACGCCACAAAGGAACAGCTTTGCACTGCAGAAGCATGATATCTGTGGGGCTGAAGTGATTTTGGAAACCTCTGAAAGCATAGCAGCTCTCAGATGTGAAAGTGGTATTTGTGAAGGGGCAGTGGCCAGTTGGCTTGCTTTTAAATGATCTGTGATCCAGGGTAATGGCAAGATGTTTCAAAGTTGCAAACACGGCAGGGGATTATTTCTCTGCCTTTTAAAGAGCTGAACGATGTTGCTGTTTTCAATAAACTTGAGTTTGAACCAAATGTGAAAGCTTGAGGTCAAATCTGTCTTGAAAACAATATTAGCAACCTCTGATTAAGAGAGGTGGTCAGATAACATTTGACAAGACCAAATCTGAGCCAGATTTTTAAAAATGCAAGCAGATCTCAAAGGCTAGGTCATTACAGAACGTGAGATTTCTGTGAATCAGCATGTTACATGGTCTGATGTATTGAGACTCAAATAAATGTTAGACATATGGAAAGACCTCTGTATAATGAGAGATGTGAAAAACAGGATGACTGTTTGATTTAGAAATAGGATAAGGAAGAGGGACACATTAGAGGTATGTAAGGCAGTGAATAGCACAGTGGAGATAAGCCTGGGCTTCCGTTCACACTGCACGAGACTGTAATTTCTATTTACTTACACATGATCAGCACTAGAAAATCTTCTCCAAGCATGGGTAATACAGCACTGGAACTCTGTGCCACAAGGTACCCATTCTTGGAAGAGCATAAAAGGTTACTGAAAGAAAAAATATGTATTTATATTTTTAATAAGCTATAAATTGTGCTTTAGGAATTAAGCCAACCAAAGGTTGGAAAGAAATGTCCCCCATGGGCCACATTTCCCAAACCGCCCAATATGGGATTTTTGTACCTTGTTCTCATGGACCCATGGCTGTCAGCAAGAACAGCAAGGGAGACAGGTTATTGATTTGCCCTGTGGTCTGAAAAATTACTGGGTTTTTAAGTAGTAACTGCATCCCAGATGTCCTTCTCCATTTGGAGAGAGCAACTCAGAGCGTGGCCCAAGGGGCCTGGACATGCATCTCACAAGGCCCCAGCAAACATGGGGTGACCAGCAGCTGGAACAACCCTCCTGCCCTGGAGGCTGTGTTTGGTGTGGCTTGAAAAAGGACTAGGAAGAGCCTGTGCCAAGCAGATGCTGGCACTTAAATTGGTGGCCACCTGACTGTGCTCCCTGTGCCTGGTTTGGCTGGTGACTGATGTCCGACTGCAGCGTGGTGGCACTGGCTGAAAGGCTGGAGAGGCAGAGTGAGTCTCACCCACAAGCCGTGCATTTCAGTGGTTTTTGCTCAATGCTACTCTAATTCCTAGCATCCTTCACAAGACTGGTAGGGACTGGTGCTCTCACTCACAAGTGGGAACACAATTGGCCTCCTCCATGCTGGATGGGAACTGCACTGGGAGCCGGGATGGCTCCATGAGACTGGTTTTCTGGGAGGAAAAGCAATGTGGCAAGAAACGTACGTGCCCAGACCAAATGGCAGCAAACTTATGTTAAAGCCCCTGCATATAATCTATATTCTAATTAATACTCTGCATCATCTAATCAACAGAAATCTTCTGGCACACACGGTCCAGTTTGCAAACTATTCAGCAGAGAGGCTTTTCTAGCCTCTCCACAGATCAGGGTAATTAAGCAAAGCTGCTGGAGGGGCTTCCCTCTGCAGCTTCTTGAACACCGGGAAGGGGGAACAGCACTTGAAAGAAACAGGCAACCTCTGGCAACCTCCCTCAGCCCTGGAAGGCTCTCTGGAACAGAAAAGGGAAAAAAATCGCCTTCCTTTGCTGCTGCTGTTGAGCTGGTCTCGTTCCCGTTGTCCCGGTGCCAGCGCTGAAAGCCCATCCTGCTTCCCTCACGCCGAGCGTACTGTCCGTCCTAGAGCAGATGCAAAGGCGGCAGTGGGACCGCTCAACTTCAGAGCCTCTCCAGCAGCCTCCGAAGTAGAAGAGCACAGCTCTTCTCACAATATGCTGTGGGGGAGGAGGAAGGAAGGACTTTGGCCCTGTTTGCTTGTGCTAATTGATGGCTTCTGTTGCAGCTATTCACACTTTTGAAAAATGGTAACAAGTCTACTGATTTAGAAGCAAAGAATAAAAACCCAACAGCTTCACCAGTGTGTCGGGCGCAGACAAAGCTGTGTTGAAGAGTGCTCAGCAGAGGTGCAGCAAGCGGCTGGGCAGAAGAAACAACCCACCTGCAAACGCTGAGCTCTGCACAGGTGCACAAAAATCCAAAAAATGTGCCATTTTGCTGCACACGCAGGGTCAGCCTCCTCTGTCGGAGTGGGCTCACAAGTTGAGCCTCAGCACCGGCAGTGGCCTGCTCTGTGGCTGCACCTCCCTGCCTCACCTTACCCAGCTGTGGAGGTTTCTTCCTCCTTTATACAAGGAGTTTCGTGCCTCTGACTCTAATGTTTTTCAGGTGAGCAATGTCTTCCTTGATGCAGCCCTTTCTCCATGTGCTGGGTGTCCTCTGCCAGTATGGACAGGTGCCTGGGAGCTGTTTGGAGAAGGGCTCTACATCCCTGCTCTCCCACCCTGAGCCTCTTTTCCTTGCAGGCAGACATTGTCTTCTCCTGCTGGGAGAGCACTGTACCTTGCTTAGCAGTTTACATGGTAAGTCTATATTGCAAGTCGGAGGTGTGATCACAACATGCCTGGGTGAAACCCTGCTTTCTTTAATTTAGCTAGCTGAGATATTAATTTTGGAGGAAGAGACAGCAGTATGCACTTTGGAGCCTATGGTCTAGGTGGGCTTGCAGAGCCTGCGGTGTTTCATCTTCCCTGGCATCAGTACCCAGGCAGCTAGACAGAGAGAGCTGGGATGTGTGAATAAGCAGCACAGCAAGACACCGCCGCACTGAGCGGAGGGAGCTGGGCTCCAGCAACACGCCAGGGACGCCACGGGCTGAGCGGGGCAAAGCCTGGGCACTTGGCAAAGTGCTGTCGCCCTTGGATCCCCTCCTTCCTGGGGACCCACTAAATGTTCTTCCCTACACAGCAAGTCCCTGGCTGCCGAGGTCAATAATTCTGCTTTAAGAAAGGCAGGGATGGTTCTCATGAGGAATTTCTCACTGCCAGAGAGACCCTGGCACCCCACTGCTGCTGCCACTGCCACTGAGCTGAGTCAGACACTGCTGGATGCTCAGCGGGTGCCTCTGCCGTGGCTGGGGAGGGGGAGCAGCAGCATCCTCCCACCCCGCTTCCCTCCCCACAGCCCTCGGCAGCATCCGCACAGGGGTCTTCGCCTCTTCTCACAGCCCTCCGCATTCTCCTTGTGATTCACATCTGGGTATACTCAGCCTGGTAATTTCTTTTTCCGAGAAGGTCACACGAAATACGTGTTGAACAGAAGCGTTCTCTATTTTTAACATAGAGAAACCTCACAAAAAATCAGAAGACTAATGCAAAATAATAAATGAGATATTTAGTCATAGGTCTCCATCACATTCACATTATAAACAGCTCAGAAATCATTTCCACTTGTGAGATAAGATTTAATTGTAAATCACGGGAAACAGTGAGATATATATTGCCTGGAGCAGGGTGGTAAACATATTTCTGAGTCTGGAGGGAGAAAATAAAGCAAAGTGTGTGTCATAATCAGGGTGGGCCCTGAGCACATTTAAGCCAAACTGTATTTCAGCTCAAGCCGTGGCTGCCTTTCTCTAGAGGAGCGCCACCAGCTTTCTGCTGAAGGCTCTTTCTTCTCAGCTATACCGAGGGGCACTTTGCTGCGATTTCGTGGCACCCAAGGCTTTGTTCCATTGAAGCTGCTTTTACTCCAACTGAAGCTCTTCCTTAAGAAGCATGAGACCAGCTCACAACTTAAATGGCAAACGCACGGCAGTAACTTTCCTAGCTGCAGAAGGTGATATAGACAAATCTGTTGCTGATAGCAGCAAGTACTGAGCTGAGCCCCTGTTTCTCATTTGGAGTGCATTGCTGTGTCTTCTCTGACATGTTTCTTCATAGCACTGAAAAAGAGGCACTTGGAGAAACAGCTTTTCTACTCAGAGAAAGCTTTGACTCCAGGGTTGTAAATCGAGTGCTGTAGTAGGTAATCGGCAGAAATCGAAGAGCTTACACGTTTCTCCAGTGCAGAAAGAGGAAAGATCAATTTATTTAAAGCAGCTGAAAGTGATTTTTCTGCTGGCTAACCTGTTAGCCTGCTCCTCTAGGATAAAACCTAGGTAGGGCTTGGATTTCTTGAGAATTTATTCTGAGGGTTTCAACCACCCAGTGGAGTCAGGACTGCAGGCGGAGCAGCCAGTGGTCCTCCTGCTTGTGCTTCTCCTGCCAGACGCCCACCCCGAGACTTAACCACCATCCTTCAGCAAATGACGCTGTGACTCCTCTTCTGTGTGATTGCCAGAGTAAGGGAACGGTGCCCTGCTTGCCCAGTGGTTAAATCAGGGAGGAAACAGCAACAGCTTGGAAAGGGTGATAGCCCCAGCCCGGGAGCAAGCAGCTCTCCTGGTGCTGAAAACAAACAGGATGAGGAGAGGAGAAGGAAACTAATGGAACTGTGCCCGGCCACTGAGAGGCTCGAGAGTCTGCCCGACTAAAGGCTTTAAAGGAGTAAGAAATAGACATTTCTCAGACCTTTTACCCTACTTTCCCAGGGTAATTTGCTGTTATTCACACGCTGCTTCATGCTGCAGTTTTCTGTAGATTCGCATATATAACATTTCACAACTGAAATACTACATTGTAACTCAGGGAGAGTTTTAAGCTCAGTGTTTATGATTGAATGCATCTGCCTTCTGACATTTGGGGAATTTTAAGACCGAAGCAGAGTGTCTCTAACCTAACCACACCCAGTTGAACACCTAAGCAGTGCCACAGAAACACATCTCTCCTTGCCACCCTCCTGCCTTCCCCCTCCTGGGCTCCCCAGCTCCAGACAGCATTGTCTTGTGATGCACACAACTTTTTCACTAACTGGAAATAGGAATCTTGCTCTATCCATTAGATACTGTATATGCAGTTTGTATATATAATATTTATATTTTTCCCCCAAAGTTGTGAAATATATAAAATATAATTCCTCTAGCTGAGAGCTCATCATTCCCATGACAAGGTGCAATCAATAAATTATGCACCACTTGTGGTTATTCTGCATGTCAACTCATATTTCCATGTCGCTGTCCTGACTGTTACTGCGTGTTTGTGTTGTTGTACCTTTCCACCTCCTCAGTGTTGATTTAGGAGTTATTATTCTGGGCTCATAGTAACTGCAAGAGAATCAAGTTCCAAGTGTTTCTGCCAAAAGAAGGAAATGAAATGAGCAAGTCAACAGAAAATTCCACTTGTCAAACACCATTTGCTTACGACTACGGCTTTGTTAAGGAAACTTGCGTTCGGACAAGTTGCCCAAAGGAAACAATTCGCCTTTGCAGCAGGATAACCCCCATGCCCAGCAAGAACTCTTGGTCGTGACAGCTGTGGTCCTCAAACGAGCGAACAGGAAAAAAAAACCAAAGCCACTTCTGACACTTACAAATTATATCTCCTGAATAATGCATGACGCATCCAGATTGGCTACAGGAGGGGGAGTGGGGGGGGATGCTTTTTCAATGGACAACCAGACGGATAAGGATTGTATTATAAGAAGAGTTTGACATACCAAGAAGGGAAAAAAAAATGCAAAAAAAAAAAAGCCCAAGTACTCGCACACACTTTGAGATTGACTGTCAAATCATTTCACATCTGTACCTAAAGCAAACAGACATAATGCTAACAGCTTGCTGGAGCTCAGAAATGCCACCCACTAATCAGTCCACCTGTGGAATTCTCAGTCCATCTTGCAAGTCGTGTACCCGATTGCCAAGACGCCTGACAAGAAAATGTATATTAAAACGTTGAGTAAGACTGGAAATACAATGTGGTGTAGTATAAACAGAATGCACTCACTGGGCGGGAAAGAAGAAATGCCTTCTAATTCCTCTCGCTGTGACCCGGCACTCCTCGCTCTTGCCTTCGCCGGCGCGGGATGGCAGGGACGGCTCATCGACCGAAAGGCATGTTTGCCTCCTGTGTGCAATCGTGTCTGCCTCTGCTATGGGGCAAAATAAAATAAAAAAATAAATAATTACCCCCTCTCCAAAGCCTCTGTCCCTGTTAATGATTTCTTTCTTTCTTTCTTTTTTTTTTTTTTTGCACATGGGTGTAATTAACAATTGCTTAAATATAGGTTCTGGTAAGATAACTCTCAGCAAAAAAATTAGCGAGAAATAATCTCTCCTGCATAATGAATGCACCCTTCAGGGTAAGACAAAGAGGTAATTCAAAGGAATGGTTTGTTGAGATGGTGCGTTGCAGGAGCACAATTCTTCCAGGCTAAATTACATCGAGGATTACAGCATCAGATTGCCAGTCGCTGTTTAACGTGCTGGCAAAATGATCATTTTGCTCTTTTCATCTCCAAAAGGAATATAAAAGAATGAAAGGAGAAAGTTTACTGGGATTGTAAGAGGAGGGAAGAAGGGCTGGGGAATGCCCCAGGGAGGATAATTATTCTGTACGAGGCACCATCAGAAGGTTACAGGGTTTGTGGTGTAGCGGGAGGTGGCGTGGCACAATTAGATGCCTTAGATACTCTTTTCTATACATCCCGAGCTTTTACATTTGCACAGTAGCCGTTTTCTTTTTCTGCGTACAAAACGCTATTTTAACATCTGTTCTTTTAAGGCTATTTGCTCTGGGAAGGCAGTGTGTTTTGCCATAAATTTAGGTCATTAATTTGTATCTGTTCTTTGTTTATTTAAGAAACAGGACAAAAGGGCAGCTGCCGAAACATTTGGCTGTGCCGAGGGGTAGTGGGCTCGGCGTGCTGGAGTTGCGCACGCGACCAGCTTGAGTTTGCATCCGCAGCTAGAGGACAGAACTTTACGGGAAGCCTTTGCCAAGGCAGGAGGCGCTCCCCGTTCCGCCGCAGCCTTGCCCTCCTCGTTACCTGCCTTTGGAGGGGCGGCCGCGCGTGGGAACGGGGCATGGGAAGGGGGGCATGGGTGGGGGCCACGTGCTGATGGCAAAGCAGAAACCTCGGGAGCTGTGTGGGAACAGCAGCGTCGCTGTTGTTTTTGCAGGAGAGGTTTATAAAGCAAATGGTTTTTACTGTGTTGAGTTGGAGGGCTGCAGTTGGTTAACAAAGGTAACACGCAACAAGCACGTCTGACCTATATAATTAGATATTTGTAAACAGAAGAGCAGTAATACATAGGAAATTGATTGTTAACGGCATTTAACGCTCTTAATTCGGTCATTAAGTACAGAATAATTTCTGGGGTATTATTGATATTATGAAGCATTAAGAGAGGTTTTATTTATTCTCATATGCCTAATGGACTTCAAACAAATTGAAAGTATTTGAAAAGGTCATTTTTACTCTTGATTCTGTGACATCTTCTAATCAGTTTAATCAGATCAAACAGAAACAATCACAAAAGTATCTTGAAGCATCTTCTGTTTCCAACTTCCCTTTAGAAACACATGGGTGTATCTCAGAGAGGCCAGCATTATTAGCTAGGCATGAAAAGCCCAAGCTCACAGCTAAAAAGAAGAAGAAATGCTGGTGTGCACACTGCGTCACACACAGTCCCTGCAGGCCAGCTGGGAGCCAGCTCTCTGCTGCTCAGTGGACACAGCGTCTTACTTCTCCCCTGAGCCCACAGAAACCAGAGAAGATACATGTGTCAAAAAAGGTCCAATTCAACGGGAGAAGTGTCACTGCAACATGCCACTGAATAACTCGTTTAGATCTGGTCTGGCTTCTGCTGGAGACAGCAGTTGGTCTCCTGGCAGTAGAGTCAGACCCAATTTGCAGAACTGGTCCCCAAACCCAGACTCTGTATATTCTTCATTGACACTGATCTTTAGAAAAGAAAATTAGAGGCAGTACTTCTGGTGGTTCAAAGTATGTCTCACTGCCATTTGTGTTTGGCAAAGAATTTCTCTGATCTTTACTAGGTCTTTAGATGCAGTAAATCTTCAAGTTCTTCGGGTGCCCAGACACACATGGCAGCTCCCAAGGGCAGATTTTTAAACCAATTTAGGCTTTTATTTCCTTAATCAGTGGGAAGGAGCACCTAAATGTCTTTATAAATCTGGCTCTGAATCATGCACCACTGAGGAGCGTACTATTTAGCAAAATCCCAGCGTAACTATTACAAAGAGGATGAAATCAGAAGTGTTTTATGGAAGTGTGTGCAGTTAATCCAGCAGTTTGCAGCAGATCCACCATTTTAAATAATGAGACTGAGTAACACTTTTTAGTTTGCTCATATTAAAACCTTAATCTCACCACAGTTTGACTCATGACCTCTAGTACCAAGGTGCATCTGATAGCTGCAAGACTCGAGGTGAAGGTCACGCCTCTTTTCTGCCCTCCCTGATCACACTACTGTCCAGCCTTTGGAAGATCTTTCCTCCCATACACCCGCAGGGCAGGTCCTGCTGGCCACTTCAGCTGCTCTGTCTTTGCAAGGCTCCAGCCACGTTCATCCCAGATGTGGAGATGACTTGGGAGAGGTGGGCTGGGAGACGGAATGAAATAGAGTTGACTGGGAGAAGGGGCCTGGAAAGCACGAGTAGGCAGCAGTGAAGAAAAAGTGATGGAGGACTGGGGTTAACAGGAGACCACAGGGTGACCAGCAGAGAGAGAGACAAGTTGGAGGGACAAAGGGGTTGAGTTCAGGGGAATCGAGACCTTACTTCAGTCCTTAGCGGACCCTGAGGTCCACCACAGGCCTTAAGTGTTCGCCCCTGCCCTTCCCCAGTCACTCCAACTGGGTGGGAAGTGAAGCTCAAGGTGGACCTGGAGCCCAAGGCAACCCAGCTCAGCTCCAGGAGCTGGGCTGCTGGTGGCACTGATTGTGAGCAGTAGATTGTCCAGCACAGAAATCTGCAGCAGCAATGTGCTGAAGAAACAGTTAAAATTAAATTTCTCCAAGAGCATTCTTGGTGTGAAAGAGGAAGAAGGAAGAGGGAGATGGTGGGGTCTGCCAGAGTTTTGCACCCTACAGCAAAGGCAGCCCATATGGGTAGTGGAGAGGTTTTCCCCCATCACTGTTCCCTGGCCAGTGCTGGCAGAGAATGTGCAAACTTGTGTCTTAAAGTCAGACTCCTCAGTTGACCACCAAGCAGATAAGTCCTCTGAAAATGTATAGCTTTCAGTGTACAGCCTGGAGGGTGGGAGGACACCAGCTCCACATTAGTGGGATTTTGGAGGGCTCCCTGCTACGTACACGCTCCAGAACAGACCATCTATGTGGGACAGTAAGAGGGAAAACAGATAAGAGAGAGAAGAGTAAGTGAACAGTCTGGGGAATCAAATTAATATTGTTCCACCTTTGTGAAGTCAGGACCCTCAGGAACTTGCAAATATGTGGATGTTTGTAGACATATGTTTCAAATTTGATTTTTACAATGAAAAATTATTTCCCTGTTTTGAATAATACAACATATTGTGAGCACAAGCTATTCCATCTCTCTAACTCCAAGGCTAAAGCCTACATCTCTTGCTCATTCCTTACTCAAATAATACTCCTACATACTTCTGGATAAAGAAGAGGTTTAGAAAGTGAATTAAATGCTGTATGGGTGAGAAGCAGGCCTGAGGTCCAGATCTAGGAAAATGAGTAGCCAGTACCACATGAGGTTGGGCTTGGTTTTTTTTTTTATAAGAACAGGCTGCTCTGTTTGAAATGTATTAAAACCTCTTTGGGGCTTTCCATGCTTTCTTCAGGTAGAGTGAAAACTAGCAGCTGGAATGAGAAGACAAAATGCCTGGACCAAAATGTCTTAATTCTTCATTCAAAGGCAACAGGTGGTTTGCTGAAGGCAGCAGAAGCAGGTCTTCTGCTAGCTTGGAACTCATTTACTGGTTATTACATTCAAAAAAGCAATGTGTTCTGCACATGTAACCTCTCTGCACTTTAACTTCCCCATTTGTAAAATAAGAGCAGTAAAATGCAATACTCAGCTTTCTGAAGTGTTTTGGGGTGTTCAGATGAAAACGTTGCATAGCTACATCAGTGTGTGTGCATCAAAGTATATACATGCATATGTACAAATACGCACATGAGATTTTTCTTCCGAATGAGACTATACATTAAATACTTATCTTTATATTTGTCTTAAATATAATTTTGTCTATATTCGAATTCTAGTTTTACTCATGCCATCTCAGTTTTACTCATGCCATCATATTCCTTTCTACCTATACCTTACCATCTTTGCTAGATCATTTTAAAGGACTGAAATATCTGAGTAGATTATTCTTTACATTCAAAAGTCACTGTGTCTTTGATCACAAAACTTAAAAATACATAGCTGGAAAATGCTTAAAGACAGACAGATTATAGAATAGCAATAAAGACAGATTTTACTAAATTCTGTGTCATTCTGATTACAAAACTGCTGTTACAGAAGAGATATACTTGCAGAAAGTATCCTGCCCTTTTTCTTTCTGCTAACACTCTGAACGTTCTCACAGGAACATCAGGAGATTTTTCTGTAGGAGCTATTTCATATTTTCTTACTATTTTAAATTGATTTAATTGTATTCAAAGAAGGGTCCTCTATTTACAGATCCAGCTCCCTCTGAAAAAAAGTGAAAATTTGGCTAGCTGCTTTGGGAATAGGTCATGCTCCTACGTAATTATTTTTTTTCTTCAAACTAGTATATTTTTCATCAACGACACTTCACAACAGGGAAGAACGTGTCAGGTTTCAGTCTCATATGTTCTGTAATTTTACATTCTGTGGCAATGCCCACGGTGCTGGAATAATTTGAAACAGAACTACAATCTTTCCAAGTTTTGTAGAATAAATGTTTAGAATTGGTAAGAGTTTTGAAATGCAAATTTCTTTTTTTTTTTCCCGAACAGTATGTGATTAATTCTTAAAGTACTAACAATGCTTGTCTGTGCATGAAGTTAGCAATGGGATGGAGATAAGACACCTGCAGGTAAAAGAAATGCGGGCACTATTTTGGACAGTGAGCCAGCAGCCCTTATTATCTAAAAGCAGAGACCCAGCCTTCTGAGAACAGACTGTCGAGTCTTGCCAGTTAAGGAAGGTCCTCAGGCCCCTGAGCTCCCCAGAAAATGCTCCCCAGGACCATCACCATAAACCCAGCTCTGCCTGACCTCCACGGGGTGACTCCTGCAGGCAGGGAGCCAACAGAAACCATCCTGGCATGAGTCTGCCCAGGAGGACACCCAGGGACCATTTTACTGATAAACTGCATGTCAAATGGAGTCATTGCCACCAGAACTGCCATGGTGCCAGTTTCAGGGATGTTGGAGGAAGGGGAGGCACATGCAAGGTGAAGTGACACCTTGTCAAGAGCTTTGACTCATCCCATTGCAGACGAACCCAGTGATGGATGAGTTGCCACTTAGGGTCTTGATCCACATGATACGTAGAAAGGGCCCAACCTCCTCCCCTTCCCAAATAAGCAGCACTGCTAATACCTGCAAGCTACTTTGGATGGTTTGGCAGTAACAGACTGGGGCAAGAGCATCCAGCGTTGAGCTAAAGATGACTGTCATATCCGGTAGACTTGAGGAAAATTGTCACATATGCTGTGAGCCTGATAGCCCTCACCCTGCCTGCAATGGCTGGATACCAGTCTTCTGCATTACCTGGCTTTCCTTAGCGAGACTCCCCAAAAAAGAAGTCCCCTGGCGCCAACAGCCTTGTGGGTGGCCAGGGAAGCGAGCTGTGTTCTAGGGAGTGGTGACATACAGACCGCGCAAAATAGAGAGAGGGGAGGTGGCACGTGAAGGGCAGTAAGACTTCCTAGGCATGAAGCATTGGAAGGGAGCCCCTGCCACCCTTGATCTGCATCAGGTCCAACCACAAGACTGGGAAGGCCACATTCTAACACGGGTGCCCAGGAAATTCTGAGGTGGAAGCCTGAGGAACAACCAGAACTGGTGCCAGGGATCACAAGAGGCTTCAAACTCTTTTTTTAGCAGGACTGCTGCCATCAGTCTTTGTAGGGCACAAGGAGTCATGGACATTGTATTCATGCCTGGGCTCTAAATGGAGCCCTTTTCCTCTTTCCCCTCTTTCCCCTTCTTCTGCAAAAGAGTAAGTCTCTCCCACTGCTGTTTATATACTCCCATTATGATAGTGATAGCAGCTATCACTCCAAAGAGTTCCCTGTTATATCTTCTTGGGAAGAGTGTTTGGCCTCCAAAAGACATTTGCTATCAACATCCAAGTTGCCCAAGTGGTGATGCTTTCTGGAGACACTGCTGGGGCAACTTGCTCTTCTGTGTGATCGCAGCTGCCTGCAAGAAGGAAGGAGAGGTGAATATGCTAGTTCCTCTGCTGTGCCAAATCTCCTTCCCATTCCTGTCCCCTCTCCCACCACTCACACTTGGAGTTCATCCTTCAAACAGGGATAGGCCCGAGTTTCAAAACTTGCTGCTGGCCCTCACATTTGGGTTTATCATTTTGCAGAAACAGAGGGCTGACTGCAAAAACCGCATATGAATTTTCCCCAAGTGTAGCGGGATTTGGATTTCAGATTTTCTTTTAACCCTAATTCTATTTTAGACTGACAGCTTCTCCATTTAATACATGCTACTGCTGTGAAAAAAAAAGGTCTATGTGGCAGGCAGAAATGTGACCTTTTATGCTTTCTTCCACAACATTTAAAAAAAAATATGCAATTGTGTCAATGCAGACTGCAAGCTAGCGATGGGTCTTCCTGTGGCTAATCCACCCAGTTGTCCTGGCTGCTCAGAGAATTGACTCCAGAGATCAGGGCTGGAGCCCCTTCTTTGTAATTGACCCACTACATAACACTAAGCTTGGCCACGCCTCAGTATCTCTGCTTGAAGATGATGCCAGTTAATGCAGTTCTCAAATACAGAGATCATCATCTGCAAATACAATATTTGCCATCTAAAGACTTCAATAAACCTTTCTATTTCTTGTAAAGAGTGTTCAGTGTAAGAATAAAAAGAGCTACATTAAAGCTACATTGGTATTATTATCTACAAACGCCAGCTTAAATGAATAATCTTGTAAGATGCTAGCAGTTTACTTTCTTGAAATCCACTGCAAATGTGCTCCAACCCACGGTATCTACACGCAAAAGATCATAAACTGTTTTTTCCATGTTTAAGTTAGAAACTGTAAATTCCATATTTTTAAGTCACTCAATTTGTTATATGAGGATTTTTCTTGATTACTCTCTTGATATTTGCAAGGACTTTTCAGGAGTAAAAAATCTGTCTCTCTGATTACAAAGAGAAAACAGTTCATGTGACAAAAAGCTTTGTGAAATGTATTTAAAAACTGCCTGGATTAATTACTTTACTTTTGCTAACACTGAAAGCAAAATCAGTGATTTCAACTGTTTCTTTAAAGTACAAAGAGAGGGGGGAAAGAGTTCAAATATAATAGTGCTGTAATTCTGTATCTGCATGGCTAGAATGTCATAGAACAGTTTTAACTAAAACAAGGAGGTGTTCTAACTATAACTACAGATATTACTTCAAAGTACAGGTTATTTCCGACTATAATATAAATGCAGGATAATTTAAATTAATACAAAAGATCCTTTGGGGGGCTATATTTTTTAATTGCAATTACACAATGAATATTTGATACCTATATTTGGCATATAATGAGGATTAAAATTATATTCCCCAAACAGAGGTTTAATAACAATATAAACTACCGAGAACTTCATTAAAGGGGCTAAGGGATTAGAAATGAGGTTTAAAGGTGGCCAAGGGGAAAATCAGAAACTTCAAACACCTCTCCTAATATAAATTGCAATATTTAATATGAAACACGAAGAGCTGACGCAGGTCTCAATCGAAGTGCTAAAAAACTGCCTTTGAAAGCGAGCCGTCCCCGAATGAAAACCCCCGTAGCTGAAGTCCCTGCCCTTACCCTGAGGATTATCGTGCTAAAGCCCAGCTCCGGCGGGAGCCGCGCTCAGCCCCACGCAGGGATGCATCACCCGCTGCCTGGCCGCGCTCCCGCCTGCAGCTGGGGAGCAGGCAGGGCGGCTGGCGGGGAGCATCGGCGCTGCCAGGCATTCCCGCCAAGGCTGGGGATCGCACCGCAAAACCTTCGCAGCATAAGCCTCTGCAGCTTTCGCTAAAGAGCACGTCTCTGGGGTTGTGGAACAAGAGCAGGCTCCTACTTTACAGCGCAGCCGTAGAGCGGGATGTGCAATGCTCACTGACCTGTGGGGATGTTATGTATTATGCAGCGCGTTTGCTCCTTCTCCCTGAGCCAGCTGTGAGCCGAAAGCCTGCTCTGACCCAACAGCAATGCTACCTGCCCCAGGTAGAAAGCCCAGCCATGACCTCTCTGCTTCTGGGAGAGTCCAGTGTGCCGGTATACAAGGACAAAAGTGCCAAACACTCTCTGTGGTGGGAAAGCACAGCGATATGTATCTGCCTTGCCCTGTTTTATGGAGGCGGTTCTAATGACTTATGGCGCTGGTGCTGTGGTTGGAGCAAGGAGCAGGGTTCGCTCTAGGGTTTCAGCCATTCAAAATGAAAGGCCATGACTTTCAAAAAAGGATCCTCACACGAGAATCTTAAGTCGGTCTTTGGGTATCTCGATGGGTGTCAGAGAGCACAAAATGACTGGCAACTCCCTTAATGCTCAGCCATTCCAAACTCAGGCCACATATTTTCCAAAAGTTGTCTGCATGCCAGAGCCCAATGTTAGGTGCCTTCTTCTGTCCATCTCAGGTAAACCAGACAGGGCAGCTCACCTCTTTCCAACCCAAAAAAGTCTTCCCCAACAGACACCAGGGACTCCTGTGCAACACAGTGAGGCCACAGGGCACACACTTCCACCTGCTTGAATCCCCACCTGCAGCAGGAGGTCCTCCACGGGTATTTCATGTCAGGATCAGTCTTACAGTGAATAATTATTCCCAGACTCAAATGCAGCCAAGGTGTCTCGCAGGTTGCTCCCCTCTCCTCTGACAAAGGCTTTGAGGCAGCTCATATCCCTTGAACATATTTCTTACCACATAAATAAGTCTAAGTACACGCCTGCCTTTTCATGAGCAGTTATTTCCAGCTGCAGCAGTGTGCGTCACTTGACTAAGAAGCTATATATACATATCTGTACATCTACATGTATAGATGTGTGTATGTACGTGAGCCCATACATATGCTGTATATGGACGCACACAGATACATATGTATTTGTGTATATTTACGTATATACATGTCTGCATGCATTCAACTGTCTGTGCAGCAGGGCAGGGCATTCAGAGTGTGTATCCTGTTCCACCTTGGCAAATGTCATTATCTGGGCACCGCCTGTAACTTTTCATGTCCAGAAATGGATGATACACCTGCAAAGAGCAAAGTAGTGCCTCTTCTCAGCTCTGATTGTTTTTGTTTTTACTTCTTCATTAATCATCTCCCACTGATATGTGGGAGAAGATTCTGATGATGAATATGTGTTAAGTAATTTGCAAGCACTCTTTTTTTTTTTTTTGTCCTGGTTTTCCAACGTAGCAAACTGGCATAAATATTGGCAGAATTCCCTTTAATCCACCAAGGGATTCATGCCTCGCTCTCCATCCCACCTCCTAATCTCTCTAATATGTTGTTGGGTCAGTTATCCAAGATGGAGCACATACATCCTTTCCTGACTCATTTTCTTTCTCTTTCCTTTTCGTTAACATTGGCTTTGACAGGAGAATCGCCCCCTCCCTCTCTGCTCACCAGATAAATCTACATCCCATCCTATGCAGAGGGTAGAATGGACGGAGTAGCTAGATTTTTTGGACACGAAGTGATGTCTTTGTGGGTCCCTAATTCACCCTTCCAAGTCTCATAATTGCCAACAGAGGTCTTTTTTCCTTCTCATAATGTACAAAATGATCTGCCCTTTTATGATTGCCTTGAGAATATCCCACAAAGCTGACGGTGAGGGAGCAGATGCCTCATTCAATTCCAAATAGAAGGAAATCTGTTGTCTCAAATAATCCCTAAATTCAGACACTTTCAGCCAGCTATTATCAAGAGACCACATTTTAAGAGCAGATGTGTTATTAAGGCTGAGAAATGTTATGAGTACTTCGTGATCTGACAAATGAATTCAGGCTATCCAGCATTCCAACATTTGATCTTTTAATAATTCAAAAAATGAAATGGAAACCACTGGGAGTTGGGGCTCCTTTCCACAAGACACTGACCTGGAATTTTAGGGTTTGCTTATATTTTCTAGAGAAAGTTGCCGGTGGAGATTTGGGGTGCCTGCCGACTACACCAAAATTTCTTTGTTTTTTTTCCCTGTGATGGCTAGAGCTCAGCCTTGCGAGTTAATCTCACATTTTTGCCACCTGGACTTGTGCTGTACGCCCCATTTAATGAAAAGGTTCATTTGGATACAGCGGCATTTAGAGGCTACTAAAAAGGCAAGTCTGGTTCTCATCTCACCTATAGGTGTGTGTGTGACTGCGCTGCCTGCCATGGAGCACTTCTGCTGCGCACATGTGTGAGGGAGGCTAGACACGGGGCCAGGGTCGTGCCCAAAGGCCATGAACAGCCCATAAAAGTTTGCCTTGCCAATGTAACAGCTCGAGTGCGTTTCACCAGGCAGTGCGCAAATATCGCTGTAGCTGTCTTTAAGCAGGGGTCTGGAGAAACTGCTCATTATCTCTCCTGCCGTCAAGATCCTCCCTCCAGCTGATGCTTGAGCTGGTGTCCTCAGGGGGGCAAACGGAGCCTGCTGGCTGCCTCCATGGGCAGCAGGTGAAGAGCAAACCGTGCCACAGCCTCACACGGCGGGGAAGTCCGCAAGCAAGCGTGTGCCCTTCTTGAGCAGGAAGGCAGAGCAGTGCGAGGTGCCGTCTAGACGGCAACCAAATGAGCAGTCTGGGTGTGTGGAGGAGAGTATGTGGCTGGCTACCTGGCTGCAGTAATTAAGCTCCCTCGCTGCTGGTGCTGCGCGTGGGACAGCTTGTGTGGGTTACTTGACTCTGGGCTGGCACCAGGAGTATTTTGTACTCACAGATACAACAGTGAGGAAGTCTCTCCCTCACCACTTAGTTGTGGGGTTTGGTAGAGTTGACCTCGCAGGTTCTCTCTTCCCCTCATGAGTCATTTGAGCTTCCAGTACTCTATAGCTGCTATCAGAGGAGACAAGCAGGCTGTGACCGACACGCCAAGTCTTTTCAGCAGCCACAAACTCTCTGATCCTATTTGTGCAGCTCCAAGACGATGAAAAAGTCTGCTGCTTTTGAAATTTTCTCTAGCCCTGCTGGGGTCACTCTACAGAGGAGGGCAAATACGTACCACCATTCTCAGTGTGCCGACCAAGAAACCACGGCACTGAGAAGGTTAGTGATTTCTCCAGGAAAGAAGTATCAAGGCTGGAAATCAGAGCACAGTTGCATCAGCTGGGTTGCACTGTGCTCTGCAAAACCACAAAATATGCAGCCTTTCTCATCTTATGTCCTGGGCTGCACACACCTTTAGGTGTTTGCAATGGGAAACAGAGATACAGGCAGACAAATCCCTGCAAAAAAAATAAATTTCCAGTTACAAACTGCATTGCCAGGGTCCAGGCCTTGAGCAGGAAAGCTGCAGATAAAGCTTTCCAAGTTGCCCAAGTGACACAGGTCCTCAGACTAAAAGCTGTTTTGGGCATTTCTGGGGTTCCTGCTCATCGCAATCATGGAAAATCTTTCAGGTTTTTCTCAATACCCCCTCCAGTGTTTTCTGTTAGCTTTGACACTTGCAGATTTGAGGCTGCAGAAGGGGCTGCATGACCCCAAATGAGGCAGGGCTGCAGTAATCCCAGGGAGTCTTTAGGTGTGATTTACAGCACCCTCATCTCTAGTAGGCTGGATTTGCCACTACGGCAGCAAGAACATGCAGCATTGGTCCAGGAACTAAAGCCAAACGCTGCTCAGACATGCCATCTGTAAAAGATAATGATACCCTCCTCCCCATCATTCTGTGATTTTTACTTCATTTGGGTCATTCTGAGCTTTTCTGATCATTAGAGAAAGCCTCCTGCCTCTAAGGAGGTTTGTTCAAAAAGCATATTTCGACATCTTTTACTTCTGAGCTGAGAAAGAAGCAGCCTGCATAGAAACCTAGTTTTCCTCGCTCAGATGTACCACATTTTAAATTCAGAAACAAAGAGATGCACATGGGTAAGTGAAAGCACATCTTGCAGAGATCATCCGAAAGCTCCTACATCTTTCAGACTACTACCATAAGCACAACTTGCCGACCACTCCATCTGAGGGAAGAAATGAGAAATTATGAGGGTCACTGAGCACCCCGTGCATCTCCAAGTGCCGCAGTTATTTAACAAGTCGACTATTGTAGCAGTGACACCAGGAGAAGGGCTGCACTCCTCAGTGGGCTCCACATGCTCCACTGCCTGTGCACTGAGGTGGCTCGGCCACCACAGAGAGGATGAGTTAGCAAACCCCCCCAAACTGAAACTGTTTCCCGACAGCCGGGGCTGGGGTGTTATCTTCATGTTTGTGATTCTTTTTCACAGGAAGATTGCAATGTGTGTGGGGTTTTTTTTTTCTTTCTTTTTAAATGCACATTTAGTCTGAGCAGTAATGCAGGAGATCTGAGGTGCTAATATATGATGTGAGGAAGGACTGAAGTCTCCTGGAGGGGGGTCTTTTTGGCAATGACTTGCCTCAGTGAGAGGTTTGGATGAGGAATGCTATGTGCACCAAAAATCACTCACAGGACACATGCACGCAGAGGTGAAGGCTTGGCTGGTGCAGGGGGGAAGCTTCCCCTCCTCATGGTGCTCCCCTCACGCCCCTGTTTCCCCATCCCAGAGACAGTCATCCTATTCTGGTTGTCTCCATTTCCCCCATCTCAGCAGCTGTGCAATGCTTCCCCAGCAAATTCTTCTGTGGGTCAGACCTGCTGATACGCCTGGTGCTGCAGGAACAGGACTGGCCCTCTTCCAGGTCGTATCTGAAGCAAGTGGGATTAAATGTGTACGTGAGGCTGGATTTGTGAGTAGAGGTTAGAAGAACTACCATTTTCCAAATTGTATTTCTTACTCCTCAGGACAAGCAGTGATGCCAGGTTTTCTGCTGCAGACACAACTGTCAAGCCGTTGGCACAAGCAGCCCCACCAGGTTGCACCAGTTCTAAATTGGTTACTAAAATAAATAGCAGTATTAGTTAAATTAGTTATTTCTATAATAAAGATGAATTAGCAAAAACAGATCAAATACTGAAAAAAAACAACCTGTCAACATTTAAAGACATTTTTCAAGTCAAGATTTTGAAATGGAAAGTAAAGGTTTTAAAAAAGCAAGCAGTAGATGTTTTAAAAAATGAGTGAGCCCACACACACTAACTTTCCCTCTATATACTACTACAATAAAAGACAACTCTGTGATCAAAGCTGATTCCATCAGAAGTGTTATGATAGATGTCCTGACAGCATTCAAAATCTTTCTAATTGCTTTGGAGGTTGTTAGATGTTAGATTTCTTGGTCATTGTTTGAAAGGTAAAATCAGGACAGTGACTTAATTACAAGGTAGGGTATTTCACCAGGGAAGTTGTTTTCGGCATGGTACAAAAAGCCTAGAGGTACCTGGATAGGCATGAGAAAGGGATCTATGGAAAGGAAACCTCTAGTCAGTATACTTAAATTTGCTGCTCAGAATGTTTAATAGTATCACAGAATCATAGAACATTTGAGTCTGGAAGGGACCTCTGGAGGTCTTCTCTTCCACCTTCCCTGCTCAAGCAGTGTCACCCAGAGCAGATTGCCCAGGACTGCATTCAAATGGCTTTTGAATATTTCCAGGGACTGAGACTCCACAACTTCTAGGGGCAACCTGTGCCAGTGCTTTCCCATACAGGGAAAAAGTGTTTCCTGATGTTTGGACGGAGCCTCCTGTGTTTCATTTTGTGCCCATTGCCTCTGGTCCTGTCACTGGGCACCACTGGCAATAGCCTGGCTCTGTTGTCTTTATACTCCCTTAAGATATTTGTACACATTGATGAGATCCCCCTGAGCCCTCTCTTCTCCAGGCTGAACAGTCCCAGCTCTCCCAGCCTTCCGTCATAGAAGAGGTGCTCCAACCCCTCTAACCAACTTTTTGGCCTTTTTCTGGACTCTCCCCAGTACCTCCATGTCTCTCTTGTACTGAGGAGCCCAGAACTGGACACGTCACTTGAGGTGTGGCATCACCAGTGCTGATGAGAGGAGAAGGATCACCTCCTCTGACAACTGGCAAGGTATCACCTGATGCAGCCCAGGCTCTCAGCAGCTGCTTTTGCTGCAGGGGTGTGTTGCTGGCTCATGTTCAACTTGGTGTCCACCAGGACCCAAGGTCCTTTTCTGCAAAGCTGCTTTCCAGCTGGTTGGCCCACGTGTGATACACATGGCACATTGTAGAGTGAGAACCTAGGAGGGAGTCTGCTGTACTTCTCAACCATAATACATGTACCACGCACGATACCTCGAATAGGTGGTGTCCTTGGCAGTAGGTATACAGGGCACACTCTGCTCTGCAGTGGTATATGGGGCAATGCTGCCATCAGTAGTGGGCTGAGTTAAGGTTCACAGAGCTCCAAGGCTGAATCTCTAGAGTATATTTTGAAATATCTTGGAAGCTTTGTCTCAGCTTAGAATTTCCAAACTGAATATGAAACAGGCTCAACACAGGAGACTGTTGGTTTTTTTTTTTCCCTTATAGTACATATCTGCATTTACAGCCTAAGTGTGTTAATTAAACATTTGATATACAATTTTTTAGGGATTCCTTCCTCTACATTTTCTTTTAAAAAGTCTTGGGTAAATCTTGCTTGTGAAGAGAGGCCATCATTATTCTAAGAAAAAAAAAAAAAAACCAAAAAAAAACAAGAGGAAAAAAAGTCTGTTCTGTGCAAAGCTTATGTGCTCTGCAGGAGTTTATTTGTGGCAGTTACAATCACAGAAGGAGTTCTGGGTGATAAATATGTCCAAGCCTTTAGCAGCAGATCTTCATCAGTGCTGTAATGTTATAAGGTACTAATGCCGTATTGTCCGAGCATCTGGATTTTCCCATGGACAGTGTTTCTTCATCTGTGAACTCCAAGTTACACAAACTCTGTGACCACTTGTTTTAATATGTAAGAAAATCTGGTTACTTTAAGTTATACTTAAGGTATACACTTTCTCGAAAGTTCAAATTTAAGTGTCGCTACAGTACCATCCAGAAAGCAGTCAGAGTGCTAGTGGGCAAGGGACCAGTATAAATAAAATTTCTAACTCTTCGGTAAAGAAAATATTTAGATAAAGTATCAGAAAAAATATTCCTTTTTAAACATTCATGTTGTCAGAAAGGCAGATCTTCTCAACACTACTTTTAAAACCAAAGCAAAACACCTAGCAAAAGAGTAAATCTGTAAATCGATAAATGTATGGTTATTCAGGTCAGTCATTTTAGGTTAGATGATACCAGGGGGATAGAAATTGCTTTCTTATCAGCGTTCTAAGTACATCATTATCTACGTTTGCCATCTCCCTGTAATAACATCCCATCTCTAGAAATAACTTATCCCTTAAAAACAATCAGCTGCAAATTTGAATATAACCAAATTCTGTAGGGAAACATATTAGCTATGCATGTTTTCCAGTATTGCTCCCGTCTCTCTTTCTCTTCGTTCCCGACGGTGATGTGTGAATCGGTGTAAAATAACGCCAGGCAGCAGGACCTTTCTGCACTTTACCACAGACTCCTTATTATGCTGGGTTTAGGTAACAGGTTTGCACCTTTTTTTTGTGTGAAGAGAAGAACTTGCCTTCGCAGCCTTGCATGCAGAAAGACATGTCTACAGCAAATCAAGTTACAATTTTGAGCCACATTCTGCTTTCCGTGTTTGCATAAAACTCCCACTGACATGAATAAGAGTTCTGTGTATATCGTGCTGTGTAATAAATAGCATTCAAAACAGAACCTATGCAAAGCTTTCTCACTGTTTTGGGCTACCAATTTATCCTTGTATTTACAGAATATTGATGTAAGCAGATGCCCAAACTGCCTGTCATTTTTAAAATATGCAGAGATGATGGGTGCAGTGGCTACTGACTACAAAACCACCACAAACTTTCTGGGCCCTCTGCTCCGCTCCCCCAAGCCATGGCAAAAGGTGCCCTCGCCCTGACTCAGCTCCATGCACACACGCACACTCATCCACTTGGCAAATGGTGTGCAGCTGAGCTCACCCTTGCCTTCACTGGCACATCGACGTCCTCGCAGCTAGGTTGTCTTTAAGTTGCGGACGGGGGAGGAAAAAGAAGCACAACTCCAGATCCGTCAGGTTTTTCGTGGCAGGGTTTTGTATAGCTCTGTTTATTAAAGGGACACGATTCTTTCGTGTCCCTTGGGCTGTGAACCAAAAGCAGAGCAGCAGCTTTCACAGTGATCAGAGACCCGATAGAGCGGTTCCCTCTTCCCACAGCACATACACCTCTGACTCGTCTTTATTTCCAGCATCAGAGGGAAGACTTTCTTCTCCTTTCTCCCATCTATGATGTTCTCTCAAAGTTTCTGGGTTTTAATAAAACAATTGACAAATAGCATCAACCTGGCATAAATCAAATGCTAAATATTTATGGGCTGTAGAAATCTCAGGAAATGCTCTGTTTTGTCTACCTGTTTCAGAGCCTCAGCATGCTCATTACTCGTGCTAAGGGGGCCAGGGAGAAAATGAGTAACTAAGCCGGTTGTGATTGCAACTTTCCTCAGTGAAAGTCTAATACAAACGTGATGGGAGGTGAGCAAGGCACACCACGTTTATATATGGAGATCGTCATCAGCAAGCACTGCACTCGGAAATGTCGGGATGGCTCTACTAGCTAAGATACTCAGTTTCCTGAATTTTTGTGAATGTTTTCCTTTGATTAAAGCTCTTCCCAACAGGTTCGGCTTGGGGCATGAGCTCATTCCAGCTGCCACGCTCCTCTCCCGGAGGCCGGTGCGATTCCCAGCACGTTGCTGGCACCTTCCTGTGCGGTGTCTGCCATGGGGGATGCTGGTCCTGGCCATCCTCATCCTGCCTGCCCGGCAGGGGAGCAGAGGGCAGGGCAGAACTGCTCTTCCCAGCTGTGACCCATGACCAGAACAGAAAAACTGAGAAACACTATTCAGCCTGGCAGCAGCTCATTGACTAGTGTCCTCCAACACTTGACTTCTTCCAAGCCAGCAAAACAGCTCTATGCCTGCAGCCCATGTGTGTGTGTGCTTACATGTCTGGGTGCATGCAAATAAGCTTTCCAGAAGCACCCTGTCCTTACTGAGTGTGCTTTGGAGGTGTGCCACTCCACAAATATTGGAAAAGCCCTGTGGAGCTATTTTGTTTTATTTTTGAGCATTGCTAATGTATGACGACATCGTTTCCACCCTTTGCAATTTTCCACAGATGATTTCTACGTTATTTCATGTTGATTCTAAAACCATTTAATAGGGTTTCTACAGAGCTCAGCCATCTCGTGAAGGAAAATAAGTGGTTCTGCTGCCCTTGGGGAAGCCAGAGGAGACAACTCAAAAAGAACGCACGCTTTGTATTGAGAAAGAAAAGTCACTGAGACAAGAGCAAAAAATGCAGCTAGTAAATCAGAAATTACAATTCAATTCTCTGCACAGGAAAAGTCACTTCCAATTGAAAGAAGTTCTGGATGTACAACATCTGCGGCAAGGCACCAAGCGATAACACCCTGTATCATGAGAGGAAAGATACAATAACACAGTTGTAATCCTGTCATTGGTGACACTTTAAGAGCTGGACGCTTTTGGTTAGGGACTACTGGGTGATAGCGGGCCCTCGGGTGTCTGCACAAAACTAGTTCCCATGAAACTTTTTCATTTTCAAAATTTTTCATTTTGAGTTGTCTTGGATGTGGCAATTAGTTTGGGAGCCAAGAAGACACTCCTGTGCATTTCCATGAAAATAAGTCACTGTTTGTATGTTTACTCAGAACAGGATGAAAAATATTTAGTGATTTTCCACACCTCCCTTATTGATTGTACAGCTAAGAAATTTGACATTTGTGAGGTGTGCTTGTGGAACGAAACATAGCAAATCCCCAGTCTTATTTTTTGTTTTGTAATTTTGATTTTGGTTTTTGAAAGTAAGAGCATGATACCTGTTTCCATCACATATTTTAATGTGAAGTGCTGACCTTGCAAGATCTTCTAGGATCCATGAAAATCCACTTTAACTTGTAAACAACAGGGAAAGACAGAAGCATACCAGAAATTAAAGGGCATAAATATAATGATTACAAGTGATCTGGAGCTGCTATTTATTACAAAAACTCCCCACAGCTTTATATTACAAGACTATGCTTTTGGCAGCTTACAGCTGTGCCAAACATGAATGACTTGAAGTTAAATTTACCATACTGTTCAGGTTGATTGATTTTTTTAAAATTTTTTTTTCAATTTCAGATCCATCAGCTTTGGCCTTTCCAAGAATGAGATTTGGGAAAAATATGTTGTTTTGCCCAAATTTAAATGTTCTGGCAACTTTTCCTTGGAACAATTGTAGCATTCCCATGCTTCGAAGCAGGGCTTGAAATCTGGCAGGGTATTGGCCTCCACTTCAGGGATATGCCTTGTACCATCTTTCTGAAAATCCACCTAATTTGGCCAACACATGCTTTTGGGGAAAAAAAACCACAATTCACTTCATAGCTGCTCAGTGGAAACTCTGTCGTGGAACATGCTCCATCTCATCATTGTCTCCAGGAGACAACAGAGACTGAACACGTACCTCTCTGTGAGATAATAGAGTGCGCCTGAGGCCGACGTTATGGACCAGAAGGCAGCCTTTCCCTGTAATAGCTGCTCTAGGCTGAGTTAGAGCTGGTGCTGAGAAAAGGGTCCATATCTGTAGTGTACAGGACTATATCCATAGGACATCCTCAGTTATGTTTATGCTGGTGGACCTGCAAACATGTCCAAGCTCTTGTAGGTGGCTATTCAACAGGTTGCCACTCACTTATGGCTTCCAGAGGGGTGGACAGAAGCTCTGCTGAGGTCTCGGATGCAGAGGACTGGGGAATTGGGACTGCGGATCACAAACCCTTGAGTACTTTCTGCTCAGCCAGCTGCCCCGGTGACACGCCTGGTAGGGGTTGTTTAAGTTGGAGGCTTCAAATGCAGAGGAGGCAGCAACTGGAATGAGGATGGGAAAAGTGATGAGAAGACTGAAGTAAAGGGTCTGTTGACACCAGAACCAGGCGAGCAAGATCAGCTAGGGTTGGGATTAGCTGGACAAGTAGGCTGGGAATGGGAGTCAGAGACAGGAAGCAACAGAGTATTCACAGAATCATAGAATGGCCTAGGCTGGAAGGGACCTTAGAGATCATTTAATCCAACCTCCCTGTCATGGGCAGGGACGCCTCTCAACTAGATGAGGCAACGCATGGAGACCCAATGGAGATCGAACCCACGACCTTGGTATTATCAGCACCACACTCTAACCAGCCCCCTGTTGACATGAATGAGCATAGGTCAGACAAGGGGTTCATCTGTGGAGCTGGGGCAGGAGGGAGGCTGGCTCACAGGGCATGATCAGACCAGTGAAGATGGAGAACAGAACTGGGGAAGGAAGACAAATTTGGTAAGGAAGTGGTTATAGACAAGTACAAGTGCCATAAATCATTTAGAGGGCAGAGCTTATTTCTTAGTGACTTTACTACAGCATCTGGAAAGAAGTGTACTGTTGTGGGGGGATCCCAATGGAATTTCAATTTGGAGAACTGTGTTCACAGGAGAGCACTGTAGACGAGACCTTTTTTGCTGCAGGAGACATGGCAGCTGGCATGAGGGAATTCCAGCTTGGGCTTCCTCACAGTGTGTGAAGATCAATGGACTGGAAGCTGGTGGCTGCTTAGGGACAGTTTTTGTGGCCTGAATGCACTTGCTACACCAAAAACAGTATCCCCAGTAGCATATATACTTGACACTTGAGAAGGGCTAATACCTCAGGGTGATAAGAAACGTGAGGAAAGCTGGGAGTAAAAATTTGCAAAGACACCAAGAAGAGTGTGTAAGAATACTCAGGTCATTATATGGTCAAGTGGTCAAGCTTTCACAACCAAGAAAAAAGGCAGATTTTTTTGACAACTCACTCTGTTTGCAAGGCAAAGAGGAGCCATCTCTTGGGGGAAAAAATGCAAATGGGAAGGCAAGAGACATCAAACAAGAGGCATTATAACTTACCAAGTTTTAGCAAAACCAAAGTAGGTTCAAAGAGCAGGGGAAACAGCAGACTGAGAAGGTCAAGAATGATTTATTTAATATAGTAGAAGCAAAAGGAATTGGCATTGGCCTGTTATTGGTGGGGGAGATGCCAACATTGTTAATGATGCAGAAATAATGCATATTTTTGTTCTACTTGGAAAGAAGTGGGGCAACGTATCAGTATCAAATGAAGATGTGAAAGTCCATTCCAATCTACAGATAACTGAAAAGGGTATATTGAATGACTCCTAGAGAGATGAATATTTTAGAACTAAGGGGTTTGGATAACTAGCATGGAAGAGCCATAAAAATTTTGCTGAGAGAATCTCTTTCTCACTATTATTTCTGGCAAATATTTGTATACGAAGGAAATCCCGGAAGGCTCCAGAAGATCCTGCATGATATAAAGCAAATCACTGAAAGCAGATTTTCCATGGTGGATACTGAGGTTGCCTACTGCAGTCTTTTGTGTAGAAGTTCTGAGCTCCCACATGCAGGTGGGAGTCTGTCTGTGGAGCACAGAAAGCCCAGGAGCTCTGCAGGGGTCACCGCCAAGAACTGGACTCTTCTCATCTCCCTGTGTCATCCACCATCTGTAAACAGGAATAATTCCACCTCCTCATCTCCAAAGGGGGTTGTGGAAATGAAGCCCACCGGTACCACAGTGGTAAATATGCTAGAAGAGCCTGCAGGAAAGTGAATCGCTCCGTCCTCACACCAGGGTCTGAACAGTGTTCAGTGAACAAGGCACAGGGCCTTGTGCTGAGCACAGACCCAATATAAATAGCTGCTCATTAAGTGAGTACCACCTGCTCCATGAGCTGGGTGAGGCAGGGGTTCAGTGGGACAAGCGGTGCAGGACCATACTTTTGTAATTAAAGACTGCTGTAAGGTGCATACACACAGAGGGGCTAAACTGAGGCTTCGCAAGTCAGCCTTGCAGTGGCCTTTTCTAGCTTCCCAGCACTTGATTTTGCCACCCTTAGTAATGATCTCTCACTGTGGTTTGTGTGTTTAACATCATTATATAGTCTTTGGTAAGGGACCAAAGCTCTTGTGGCATTGTGGAACTCAGTGGAACCTCTTTTAATTGCCTCCAGGGTGTCACTGGTGTGAAGGAAGACAAAAGGTGGGAGAGGGAGGAGACAAAAGGAACTACAAGACCTCTCATATTCCAGAAAGCATCCAGTGAGGAACTGGGGAGGAAAAGAGAAAGAAGAAACGTCAAATGTGATGCTTGCATGAAAAAAGCAAACAAACTCATCTTTGTCTCCCTAAGACCCCAAACTTTGGGCAAGTTTGCCTTCTGATCCCAGTACCAGCTCTGACTCAAGCTTCACTCTCCAGATCTGCAGTGTATCTTCCCATTTATCTCTAACTAGGACAATTTCTGAGTCCTATATGAGTCATCAGTGGGTTTTATATAGAAACCAAAGAAGGTTCTTCCAGTCTCTCAGTAAGATATGCCGTGCTGCCAGGGAAGCACTTTTGGTTGTTCTGACGAGCAATTGTAACTGCTTTGAATTGCCAGAAATACTGTCTGAAGAGTAAAAGGATCATTTGCCATCTAAATCCAAAAGGGTTTATAATGCAATCTTTGTGTCGCTTGAGCGCATGGATACCACCCTGCAATCGCTGATATTAGGCTTTGCAAACTGGCCAGATCCCAGTGGGTTCAATTTTCAGGCTGGCTAACTCGCTGGGTTCGAGTGATGCCACTTGGGGGCTCGGAGCCAGCGGAGGGGAGGGGGCGGTGGTGTGACACGCGGGAAGGGGTCTGAGTCAGGGCTCCGGAGAGCAAGGAGACCTGCCTCCTCTCTCCTTCCTGCTTCTGGAAAACCACTCCTCGCAAGCCGCGTTCGCTCACTGACAGCCACCTACCCTGCAGTTAGGTCCTGTCCTTTCTCAGCTGAGACAGGAGGGACAGGTGGCCCATGCCGGAAGCAGTGGCTGCGGCACAGGAGCAGGGGGGGGATCCTGGTCGAGAGCCCAGAGCTGCCATGTGACAAACAGGAGGCCAGGTATTAACAGGTGGGTGAGAAGACAGGGGCTGGCTGCCTGCTCAGGGAAGCGGCCGTTTTAAAACCAAGGCGGCAAGGATCACAGGGAGAGCGTGCACGGTGGGGAGGGCATATTTTGAAGAGGAGGAGGAAGGAGCTGTTTTGGAATTGGGTGTAAAGCCATTTGTTTGGAGGGATGCCAGGGTAACAGTAGGTGCCCAGAACAAACGCGCGCAGCCATCCCAGCACTTGGAGCCCGCATGCTCGTCCTTCGCAGTACCTAAGTAGGTCAGCCCATTTCTTCAACCTTTCCTCTTCCCTTTCTCACTTGCTCTCTTTGTGGGAGGTGGCGGTGGCGGTAGCAGAGGGGCTACACCCGTTTTCACTGATTTCCAACACTGTCTACGTGTGAACAAGAGAAGCGGAGAGAAGCTAAAGCTGCTTTCTTATTAACAGCTGGTGACAGTCCCTTTACACAGTGCGTGTCGCATTTCTTAGCCGAGGTAGAAAGGAGTGAAAGAGGAAGGCAGTTATTTAAAGTTTAACATTACAGACGAATTACAAGGATATTCTGAGGCTCACAGTCCCCCTCAGCAACTCTGCGAGCCCCCGAAGCTGGCCTCGCCACACCTTTGCAAGCAACTATTTTAGGCAAGTGTGCTCATCGGGTTCGAGAGGATGACTGCTCCAAGTAATTCTGGGATGCAGGTTTCGCACCACAGGATGCCAGCAGGATCCAGTGAAGGTTATGGACTGTCTAGCCTGAACTCCATCTGTGCCCTGAAGTTTCCTCTTGGCTGGGCACTGCTGAAGGACCAGAAGCAGCCAGTAGGAAGCAGTAGGCACAGGGGCTCATGGGGAATTTAAGCCATCTGAATGTGGCACTCAGTTTTTTAAGACAACGGTTTTTTGAATACTGTGAACATATTGCACCCAATTATAATTGCGTTATGTACTCCGTGCTGTGCTATGAGTGCATGCCTCCTCCTAGCTATGAAGGGGCAAATCTGACATACATACAAGTGTGCTGTTTTCTCCTATGTAACTTCTCCCAGCCTGCATATCACAATAGTATTTGCATGCCTCCCAGTAGGGCACTGAACTGTGTGGCTAACATCTGCCACGTGTTGTTTGTTCTGTCCTCCTCTCCCAAGGAAGGAGGTGAGTGTAGTGGAGCATCTTGTTTTCGCAGTACATTTGTTCGGCTTTTGCTTTTCCTGCATGCAGAGCTATGTTTTTGCGTTAGTGAAAGTAAGGGCACAGAAATGTGTCCTGCAGTTGGAAATGCCTTTATTTCAGTAAGGGGAATTATGGCTAATTAAGTCAAATTAAAAAGGGAAGGGACACTTGATTTTCTTTTTTCTCAGCATACTCTGTTTGACAAATGGGTCTTAACCACAGATGACAGTATTAGCTTCAGCCATTCAGACAAGAAAATCTTGGCTGCTATTCCCTCTGCCCATTTATCTATGATAAATTTAAAGACACATGTTCCCCCTTCCTGTACAAACACTCTTCAACTCTTTTTTTTTTTTTTTTTTTAAATCTAACAGTAAAATCTATTTGAAATGTGTTCTTTGTCCCTTTCTTCGAATGGGCAGCCTACTGCATGATACCCTCCATGGTCTTTGCCAAACAATAACACTGTCTCTGGACACAGTTCTGTTTTGGAGCAGTTTGGATCTGCACCTGACTCAGTGGCAGGGGCACTTCTGATATCTATCAGCGTGGCCTATATGCACTTCTGTCCCTAGGGCTGTATTTTAAGTATTTTCACCTTTGTATTATGCTGGGGTTTATTAACAATCCTTAGTCAAACAAATGACCAGTATTAGTCAAACAACAATTCTGGTATTCTAGGAGGCGCTGAAATGTAGAACTGACTGACTTTTCGAGACTGGAGAGAAAAGTCCTTACTTCAACCAGATACTCAAACATCAGTTCTTGAGCCCAGTGGTAATGTCCTGTGCACTGTGTGTGTGTATTTTCAGCTCTTGGGGTTTGATATTTTTTTATTCCAGTCAACTTTTCAGAGATTTTCTTATCATCGTTATAAAAACAAAAACATATCCATGGTCTCTGTTAACGATAATTTGATTTACACTTTTTCCATGTGTATTTTGAGGTGACCTTATTTTAAAGGGTCTGAGAGAGTATTTCTTTGTTTTAAGTTGTAGCAAAATGCTCAGTTTCTTATAATCTTTGCCTCTGCCTTCCAGGCACTCTTGTCTCGTCCCACACCTGCTGGTTTGGTGTTACGACAAAAAGCAAACGTGGGTTCACAAAGGTGTTACAGGAAGCAAATAGTACCTTTAATCTTGGAGGTGTGCCAGTGGAACAGTATCAAAGGTGAGACTCTCCTGACCTCCATCATGGGGCTCCAAAGCGGCTCAGGATCCAGCCTGCGTTGACAGGGCCTGGACTCACAGTGTTTTGGAGACACGTGCTGGCAAGGTCTGTGCCACATCTCTGAGGTCCAGCACGGTACGTGGTGTTTCTGTGCATTCAACACACATTGAAAGGCTCAGTCCACAGGCTTTGCAAGAAAATAAGACTGCAGTTTCCTCCCTGTGACTGCCCTTTTAATGTCAAAGTGATTTCAGACGAGGAAAAATGCAACTATAGCAGCAAATGCACTGAACATCAGGACAGGGCAACGTGAAGCTCAGCAGGCAGGTATCCTGGGGCCGATGGAGGAGAGGCCACCGAGCCCAGTCCCAGGTACACGGCAGGGCGGTGAGATGTCCTCCTGCACCGGCCCAGGGCCTTTGGGACAGGCCTTCCCCACTGGGCAGGAGTCAGTGCTGTGCTTTGAAGAGCTGGCTGGTGTCAGTCCTTCCCTGCCTCCCTCCAGAAAAAAAACATTTGTTTGTCTTAAACACAGCTCTTTTTTCCCTTGGGCTGCCACAGATTTTCCACCTCGGCGGCCAACCAACGGCCGGCCAGGGACATTCGTTAGCGGCCATGAGGAAGGCCGTCTCTCACAGTGCCAGGCCTTTCTGGTGAGGGAGGCAGGCGGCAGCTTCACGTAAAATGCCAAACAACCTTCTTTGTTTTCCTTGGTTGCCAGGGTAGGAATTGACATTGTCCCCGGCGGAGCACAAGGACTCCCCGTGACACAGTGGGGACAATGGGAAGGTATGTTTTCTTGACCCGCTGCAGGAAATCCTGTGCGTCTTGCCGGGGAAGGCAGCATTTTCCTGCCCTGTCTGTGGCCAGGCTGCAGCTCCAGGGCCCCGTGTCAGCCTGCTCGAACCTGCTGTGTTTTGAGCCTCTCTTAAATTTTAACAGAATCAGCTCTATTTGGTGTCCAGGCAGACCTGGATGCTGTGGATCGTGGTCTGGTGACCTGTGGCGGTGCTGGGTGCTGGTCAGGAGGGCCAGCCTCTTCCCTCCGAGGCTGAGGGGGGGACAGTATGTGCTGAAAACAACGCTGAGTTTCGCAGTGGCTACCTACTACCAGTCGCAGGGGCAACGCTGCCTCTCCTGGCTGGAGCTGAGCCGACTGTTTCCACCCAGCATTACTGCTGCTGTTGATTACCTGATTTTTTTTTATTATTTTTCTTTTTAAGAAACAATTCAGAAAGTGACGCATTACTTCTGCCTGTGGACAGAGGGAACAGCTGAAACGTGGGAGTCCAGACTACAGCTGTGTGACTACAGCTTTTAGAAAAAAGAAAAAACAGCGCATATTTCACTGAATAAAAACTACTGATTCCCTCTGCTGGTGTTATGGACCTTATTTACTTACCACGGTTGTGATGGTGGTGGTTGTACTCACCAGACTATCTGTGAAAGGAAAAGCAAGACAAGCAGAAGTCACGACTTTTTCACAACTGTGGGGTGTTTAAACCACACCAGTCACCCTCCCTGGCCTCCTTCCTCGACCCATACATCTGTATCTTCTTCTCTTGGTCATTACTTGGGGTCCTGTCATGCAAAGCAGTGTAACTGCCACAGATGATTGCATCCATCAGGGGAATGGCATCATTGCTAGGAAATAAATATTCACTCGGATACATTAGCCACAGAAGGGCTTCTGCAGCCATTTGGAAAAGTCTCACACTCTAAGACCCATCAAATGTTCAGGAAACGTGTGTGGATAATTTCTGAACAGAGAAAAACAGAACAAAACAATTTTTTTCCTATGGCAGCCACACACACACAGACAATGCCATTAAGGCTGGGTGACAGATTCATCAGAGAAAATGATTAGCTGAGACCCCAAATAACCTGTTTATCAACCAATCTAGAGTGGTATTTTTATAAGTTTCTCTTTTTTTGCCCTAATTCCTTGCCAGGCAACTGTGAACAAGGTCATGCCATGAACTTGGTGCACTCTCTGTGCGAAATCCGCACTGCGAGGAGAAGGCTGCATTTGTTAGAGAATTCATTTGCAAAAGCTAACGGGGCTGACTGAAAGCCTCCCTCTACCTTTCCCCTTTTCTCCTTCAGAACAGATGCAGGAAGAGCAACATCTCCTGGAAACATTTGTGCCGGAATTGTGTGATTCTTTGCACTTTCAAAATAACCTCCCTTACACAAATGCCTGTGATGGGTACATGCCGTCAGAGCACGAGGGACACCTCCTTGCCTGCATGCTGTCTCTCAGCAGCAGTGCAACAAGGCAGCTACCACAAGCATAATCTTATCATTAATCTGTGGATCAGGGACACACACAAACACAGGCTGCTAAGGAAGGAGAGCACATGTTAGTGAGATCTCACGTAAACAGCTCTGCAAAACAGATGTGACATGCAACATGCCGGTGGACTTCAACATAGGAAACTCTCACCCTGCCCTAGGCGGGGCTGGCTTCTGGTCCCATGGTCAGTGGACAAAGAAATGCATGCTGCTTACCTGGAAATCAGGCATTAAACCTGACAGCTAGAGAGTAAGAAAATATAGGAATCGTAAGTCCTCTCAAGCATTTCTACCAGGTGGTGTACAGGAGTACATACTTTGACATATCAACATCTAACCATCTACCTTTCCAGCTCTCCTTCCTACTGGTGCTGCACCCATCCCTGCACCCAGGAGATGAAGTGCCTCTGGGAAGACATGTTTGCACAGGGAACTTGCACAATACATTGGGGTAGAGTTACACATGCTGAGAGATTTTTTTCTCTGGCTTTTGCCCCCCATCTGGTGGTTCCTCTCCTCTCTCCATCTCCTTACTTGCTCTCTTTCCTCATCTGTGCTTTGTCTCTCTCCTCACTGTGTGTCTTTGTTCATCCCCCCCTCCCTTGCCCCCCTTTCCCCTCTCAGCTCTTCTGCCTTCTTCTGAGGTCCTTTAATCTCTTCCCAGTGTTTGGGAAATGAATATAAAAACTGCAATCTCGATGGGAAAAGAAAGTAAAGAGTTGCAATAAACAATTCTTGGGAGCAGTCTGACCAATGAGTCATTCCCAGGGCTTTTTAAATGACAACAGGCATCTTCTCCTATGTTTCCTGTTGCTGCTGTTGTGTTCCTCACAGCAATGCTTACCAGTCAGTGGAGAATGGGGCCCCCTTATGCTTGGTGCTGCATAAATCATTTTCTTTAGCCTGGGGAAAAAAGAAAAAAAAAACCACAACCAGAAAAACTAAAGAAGATGAATGCATGATTCAAGGATTTACTGCTCAGATTGCTTTGGGGGTCTTTTATTCCTCACCCTTTCCTGTGTTTCTCTCCCAGGCTGCCTCTCCTGCTGGCCTAGCCCTTCACCCCACCCCATCACTCTCTCTCATGTCTGGCTGCCGCCATCTGATTTACCTTCCATTTCACTTTGTTCCCTCCTTTGTCCACCCGCATGCTTCTCTTGCTGTCACTTACTCCCTCTCACGTGTGGCCAGATCCCTTGATTGCCTTCTCCATTCTGCAATACTGGGTAGCTTTTCATCACCTTGCTGGCGGAATCAAGAGATGCAAAATATTCAGTGTGAGGTAGACACTGAATGGTTAAAACTTGGCAAAGTTATAGAAAACTGAAAACAGGCTCTCATAGCAGAAAGTGTCAGGTACCACCAGCTCCAGCTAAATTAAATTCTGTCCCTGTAGTGTGTATGCACGGAGACATTTATATTCATATTTTTAACAGCCTTCTAAACTCTGCAGTTCACTGACAAACCCTTCATGAAGCTATCATTCCTTTTTTAACACCTGAACTTTAAAATGTCACTTATAGCATTTAAAAGGACAGACAAATAACCAAGGAAACATCCTACCATGCATTTTGCTTCCTCTCCTTATGGTTGATATAAAGTCCGTGGAAATCAATGGCAGTCTTTCCATCTAGTTCAGCAGAGTTCACATCCGGTAGATTGGTTCCTCCTAAAATTTCAGTCGAAAAAGACCCCACACAAATATGGTTTTTTGAGTTTCCTTTTACTCATATATCTGGCAAGACTGATGTGCTGTCAAATGATCTTTTCAGTGCTAAATATACACCATTAACTACTACTAATAAAAAAAAGGCTTTTAAAATTCACCTCTTTTTGGCATCTGTACAGAGCATTCCACTTGATCTCACAAGATGTATGGTTTGCACTAGGATTGCAGTCACAGTTTTCTTGTTAAAGCTGTCAACTGTTCCAGTGTCTATCTTTACAATGCAATTCAAACCTCGGTTAGTAAAATAGGCATTTTTGCTTGAACTGTAATATTAAGATCCTTTGCCAGCCCTTTTCTGTATCCATTTGCAGGCTACAGCTCCTGTTAAAGGTAGGTTGCCACATGAAAACGAGGGAAGAGGCTGATCCCTTCTGTTTGAGACACTTCCTCCCAGCTGCAGAGATACTGTGGACATTAAATGCTTCCTTAAACATGCTATTTTTTGGAAAAAACATTTTGTTAGAACCACTTACAAGGCAAAACTTCACTGTCTCATCTTGTTAGAGTTATAAAGGTGAGTCCAGGACAGAACATTTCCTTTTGACTCTCTTAAAATCAGCAGAGAAATTCTCCTGAACATGAGATGATTTGCCATAACATTGCATTGGTATCTCATCAGACTGGTTAGCAGATATTTGTTAATGACACAGGAGAAGCAGAATCAAACTGATCATTGCTTTCTTGTGAAAACTGATCGTCTTCTGAAGGCAGACACCTAGAGCATTTTTGACAAGCCTGAGTAAATCTTCTGTCAATATTGCATGAAGTGACTTTAATGTAATGACATAAAGCACAGAGAGAATACGGGTACGGGATAAACATATGCCTTCTAATGCTTAGGCGCAATGGGGAGCCCCCTTATCGCCTTCCATAATGCACCTTATTATGCTTAAGTAATGGGTATTAGAAGCCAAGCAGTATGTTACATCTCCTCCTACATGGTACATTCCCATACTGCCTAGATACATATGAATCCTGCATGTCACATGTCATTACATTTTCTGAGACTATATCTCCATCCATGCTAAAAATATACAGAGAGAAAGAGAGAGAGAGAAAGAACTTGAGTATAAGCAACAGATACTTCTTCACAGACCCTTGGCAATACCAAAGACTGAGAGATTTATACATGTGTTTATTATTCATCATTGTCTGAAGAAGAGCATTTGCAAAGATAAGTGATCCTAGGGGTTTTCATGGCAAGCACCTGCTAGGTGCTTATACCCATCCATTTCCAAGCTGGATACACTCAAGCAAAGCCCTCCTCACCTGCCTTTTCATCTACATGGTGGCCTGATTTTTTTCCTGAAGTGCTTAGTTACAGAGCCATTCCCATAAAAATAACTCCAGAGCTATCCATAAATACTCTCACTCAGAAATTCCAAGCAGTGAACAAATCTGTGAAACTCGTGACCCGCTGGTGTCCCGCTCCTCTGCTGTCAAAATGCAGGGACCACAGAGCCTTGAGCCTGCCGTAGGGACAAGCCACCCTCCAGCAGCCTCTGCCCTACAAGGGTCCCAGCTGTGTGGCCACCCACCAGCAGTGCGAGGTGGCCTCCGAGAGCCCATGTTGCCATAGGGATGCAAGGCAGGGGTTTTGGACCAGATTCCACTCCCCGCCCCCCTCAAAACCCAGGGAAATTATTAGCGGCCCAAAACCTCGCTCTAGTGGCTTCATCGCTGGCGCTCTGGACTTGGATTTGGTCTCACGTACGAGAGACAGGGGAGGAGCAGTGATCCCCTGGTGACATGTGTCAGGCAGGAACATGGCACATGCTCGAAGTACCCCCGGTGTCCCGGGCTTTTGGACTTGTGCGTGAACAGCCGAATGGGCAGACCCCTCCTGCTCGGCTGCAGCAGATGGAGCGGTGAGGCAGGCTGCGTGTCTGCAGGGCTGGGCAGTGGAGCTGTGCTCTTGAGCTCCAACTAATGAAGCTGATTTGATGAGCTGATTATTCTTGTGTATTAGTGCGTCGCTGACATGGTGCTCTGCGCTGTACCAGGCACAGAAGGAAGGGTATAACACGGGCCCCCTACCGAGCTTTCCACCTAGGTGAACGGATCAGACGATCCAGAAAGACGGGGTTTCTGGATGACGAGGAAGAGACGAAACCCCTCTTTGTAACAGAGCACTGCAGCTTTCTGAGCTGGAATGTAGCAGCATTCCTAATTTAGATACTCTGGTTGAATTTTAAGTGGAAGTGAACAAAACATTTGAAAAGCTGTCCCTGTTCTCTCAGCAGGGAAACTTCAAGAATTTTCTGGATTTGGGGAAGAAATATCAGCACAAAACTGGCCAGAGTTTTCCCAGGTAGAGGTGTGATTCCTGGAAGCAAGCACGGGTTATCTAGATGTGGTGGATGTAAACAAAAGGGGTTGGTTTTCAGAAGGTGATTCATGATGGGAGGGATAATGATGAATAGGTGTTATGACAACAACTGCTCTGCAGCTGTAGCTCTCTTCTCTGCCACAAACTGCCAAAAACTCACCAGCTTTCTCCTGGGACCTTCTAATGACAGTAAACAAGGCTTGACAGTGTCCAACACAGAAGGTACATGACTGCTGACCTCCTCATGGCAGGAGAAAATTGGCTAAATAACATCAAGAGGTGGAATTGCAGGTACCTGTTAGGTCTCCGGGTTTTTGCAGATAGCAAAACATCCCCCAGACAACATTATTCCTGGTTTACATAAGCCATTAATTATGCTAATAGTGTTTCTACCTGTGCAGTTTCTCCGATTTTAGCTCAATATTCCTCCCTCAAAATGCAGAAAAGTACCCTCTGGGAGCATGAAGGCAGCTTTTTATATATTTTTATTCATTTCCACTCCAAACTGAACAGGAGCAAGCCCCGTCAGATTTTTATTTTTTTTTTCAGGCAGAGTGGCAGTTCTGCTCTTGCTGAATCATCTGTGACAATGATTAGGCAAGAACGCAGAAATAAACATTCCTTGGCAGCCAGGTTCCCCTGCAAAGTATCAAACCCACCATTTAGAGATCAGCCACAGAGTTTGAAAAATACTGCACTAGGTGTCTTGGTCTGTGCTTGGCACAGAGAACAAGCTGTACTGAACCCAGACGAGCTCAGCACAGTCCGAAGGAGGGACCAACTATACACTGGTGATCTGGTACTTGAAGAGAGCTATGGTGTAGTATGCACCACAGTACCCAGACACACACAGAATAAACAGGAGAGATTTGCTAGAAGGTCCAATGCAAGGCTGAATGCATACAGATGTCTGCTAGAAAGCAGGGCTGACATATGATAGTGTTGCTCACAGTATTTATGTATTTGTGTATATCTGAGTATCTTTCCAGATTCCCTTGCTTCAAGTGCCTTATTCATGTGAGTCTCATGTTTCACCCCATCCAGGATTTCTCAGGATTTCTGCTCATCAGCCGCTCAGGTCTGTCATTCTTCATTACAACAGTCACCTATGGGAATAGGTAGAGAAACAAAAGGCCAGATGCACAGCTGCACAGATGAGTGGAGCACACTGTAACACAGGAGAGCAACTCTCTTTGGACTTAACTAACATGTGTGAACTTGGTTGACTTGTTTGTATTCCCATTTCTTGTTGCCTGTTCTCACAGCTATGCTGAATTTAAACACACAGCGTTTTCCAGCCACAAGTGTCCTCTTTTTCATATGATGCGGCCTATTGAATCTACATATTGAGGCATTAAGAAGAATGGGGATTCAGGGAGAGGAAAGGACAAAGGGGTAGGAGGAGTGAGGGTTAAGGCAGAGAACTTTAAGTCAAAGTCACTAAGTTCCTTTCTCAGTTCTGCCAGAGATTTTCCTGCACACTCTTGGACAAGCCATTTCACCAACATGTGCCTCAACTGGGAAATCTATCAAATGCGAACACCAGACAGGCCACATCATGAGGTCTTGCTGGGTGTCCTTGATGCATGTTTGTGAGTTTCTGAGATCCTGCTTAGGCTAGCACCATTGAGAAGCTTTTAACTAAACAGGCAGAAAAGGAAGCGGAGGCTCTGAGATGTGGAAACATCAGTCTGAGGATTCATGCCTGGCAAAGAATGTCACTACTATTGCCAAGCGTATTCGGCTGAACTTTCTATGAGATGACTCTTCTTGTTTCTACACAACAGCAAATATCTCATGAGGTGTGAAAGACCACTGCCATATATCTGCACCACATTTCCACTGCAAACCGAAGTCCTCTGATTAGATTTTTAGAGAGGTTGTGGGATGGTGCAAGGAGTAGTGAGTTCAAGGATCAAGAGCAAGGGGAAACTCCAGTTTCCCACACTATTCTCAATCACTTCTACAGCCATTGTAGATCCAGTGGCTTTATAGTTGGAAAGTAGTGTTGCACTGAAAGGCTGAGTTTCCTACCCAGAACCTACAAATGCTCATGGCAGAGAATCACCAGGCACTCCCTCCATACCCTGTGCCTTGGAAAGCTTAGATGAGGAGGATGTGCTTAGGCAGGAGATGACATCTGCTGTCCGTGGGCCCCTCTGCTCTGTAATGGGATGGGATTGCATTAAGTAGGCAGCTAGTCTGCACAACTTCATAGTGCAGGCCTTTCTGGCTCCTCTACCTCCAGAAGCAGAAGTCTGGATTACACAGACAGTCCTCTGGCTCAAGAGCTGCCAGTCCTGAGCTACCAGCCCAGCACAGGAGCTGTATTAGGACTCTCAGAGGCAGAGTATACCTCTCCTGAGAGCCACGATCACCACTTGCCTGCAAGCTGCTCCAGGAGCTCCTGCTCCACTCAGCTTCCCACTACATGTTTTGTGATTGTCAGTCTCATGACGATTTTCATCAGAAGCATCCTGAGCCAGGGAAGTTGGCTGGCTGGTCCAAATCTGTGCTGTTTTGACAATGTAGGACCCCACATTTCAAGGCTGGACAGAAAGTGATACGTAGCTCCAGAAGACACTTTTGTCTGAGGTTTATTGAGCTATCTTAATAAATTGCTGCTCTCCGGTCTGTCTTTTCATTGACTGCATAGGTTACCTAAGGAGTGTCTCAGAGAGGTGTCTCAGGTCTCCTTCCAAAGCTTTGGTAAGATAGAACCAGGCCTGAATGTGCAGCGATCTCCCCATTGGTCAATAAGCTGGGTGTGCTGTGCCTGTCTCCTTGTGCCTTCAGCTTGCCAGGCATCCCGCTTCCCCTCCTTCCTCTCTAGCTCCTTTTTTTTTCATCCTTTACCTCAGGGATGAATACATAACTCCCCATCTTTTTATAAAGGGATTATACAACACCTAGAACAGCATCTGAACGCGCAAGCTGGAGACCTCTCAGTGTTCCTGCAATGCCTTAAATCTGACCTTCCAGAAGCACCTCTCACCAACAGCTCACTCGAGTCAGCTTCCTCTACCATCATGTGCAAATTAAACAAATTTTTCTGCACAGGTCATTGAGAATAAAATGAGTGCTTATTTTCTGAGCCATGCTATAGCTGTCTTCTTGGTAAAACACAAAATGTTTAAAAAAAAATCATGCTCGATTTAAATGACTACTGAAGGAATGCCTAATGAATAAATCAGTAATTTCTCGGCTGTAAAGGTGGCACCTTTCAGTGACATCCCATGATGAAAGCTTTAGGAGTGATGGCCTGTATGGTGGCATGTTAAAGTGAACAGTCTCTGTCAGCTACACATTTACGACAGGATCTGAAGAGTGAAGGTTTAAGGATATGTTAGTTATCAACAGCTTTACAGGTGAGTTTCTTAATACAATAAGACTGAAAGGCAAGCTGGTAGGGTGCTGTGAAATCTCTAGACATTTACGAAACAGTGAGCAAACGTAAAAGGCTGCATATTTTTGAATGTGACTTGGTAATTTTCTAGCAGAATTACAAAACAGAAAAGATCTGCATTTGGATTATTGTTTTCAAGACTTGTTGATTACCTAAATCTTAAGCCAAACTGTATCTGACATGGAATTTATGTGGGCGAAAATTCTCCTACGCCCTGTTTGCACACCCTCTGCCCTGTGCTAGAGGTGAGGTGGTGATGAGAGTTGCCAAGAAAATGAGTGGCAGTGTTTGGGAATGGAGAAGCAGAAACCTAAGCTAGGGAGATGCTCTGGTCCAGCACACACACATACCTGGCAGGCTGAACCAACATATTAGGAATGTATTCGTGCTTCATCTTTTCCTCTTATTCTTCATTCCTCCAAAGCTGAAGTTTTGTCTTAAGGGCACAACCAAGCCCTAGAAACATTTACTTTGAAATCTTAATTCTGAATGTTGGAGTTTTTTTCTAGGGAAGGAGGGTAAATGCAACAGAGGTTACAGCTTGAGTGGGGAAGAAGATTGCATAAGCGAAGATTAACACTGGAGAGCTGGCTAGGAAAGGGCCAGAGTAAATAATTCCTCTTCCTCAGAGAATTAAGTATATGCAAGGAGTAGCAGACAGTGACTATGGGAAAACCTGTCAGAACAAAGTAGCAGCCTTCCATTCTCTCCTACCTACAGACGCAGCCAAACACACAAGAATGGGGTTGAGGGTTATTCATAAATAGTCTAGCTGCTGTTTGTCAGAGGCAACAGTTGAAATGTCCGTGCACAATTGTTACTTTAGCATGTGCTAAAAATGACAATGGCATCCAGTCGCAATGGCCCCGCTGAGAACTGTCGTTCCAAGTCACAGTCATAAAACTACTGGTGGGTGGTCTTCATCTCCGCTTGTCCTCATTATCATTTCATTGTGTCTCTGTGGCCCACTGCACCATGGCACTCCCTGCATTTTAAAGCATTTCATTGACGGGGCAGTTTGACATTCATATTTATATGTCCTTGTATTGCAGTGGTTTCTCCTATTCTTGGGATCCAAGGCTTTTGTGAAATGGTGCGAGGAAGATGTGTATTCAAATCTTGGTCCAATGAATTGCGTATTGTCAGAACATAACAGAAAGTATTGAGAATTTAAGCATCCTGGACCCTATCCTGCTGCTGTGGAACATAACAGAAGGGTTTTTCTTGGCAGGGACTGAAAGCAAGGCTGTAGAAGAAGTCAGATGGGCAGCACGTACCTGGTTTGGGGTTCAAGAGCAAGCTTCACCGGGTTACAATGTTAGCAGGAGGCAGTCTGCTCTCCATCCTCATCCGGCAGGAGTGGACAACAAAGCTCCTGTTGACTCCAAAACCAGAAAGTCCAAACCCTAGTAACATCTCTTTGACTTTCTAATGCTTGTTTTACATGCAAGTTTAGCAGCAATAAAGCTAAGCAAAGCCTATGTGCAGCTTGGTGTCTCGACAAAGCCTGATCTGTAAAAGCAAAATGTTTGCCAAACCTCTGGAAAACAAAAAAAAAAAGAGGCAGCTTACACAGTATAAACAGAAAAAAAAAAAAGAAAAAAGGAAAAAGAAGAAAGAAAAAAGAAAAAAAACACACAACAAACTGTTGAAACCTGAAAATTTACTTCAGTTGTTTTACTTGTGCTCTTGGCTGATGGCCCTTCTGCTTCAGGAACAGGGGCCAGAGCAGATGATTTGACCCCTCCCTGTGTTCCTCAGGCAGGACAGCCAGGGGGCACAGTGGCGACTTGATGCATGCTGGACTGCCTTGCCCTAGCTGGAAAGCAGAGAAAAATGGGCAGGCATAGGAGGCACGTAGGGCTTCTGCCATTTTGCACGGCCAACGTGCACATAGCTGGCTTGCTGTGCAGCAAATACCCCAGTTCTGCATACATCGGGCTGCACTACACGGCTCTTCCAAATTTCCAAGTTCTGCTTGTTCCAGGCACATAAAGGAGCAGCTGCTGCTCATGTGTACATGCGTTGTTGCCCAGTGAGGAGTTGAGGATGTGTCTTGGCAAATGGCAAGATCCTTAAGTTTGCAGGTAAAATGCCACAGGAGGGAAATGACAGATAGGCCCAAGTGAAAATATAGGAAGGTGTTTGTTTGAATGCTCTATGGATGACTGTTCAGAGCAGCACAAAGCACAGCTCGCAAATCAAACTGAAGAGCGAATAAAATATCTGCATAGGCTGTCTCCAAATTTTCCTTTAAAAAATGACTTGTGGACAAGAAAGCAAGGAGTTACTTTTAGACCAAAGACCAATCTGCTCCAGAAGTGCCCCTTCCTGCATATAGCTTTTAAACCTGACCACCTTCTCAGAAGTGGGAATGCCAAAATTGTTAGAAGATCCCGTAGTACCACAGGATCACAATTCCCTTTTTTACCCAGAGAACAGGATCATGCAAGAAGGAGATGTTCAGGCATCTCTCATTGCTCTTCCCACATGCTTCAGTTCTGATCTGCAAGTTTTGGAGCAGGATTTGTCTCCTGTGCTCATTCAGTCCTTGGCCTCAGCTGTTGCTGCCAAGAAACAAGAGCAATGAGAGCCAAGTGGGATGAAAGCTTTTGTGCTGTGCTTCTTGGCCCACTAGAAACTGGACAGCGAGACAGCAATAAAGATGCCTTTCTCAACCATTGTGCCTTGATCCACAGCAAAACAGCAGCAGCAGTAGCTGAATCCTGTACTTTTATGCCTGTATAGCAATGGCCTGAGATGGAAGAAGTGGCTCTGCACATGCAGAATGGGCCAGTACACATCTCTGACATGTTCTAAACTCAGGGCAGGAGATCCCTGCCTAACCCTTCTCTGTGAGACAGGAATCATGCACAACAGAGCTAGCAATAGTAATTCTATTTGTTTAAATATTATTTGCCATGGTTGTAACACCTCTGTTGGTGAATGATTGATGGACCAGCTGGAACTACACTGAGCGTATTCGTTAAGTTTTCGGTATATTTTTGTGTTTGGCTGTCAATGGTTTGGACTCATGATTTTCATCTTGTCCCTTATTTATGATCTGTTTGAGTTGACAGTTTCCTATTTGCCATTCACCCCTCATAGTATTGAGTTGATCACCTAAACCACACAGTGCCCCTTCTGTTTCCCTCTTGGTAGGTGAATCTTGTCAAAAAGAACAGTAAACAAGGAAATACACCACAAACACATAAACATTTGTGGGGTTTATGTGAATAAGGACATTACAAAGAGCAACCAACCACTCCAACAACAATCAGTCCTCACTTCCCTAAGGATATGTCCAGAAGACACAGCACAGAATGAGAATAAGCACAGAATGAGAATACTAATGAAATTCCAACAAATATTCACCAGTCCAGGATTTTAGCACTTAACCTGCTCTGTTTTTTGGACTCTCAGCCTTTGGCAATGTTGGAGTCTTTCTTGGAGATAATATTAGTTTGTATTGTTAGTGCTAGTGTGTGATTTCCTGATGAATTCTCTAACTACTCATGCAGGAGATGGGAGGGGTTTATGTTAAGGAACCTAACCAGTTATTTGGTTATTATTTTGATCTGTAATGCCTAAAAAAGAAATTAACTTTAGACAAGGTTCTGACCTACATGCATGCAAAAAATGACACCTGACATTTGAAACTTATTAAGCACTTTAAAAGGCAAGTCCTTTCATTAAATGCATATGGCCTCCTCTTATACTTGGAACTGCACGGGTGCTCAAGTCTTTCATCAGACAGGGACCATCACTCGTTTTAAAGGTGAATCGCTTCCTCTCCCCAAATAACCTGCAAAAGAGAATTTTTAACAATTTTGTTGTGTCTTAAGTTTTTTCCTCAAGTTGCTAACAAGAAAAAGGATGGGAGGAGGGGGAGAAAGGTGTCAGTCATTAGGCCAACATATTTGACATCTTGCCTTGATTCATTTAAGAAAGACTGCAAGAACATAAGATTGTAAGAAAGATTTTTACAAAGGATTGCAAAAAGATTAATCTTGGAAGAGATCGCACAGGAAAGGTTGTTATAAATCATGCACAGAGACTATCTATAGACTGTGGGGAAATACGGAAAGGAAAGAAACCTTTTACCTAAACACAGAAAAGACAGGTTTAAAAAAGGAAGCAAGAGACACCAGAACACTGCTGCTTTGAATGTTGCATTACGTTTAGTTGGATTTCGTGTAACAGTATGTGTCACTGATGTGACTCTTTCAGCATATACATAGGGATAAAATTTCGTGCGGTGGTATTTTACACTGCGTGTAGCAAAGAGAAAACCAGAAACACACTTTCACTATTGAAAAAGTATTGGGTTAGGTTTTTTTTTACTTTAATTATAATTTGTTGTTATCGGTACTAGAACTTCAGCCTGTGGATCTTGTTATAATTAGGTTTTGCCATGCATTGTCCTCAGTGCCTGCCTGGCTGCTCAGAGGCTGCTCTGCTCACTTAGATGCACTCAGTGGGGAAACAGGGTCATGTTGGGAATCAGCACAGGCAGCTGTGACCCAGCATCGCCCAGTATCCAGCATTACCGAGAGGGACCAATTGTAGGCAGGGGAAGCACCCTGGTCCCTGAGCACCGTCACCTGTACCACCGTACGTACTCTCTGAGAGGGTGCCAACAAGCTCCTCACAATCCCCTGCTCGGTCCAGCCTCATCCCACCCACTTCTCTGGGGTGCCAGGTCCTCACACCTTCCCTGACTCAGCGGGTATGTTGCTTCCCAAAAAATTCAGCTGCCTCAAAGGCACCTGTCTCAAGACGACTGAAAGCAGCCGTTCCTGGTCTGGACGGGCATGTGGAGGCACAGGCACTGGGGTCTGAGGTCCAGAAAGGTTCCTTCCAAAATGCTAGGAGTCACATCATGTTTTGAAGGCTTAATTTTGTAATTGGGCAGCCCCCTCCCCGGCCATCTGTGCTGAGCAGTATCTGCACTTCCTGGCTGCACAGAGGCACTTGGCTCCCCCCGACAACAGCCTGACACCTCCGATTAGGGAGCACAGCCTCCTCACGCCCCGCTCTCCCCCCATCCTCTCCAGGAGAGGCAGCTCCTGCCAGGGAGGTGTTTGGGTGCCCAAATCTGGGCAGAAGGGCGGCTGAACCAGGTCTCAGCAGCAGCACCTTTAGCACGGCAGGGGCTCATAGCAGGTGCTGAAGCAGGAGATGAGTGCAGCACTTCCCTGCTGCACCCTCCAAGCAGCCTTGGCGGGTCTGCAGGTCAGACAGGCAGGAAGGCTATGTTGTCAGCCACAGCTCCCCCCATGTCCACCAAGGCTCTGATTTCAAAGCTTTTCGTCAGGCCTAGGCACTGTACTTGTAAATGGCTCTAAAACTGTATTGAACCTCAGTCTCCAGGAACATCAGAACGAAGCATTGTTTTCTCATGCAGGTGTTTTTGGGCATCTGCTTAATGTTAAATTGTCACATCTTCAAAACGATCCACCTTGAAGGAAGGGAAAGCAAGTGTGGGAATACCTAGGTGGTCTGAAAAAACCTTCAGTACTCTTTTGTTACCAGCGGCAGCATTCCGTTTCATTCTGGGAGGAATATTCATGGCTAAGCTCTAAGCCTCTGATTTATAATGGAAATACTGATAGATCCAGATCCATTTGCAGATGCTATTATAATGTTTCATCCTGGGGAGGGGAGGGGGAAGGGAAACAGCCTCCTTCCCTTTTCATTTTAAATATTGGTACACTCTGGTATTGGTTTCATGAAGCATTTGGATGGGTCCTTATTCACAAATGAATAAAAATGAGTAAAGTCCTCAGAATCAAAGGTAAGCCAAAACTGGCACCCATAAGCACAAGGCAACCCAGAGAGCCCATCTGCAGCCAAACCATGCAGCAGACCCAGACACAGCTTAAAGGCTGGCAACAAGACCGCCTGCAGAATCTGCCAAGGAGCCAGATGCTGTTGCTTCCCAAGCTTGGCATGAGGGTTCCTGATTGCCATCCAACAAAGAGGAAAAAGAGGAATGATATAATGTGGTGGGATAAAACACATCCCACCTCAACCTCCTTTATTGCTCATTGAAAAAAAATCATGGAAGATACTATTGGAAATGTATCATTGTTTTCAGAAATACATACATTAGCCACAACAATGGCTTTGCCAAATGGGAAAAGTAGGAGCTATTTAGATGTATGTGCCATTTGAAAAAAAAAAAAAATTAAATCTTCATATGTTGTGTTTTGGGTATGGATGTCTTTGTGTCTTTTGTTAACTGTTACAGTGATAACCACTAAAATGAATACAAGTGTGGCAAAAAGCTTACAGTTTTTTACAGTAATATTTCAAAATCCCCTGTCTCGGCACAGCTGTCTAGATCAGATAGATCACAGTGATGGCTACTGAATGTAAAGAAGCCAGGTTTGTACAGCAAGGTGCAGAGAAATAAAAAAGAAAACTGTAAATAAAGATATGTGCTGAGAAAGACATTACGAAAAAAAAATATATCAAGGCATTATACAGATAAGGGCTCTGCTTTTTCCACTGTTGTACAACTTTGTGCTGATGTGACTTGATTTCATTGGCATCACACCTGAGGGAAACTGGAGTAACACTGTGAAGGATTTGACCCAGGCAGTATAAAAAGAAGACATGGGGCTGTGCATGGGAGGACATATAAAGCCATGAGGGCACCACCATGTATAGCAGTGGAAAGAATGAAGCAAAATAAGTAGGAAAATATATGTAAAATAATATGCTGTAAGTAGATAAAGAAGAAGTAATAAAAAAGTGATGTAAAAGAACAAATAAGAAAATACTGGTGTAGTTATGTGAACAATAACAGCTGTTATCATTACTCTTATCATCATCATATCATATTGTAGAAAATACCAGGTGCTTCCATAAATGATATTTCAGGACAGCTCAAACATATTTGCAAATTCAAGTCAATTTTGCCAGAGACTTTCAGCTGAAAGAAATACATCAGAATATGGTAGACAAACCAGTCCCATAATTTCCATTGCTAGCTGTTTTAGCATAGTCAAAAGATTCAGGCAAATGTTATAAAAAGAGAAGGCTTCCTATAAAATCAAGGACAAGGGATCCCCTTTTATTCAACAGCATGTTGATTAGAACAGTCACCGAGGACAAGGAGACTCAGCTTCAATTAAACAACCCAAGGCGTTGTCTGAACAGGGCTGTGACACAGCTTCACATCTCTTCTGGGCACAGGAGAGTATTGAATATTAAACCTGAGCCCTCCACATTAACAAAACTGCTCTGGCTGCTGCAATATTGGCTCACAAGAGCACTCCTCTCCCATTCTGTCATCCCAACTCTTACATCCCTTGGCAACCATTAATATTTTTTTATCGTCATTGTTTTGGCTTAGGAAAATGTTTCATTTTCTTTACCTGAATCAAATGACTTTTAGATTTTCTTTTTTAATTCTAGCCTGGTTTTGGTCAGTCTAACTCATTTTCATTCTTTATCAAATCCATTTATTCATACTTCCAATACATACATTCAACAACCCAATTAGTTGCATGGTCCTTAGATTTTCAACAGGTTAAGTTGAATATACTTGGTGAAATATCAGGTATGGAAATATGTTTATTGTAAAGAAGGAATATAAAATAGCAAGAAGTATATTGTAAAGTGTTACATACTAAAAGATAAAAGGTTGCTCCTGGTGCATCTCTCTAAATTTCAAACACATTTATATTTACAGAGCACTATATGTGATAAATTTATTGTATGTATAAAATGCCTACTGTTAAGAATTTCAGTGACAACCACATTTATGCACTGGGAACTGCAGAAATATGATACCATGAGAAGGTGTATCTCAAATGGTTTCTCTCACTTTTGCAAGTCTCTGGGAGGTGTTTCCCTTTCTGAACCTGGACACTTAAGACTACTAATAAACAAGGTTCCAGTTTGAAAGGCTGCTATGTGTTTTTATAGCTGACCACTCCAAAGTATAAAAAGTATACATTAGTATACATGTTTTTCTTTCTCAATATAACTTTCTTCTTAGGGGAAAACATTGACTACTGCAGCCTAATATCATGGTATCATATTATAGAATGAATTAAAGTATGACAGAAAACACAGGCACTAATGTGCACTGGATACTATAAACAAGATTGCCCAAGATTTTCTATTCTAAAATCTTGCTTTGTTATATCTTAACTTGGCTGAACATTCACCACTTGAGGTAAAATTTTCCATGATGCTTGGCTGTCTCAGGCTGATAATTACGGTTCTTGTTTTGCTAAGTTTTAGAAAAAAAGCTCCTTCCTTAAATAGGGCCCTTTTCTCCTGTGAAATGAGTTCCTACATTAATTGACTGGTTTAGAACTTCTGTTCTTTGATGGAAGGAATAGAAAAAAAAAAAAGTCAGCTCTCTCAGATTTGGTAACAATATGGTGTATCATCAAAATGCTTCTGAGTCTGACCATGTTACAGCTTTGAAGATACCAGGTTGGTTGTGTTGGGCAGAGAAGGGCTGGAGGCAAGCACCGAAATCCTCTGGGCAGAGCTGAGCAGACGTTGCTTTGGGGCGGTATGCCTAATCCCTCACGCTTGCTGCCCCTGGGTGCTGCTGCTGCCTTGCTTTGGGGAGCAGGAGCAACCTCCCCAGGCTCCAGCACTACACTGAAATAACAGGAAAACTCCTTTCTGGGGGTGTTGAGGCTGCACAGTCAAACAGGGGCTTTCACGACATGTTCACTCATGCTCCTCCAGCTGCCTGAGTCACCACACCGGGTGGTGAGCAGAGGCCCTGCGTGTTGGGGGACACTCCACCCGTCTCCTGCAGCCAGGAAGAAGTTGTAAGGGGGTAGCGCAGGTCCTGGACCTGATCCCCAGCGCTCCCTCAGGCAGCTTCGGCACAGCAAGCGTGCGGTGAAGGTTCCTCTGCCCAGGACTTCTTGGCCGTTGGGAAGTCTCCGGTCGGTGGAGCACCTGGAGAGCTGGCGCCCGCCGGCAGCAGCTGTGGCGGACGGGGCTGGCAGGCCGGCAGGCTGGGCAGCGAGCGGCGGGGTGCACCCTGAGGGGCCCAGTCCCCGCTAGCAGAGAGGAAAGCAGGCTCCGGGTTATTAACGGCTTCCCTGGAAGCTGAGCTGGGGCCTGGGCCAGGGCAGGCAGGCAGCCAACCCAGCATCCCGGGAGGCTTCTTCATCTCTCTTCGCCCACCTCTTTTGCTCCATCCAGTGGTGACGAGCCACCTTGAAGCCTCCAGGCTTTGAGAATGAGGCTGAGCGACACAGGGCACCTCAGCGACCCTGCCTGGCTCTCCTGGAGCACTTGGAGAGGATGCCCTTGCCTGCCCCATCTTCTCCCCAGGTACTGGGGTGCCAGGAGTGCACACAGCCCCACTGTGCAGCCATCACTCCCACAGAGAACAGCAGGCTCAGGGCTCCTCTGGCTGGACATCATCACCCTCTTATAGCCCTGGCTGTGGAGGAAGCAGCAGCAGCAGTCGGGGACCTTTGCTTTTGGGTACCAGTGGTGATTTCCAGGCAGCCAGCTGCATGTCCCAGTCTTCCCTGGGGTGGTGGCAATGAGGAAGGGACAGATGATTTCCTCAGCACTTCTGGGAAGAGGCAGAGCAACGGGGATGAGGCCAGGAGGGGTCCCTTCACTTCAGTCTGAGCCTGGGGGGAGCATTGGCTGCTGGAGAGAGCTCTCAGCTCTAGCTTTCCAGCTGTACCTGCAAAGGCAGCCTGAAGGGTCCCCAACTACAGCCAGAGCAGCTCCTCAGGTGTTCATCACCATGAGAAGCATTTGGCCTTATGTGATTTGTTCAGGATTTCCTTTTTTTTTCCTACTTCCTTTCTTTTTCTTTTTCTTTTTTTTTTTGTCTTTGACATTCGTGTCTATTTTGTCAATGCTAAAACCAGAAAACCTGCATTCTCACAATAATTTAGATGTTGCCTAAAAGAAATGTGCATTGCCTTGGCACCAGGGACACAACAGTGAAGAATGAGAACCTCCAACACCCCCCTCCCCATTCTGTCCTCTCTTACCTGCGGTGTTTCAATGCCACAAGACAAAAATAAATAAAAGCAAGTACTTCCACTTCCTCGGAGTGGAACTGATACGGCAGTAGCTCACTGGATGAGAGCAGCTCAGACCTGAAACGCTTTCTTCTCTGTTGGGATCACAGCTTGAGCGTAGGCTTGTTGTGTCGGAATGGGCCTACTGTACCCAAACATCTGAGCTTTCTCCAGCTCCTAGAGGAACATTTTATACTCATTATACATGCAGCAGAATTTCAAAATATGTCCCTGGGACCAGAATGCAGGAGGAGGACATTAAAGGTTAGGAGGTAGTAAGGGAAAAGCAAAAGGAATGAGTAATCTGGAGTTGCCTGATAACCCTTCCAGTCTTAGACAAAATTAACCATGCTGAGCTGTCGTGAAAGGGGGAGATGTGCCACTTGACGTGTTGTTAACAAAGAGAGGATTTTATTGCTTTAGGTACCTTTTAGAAGTCAAAAGCAAGGGATCAGCTCTACATCCCAGGTTTCAAAATGTTATGATCTAAGCGCAGAATTCATCACTGCCACCACTAAGAGATCATACATCCTGGAGTGTCATGAGCCATCCGTGATTTGTGTCATTGCAGAGGATGATAAATCACTGCTAAAGACATAACAAGCAGCATCATCGCTGCAACACAATAGATCATGATGCATCAAGATCTTTGCTAAAATATTATTTACAGTTAGCAGGGGCTTGGAATGGCAAAGCAGAAGATGATATTAATCTTCCCTGCATTGTGCCTTTGTGCAAGCTGAGGGCCCTGCCCTGGCAAAAACGGGATCTGTAACATTCGTTGATTCAATAGCTGGTTGTGTATGCTGAGGCTGAGAAGGATTAAATACATATATATATTTTAACGGAGAAAAGAAGCGATGATGAGAGCAAGTGAAGTTCCACTCTTTAGAGCATCAAGAATTCTGTGATTATGCTGTTTAGAGCCCATCTGTAAATGCAGGCATGTAAAGGTCTCTGTTCCTTACAGCAACATTGGGAGGAGAATTTAGTCATAAAGCTTGAAGGGAAAGGGGACATAATGGTTTTCAAAAAAGCTCTAAAGGTCAGGAAAAGTCTTAGGAGTTCTTCCAGCTGTCCCCCTACACAGCACGTGTAAAGTCTTAACCAAAGTAAGCTTTATTCCTAAAACTACCTCAGGAATCACTTTAAGGGAGGTGCTAAATTGAAGTCAACTCTGCTAACATAATTAATGTTGGGGGCGGTGGGGGGGATTGCCTTAAAAATAGAATTATCCAAAAAAAACCCCCAAAATCAACATCCCCCCCAAAAGCCCAAACCCAGACAATTCCAACTTCTGAAAATTGCTGCCAGCTATTTTTATAGTGACTTTCTGGAAACAGACTCTCGCTCTCTCAATCCAGACAAGTGTTTCTGAGACACTGGGTACTGTGAGTTATTTCTCTTTTCTTATGCAGGACTTTGCTGATTTAGGTCACATCAACAGGACTAACAGTTCCATTTAAAGAAATGCTGAGATGAGTAGAAATTTTTTTTAAAAAAAAAAAATTTCCTGCTGGAAGGAAATCTGCATTTCCAAGCTGCTGATGACCTTTTTGACAACAAAACCCATAACACTTTACAGAAGTCTGCCCAGCTCCAACCTTACCCTCTCAGCATAGGAATATTATCCACCTCCTGCTATCCTAAAGACAAAAGACACAAGTAAAGTGCCTTTCAGTTTTATATCAGTTACTCATCCTGTGTTTGCTTCATGATGTGAAGCTGAACCCTCCCACAGACTTTAATTGAGTTAAATCATTGCCAGAACCTTTTAGGCTCCCTCTCGCGCGCCCTTCAGTGTGTGCATCTCTGATGAGGCGTGTGAGCGGGAACGCGCTCCCAGGACATCTGGGCAGCAAGCCACCTACCTGTGGGCTCCAAATATTTCCATTAACTATATATTTCACTTGAACATTTCTTTCCTGTTCAGACAATCATAGAAGTTGAGGAGAGGAATAAGGACGAGCCACAAGCAATTTACTGGAATATATACAGGCATTCCCCAGATTTCCCATCTTTCTCCTTAATTGGATATTATCCCTCATTAATGACTCTGTCAGAGCCTGTAGAGTACTAATTGTCTGTGGTTCCTCTCTCTTTCCCTCCCTTCACCCTTCCCAGAGATTAGTCTTTTGTTCAAGTTCATGAAGTTTAATTTCTGTTCCTCTCACCGAGATGGGCATCCAACCTTTGTTCCACTAGAGCCCTCAGACCTTGGCGCCACCTCCCTGGGATGATGTTTTAGGATAAGGGGAAGACCGAAAACCTCCTGCCTGCTTCATTATTGGTCACCAAAGTCCAGCTGCATCAAAGTTCTCACTTTGGTCCAGCACTGCAGTGAACCAATTTGCCACCTCACACACCAGCAAACCTCCCGTCTCACGTCTCAGGCAGATGGAAACCCAGGAGAGTCAGAAGTCGTCAAAAAAACAGAGAGCGGGTGGACATTTGCTGCATGTTGCCTCCATTTATCTTTTGAGGGGCTTGTGTTCTTTCAAAGCAAAACAGCTAATCCCGGAAGAACAAACAAACAAACAAACAAACAAAACTTAATTTAAGTGCCTATTAATCAAGGAGTGATGTGAAAAACGAATGGGTTTGGATGGCTGAATTATTTTGCATTGCTGACTGCCTTGGTAAGCTTTTTGGCCGCTTTTTTGACATTTTTCTAACTGGATACCTTGCTAGGGTATTTTAGGTCAGTTTATTTAAAGCGTGAAACACGGTAAGGTTTCCACTGGTGCTAGCAAATCCCTTGACATGATTTTGGGTGTGATAGCCTGTTTTGACTTACAGCCTACTTGGTGGGGGCCGGCGTGCGTTCCTGTCATTGTCTCTCTCGTTGCTCTGGAGATGCTGGTCCCTGAGGCTTGCCCTCGTTAGCATACAACGCAGCCGGGAGCCATCGGGCTGTGACCCCCAGTGCCCGGGGAGGGGCAGTCCCTCCAGGTCCGACCATTCCTGCAGCCCTGCCCCAGCATTGCAGGCGCTCAGGGAGACGGGTGGCCTCTCTCTGAGACCATGTCTGGGATTTCTGCCATGCCTGTGGAGCACAGCCCTCCTGTTCCAGTTGCTTTTGTGGTGGGGACACTGGAGCCAAAGCCTGGGCTGCATGGGGAAGCAGAGGGGGCTTTTGCTGATGTCTTCAGTGGAGCTGAAGTGTCACAACCTGCTCTTTGCTGTCCTGGGAGTCTGATAGCAGGAATCACAGACATGCTGCCTGTGCATACTTTTTCCCTTTCCTATAAACTCTCCTGCCACTACAGCCACAGGCTGACTTGTTACTGCCTGCAGTCAGCACAGAGAGACACAGACCTTGGCAATATACAGAGAACGTGAGTGTGTCTTTTAACTACAGCTACCCAGGGAAACCTCACTTTCCAACAAGCATTAGATGACTTGAAGGCAATTTTTCAGGAAGGCCCTCCGTAATGGGAAATTGCTATTTGAAAAAAGATAAAGTCTTTTAAAAAAGCACCATAATATTTTAGGTTTTCTGTAGCCAAATCAAAAGGGCTAAGGTGAAGGTAAGGTATTTGTCCGAGGAGCTACAGGCTTTCCAGCCAGCAAATCAGTCTGAAGTGGCTCAGTATCCAGGTCATCCCAGGACACTGACAAGACGATGGCAAATGATCTGGCTCCCGTCCGGAGGCCTCACATTTCAGGCTGGTCTGTCTGTCGGGGAGGTCCTGCCTGTGCCTTGTGGCTATCCATCCGTTCCACCTCAGCCAAGGTCAGTCCTGCCTGAGTTACAGGCGCAACCTGCCACTCCGTCCCTGGTTTCCAGCCCCAGCACGGCTCCTGCCCCAGCTGGCAGGTCTGTGCTTTGTGCCTGGTGTTGAACAGGTCTCGTGGGTCTTCCTCCTCCTCTCCAGCCCCTGGCCACAGTGTACCACCACATCCAGAGCACTTGCAGCCGCTTGGGCTTCATACCACACTTCCTAGGATCTGCGTGCTCCCCAAACTCTTATTCTTAGGATGGTGGCATCTGGGCTAATCATTCCACTTTTGCCTGATTCAGATGTGGAGACAGCTTATTTTTTGGAAGACGACAGATGGGAAGGCAGACCTTCCTCTCACACACTACAGAGCTGCCTCAGTAGCACATTAGAAGTGAAACTGTTCCAGGGGTTTGGGACACCTGGAGCAGGAGAGTTCCCCACTCTCATCCTGAGAAATATAGGACAGCAGAGACTATATGGTGTTTAAAATCTCTCCTATAAGGTCTGACCCATTTTTGTCCTCTAAAAGCAATATAACATCTGCTCTCAGTATTTCTGTATGCCGTTTCAGAAATATCTCTGGAAGAGCACTGCTAATTCATGCCCTGTCCACTCTCAGATTGTATTATTGCAGCCTCTGGTTTATATATGCTTGGGGATGGATCTTTATATAAACTAAAACTTCCACAGAAGATTATCTTGGGGATAAATTCAGTAACAAAATGGACCTGTACCTGACTGTTAAATCTTAGACTGGTCCAGCTGTCCTGCAGAGCCTGCTGCAAATAAGTGGGAAAAAGTGTTAGCTGCTCTGTGCCAAGGCATCTCCACAGAGCAGCAGCTTTTGGGAGGCTCTTTATTTTTGCAGGCAGTGAGGAGAAAGGGCTTGGACATCTCCGCACAGTTACTCACCCAGTGGAGACAGCAGGTGAGCCAGACCCGCGGGCTTGTTGGGGTAAGGAAAGGAGGAGTGATGAAGATCCCAGAGATTGCAGTTCCCAGGTTCCCCTTCATGCTTCAGAGTCATGACTTGGAAATGATGAACAGAAATCCCTGTTGTTGGTCACTAAGGGAGTCCCTACAGTGGTGTCCAGTTGAGAGATAGAGGGGCTTGTCTCCATTTATCAGGGTGCCTTTCATGCCCTGAAAGAAGAGGGTAAAATAACTGTGGACCCTCTGTGACCGACTGAGGGCTGGGAGTTATGATGGTTGCCAGTGGTCCCAGTCACTGCTAAAACTCTTCTCCCATTCCTGAGCAAGAAGTTTTTGTTCTGCAGATATTATCTGCCAGTAAATATTCCTCTAATTTGAGAGCCATCAAAAATGCTGGCTCCACTTATTTTAGAGTCCATCTTTGACCTTTACCGCTGTGAAATACAGCTACTGATATTCCACCAGAGGCTATAAAACATCTGGCCTGACTGAGCACCAAATAGCTGGAATTTTCTGTCCATTTCAGTCTGTGGCATTGACCCCAAAAGACAATTTATCTGCACCATTTCTGAGTCCCCTGGAACCCATGGGGCTTGAGATGCCCAGAGCTGCGTCGATCCACAGAGCAAACACAACCCATGCCTGAGTGAAAGGAGAAAATCCAGTTTTGAAGGAAGAACTCTGATCTTACATATCATACAGCTGCCTTCAAGGCACAGCAATGAGATTGAAAGACATCTACCCTTGCACACACCCTCCCTTGTGCCCAGTGTCGCTGCTGCATGACAAAGCAATGGGAAAAGCGCTCTGCCAAGCAGAGTGACACCAGTTCCCCCTTCAGAGCCTAGGTTTTACCATCACTGTGGCTGTGTCCCTGCACCTCCAAACCCGTCATGGTCCCCCAAGCAGTGTGGGGGTTATTAACTCGGTCAAACACACAGCCAAAAAGCTGTGACTTCCATCAGGCCTGGGAGCAGAGGCGAGGAGAAGGCCTTCATGTTGTCAGGTGGGCTCAGCTGCTGTGGTGATGCTCTTGCCACAGCTACAAAATGCCTGTCCCTGCCTCGGCTTAGGGTCCCTTCAAAATCTGTGGTGTGCCAGGGCTGAGATATGGGGTCTTGCCCCACATCCTGGTGTCTGACTCTGTCCCTTCACCATCTCTTCTCCACTGACCATGGCGCTGCCAGTTGGTGAGGTTGGGGAGGATTGGACACCATTTTCTCGAAGAGCAAACACCACTTGACCTTGCGTCTCTTTTGGTGGGCTGCCAGTTAGGTCGGCTGCCCAACGTCATTTTTGGTGGTGGCAACCATAGCTGCAAGGCATTGCAGCATCTTCAACTGCACATCTAATTCCCTGTGTTTTCTGCTACAGATGAATAGACAAAAGACCTCCCAGGCGGGGAGGGGGGCCCTGCTCCACCAGAGTTTGGATTTTTCACTGTCAGCCAAGCAGAGGATCCAAACTCCAACAATGAGCTCCCTGCTCCAGACGAAAAACATTTATAACCTCTCCAAGCCAAGCTCTGGCAGGGCGATACAAACTGTGAGCTCCACAAGCTAATGACCTTGAAAGTATCCATTTATCTCAGCCTTTCCCCCCAGCTTGAGATGCCACTGAAAATGTGAGGCATTTTTTCTTTTTCCCCCTTTTTGAGCAGAAGGGATGAATATTCAGGGAATGCAGGAAACATGGAAACTGCTCAGTTTCACCTCTCTGGCTGGAGCTCAGTGCTGAGACCTCAGTGGAAACAAAAAACAGGGAGTAATCTGTCCTTCCATCCCTGGTATGCCAGGAGGGCACTCTGCAGGGAAGTGACATCAGTGCTCTGCCTCCACTACGTGACTGCTCCACACTGGCTGCTCCTTGATTAATCTTTATCAATAAACAATATTTATAACCAACAAAACCAAATCTTTCAAGCCTGTTGCTCTTACCCACTAAAGGCCGCTCACAGCTTGGAGTGATGTGACAACCTGAAGTGCATTAAAAATCAGGCAACAGGTTAGAAATGTCTCTGGAACAAATGGAGCTGGTGCACAGTAAATGGTATTTCCTCAGGGAGAGTAGTGACTCCCTGGAGGGTTTTACTTTTCAAAGTCAGTGTCTGTTTTCTATGCATTGCCACTGTATAGAATTCTCTAGTTGGCACAGCAGGATGCTCCCTTTCTTATGGGATATACAACTTGGGTGTAAATTGATCCCTCTTCATTTTCTTTGGCGTTCAGTACAGGCAGCTTAAAGTGAAAAGGGAAGTCACACAAAGCAGCCCACAATGGACATGGGCAGAAGCTGCTACTATGAAACATTCTTCCACTTAGAGAAAAAAAAAAAAAAAAAGATTTGTCAAGGTGTTTTCTGACTGCTGCACATTTTAGTCCTCTTAGAGAACTGATGGGACCCAACCTCTTTACTGGCAGATATCCTGCAGTGTACAGCCTGATCTGGCAGATGCTCCGGCACCTGCGGGCTGGGACGTGCGGCTCACCTTTGTTTTCAGCCAGTATGGTGGGCTGTCTGCTGGGACTAGCATTTGGGCTCCAGAGAGAATTTGCTGGCTGCTGCCTTTGAAGCTGTAGAAGCAAGCATCAGCTCATGTTTCCATTTTAGGCATACATGTGATGTACATCTTTGCTTACTGGACACTCTGCGATGCAATCCAGCCTCAGGAATTCTTGGCTTCGCTCTGGGTTTTGATGACTTTATAAGAGGTGATGTTGCACTGAAGGGGACTGTCGTAGTCATCTCCTGACTCACTGCCAGCAGGATGGAGACCCATACAGAGAGTTGGAGTACATAATTTTTTATTCCGGAAGGTGCACCCTGCAAGGCAGGTGCTGCATGCTCTGCAGAACCAGAACTGCCTGCCGAGTGCTGTCAGTGGACACGAGGCTACAGGACCACACACAAGGACACAAGACTCAGTGTGACCATGCATCACAGGTGAAGGCTGCCCCATGGCTCCACTGGCCAGATCTGTGCTTTCAGGCAAAGGTGGGGAGATTGAGCCAACTTCTCATACTTCCCTCATCCCATCCCCTCAAGTGCCTGGCTCCCCGGGATCCCAAACACCCCAAATCACTGGATGAGAACTCAGTTCATCCATGTACTTCAGCATCAGCTTTAAGCAAGTGATTGAAGTTTGTCAGTATTCAGGGAAATACTTCAGGAGACTGCTTACACAACCAGATCGTATTTAGCTTGAATACAGCTATTGGAGTCCAGCTGCCTTAAAAGTACCTTTATGATACACGGGTTTAACTATTTCTTTAAAAACAAAAATCCCTTCACAGAAAAGGGTATGCTAAAGCCTCCTCAAAACTTGTTAACACAGTGAATAAGGAGTCAGAGTTGATTTACATAACAGAGATATACATACGTATGTATACGTGCGTGTACATTTGCATGAAAAGCATTTGCAGAGCATGAGCATTCTAAAAATAGGAGACATTTCAGAGGTTTTTGGGCAAGTAAATCTTTACATGCTTTTCTATTTTATTGCTTCCCTCCAAATTAATAGTTCAAATTAAAACTCAGGCTGCCTGCCTTGCACAATCTGCAAGCCAGTGAACCACATGCTTTCCTACAAACACCTCTCTAATTCCTCCATTGCGGGAGCAACAAAGAACATCCAGTGCTATGAGGATGAAGGTCAATAAAGGAGAGAAGTCTTTGTCTGTAGTCTTGCAGTTTTCCTAAAATGAAATTCGCCCCTTAATTTGGAGGGTAATTTTCCTCTGAGGAAGGTAGGAAAATTATAACAGTATCTGTAAAACACTATTTTCACATGAAAGTGTTTGGAGGTTTGATGTACCTAAGCAGAAATGGGAGGAGGTTAGATACCAGCTCTTGTGAACTGTGTGCTCCAAATACTTGAAATGATGCTTAACCCAAAGTTTAGGTGTATCCTCACCGACTTGGGTGGAGCAGCCCTCATGCTTCGTGCTATGCATATGCTTAACTGCTCCTCTGGGTTGGGACCCCAATTAGCACACCAAGATCTAATTTTATTCTCAGTTACAGCTGCATCAGACTACATTAAGCAAATCACTTTGTACCAGTAAAAAAATTAGCTTAAGATTTGGCTTGGAATAGAAAGGGAGAGCATGTCACGGGAAAAGGTATCTTCTTGTTGGATGTTGCTGCCTCTGTTACATATGTTAGTACCCTGACTGCTCTTCACCCTCTTAAAACATCTCTCCTCAATATCTTCTCACTCAGACCAGTCTTTCTAGTTCCTTCTGCAAAACAGCCTCTCAGCTGAAAATGTTTGCTTGCCAGTAAGATAATGCCGTGCCCAAGGATCCCAAATTTCTAAAACAAAGGCCATTAGCTAAAATCTATGCAAATCACAGGTAAAATATATGTCCTTGAGTGAAACCTGCACCTATGTCCATGAGTAACCACATGTTGGTGTAGCTGTAATCTCTATTTCTTCATCCTTCCCTTCTCCATCAAACCATTTAGACCCTGATCCTGGCACTTTGGACACCAGCTAACGTTACTCAGAAACAAAGTCCATTGACTTCAGCTTAGCTTAGGTGTGTTCAGACAAGCACCCCTTGTAGAATTCAGAGAAGCACCTTGTTCAGAGAAGCACCCCTTGCACTGAATTATCCAGAATTACACTAAATTATGCACTTAGAACTAAATACGTGCTTTGATGTTCTGAACAAGATGAACTTAAATTTGAACTCAAGATTATGTCTGAGCATCTTCCTCACCCAAGGTGCAACCAGCTTGGAAGATCAGCCCTTAAGTTGTGTGTCCTCTGGTACAGACAGCTGCCTTCTGCACGCCAGCTTCAAAATGCCTCACATGGTGCTGGATCCATGAATATCAGCTAATCCTAATGCAAACACAGGTTTGCCTGTCATTTGCACCTGTAAAAATCTGGGGTAAATCCAGCAGAGATGAATAAAGGGAAGTAAGAGGCCACCCAGTTCAGTGCTCCCAGCCTTCCTCCTTGCCAGGAGCCATGGCAGGACGGGAAGATCCCCTCAGCACAGCGAGGCCACGAGCTTTGGCCAAGGGGTTGGTTTTGGCCAAGCACCCAGAAGCTGATACGTGTGCTGCAATGTCAAACAGATCCCGGCGGCTCCCACCACAGCTCAGAGGGGATGAATGCACAAGTCAAAGCCAACACATGGTTTACCCAAATCTCTAGCAGCAACCACTCTGTTTTTTAAAAATACAATTTTGTCTGCGTATAAGGAAAGTTGTAAAAGGGAGCTCGGACAGAGGCACACTTGGAGATGAACAAAGCACAGCTCTTGTTTGAAGCGCTGGCAGGAGCCCAGCATCTCTCAGGGCCAGGCATTGGGGTCAGTCCTGTCTGGCTGTCTCAGCCCAGGAAGGGCAAGGAGCTTTAAATTTTATTAAATGTAGTTATTTTTTTCTGTTAGTGGCTTGTCTTTTTTCTTTTTTCTTTCTTTATTTTTTTTTCAATTGGCGGTAGTGGTTGTGCTATGCAATGTAAGCCAGAGGGTTTGTAGAATTACTGGTAGGACAGTGTTGATGTGGCAAGCCAAAAGTTTGAAGAAAAATTCATGCATGCAGGCTCCTAAATATGGATCTACATGGTTATTTTCAGCCAGAGTCTTGCACATCCATAGTTCTGGGTTAGAAAACATAAGCCCCAGGTGAAACGCGTTTGGAGGCTCTCTGCCATCTAATGTGAGGGAAGACCTCTGTCACAAAATCATCTGTATGACCTACTTGCTTCTCCCCACTAAGGAATTGTCCAGGACTCATGTAACAACTTCAAACTCAGGCACATTCCTCGAGCTGTGTGAGGAAGCTTGCACATTGCCTGACCACATTATATCTGCCTCTAGGCAGTGTTATCACTCCTTCCCTTCCATATGCTTAAGCAGAATTTTTACAAAAATAAATGAAATACATATGTACATTATGCAAAGAGTGTTCTTGAGCCGTGCTATATTTGGTTTTGCATGATACGTATCCAGCGTGTAGACCATTGGCACTCGGGTTTTAACTGTTAGAGATAAGCAGAGTCACAGTAAGCTATAAAAGAGTGTAAAATATGCAGGGCCTGATTCTCCAGCTCGCGGAGGCCCCTTTACATCACGCTGGCACCGTGCTGGCGTCTAAAAGCAAGCGCACATGTGACTGGAATCCACTTTCAGGTCCTTTTATACTGCCAAAAGAGCTTAAAGTTGCCTGAATTCAAATGAGACTCAGATGCTTGTAGTACAAGCTGGTAGCCGTCATTAAAAGCTTCGTTAATACGCCTGCTCCTCTGCCCCCCAGCACCGGGGCAGGCTGCAGCAGTCCACCCTGGGCACGGGGAGCTGCTGGAGGACTGGGGAACACCATCCCTGTCCCCATCTCTGGGCAGATGGGGCTTAACCAGGCATGGTGGGATGAGTCCGGTGGGTGCCACCGTGGGCAGGGGGATGCGGGGACAGGCAACAGAGGACCCAGGTGGGCAGCTGGGTAGGGAGGAGGACATGGGGCCGATCACCCAGCTTCTCCTATGTGGTTCAAAGCCGAGATCCGCATTACTGTCATCCCCCTTTTCACGGCTGGTTTTTCTCCCTACAAAGAGCCGACACAGAACAAGCTGTATGTACAAGTGCAGGTACACCCGCCCTCAGTTTTAATCATTCAGCGCCAGCCAAAGAGGGAGGGACAGGAGCGCTCTGCTGCCTTCCCGCTTTCCCTACGGCGGCTGCCTCCACCTTGGCCCAGGTTGGATCCAGCCACTCTCCACGCGGGATCTGGCTCTGCGTGCTTCGCTCCAGGGCCCAAACGGAGCCGCTTCTGCAGCCAGGAGGGAAACCAGAGCTGCTGGCTCGTGACTGGCGCACAGATCACCGGTTCATGACTCTCTCCCGCAAAAAAAAGTTCGCTTACATTTAAAGCTCTGGGGGAAAGGATTGATTTTTTTTTTTTTCCTTTTCCAATCCCCAAAGTCACATGGCCAGACTATTTTAAACATTCCTGGCTATTCCCCCATGCACCAGCTCCCTTGGCTGGCACTGGGGTATTCTCGAAGCTCGGGTAGGAGAGTAAACTCTGCATGTATAATTTATCCATTGTAAAGGATGCAAAATCTACTGGGAACAGGAGGGGATAAGAAAGAGCGAAGACACTTGAGGATGCCAAGAATTCCAAGTGCCAGACCTTGCTAGCGCTCTTCCAAAATGGAGGGTCCTACACGGCTCCCATTTAGCTAGAGCTGAGCCTAGCCTTGCCTGCTGTGTTGAGATTTGGCAGGCTGCAGCTCGCCATTGTTGCAAGCTCTCATCCAGGCAGCAGTGCCAAGCCTCCCCTCCGGCTGCAGCCCTTCCAGCGCTGCGCGCTAATCCCCCAGTATCTGCCTCTCCCAGATCCAGCAGGAGCACCCTTCGGAGCTGGGGAGGGAGACGGGAGAGCCCTCTCCGCAGAGACTCCTCTCCCAACAAGCTTTGTGATGCCCCGTTTGTTCACTGTAACCAATTGCCATTATCAACAGAGTAAAAAAATTACAAATAAATGGGGCAAAACCTGAAATTTTGCTCTGAATCCTGCTTACCAGACTACCCCAAGGGACCTTCTTTTCAAAGCAGGCAGTGATGTTAAATGCCCTGGGTGCAGTCCTGCAGCCACAGGGGCCCTGGGGAGGGGTCCCACTGGCACGGGCAGGGCTCTGCTCCTCCCATGCAGCAGAATGGGATGGCTTGGCACCCGCTCTCACCAGGGAAAGTGAGGGGTCACAGGGTAAAGCCGAACTTCTTTCTCTGTTGTTAAAGTTTGCAGTTTCTCCCTTATTGGCCAGTCTGTGTGATGAGAGCTCGTAGGAGACACAGGTCGCTCGCCCTGCGCAGCAGTCCCTGACCAGTGAGGGGTGTTCGTCCCAGCATCGCCAGCAAGACTTGGTGAGCAGCACTGGGCAGCCCCACAGCACTTTAGCCCCTCTCCCCTTCAGCGCCTGGCCACGGGGCCAGCATGGGAGCCAGCTGCCCCTTCCCCTCAGCAGAGACACTCAGGGTCCTCAAAGCCCTAATGCAGGGCAGGAGAGAGGGAGGCCACAGCCCCCAGGCACCCACAAGAGGGGCCACTCAGCAGCCCTGACACAGCTGTGCAATTGCTGGAATTAGTTGTGTGAGTTTTCTTTTTTAACCCCATTCAACACTGGGGTTGAACTGGATTTTGTGAATTGTGAGTTTTGCAAAAGCAAGAATTGAGCTCTTGACACTGTCCCTGCACCCTGGCTGTCATCCCAAAGAAATCCCTGGGGAGGGGATGCAACAATCAGGCTGGCCTCCAGCTGTGTCCCAACTGCATCCAGGAGCAAATCTGGGTCCAAGGCACTCACTCCTCTCTCCCAGCCTTCTGCTCATTCCTGTAGAGGGAACGTGAGCTTGGCCCACTTTGCAAGCCACAACAGGGTCTTGCCTGTGGCATGGGAAAGCCTGGCACCCCAACACAGAGAGACAAAGAGATGGATGTGGGTTCCATGCTGTTGTGGTGGCTCTAGCCCTGTGTGAGGAAAACCCACATCTGGCTGCATCAGAGCAGCTTTGGGAGCTGGTGGGGAGCTCCCATGGAGGTTCCCTCTCTACACCTTCAAAGCCCTAGAGCTCAAGCGGGATGGACACTGCTCATGTGAGTGATTTTCAGAGAAAACACTCGTTTTGCAAACAGAGTGTTAGGTCAGAGCACACTGTGCCGACTTGTGTCCATAGATACTTGAAATATGACCAAAGTGACGCTCATCCGACCACGGGGGCTGCTGTTGGCTCCAGACTACCCCAAGCCATCACTGGCTTTCCTCATAGAGGGGCAGGGGAACAGCTCACCTTCCCCATCCTATCAGGGTTAAAACTGCCTTTTCCACCCAAGGTGATCATTGCCTCCTTTCAGTGAAGCATCTGGGGTTTTTTCCAAACACCACTATCAAGATTTCCACAGCAAGGTGTGAAGGGGTGGCTTTGGCCACAGTTGTGCTCCGTGCACCTGCCTGTCAGCACATGCCTGCATGTCTTAGACAACTCATGGGGAGCTCTACTGCAAACAAAGCCGTGCTGCACCTGCTCACCCCTGCACACATGGCCTGAGCTGCACCCCGATGCCTCCATCCCGCCGTGGTGTCGGTGCCAGGGTGCTGCCCTTCGCCCTGTCCCCAGACCATGCAGAGGAGGCTCTGCTCCTCATGGTGCCAAGCGCAGCGGGGGACGCCATGCCCCAAGCACTTCACTGCAGGGCCTCCCTCCAGCCTTGCTGCTCTTACCATGCCCCTTGGAGAGCCTTCCCTTGGGTTACTCCAGAGATTTTGCCTTCACGTTCCCAGGTTGCACTTGCTGTGGGACTCAGTATTTCTGGACTGCACATCTTTCCTTACTGGGTAAGCTAGGCAAGGCAAGAAGATGATTCTTTACTGTCACTTTGATGATCAGAAGTAAATTTACAAAATAAGCAGAGCAGCACCTCTGAAGCTAAAATCTGTAGTAACTTGCTTTAGTCCAGCTTCCAGTGGGACAGAAGAAGAGGCTTAGCAATTCAAAAAAACAAAAACCAAACCCTTCTCCATAAAGAAAAACAAACAAAAGCAATTTGAACGTAACAAACAGCCCTCTTGAAGGAAAGGAGTCTGTATCCTTCAGGGAAAGCAAAGCACTATCACTGCACAGCCCAGCTGAACCCTTAATTGCAGTCTGTCAGGTACCATACATCTCCAAACTTTCTGAAGTGCAGGGGGGTGGTGTGATGGGAATAGATAACAAGCGAACATCACAGGCCAGGCAGAGCGACGGAAAGATGATGTGTGAGTGCTCGGCTCAGCATTGCAATAGTTCTGTACGTTGAGGCTGAGAGGCAGTGGTGTGCGGGATCTCAGCAGCACGAGGTGGTGCTGCAGGAGATAGAATCAGAGTCATAGAATGATTTGGGTTGGAAGGGACCTCAAGGATCATCCATTTCCAACATCTCCCACTAGACCAGGTTGCTCAAGGCTCCATCCATCCTGGTCTTGAACACTTCCAGTGATGGAGCATCCACAACTTTCCTGGGCAATTTGTAACAGGTGCCTTGCCCCTTCAGGGCAAAGAACTTCTTCCTTGTATCTAGTCTAAACCTACCCTCTTCCAGCTTCCATCCATTATCCCTCGTCCTATCACCACAGGCCCTTGTAAAAGTCCCTCCCCAGCCTTCCTGCAGGCCCCTTAAGATACTGGAAGGCCATTATAAGGTCTCCCTGGAGCCTTCTCTTCTCCAGACTGAACAAGCCTAACTCAGTCTGTCCTCGTAGGAGAGGTGCTCCAACCATCTGACCATCTTGGTAGCCACCTCTGGACTCTCTCCAACAGCTCCATGTCTTTCTTGTGTTGGGGGCTCCAGAGCTGGACGCGGTACTACAGGTGGGGTCTCATACCGGCAGAGTAGAGGGGCAGAACCACCTCCCTCGACCTGCTGGTCACACATCTCTTGATGCATCCCAGGACACGGTCGACTTTCTGGGCTGCAAGCACACACTGTTGGCTCATGTTGATCTCATCGTCCACCAACACGCCCAAATCCTTCTCCCCAGGGCTGCTCTCAATCCATGCATTGGGTTCACAGCTAAGGCAAGCTAATTTTGTTTAACAGGTAGGAGCCAACCAACCAGACTTAAGTTTCTTTGTAATTTCCATTCATAGCTTGTGAGAAATCAAAAAGCTCTGACAACCTCTTTAAAGAGAGAAGGAGTAACCAATAAAATCACGAATTACACCAGTGTAGAGAAATATGCCTCTGCTTGCTGACTTGATGGAAGGCAATTGAGCATCTTCTTGTGCAGAAAACAGATAATAAATGTCATCTTGAGATATTTTCCCAGATGTTGGCTAAAGTTGAGTCTGCAATGGGAGCTATTGAAATCTCCATAGTAATTGTTTATTGTACAAGCTGCACTTCAGAAAAAAACTACACTGAGAGTCCCATTAATATGACTAATGGTAAAAACAGTGCGCACAGAGAGGGGAACCACTCTCTAAGGACAGCTTTTAAATGGTGTGCTGCCCTGCATTGGTGAGGGCAAATTTAGCTGGCCTAGCGAAATTTGTGCCACTGCAGGGGGTGTCCACGCCAGATGTGGGGGAGCAGGATGGACAGCCCTCTAACATGGGGACCCCCTGCTGTCACCAGAGACCCCCTCCAGCAAGTCTGTGCAAGCCTGACTTGACTAAATATGCAAAGAGGGACAGGGAGCAGGACTCGTCCTGGGCAGGAGGCTGAGTTTTTGTGGTAGTCCATCACAGTGGATAGGCCTGGAGATTTTGCAAGCTCATCAGGATCTTGGCCAAAGCCCTCACACCGCTCTGGGGCTCTGCATGACCTCTGAGCCCTGTGGATCCTGAGCCCACATGGAGCTGGAAACCCGGGCACCATTGTCATCTTTTGCAGATGCAAATATAGCGTATGTTCATTCCCAAATGCACAAGAGGAATATTTACTGATGGCAAAGACTTTTTGTATAATGTTTGACTGACAGTTTATAATTTCCATTTAGTGACACATTTATTCAAATTTCCTCTGCTACTAATACACTTTAAAAAATACCTCCATTAATTGCCTTTAACTATAGGGCCACCTGAGTTAAGAGATGGCCTTTTCCAATGCTAAGACCACCCGCGCCCACCACAGGCATGGCAGGACAGGACCTCCCACAGAGGTTTCCCCTGTACACAGCCATGGCTACACTGGGTCGGTTCAGCAGTGCCTGTGGGGCTGCCGGAGATCACTGGTTTGCAAGGCAGCCCCAGGATGCTCCATGCCCTCACCAGTGGGGCAATCTGACCCCAGGGATTTTTGTGGGAAGGATTTGCTGCCTTCCTCCTGCTTCCCCCTGGCACAGCTGTCTCCTCCGTGTTCCAATCACTCCTCTCCCCTTTCATCCCTCGGCCACAAATATTTGGGGGCGGCTGGGCAGCTGGCAGGCACCAGATGGACACCTGCATGCCAGATCCGTCCAGCTGTGCCCGTGACACCCCACACATCTGCGGCACTTCTCACGTGCTGACACCAGTTGCTTTCCTCAGGGCCAGCTGGGAAAGAAACCGAGGCCAGTGGGAGGGAGGCAGCCACAGAGAAATTTTCAAACAACGCTTTGCCTCCTAATTGATTTTCTCCCAACATCTCCTCAGATGGGGCAGGGCTCAAGCTCATGCGACCTGAAAGTGCACGGCCCCTCACTCCAGAGTCCTGGAGCTGTGCACAGTGCTGGGGCATCCCTGGTACATCTTTCCACACTGGAGAGGGCTTCCCATATGGATACTATGGTTGAGACCCTTGGCATGGCCCAGGCATTTGAAGTTTTTTCTGTGGGTTTTTTTCTCTGCCTTGCCCTGCTTTATATCCAGTACAGTCGACACCAGCAGGAAAACTCCTCCCAACTTTGCAGGGAGCAGGGCTGGTCTCTGGGTGAGTGGCAGGGAGAGCAGCAGACCACAGCTCTTCTGAATTAATTTTGGAGTATCTCACTAGCTGGAAACTGAGTCCTACATGATTTTCCTCATCTTCAAAGTCTCCATCCGTGACAACAGCTTAGCAGGAAATGAAACAGCGTGTGAGCAGGAGAGTGCTTTGGGGGAACTGGTAGAAAAACTTTCTGTGACACGGTCGAAAGCATAAGGGATCTGCCTCATCTGCTCTTCTCCACTTGCTAACCATGGCCCCAGCAGCTTCTCAGCAGCTCTGAGCATGCTGCCCCAGGCCATCCAGTCCCACTTCTGTGTGCCTTGCCACCCCAGATGAAAAACAAGGTGAGAGTTTGAAAGACCTGACTGAAAGAGAAACTTTTGAAAAATAAGCCGTAAGAAATACCAGTCAGGGCAGGGGTTGACCTTAGCTAGTATGAGCCACTGTGTGCCCAGAGCAATGTCTGACTTCTGGCAAAGGTGCCAACTTCCCTTCACTTGGGTCCCTGACCCACTGCCTGGCATGCATGGGGCTGCTCTCTCGGCTTATGGCTCCCAGGGTGGCCACTTTCCGAACGTGCACCTCTGGCTCGGGTGCCTATCCAGGCAGCCACAAAGGGCCCCACAGAGAATGGAGGACACTCCCAGAAAACTGCAAGATGCAAATACCTTGGTGGGAGCCTGAGCAAGCAGTTACAGCGTGTACTGGCAGTGTCACCATGGCCTTGCTTAACCCCGGTCGGAGCCAGGCTGGATGGTAATTAAAGGAACGCCGGGTGCCAGTGAAGCTGACGATGCTGCTGCTGTTGCATCTGCATTAACTCAGTGGCAGAAGATTTCTTAAAGAAAATGGCCTTGGCTGCTTTACTGCATTTGCCGCAGAAGAGGGTTTCACCCATTTCTGCCACAACCCACTGTATCACCGCTCACCACACACCAGGGCACAGCAGGGTGTCTGCAGGCATGAGGTCCCTGGGAAGGGCAGCTCCTGTGAAGCAGTTTCTCCCCTAAAGAGAACCCTCAAATTCCTGATGCTTTTCCACAAATCTATCCGTCACCCATAAGCTCTGCACCTTGCTTCTGCTCTACAAAGAGCAGGAAAATTTTTCTTCCTACCACCCCTGCCCTGAATGGAAAACTTCCTTCCTCCATGTTCTTTGCTGCATTTCCCAAATGACCACTGCTTTTTTCTTTCTGTAAATATTTGCCCAGTTGTCTCGTGTGGGTCAAACATGTGCCCACTGGCATCCACATCATCGTGCTCCCAGCTCAGCACATCCCTCTCATCATCATGCAGAGTGTAATTTTCACCTGTTATTGAAAATTCAATATTGGGAGCTTTTAATTCCAAAGATTTTGATTTTTCAATAAAAAAGTGAAAATGAGTCTCGGCGGGATTGCAGCAGCAATGTTGCAAATGAGCTGGTCATGTAAGGGAAAGAGGGAAAGAAAACAGGGAGGAAGAGCAGGACAGAGCAAAGGAGAGGAATACACTTCCAAGAAAGGGCTTAAAGAATGCAGGTGAAAAATATGACTAGTAGCAGAGGTGTAGTTTTTGGGCCGCCATTTAGAATCGAACTGAAAATAGTGCTGCTTTGCTCACTGCCCCATCAGCTGGCTGGACCACATCCCACTGCCACAGCATCCCCAATCACCTCATTTACTTCAGTCCTCAAGTGCTGACAGCTCAGTTTAGGCTACCCATGTATCATGAGCCCCCACATTTTGTAATAGTTTTATAACACATCTGTAAGTCCTTGTCAATGTCATCCTTATGAAATCGAATGAGACTTTTCTCTCAGGGTTAATTGTATTGATTAAAAACCAAGGAAAGTATTGTTCAAAAAAAAAGTCCAATAATCAATCAGTCCAATATGGGCCTGTTTTCCTCATTATTTCTAATAAAATAGCCTATATTAAATGTCAATGGATTGCTCTGTGGTCTTCTGTGTAGCTGAAAGGCTCAGTGTATGAAGGGCATGGTTGGTGCTAGTCTTTCGTTAGCCATGAGGGCATGTTATTTTGTCTTCTAGACCTAGTGCTTTACTGAAGACCTGTGTGCTGCCCATATCAAAATCTGAAGTGTGTCAGCTTCATGTGGACAAGCAGCCATCACTTTGCACACAGCAAGGTTAAAACACAGCTGCTTGTCTTTTGCCTCTCCCTCTTGCAGATCCCGGTTCCTAAGAGTTCTCCACAATCCTGTCCCTCTGCTCAGAAAGCCAACCCACTCTTCCATCCACCCCTCCACCCCTCCCTCCATCCGTCTCTCCACGCTCTCGCTCTGCGGAGTCACCTGGGCAGCGGCTCCCACGGGTGCCTCCCCTGGGCTCACATCCAAGTTCTCTGCTGCTTGCAGATTCTTTCTGCATAACATCTCTGAGATATGGCCTTCCTTACCCATCTGTACAGCTAAAACTCTTGTCAAGACTCTCAGCATTTCACATCTCAATTACTGTAAAATCCTTCTCCTTGCTTGGCAAATGTAGCCTCATCCAGCGCTTCCTACTCCATTTCCCTGCCCAGCCACTACCGTACCTGCCAACCACAGCTTAAAATCATTTATGCTCCAAAGGATCACACACAAACACCTCCTGCGAGTTATTTTCCTCGCTAGTGATCGCAAAACAATGGTGAAGTTACAGGCTCCCACCTGGATGTGATTTTACAGGTGCAGCCCTTGATGTTAGGAACAGGGAGCAGAAGCTGACTTACACACCTCGACACCACACTGAGGTAAAATTGTGCCCCTGGGGCCAAACTCGGCCGTGAAGTATCACTGCCTGCAGTTCCCCCTGGCAATGCTGCGAAGGCACTGGCTCTAGCTCAGAAACCCCACGTCACTCACCTGCCCACCACGGCTTGTCTGCACGAGCACACGGCATCCCCCAACACTGACCCGTCTCCAATGCGATACGAGCTTCCGCTTTGCTGAGCAGAAGTTTTATCGGTCTCGTCACTGTGCTGATGAGTTTAGTACTTACAAACCCTTTCCTGTTTCTCTGTACATGCTCATCTTTTGCTCCCTTATCCTCTCTTCCCAGAGCTGCTTTTCTTCTTCCTTCCCCTCCTGCTGCTTCTCTCTTCCCCTTCCTCTCCCCTCTGCCCTCTGAGGAAGCCTGGAGCTGGCTCCCACATTTCGTTCCTATTTATTCTCAGGTCTGCGTGGCTTTTACTTGGCATCTTCTGTTATGATGACAGCAAACTGAGAATTTAAACAAATTTGGCTTTAGGTGCTTTAATGAAAAATTAACGGGTTTAATACTGGCTCAACCATCAAAAGAAGAACATTAATGTTTAATATTTAAACAACGCGTCTTCACAATAATTCCACCACATTTCACATAGAGAACCCACAGTAAATGCCTGAGGTAAGGCAATAAAAAAACCCTAAACTGTAATGCTATTTATTATTTTAACCCTTCATCAACTATCTTTGCCAGTTTACACAATGCTCTATCATTTTCTAATGACATTTACCCCTGTCCTCTGCCACCACAAAAGGTAAGAGTATTAGATTTCAGATCATAGTCCTAACTCCTTAAGCCTTTTCAAGACTGAAGATATGAAAATGTTATGCAAACAAGTTGCCCTTTAAATGTATCCTTAGGAAAAAAAAGCGCAGCTACATCTCACTGAAGAATGATTGAGTTGACATTTCATCTTCAGCACATGCTGTCCAGGTATATGTCTCAAAGAAAATCTTCAAGAGTGGCTCCAGCATCCATAATTTTGTGACATCTCCCCAAATTACTGTACTAAAGGGATTTCTTGCCTTCAGACTGAACTCTGCCTTTCGGTCTGAAGGCAAGAAATCTTGGTCGGGGCTCCCTGTGCCCAGGAACATCCTCCTTGGCAAGCGCAAATCCATCTTGAGTGCCAATACTTTGGGGCAGGTGTTGACAGTGACATTTGGCCTCAGGAGGAGCTGTGGGCTTGTTCTTTCTCCATTTTCATTTCAGCTGATGGTCAAGACTTCTGTCTGAGCATAATGTATGCTCATTATTTATAAATAACCTTTTGAGTACGCAGTGGTCTCCCTGATACAACACGAACACCTTGAAATAAAAACACCTTACCAAGGAGGAAACATCGATTACCTTGTATTTCCTGGATTGGCTTCAAGATCCTTTTGTATGTAAAATGAGAACGATTTCTTAAACTGAGAGCATTTAATTGGAGAAAGGATTCTCACTTCAGTAAATCTTCATCTGTAGAAAAGCATGATCCAGTTGAATAGCAAGAAAACAAATCATGTGCACTGTAATACAGAGGAGAGAAACTATAATGCTTCCAGATGCATATTACAGGAAAATAAGTAGTAGCCCTGGAAGGAGACATCACAGTTGAAGTGGATAAATAAGAAATCTCTGTTGATGTGAACCCAGAAATAAAGCAGAGAGAAATATACTTAAATGTAAAAAGTCATCAAAGAAGTTTTGTGTCTCCCTTAATTGTGCTTCCAGAAAGTTTCTGGGTCATCTGTCCATGCAGTTTTTCCTGCTTTCAGATCTAAATTCCGTAGCACAGCAACTATTAGACAGGAAGAGATGGACAGCTGAAACAGGATGCAGACAAAAGTTCTTGGGCCAGGTCGAGAACATCTCCTGAAAATGCTGATTAAAATGTCTCAGTGCACTCTACCTGGTGCAAGTAAGCAGGTGAATACATCATCAGAAAAAGAACTGGGATGAAACTTGCTCAGCCTCAGAGCTGGGACCCCCGTGTGCACTAACTCCCCACTGTCCCATAGGCCATGAGATCATGCATTATGGTGTTTTGATTCCCTGGGCAAAAGACATGATGAAGATCAACAATGTTCTTCTAAGCACTGCCATGTCCAGATAGTCATGGAGCATGTATGCTGAAGGTTAATGTTGGTTTTAATCATTGGTCTTCCTGGAACAGCTCTGAGAACCATTCCCATGGAGCCTAATAGCTCTCAGCTGTCACTCCCAAAATCCTGATGTCCCCACACAGCCAGAGACTTCTTACTGAGGGCTACCACGCACCCTCCTTTTCTTTGCGGCATTATCCTTTACCCAACTGCCTTTTTGGTTTTGCAGACTTCTGTGATACCCATAAGTTTTCCACAAAGTGGGAGTACTTCCTCCTGCTCTTATTCCTGTGAATTACTTACCCTCAGCTCCCAGTGGATCTGGTTTCCCCCCCTCCAGGCAGGCTGATGGGCCTTGGCTGGGGGCCATTTCGCTGGGGTGCGAGGAAGAACCCTGCTCAGATCACAGTCAGGTGGAGAATAAATACACCCTTCCGTTATTAAGCAGTTGTGCGAGGTGCAGCACAGAGGGTCCTGCGATTCACACTGCAGCTGTAATTCACATCACAAGTAAAATGAACATATTTTTCAAGGGGAATCAGCAACACCCAAGCCCTCTCTGCACTGTGGCTAATTCCATTTTCCTTGGCTATCATTTCCTCCCTGGCAATCGCTGCCCCATCTGAGGGGTCTTTGGCAAGAAGAAATCCTTGTATCAGGGACCTCAGAGGGGCAATGTGGGGACACGTTGTGATGCTCGAGAAACTTGCTTCCACACTGAATGGCAGTTCTGTAACAGGTTCAGATTCGCACCGGTCTGTATCACATTCAGCAGCAGTGTTACAAGTGCAAGATAAAGCCTTTTAACTCAGCTTTCTCACTTGTTTCCAGAAATTTTCACTGGTGGCAAGTACTAGGAGAGAGAGATGCTGCTTCCCTGCAGGGGCAGGTGATACCTGCTAGTTTAGGATGGTTTCCATTAGCATACGGGGCCAGGAAAATGTCAAACTAGAAAGGAGAAGAGGAATGGCCTCAGATGCACTCGCTGAACTACTCTGGTAGGAAAAGCATTTACTTCATTCAGTTGCTTGTCACAGCTTTTTTGTGTTGGTGCCATACACAAATATGCACTTAGAGCTGATTTTTGCACACTCTCACAGGCCCTTTGCCTTGGGTACAGGAACGTGGACTTGGCATCAGCGTGCGATGCTAGTAAACAGGGTTTAATCCAAGAACTTTTTACTGTGTCGTAAGTTTGCAAAGAGCTTCACATGAAAGCCTACATTGTTTCGAAGTGCTAGACATTTTCCTGCTCTAAAGTTTCTAACAGGGAACTTCTGCTGGGTTTTGGATTCAGGTCTTGTCGGTTCCCTGGCTGCCAAAATGACTTTTGTGAGGCAGATAAAACTTGGAAAAGATCTGGTTCAACCTTTGCAGCCAGCTCCTACGCCTATGAAGTTTCTGAAACAAAACCCAGTCTCTGGGGGAAGAAGAAAAAGGAAAAAGAAAAAAAGAAAAAACACACCACCTCCTGCACTCTCGATTGTCGTTCAGTTCTCAGTCAGGTTTTACAATTTGGATTCATCATAGCCCTAAAATCAGACAGTGAAATCCCCTTTTTAACCCGGGCATTGCTTTAGTTTTTTGGGGTTGTGTTTTTTTTTTTCTTTTTAAGGTGCAAGCACCTCGAAGCGCTGGCACGGCGTGTGCATTGCGGGTGGCTGACAAAGAAACAAAGCAGGCGGGCAGGACCGGAGCGCTGTGCCAGCCCCCCTCGCTGACCTGGGCTTTCCGCAGAGCTCGTTATTCGCTCGGGCACAGGGCATTCGCATGCGTCGCGGAGAACCCGGCTGAAAATTCGTATGCCCCGTGTAACACGGTTAAAAAAAAAAAAAAAAAAAAAAAAAGAAAAAGGAAAGAAAAAGAAAAGAGAGAGAAACAAAGGCGCATTAACGCCTTGGGTGTTAACTTACTTTGAAAACCCCCGCCCGCCCCTAGCTCTCCCGCCCCGGTCCCCCCCGTTGACCGGCGACAGCCCCGGGGACTACGAGTGGGAACGACCGCTCTGGGCGCCCGCCGGGAGGCTGTGGAGCCGGGGCGCTGCCCGGGCCGCGGAGGGGAAGGCGAAGGCGGCGGCTCCTTTGAGCCGCTGCCCCTCCGTACCGCCCGCTTCAGCTCCCGGCGCGGTCCCGCCGCCGCCGCCTTAACCGTGAGCGGCGAGAGACCTCTAGCGTCCGAGCGACCGAGCGACCGACCGGCCCGCAGCCCCGCCGCGGCTCCGCCCGCTGCCCCCGGGACCTCCCGCCGTGCCCGCCCCGCGGCCGCAGGCTGCTGCCGGGGGTCACCGCTGCCCCCCCGGGGGGGGCGGGTTGTGTGTTGCTGGCCACGCGGTGCTGGTCCTGGGATGTCCTTTGGGTCCTTTGCCCTTGAGACGGCGAACAAAGATGAGCAAAGAAGCTGACCGTGTGTTGCCGTGAGTTCCCCGAAGTCTCCTCTGCTTTCCCCAGCCACCCCTCACCGGTATCCAGGTCTCCACAGAGACCCGGCAGAAGCAATGAGAAACCCCCGTAGGGCCCTCGGTTCCTGGCAAAAATCAAACCTTTAGCACGTCCGGTAATTGGCAGGCTGAGCCTCCGTATCCAACATCTTCCTCGGGGTGGGGAGGTCGTATGGATGCTCAAGCGAGCATCGCACCTTGAAATTCTCTGGAGGGACAATGGGAGAGTTTGTGCCTCGGCAGCCACTGTCACTTTGCAAAACTTTTAACATTCAGCCACTGTGCAAAAATAAAAAAACGTACTGACATTTGGTCCAGGCAGCTGCTGGGAGAAGCTCCAGAAGCCTCTTGGCTTTTTCCTCTGTGGTTCGGTAGTATCTCGTGCAGTCGTGGGCTTCCTAGTCCCCGTCCCTGTCCCTGCACCCTGCGACATCCTCCTCCCCAGCCCCGTCCTGTGCCCACAGGGCTGCGTGCAATGCAGCAGGATTGAAAAAATGAGGCATTTCCTTTCAGGAAAACCCAAAAGTGGCCTTTAAGGAGTAGAAGGGCTGTATTTATGTAACTCCGCACATGGGCTGCAGAGCTGATGCTGCGGCAACCATCCCACTCCCTCTCTCTGGCACATACCTGACTCCACTGTGCAGGCACAAGCAACATCGCTTTTCCCAAGGCCAGGCTGGATGGGGCTTTGAGCAAACTAGTCTAGCGGGAGGTGTCCCTGCCCATGGCAGGCGGGTTGGAACTGGATGGTCTTTAAGGTCCTCTCTAACTCAAACCATTCTATGATCCTATGAAAGCCCAGCCCAAGGCCAGGCCACAGCAGCCCTCACTGTTGATTGTTGATGCCACTTCACACTCAGCCTCCATGTGTCACAGCCACCATCGAAGCACCAGAAAGGCCAGCCTTACCAAAAACATGACTTGTCAGGAATGGTCAATGGCATTGTGTTTGTTTGCTCTAGAAATGAGAAGACAGAGGGAGGACAGCACAGAAAGAGGCAGTTTTTCACGCTGGTTGGAAGCAGAGAATCAGAGAATCAGAGAATCAGAGAATCAGAGAATAGCCTAGGCTGGAAGGGACCTCAGAGATCATTTAATCCAACCTCCCTGTCATGGGCAGGGACACCTCTCAATTACATCAGACAACACATGAAGACCAAACAGGGAGGGAATTAGCTCACACAGGCGGCAGCAAGGAAGGGTGCCACTGGGGGAGGTGCTGCTTCTTGGCCCAGCAAACACTTACTGTGTTCACCTTCTTCCTGGGAAAGGGCTTCTGAAGAAGACCTGTTGGTCAGGACAGGTGCCAGTGCTCTCGGTGCAAGATTCCCTGCCTGGCACACAGGCCAGCAGCAGCATTGGGGCACCTTCTCATCTCCATGGCACCTGTGAGATTCAGGGTGTGAGTGAGGGGGTTTGATGGTTATCTTGAACCTCAAAGTGTGTGTGTTTTGAGACCTGGGAACCTGAGGAAAGCAGCAGCCTGGCAGATCCCCCAAATTGCCTCAGCAAAACATGCAGCAGAGCTTCAGAGCCAGTAACAACCACAGTGCCAGAGCCAGTGCCCAGCCAGACACACTTGGTTTCCAGAGCCTCAGGGCTCAGCATCCTCTGGGTAGGCACGGACCTGTTCTTCCCACAGTCCAGACCTGGCCTCTGCCTCCTCCACCCAGCACTGTTTTGCCTCCTGAGCTCAGCCTGTGGGCAGTCAATGTTTGCCTTCCAAGGAAACCATCCCCAGGCGGCCGTTGAGCACATAGTGACAGCACCACACCTATTTCTGGGTGTTTATAGGCTCTTTTACCTCTCTTGTCCTTCCGCATTCTCTGCCGAAACACTCAGCACTTCAATAAGGCTATTTCTGTTTCTTGCTCTTTGTCTCCTCTTGTTTGAGCTCCAAGACTCAGATGCTGATATACAAACACGTGGATAATGTATTTTTTTTGTTTTGTGCAAAGGAGAACTGGAAAAATTCACCTACAGTACAAGGAGGGGTTGGTTTGGTTTCCCACCATAGAAGGTAACGCTGCCTTGCCCTGCTTTTTTTTCTCAGAAGCCTAGATGGATGATAGAGGAGCTTGTCAGATTGAGACAGAGGAGGAAAAAAAACAGGGAAACATTGATTTACAAGGAAGTTGCTTAATCATATTTTTGTACTTTTGGTTGTGTCTTGGGTTTTTGTTTATATCTGTGTATCTCGTATATTTGGGAGATGCTTGAGAGACGTGACAGCCCTGTTGCTGCATCAATTAAGGACCATGCTGACAAGTGCCAAGCCTTCCAAGGTGCCTGACGAGCTCTCCGAGACAAGAATCAACATTCCTGGAAAATGAGCCTCAGAGGGAAAATAAATGTCATGACCAGGATATCTTTTTTAATTTTACCTGGGAAAATAAAAAATGCTTTGTCCTAGCAGCTATGTATGTCATGAGCAATGCAGCAAGGGTGTCCTTTTATTTTATTTTTTTTTTCCCACAGAAAGCCACTTCCAAACCAGGCAAAGAGGAGCTGAAAGACCTAAGTACGGAGGAGGAGAAGCAGAGCCATGTGTGCCAATGCTGTTGCACTCTGACCAGTGTCCCCATAATTACACAGAAAGATGCAGACACGCACACATGGCCACCTCTGAGCCAAGCCGTACGGCCAAGTTGTGCAGAGCTCTCATGTCCTTCCTGCCATGACAGCCATGCTGGACCCACAGTGCTCACAGCCTGAAAAACATCATCCTCAATGCAAAATGACATGATGCCTTCTGGAGCTGAAAGCTGCTGGAGGCTCTTCGGGGATGGGGACATGCTGGTGGTCCTGGGACGATGTCCACCAGCTCCTGTGAGGGTTCCCGCATGACTGGCATGGGACGGGCAGGGGGACCGTGTGCAGGGGACAGGCCTGTGGCAGGGCCTATAGATACTCCCCGAATCAACAGCGCCAAAAACTGGGAGGCCCCATCAGCTCAGCTGTGGAGGAGGAACAAACAAGGAGGTAGAAGTGCAGGAGGGGGGTAGGAGAGGAGAAGGTGGCTGTGAGTATTTTAAGAGGATGCGACTAAGACGTGATCTCCACACCAATGCCATGACCCAAAAACTTTGCGTGGGAGAGTGAGTGAATTGGGAGAAGAAAAGAATTCTCTGAGGGGCTGATCTGTGCAAATTTACCACCCTTGACTCTATCCCTGAGCTGCCGAGGAGCGTGCTTAGGGGATGCATCACAAGGTAGGGGATTGCTCCCTGTGTCCCAGTATCAGAGGGACAGGCTGGAGAGGCAGAGGGACCACTCTGCTCCAGCACTACTTTCTCCTGGCTGTGTGTCCCACCACCCTACAAACCCTGGGGCTGTGGTCAGGAGCAGCAGGGAAACACTGTCACTTGAGACGAGCAGAGCGAGACTGCTGGGGCGATGGCAGTGGGTGAGGCTCAGTCTGCATCGTGAGGGGATACTGGGCTCCTCGTTAGCTCCACGTTTTCTTTTCCTCTCCCTGCTGGTGTGAGAAAACGCACGCTGCATTTGTTCAGCTGCCAGGAGTATGGCAGCTCAAGCACCATCTTGTTAGCTTTGCTGTGTGTCTTTTCCCACAGCATTGCTTTAAATAATGAAGGGAGTCATGATCCACCAGCTGGATTAGACGTTATGAACTTATCTGGCTCAAATCCAATGGTGATATATTTGGTCTCATTATTTTATGCACAAATGCCACAAAACAGCATAAGATTTTTTCATATTTTTTTCCTAAATACTCTTTTTCTTTTAGCACTGACATTTCTCTTATTTGCATTAAGATTTGCACTGAACAGTCTGTGCCAGACCAAATTTGTCAGATACTTCTGCTTTTCTGCCTCGTTTGTTCCAGGAAATCAGAGTTGGAAATTATATCCCTTGACCTCAGAGATGGGCTAGCAAGTGCTCCCAGGGTGGGAAACATCTCTTCGCACTTGAGGACCTGCTGTGGGAAGAAATGGGGGAACGAGTGAATGCATGATAATGCCATGGACAGGACATCAGTTCAGGAAAATGGAAACCGAGCTCATATGATATGACATTTAGCAAGCATCTGAGCTGTAGTTTCCCCAGCTGGATGGGGCAGATGATAACATTCAGCCTGCTTTATAAAGTACTCCGAGGCTTACAAGACTTCTATTAAATGGTGATCTAGATGGAAGAGGTGGGAAGTGCTGTTACGTCAACTGCACCCAGCAGAGGTACCCAACAAGGTGCATGCAGGGTGATGGATGCAATGGAGCAGGAAAGCAGCCGTGCTTGCTGTGGAGTGCAAGACTTTCCTATCCCCTGGGGTAAGAATCAGCCTCCGTGTCAGCTGGGAGGCAGAGACAGGGAAGGTTTTGCAAGATAGGGCAGGTAACTGCCTGCAAAAGCCAGAAATACCAAGCGGATCAGAGATCAGGGATGGATAAGAAATGCTTTGAGCACAAAAAGATTGGAGAGCAGAAGCCTTCACTGTGGATACTTTGAGCTCACAGCACTCTGGATCAAACAGAGTTTGGCCCTACCTGAGAAGCATGAAATTGCCTCGGACCAGGCTCTTGTGTCCTGCTGTTCCAGCAAAGTAAAATAAAAAATCCATAAAGAGATGTGAGCCATCTGGGATGGTAATGCCCATCAGCTTCAGAATTATTACTCTTAGTGATAAAAGTGCATGAAATGAGGGTGAGGTATGGGATGCTTTACTTAGGCATCCTGGCAAGATCACTTCATGTTACAATTCCATTCAGCCTCGAGGCGCTCCCGCTCTGCTTCCAGAACCAGTCAGTGTCTGCTCTGGGTATTTCATCTAACAGCCCAGAGAGAAAGGGAGATTAGAGGAGCAGAAACCTACAATATTTGGCAAGAAGAGTCTATTTTTTCCCCCTTTTGTTTTGTATTTCATATACTCTTAGACTAGTTTGTGCCATTGTGCTGAGTCTGCTATTTGAAGTAGTTGCTGAAAAGTGAAGATCAAGTTTGGGAATATCTGGAAAAAAACACAAACACAATGAAAGTGAAAAGCAAGATCAGGCTCTTCCAATTTTGTTTTTCATCAAGCAGAGAAAAGGAAGAGAGTGCTCCATGTATTCAGCCGTTCAAGTGTGATGTACTCGGATACCGTCTGGGTGAGCCCAAGCATCGCTCTGTAAATATTGACAGTCTCTTCATTTAAGCAAGGGCTCTCAGAGTCTAATTCTAAGTGCTCATTTTGTGTGTTCCTCGATAAAAGTCATGCAATTAGGGGAAGAACAAGCACGAGCATGGCTGGTGTCTCTTCCAGACATTTCCACCCTATGCCGTGAAGCACCTATTCATGAGACGGCTGCACCATTGCTGTTGTCAGAGCTGAGCATCATTCCCAGCAGTTCAGCTCTTACATGGATGTTTTAATCTTCCATACAAATCCAATGACTTAAGGTGAAGCTTAAAAGTGTATTATTATTATTGTTGTTGTTGTTGTTGTTCTTATTACTACCAATATTTCAGTCTTTAGCAGACTCAGGGACATTTTACATCCACATAAAAATGTCTGCAGGATGGAAGAGCTCTTCTCAAGGCAGTAAGCGCCATTCCCAGGCACTTCACAAACTGAAACGACACATTTGGTTCTCCTGAATTCACAGCGGAAATGTTCCCAGCTCTGGGGCAATACGCAGTGATTATCTGATTGCCTACAGCTTAATAGTATTATAGGAAGACTCAGGGCAGGAAGGAGATAAGGCCTCTTCCTTGCAATTTAGTCAAGAAGTAGGATTTAGGAAGCTGGAGTGTATTTCCACCCACACCCTCCCACCCTGCCTCAAATGTGCTCAGGATGTGGGTGTTAGTCTTTTACAAAAAGCACCACAGGTGGCCAGGATTTTGACTACACATCATTTGTAGACAGTTCAATGAAAGAAAGGCTAGTGAGCTTTCTCTGCTGGGACGGTCCCTAACCCCACGGCTCCTGACATAAATCACAGGCCATCTGTGCATTAAGATGGCCCTGTCTCTTTTCCTGGGCTACAGAAATGAGAAACAAGAAATGGATCCTCCAAGCTGGAAGGACCTAGGGCCAATGCTCACTCCTTAATGCAATTAAATGAGATGACAGGCAAAGGCTTCAGGAACATTTTAAAACCGTCAGATAATCAATATGGAAGCCAAGTAGCAATGGTGGGGCTCACAGCTAAATGGATAAGGTGTAGCATCATGTTTGACCTATTTCACAGCGTTAGCATCACTTCTGCCCCAGTTGCCTTTTAAAAGATATCACTGGATACTGCTACAGCTGGAGAACAAGAGGTAAGCACCACAGTCTTCCACTGAGGTGTTAAATGGGCTCCTTCAAAGGTTAAATTAGCAATCTGCAGCGTAATTATTTCATAATATTTCTTTAACATTAAAACCAAAAATGAATGGTCCAACAACTGTGCAGGAGAGGCTGTCAGCAGGATCCTGGCTTTCATATACCCACAGGTACATCCAGCCTGCGTCAAGTGCATTTAGGTCCCTCTAAAGCAGCCTGCCCCTACAGGAGGATGGGGCAGCATCTCCCATTCCTGCCCTCCCGTAATCACTAGAGGAGGACTATTGCTGAATTCAGAACCCTGCCAACCTGCCAGGCTGGAGCAGGCAGGCACAGCACCATAGGAGTGCAGTCACCCTAGTTCACCTTGTAAAACGAGTCCATGCTACTGGAAAAACAAAGCCAAAGCCATGCTGATCAGCAGGTATTTGCATTAGGGGTCCTGCCCCAAAGAGATATGTTGACTCACAAGCCTGTGGGATGTTCCACCGCCTGTGGGAGGTAAGCCCCGAATGCTGTCACACGTCGTGATGGAGAAGAAATTGCTAGACCAGGAGACTCTTGCCAGTATCCTGCAAAAGCATTATACTGGAGGTATAACGCCACTAGATCAATGAGAGAGTAAGCAAAGAGGAGCTGGGCCAGGTGAATCTGTGGAGAAGGCAAAAGCAGCCACAAAGGACACTTTTCCAGGCTACCCCAGTACCTGAGCATCTGGCACTCCAGTACACCACTGCTCCGTTTTTTTGCATGTTTCAGTGTACAGAAGGACACAGCTGCTAGATGGTTCTTGTTCCTGATGAGGGCACAGATCTGCCTTGGGTGAAATCCAGTGTATGCAGGAGTGGGACCATCCCTGATACAGCACAAAATGCTTTTCACTGCTGGGACTCCATGCACCAAATAATTTCCTTCTCAGAAAGTTAATCTTATGCTGTGTTTCCAGGATCCCTTTCTGCAGGGCAAAGATAAGGCACGAACCAGGATATTTAGAAAAAGAGGCAGCAGAAGTGTGGTCTAGACTCTCGGGTAGTGAGGTGGACTGTGAACTGGCTGAGGGGAAGAAGCCAAAGAGTTTTGGTCAATGGGGCAGAGTCTGGTTGGAGACCTGTATCCAGTGGAGTGCCTCAAGGGTCGGTACTGGGACCAGTATTATTCAATATATTCATCGATGACTTGGATGAGGGACTAGAGAGTACTATCAGCAAGTTAGCTGATGACACCAAGCTGGGAGGAGTGGCTGACACACCAGAAGGCTGTGCTGCCATCCAGCGAGACCTGGACAGGCTGGAGCGTTGGGCGGGGAAAAATTTAATGAAATATAACAAGGGTAAATGTAGGGTCTTGCATCTGGGTAGGAACAACCCCAGGTTCCAGTATAAGTTGGGGAATGACTTATTAGAGAGTAGTGTAGGGGAAAGGGACCTGGGAGTCTTGGTGGACAGCAGGATGACCATGAGCCAGCACTGTGCCCTTGTGGCCAGGAAGGCCAATGGCATCCTGGGGTGTATTAGAAGGGGGGTGGTTAGTAGGTCGAGAGAGGTTCTCCTTCCCCTCTACTCTGCCCTGGTGAGACCCCATCTGGAATACTGTGTCCAGTTCTGGGCCCCTCAGTTCAAGAAAGACAGGGAACTGCTGGAGAGAGTCCAGCACAGGGCAACTAGGATGATTAAGGGAGTGGAGCATCTCCCTTATGAGAAAAGACTGAAGGAGCTGGGGCTCTTTAGTTTGGAGAAGAGGAGGCTGAGGGGTGACCTCATTAATGTTTACAAATATATCAAGGGTGAGTGTCACGAGGATGGAGCCAGGCTCTTCTCGGTGACAACCACTGATAGGACAAGGGGTAATGGGCTGAAACTGGAACATAAGAGGTTCCGCTTAAACTCGAGAAGAAACTTCTTCTCAGTGAGGGTGACGGAGCCCTGGAACAGGCTGCCCAGAGAGGTTGTGGAGTCTCCTTCTCTGGAGACATTCAAGACCTGCCTGGACACGTTCCTGTGTGGCATAGTCTAGGCATTCCTGCTCTGGCAGGGGGATTGGACTTGATGATCTTTCGAGGTCCCTTCCAATCCCTAACATTCTATGATTCTATGATTCTATGAATTTGCATCTCTCTTGACACACTGAGCCAGCTTCCTGTGTGCTAGGTTGAAACATGAACTACGTGGCTCGGATCCTTGTCTGGTGCTTAGTGGTCTCCATCCCCTGCATTACCGGCCAGGAGTGAAGACATATTGGATACGTGCTGTTTGAGCACTGTGTAAGAGTCACAGCCAGTAGGGCTGGAAGCACCTTGAGAGGACTTTGAGTCCATCTCAGCCTCTCACATCTCCCTTATGAGGAAAGGCTGAAGGAGCTGGGGTCTCCTTAGGTTAGAGAAGAAGAGGCTGAGGGGTGACCTGCTGAATGTTTCTAAATATGTAAAGGGTGAGGGCCAGGAGGATGGAGCCAGACTCTTTTCAGTGATGTCCAATGACAGGACAAGGGGCAATGGATACAAGCTGGAATGTAGGAGGTTTCATAAAAATATTAAAAAAAAACTTTTTCATTGTGAAGGTGACAGAGCACTGGAACAGGCTGCCCAGAGAGGTTGTGGAGTCTCCTTCTCTAGAGACATTCAAAACCCACCTGGGTGCATTCCTCCGTGGCCTGCTCTAGGGGATCCTGCTCTGGCAGGGGGGTTGGACTAGGTGATCTTTTGAGGTCCTTTCCAACCTGTAACATTCTGTGATTCTGTGATTCACACATGAAGGTTGGCGAAGAAGGCAGGAGGGAGCTCCTCCTGCTTCCTGATTCGTACACCTCTCGGTCATGTTCTGCCATGCTGACCAGCTACTGCAGCTCAGTACTTGTCAGTGCAGCTCAGTACATCTCTGATGTCCCCCAGAGTCCTCGAGAATGGGGCTTGCATTGGGTCCTGTGCTCAGGTCACACATCCACTTATGGATTTCAAAGTACACGACTGTGTTTCAGTCCCAGGATGGAGAAACTCATGGACATTTCAGATTCACTTTGAAGTGATTTACGAACAGGTGCTGCTGGGCAGATGGAGGTATGAAGCCTGGAGCCCTACAACTATGTGTCCTGCTCCTGGGTTACCCCTTGTCTAATGTGCTCCACTCAGCAATTTCTCCATTTTTCCCTGCAGAAGGCACAGATCTGCAGCTGAGGTGCTCATAAGCCCCCTTTCCTCCGTGGCACTTGCCTAATGCTGCACCTGAGCTCCTGTGGGTCCAGGTTTGTGTTTTCTTCTCAGGTGCTTGTTTGCACAAAGTCCCTGCAGGGACTGAAGGTCTTTGAGAACACCAACATCATCAAGCTAGTCAAAAAGTTTGGGAGTCATCTGGAGAGAGCTAACAGAATGATTGTCTGGGCCTTATTTCCACAGGAAATGAGGATAAAGAAAACCTCACAGATTCAAATCTCTGGAGGCCTCTTTCAGCCTTAGGAGGGTCCTTTTGCCCGTCACCCCCAATATGGCCAGCTGGTGCTCTCGTCCTTCCTCTCTCTTCCTCGCACAAGTGTGCCAGACACCAAGACTTCCCAAGCACTTTCTCTGAGCACTAAAACAGTCTCAGTATTTATATTTCCTCCATCGTGACCATGTGTCCCCAAGGGGGACCATCATCTTATTTTAAAGATACGGACCAATCAACCTGTTTTTCAAGTTGTTTCCAGTTTTCGAGCCCTTCTCCTTTCCAGCCACAACCAGAAAGCCAGACAGGTATTCTCCAGGGTGGGAGCTGACTTCTTGCACCCCTTGTTTACTCCTACTTCTACCTCACTGATCCCCTTCCAGCATGCAGCTATTATCCTAGCATTTTTCTTTTCTATGATAACGGCAGCATATGTCTGGATCTGCAATTACAAGTTGTATCTTTGTGAATCGCCAAGAAATGAATACTCCTTGATCCAGCCCATGTGTTGCTTCTCCCCTCTGGTGCCAGAGCGTATGATTTGAAGAAAGCATCCAGCTTACCTCTGCAGAGGGGAGCTCTGCTCAAAGTTACACTCCTGCATGAGAGCTTAGAGGCATGCAGTGCTGCTCCACTTTCTCTCTTTATGTGTTAAATAGATCCAGGCTGTCATCCTCTTTCACATTTTTTGCTGTGGCAGGGCAGCCCCTCTGGCACCAGTGGGGGCTTGTCCTTGGGGTGAGGAGAGGACGCAGTCAGTGGCATCTCCAGGTGGGCCTGGGCAGCTGCTGGTGCCAGTGGATGCAGAGCTGCAGGACCCCCTCTGCCTGGGCGGGCATGTAAAAGCAGTTTTCCCAGAGCCACTGTTTACGTTAAACCACTCGCTCTGTTGTCTCCCAGGGGGAAATTATTTTCTTTCTTCTCCAGCTGAAGAACATTAATGCCATTAAAATAATAAGAGATTTAGAGCATCCCTTTGTTTATACAGTGGCATGCCACAGTGACAGGCACAATATAAATAGCTAAACACTGAGATAACCAATCACTTTGGCTGATGAAAAAAACCCAGCATTTTTCCCATTCCAAATTCTTTAGAGTAATCTGATTTGACCTCTAGCACAATGCATACTTTAATGACGCCTGAATAATGACAAGGCAAGGAATTAACTCCCACAGTGGGTTCATGGACTAACTGTCACCCAGAAGACCTAGGCTCAAATCCCAAATAAATCAAATGGCTTTGTTTTCGGCAACAGCTTTGGTGATCGCATTCCAGTTCCTCATGGTCCTTTGTTCACACCCTGCAATTTCATAGAGCCGGCGGCCCCTGCCTGTCTCCTGCAGAGAAAGGCAGGGATTTGGGTAGCAGAGATGGTGGGGTCAGAGGGGAGGTACGACAGCAAAAACCAGCAAGTCCCTCTAATCCAGGGATCTCAGCTGCTGAAACAACTGGGGTGGGGTAGGGTAAGGTAGGGAGGGCTTTCAGAGACAGACTCTTGGGTGTCAGACATTCGCTTCTGTCAAATGCCTTGATGTAAAATAAAAAAATAAACCGTGTAACAGGTGCTCAAATATAAACTGCCTCTGTGTGACCAACCACAGATTTATCTCTCCAGGTTTATGAGTGGGAGAGCAAACATAAGTTTCTCAGCCCATGGCAGGGTCGGGGAGGTCTTCAGTGACAGCATTTTACACATCCTGTGAACATGGTGGTGTCAGTAGGATGGGATGAAACTATGCACCTATCACACAGGGAACTTGGAGAAAAAAAAACATTCTTCTGGTGCGTGGTATTTTCTGCATTTCTTTTGTGGTTGTTGCCAAGGACACTCAGATTGCAATGGGAACCTTTGAGTGGCGTTTTCAAACCCTGTTACTGAAAGCTAGATAGCTGGTACCCATACCAGAGCCTGCAAATGACGTCGGTGAAAGCTGAAGTGTTCAGCAGCTATGAAAATTACATTACTCTTGCCTAGACACTCCACTGTGGTTAAACAAATTGAAAGGCTGCTTTGTTTTCTCCTATTTTTTTATTTAAGTTCTCCTGCTAAGACCGTACCCAAAGCACAGCCAGCAACACCACAGAGAAGTGTCATGGAAATGAGTGAGTCAGAATATTCTATTATTTTACCTTTCAAAATGTGGGCAGCAAAACATGAAGGTCAATGAGACAAAGAGCATTTATCCATGCAAATATAACCGGTATTAAAAACACCATGAGAGTAGCGCTCCATCCCAAAGAAGACATTAAGGGAAACATACTTCAGACGTTTTCTGTGAAGCCTCACTCAGCATGTACATCAACAAGGACTAAGTGCTTTTTAAGAGATAAACATGGACCAGTTTTAACAAGTTTTGACCGTGCTTTTCTTTTCCTCAAAGTGTCATTAACTGCAATCCAGAGACCCACAGCGTGATGTGAAGATTGTGACAGCTGAGTAGTGGTAGTTGGTGAAATTCTGTTTGCACCAATGTCCATAGGAGCTCGTGCCATCATTTAGTGATAGGATGTCATCCCATCTTTTCAAATTCTTGATTTACATATTAATAAGGCAGACTTTTTTGATGCTGCACAGTACTGAAATACTCCAAAAATAGTTTCATGTTTCAGTTAGGAAACTGGAGGAGCGTTGCTGGTACCAAGCAGGATATCCTTCATGTGTGAAACACATGGGATGAATCAATGCAGTTGAATTATGAAGCCCAATGACATCTACTGACTTCAGCAGGCACAGTCCTTAGCCTTTTTAGCATCAATCCTATTTACTAGCAGTGGCGGGGGGGCTCGTGGCTCCTCCCAAGCTGCAGCTCAGCAATAAGCGCCTTCTGGGCTTAGCTCAGTATTTCTGAGCTGTATCTGCAGCACACATGCTGCGTGCTGAGGTCAGGCGAATCCTCTGAGCCCATTACTGGTGGGTAAGCTGAGGCAAAGAGGGATAACACGGCTCCTCAGCATGATCTCCAGCAGAAGTTGCTGTTGGGGAGCAGAGCTGGAAGCACCAGCACCCTCTTCCTACCTACTAAACACTCATCGCTCTTGCCTTAGAAGAACAGGGAACCTCATTCTGTCTCTTCAGGTACGGAAAACCACGTCCATCCCATCACAACTCTACCCTAAACAAACACAACCAGCCACAAAGTCCTGGTCACAGGCAGGAAGCGGGAGCAGGCAACTTCTGAGGCAGGCAGGAAAAGTGGTGAAACCTAGGTTTCCTTCTGGTTTTGGCGTTTTGTATCCAGGTGGTTCCACAAACACCATGACCTTCTGGGTACCTCAGCAGGAAAAGCTCAGCCACCCTGGAAGTCCACAGCAGCTCCTGCAAAATGACTCACATACGGGTGCACACACTTTGAAAATGTCACACAGACCTGCAGTGGGTGGACAGGGGCAGCCTGCTCCCCAGTAGTGCAGCCGGTGAGGGGACAGAAAAGAAAGAGGCAGGCACAGCGTGCGCTACCACTGTCCCTTTGCACAGTTTGCTCCTGCCAGCCAGGAGTGATAAAGCCATGAAAGCACATGGTGAGAGACTGAGGGAAGTTAATTTCGCCCAGTGCACCTCAGCATAGGTAATGGGTCCTCGTGCACCTGCAGGGGCTGGGAGTCAGGGTAAGAAGTTTTTTTAAACCCCTCGTGTGTCAGGAGGTCTTTGTGGCCTTGGGCAGCATTTAGCCCTGCAGCTCAGCAAGCCAAAGTGGAGTGAAGTGCTGAAAACTCCTGGGCGAGAGGTTCATAGCGAGGTTTTCAAACGCTCTGCCTCGCCGAGGGATTTCCATACCCCATCCCAGCCAGGCAGGCTGGCAACCAGTGAGCCTTCACCTCTGCCCCGTGCCCCCCAAGGCAGGGCATCGCACCCCCAGGAGCCACACACGCCGCGCTGCTTGTGCTTGCGCTGTTTACACACACAAATTTAAAGCATCTTCCCCGGTTTCTCTGCAAATTGCTGCATTCAGATGAAGTGGCAGCTGCTGTAATTAAGACACAGTTAATTACATATCCCCTTAATTGCAATGATAGGATTTTGTCAATTTGGTAAATAAGAATTGTGAGGTTTCTTCCGGCAAGTGCAGCCTCAGCGCGGCTCAGACGTGTCTCCTTTTGTCTGCCGGCACAGGGTGAGCCGCTCAGCACTGGGCCCAGTCGGCGGCTCTCAGGTGGCAAAGGTGCTCACTGTCGGCTGGCCGGCAAACTTCAGCTCTCCAGCTGCCCCTGTCAGAAAAGCCTTTGCAGAGGGCAGCGTCTAACGGGAAATGTTTAACGGGAGCTTCAATGCAAGTGTGGTGTTGGGAAGCTTCTGGCGGGTAAGTTGACAGGAAAGGGGCAAATCTTCTCATTCTTTTCCTTTGCTTTATTTAAGAAAGAAAAAGATAATGGGAATGAGTTGAATTTCTTCCAATGAAGAATGAAATCTCCCACTTTCCTGCTACTCAGCACAGGCCACAGCCATAAGCTGGACTCGTGTCACAGCCAAAGACCTTTTAAACTCCAGCTCTGTCCTCAAGACTATAAATATAACGTTGCATGTTTCTTTATTTACTCTGTCTAATTTTCTCCTTTACTGAATTTGTAAATTGCTCTTTCTCTTTTAAATCACCAGCCCTCTGCCTCTGGGCTTTTCTGCCTCTCATCTCCTGTGCAGCCCCACCGTTTGCTTGCTGCTCTGCCATGGACAAGTCTCCACCTGTGCCAAGATCACCGAGTTGACACAATTTTTTTCTGAGGGGAGAAAACAACAAGCCAGAAGGGTTGCAAAAACGCCAGGACTGAATTCGACTGAATCTGACCGTTTCGGGATGAGAGCTGAGCTGGGATCCCACAGGCATGGCCAGAGGCCGGAGGGAGCAGGGTGGCTGATGTAAAGAAAACCCATCTCTCCTTCCTGCTGTGGAGAAAGCTTGATACCAAGGCGAGAAAGACAACATGTGAGACATGTATGTCCTTTTTGGAGCTCCTTTTCAGTGATTCAGTATGCAGAGCTGTCATCCATACTAACTGATGAATTGCACTTGACTGAACAAGTATGTTTGGGGTGCTCTCACACAAAAAGTGGCACAAAAATCATCTGATTAAAGAAGATCATCTAAGATCACCTCAGACTTACTCATTAGTTATGACTAAGTTACGATTAGCTAGAAATTAATGAAAACATAGTTTGTATTTGCCTCCCCATTCTTTATCCAACAGGCAAACTCGACCTTTCTCCTCACAAGCAGCAGCATCACCTCCTGGCTTTGGCAAGGCCCTGACGCTGGCTCAGCGTGAGGTCGTACATTGTGGTTGAGTGTCACCTCCTCCCCAGTGGCACCTCCGCTGCTCCTTGGGCTCTTCACTGGCCAAAGTCAACTCACTGAACCCACCAGAACATCCTTGCTTACTTTTCTCTGGTTCATTTTCTGCCTATGTAGCAAGGTGAACTGGTTTGGCACAAGGCTCAGCAATCACAAGGTAAAGATCAGGATGTTTTCTTGACAGCATCAGCAAGCTGCTGGTATCAGCTCAAACGGTGACATGTTCAGACTCGCAGGATGCTTTCATAAGCAAAGGAATGTGGTCTTAGGTAAAACTGCTTTGGGCAGCAAGCTGCAGGATTGGTCAGGGGTAAGAAATCATATCCTGGAAAGGAGTCCATCATCAAAGCAGTAAAACACACTCAGTGAACAGGTCCCGCTCCTATACAATTCAAATTTTTCGTTGCTGAAGTCAGTGATGGGATAGAGTGTATATTTAATAAATGTGAAGGTGGTGCAAAGCTGGGAGGAACTGAAAGTACATTAAAAAACAGGGTAAGAGCTTAAAATTATTTTAACTAATTGGAGAAATAGTCTGAGAAAAATCAGCTGCAATGCAGTAAGCAAAAAGATACCAATAAAGAAATGCAAAATTGACCATAATATGAATCAGCAAAGCTATGCTATTGGAAAGATGGGAAGTATCTTACTAGAGTCCATAACTAGATTCCCTGATGCAAGACATCAGGAAATCCTGACATCCTGATGTCATCCATCCCTTCCACTCAGCACTGCAAACACCAGTGAATGAACTGTGACCATTTTTAGGTCCTAACTCCCCAGCAACAGAGAAAAAACCCAAACAAACAGCCTTGGAGATCTAAAAATTACCTCTGAGCAGAGTTTCAGAGAATTGATCAGCCTGAGGGAAAAAATGGGACATAGCAAATACCCAAAACATTGCTGCAGAGAAAAAAGGAATGATTGTCTTCCTTGTTCACAGCAAACAGATCCCCAAACAGCTTAAGCTGTGGCAGGAGGGATCTGAGTGGATGGTAGGAGAAACTTCCCAAGGGTGAAATGCTGGAGCAGATCATCAGGGAGGCTGTGAATTCCTCAGGTAGGAGGTCAGGCAAGTATCTGTGTGGATCAGCAAAGGCAGAGACCCTCCTCCCATCCCAGGTCCCACTTCTTTCCTGAAGTCTCCCTGTTTCAGTGCTGAGATGAAAGTCGTAGCTCATATGACAGAAGGGTGCATAAAAAAATCCAGACTCAAATTACGCCTACGTTTCTAATTCCAGAAAGGTTAAAGAAAGTTCTCCTTTCTGTCTATAGCAAGTAAGATGTACCAAAAAGCATGCCCAACAGAGCATTAGAAAAAAGTTTACCCTTGCAGACCCAGCCCTGGACTCCCTCCTGTGTCAGATCTTTTTTGTTTTCTCACACTTTGACTTTCTTCTTTCAACTTCACCACTGTCAGGAAACACTCCTACACTCAGATCTAGGCGTAACTTGAGGAGAATGCAACCTGAGGACTAGCAGACACTACAGCCTAATTTACCAGAGTGCAGCAGCACTCAGGATGGTGGCTTGGGTACGCAGGGACACAAGTTTCCATGTGATTTGCTGATAGACAAGCTTTTCCCCTCCCCTGTCTAGCTCTTAAGTCTCCTAAAATGCCTATCTTCAGTATGACACCACTCCATTTCATTGTGTATATAGGCAACTGCAACATTGCTAGTAAACTGGCTCAACCAGCACTCAAAGTTGAGCTGGCCAGGCTGACACGGGTGGGACTGCTCCCCTTGACCAGGGGCCCAGGGGCATCCCCCTTCCAATGCCAGTAAGGAAAGGAGGAACCACCACAAAGCCGGGCTTGCTGGAGTAGGACTTGCTGGCACCAGCTTAGCAAGAGAAAGGGAGCTCAGGCAGACGTCCCTCACAGCTGTGTCTGCAAGCTCTGCCTTTCACAATCCTTATTCCATGATTTATCTAAGTCTGCAACCCCACTGCCTGAACTGGGAAAGGTAAGTTCACACTGCAGCCTGTCTTTACCCAATCTGCAGGCAGAAAGAGCACTTGGTTAGCTAAACTTTATTAGTATGAGCTTCCTCAGTTTTCAAAAGCGGTAACGGATTTCATTGTGAAAAAGAATCCTTTTTCAGTGTTTTAAGTTCCATAAGCTTCAAACACAACATTAGGGTATTTTGTAAGGGATGATTATTATTTAGCAGGTAGATTACAGATGGTCCTGCAATTTTAATTGTATGGCTGTTACACTTTCATGTACTGCTTTCACCTGTCTGTCACGGGCTCCTACATGAACCATGTCATCTCCGCCTTTAGCTCCCACCTTGTCTGTTAAGACCAAAGCCACTTCAGCTCCCACCCAGCATGATGAAGATTTTCACTACAACAGGTCTCAAAAGCTTCCAAGACCTGTACCTAAAGTTTTATGTGCAAAGAGAAAGCTGTAACCTAGGCATTCAAATGACAAATTTTAAAAATATTCCTGGATGTATCCAGGATGGAGGATAAATTTGGCCATGAGGGCCTTTGAAATGTGCACCAGGAGACAGGTAAGCAGCACGAGGCTTGGAAGAAATCTGTGGTAGGCACAGTCAGGTAGCTGGGCTGGCAACCCAACACATGACTCCTGTTGGAAGAAGGAAGATGCAACGTCCCCCACTTCTCGAAGATGAGGAACGCTTCCCGCTGAAGCCTCGCCAAGGGTAAAACTGGAGAAGAATCACCCCCAGAGAGGAGTTGGGGAGCGGAGAAGAATCTCTGTTGGTGCTGCTGACTATGATGAGGACAACAGTTGTGCAGAACTGGCTGACAGGGATATGGAAATGTTGGTAAATATAACAGTGATTCTCAACAGCTCATATTGTGTGTGAGTGTTGGAGTTGTCACTTTTGTATGTTGTATAGCTACATTTTCCAAGATTGACTGAAATTATCTAAAGCATGAAAATACATTCTTTTGTAGACTGAATTGGATAAGGAGTTTTTACATCTTGCTCTACAACAAAGTGGAAGATGCAATGGTCTTAGTTTTAGAAAAAAAAAAAATCAAACTGCGGACGTATTCAAGGAGTTTCTAAGACGGCTGTGTCATGATAACTATTCAAAACAGAAATCTTAGTCAGACTAAGGAACTGATTTTAACATCAAGCTCCTGGAGCCTCTATATTAATTCATACACCAGTGAAGTAGTTGCCATGGAGTGGCCAAAATATAATTCACTGGCTGTGATGGGCCACAAAACACGGAAAACATCTACTTTGTTTTCCAAATACTGGTGAGTCAGTGTTTTATATACAGCAGCCAAATTTAATTCCTTGGGAGGTAAAATAAATTATTACTTAATCATGACAAACGAGCAGACCATCATACCCACTGATACAATGAATCAGTCTGCAATGAAATTCTGCCCTGAGTCATGGAACAGCATGGTTGTCCTGAATTATAAAATACTGTTTAAATAAGTTAACTGGTTCCTGCATTTGTTTCTACCCTAAGACCTGCCACTAATACTAGGCAACTCATTCTGGAAACTCCCACAGCTTTGCAAAATTTAATGTTTTGTAGAACCTTTGCTTTCACAGGCATATATGGGTTTTTTTTTCTGAGGCATTCCTAATAGGTATGCTCTTCCACAGCAGCTTTGGCTACCAAAATGAACACTAATACATTCAAGCCATATAAGCAAGTTATTTTAGGTCCATCAGTAGCAAGAAAAAAACCCCAACGTTTTATATCATTGTTTGTAAGAATCTGGCATGTGGTACTCCATAAGAAACTAAGGGAGTGTATAGATCCTGCACTCATCTTGCCACCAGGGTAAGCCTCTTGAACCACACAGCACACATTATGGACACGGGCCAGGCTATCACTCAGGTGTATAAAAAAAAATCTGCTCGAGACTCTTAGCATTTTAGAAGAGTACTTTGGGGGGGATGGGGAAAAAAGTCTGTCCAGCTTTTCTTTCTTTTTTTTTTTTTTTTTAAAAAAAAAGCGCATTCATCTGTACAAATTCACATTTTTTCAAAAGATGCAAGATTTTGCCGTGTTATCAATGTCATTCCCTTATTTGCTTGTAAGCTCTGTACTGGGACAAAAATACTTCTTCCCATACAAAAAAAAAAACCTTGTTTTTTCACAGCTTGGGTGGGATTTCTGCCCTCTAGTCTCCTGGCTTGTACGTTCACGATCTTCTATTTGCTGGCTCCATCAGCTCAGTTGTTCATTCTGGAAAGGACAGGGGTTCTATCCCAGACAACCAGGCTAGAGCCACAAGGCAAACACACCCGGAGGAGCTCCAGGGTGAGCCTGTGCACCAAAGTAAACCTACAAGAGCTGGAACATACCTTTCCATTTTACACCTATTGTGGGCAATGCTGCAACAACTCCTAAAGATTTTTTCTGACTTTGGCCTAAAAGAGGAAAAAGATAATCCAGGCAAGAGTAAACCAAAACCACATCAAAAAGTTTTTGGCTGTGCCAAGAGTTCTGCATGACCTGAATTTATTATAAGAGCACCTAGAATGGAAAGTGTTTTTAAAAAATGCTGGGTTTTTTTCCCCCTCATGAAAGCTTGTTGTATTGCACATGAGCTTCAAAACATGTTTAATTTGTAATTTTTTTCCCAAATTGTCATAGGCTGTTTCTGTTGGGAACTCAAGGCTTTAAAAATTCCAGTAGCATTAAACTAACGCAGTTAGTTGCTCAACTGCAAGAAGCACAATCCTTATCCTGCTAATTACAAGTCAGATGGAGCCAATCAGTATATACTGAATTATTAAGATCTTACTGTACATTCTCAGGCTGTTAATATCTATTAGATTACAGCTGCATTATACCGAGTGCTCATTTCAGTAGGAGATTAGAAAGTACATTTATAATGCTGGCTACCCTTCGGGTGGATCATAGTATTTACATACCATATGTCAGCATGAGATTACAGAGTGATTTACGCTTTTGCTCAGACCTTTCAGCAAACTGCAACAAGCTCCAGTAAACCACAAAGCTCAAACTCCATTCAAACCCGATCTTGACAACTCAGCTCCCGGGAAATAGGTGCATTTAAAAAAAACCAATGAAGACCACTACCAGTGCTGGATACAAAGCAGCATTTGACATGCCATGTCTCAACACAAGTAATCCAAGTAAGAAATTCTTTTTCTGGTCGAGAGGGGTACAGAAGATGAACTAGGAAGGTCTGCTCTGCCGTAAACAAACTATTCCTAAAGTGCACGAAGAAAAAAGTGAATAGTCACCTCACTTGTTCCAAAAAAAAGCTGCCACCTGCCCCTGAGTCATACTGTCTCTCCACCACTCAGGTATTCCAGTTCCCTCCATAACACGCAGAGGGCAACCAATGAACAAGACAAACTATTTGTACTTGTGCAGATCGTTATCTAAAAATAGCTACTCAAACATACTGTAGATAACAACAGTAGCGTGTATTGAAAGAGCTAAAGAATAAGTACCTGGATGTGTGCACAAATTCATTTATCATTGAAAAATCCTAACATAGTATGAGAAAATGCATGGCTTTGATACACTTAATAGTTCTAAAACACCAGCAAAAAACATTAGGATTTAACCCAACATGATCTGTTTGAAGTAGAACAGAAGATACTTGAATGCGTATTTCTTGTAAGATATTTTAATGATGACAGATGATCATTTTAATGATGTCAAATGAGTTGTAACACTCAGACCAATAAAGAATGGTGTAAAATTTTAAATCTCCACAACGAGTGTGTCCTCTGTGCGTATGTACGTATATATGGGAGTCTGCCTTAAGTAGGTAAAGCTGTCATGCCCTAAAAGAGGCGTGCTTGATTACTACACTACTCTGTTTACTCTTTTTCACTGTTGCAGAGACTACCAACAGTATGGGCAGGAGAAAACTCACCAGAGTTGTGCATTATCTTCAGGCCCAGCTACCTTGCCTTTTACTTTTCCTAAACCAGCCAAACCTTTGATTATGTTTCATTAAGGGAGCTGGCTGTGACAGCAAAAGGAAACTATGATCTTGTACTGGAAAGAAGATTGCCAGGATGATGATAGACAAAAGCAGCTGTCACGCATTACATCAACATTATCTGCCTGTCACTTTATCTGAAGGTTCTGTCCATTAGCTACATGCCAAAACCCAATTACGCACGGAATACAAATGGAAAGGCTAAGCAGCAGAAGTATCCCTCGCTTCCCCTCCTATCAGGTAGTAAAGGAGACTGACTAAACCCTAGGGATATAAGGGCTATTAAATGCTGCAGTGCAGCACAAGCCTAGGAGAATCAGCCTCGTAAATATTTCAGTGGCAGCGAGAATGGCACGAGATCAAAATACCTTGTCTGTCATTAGCCTTGTCAGGTCTAACAGGTATCTGTGCCTCCTGAAAACATCCCATTAGTGGGAGGGGACACTTGGAGTAGAATCAATTTCAACTACTATCCTATGCTGCCATCCTCTCCCCTTACATGCTAGCAAAAAAAAGACTTCACAGAGGAAGGGAGTGTACAGGAAGGGCCTGAGAAATACAAAGGTTTTTCCTTTTATTACAGTTTACTGCTAGCCTGTGACAGGCAACAAAAAGCCTTTTGCCAATAAGTGTGGCAATTCCTTTGAGGCCAAAGGGCTCCTGACTAACAAAGGAGGAAAAAAGCAGAACAGTGAAATTTGGCTAGAGGAAAAAAAACAAGTGCCTTCAATGCCTTTTAACTTCACCCCTGATAAACATGCTGCTGGTGGCAGAGTATGAGCCTGCTGTTCTCTTCTTTCTCCTTGCTTTCACAGTTGAATGTTGCATAGTTTCAAGAGCAGAGCATACAGCCCTTGAAACAATCTCCATAAATTTTAGTATTTGTTTCTACAACATTCAAGTGGGTGATAACACATGCCAGCCGATTTCCCCATATATACAAATGAAGTAGGGGAGAGAAAAAGTAGGACTAGTGGAGGAGGGCATTTGGTAGGATATTAACCACTCCATAACTATTCTTTGACACCAGATTTGTGTAGCAGTCCAAGAATTCACTCCAGGTTAAAGTGTCATTTAGGGAAAACACAATAAGCTTTACAGATGTCAGGTTTAACCACCTGAAATTTAAAGAGAAAAATTCTTTGTTCTGGGTCGTGAGAGCAAATATATACCAATAGATCCTGGACTACACATTATCTGAATTGAGCAGATCCTCCTGGAAAAGCTGCTAGGGCACATGAGTATAAAGGTGATTGGTAGCACCCAACGTGGCTTCACCAAAGACAAATTGTGTCCGACAAACCTGGTGGCCTTCTGCAATGGTGTCACAGTGTCAGTAGATAAGGGAAGTGCAACCGATGTCATCTACCTGGACTTGTGCAAAGCGTTGGACACTGTCCCACAAGACATCCTGGTTTCTAAACCGGAAGGATACGAGTTTGATGGATGTACAACTCGATGGGTAAGGAATTGGCTGGATGGTCACACTCGAAGAGTTGCAATCAACAGCTCAATGTCCAAGTGGAGATCAGTGACAATTGATGTCCCGCAAGGATTGGTACTGGGACCAGTGTTGTTTAACATCTTTGTCAGTAACATGGACAGTGTCATTGACTGTACCCTCAGCAAGTTCGCCGACGACACCAGACTCTGTGGAGTGGCTGACACGCTGGAGGGAAGGGACGTCATCCAGAGGGACCTTGACAGGCTTGAGAGATGGGCCCAGGCCAACCCCATGAAGTTCAACACGGCCAAGTGTACGGTCCTGCACCTGGGTCGAGGCAATCCCAAGCACAAATATAGGCTGAGGAGAGAGCAGCCTGGGAGCAGCCCTGAGAAGTACTTGGGCGTGTTAGTTGACAAGAGGCTCAACATGAGCTGGCAGTGTGCACTTGCAGCCCAAAAAGTGAACTGTGTCCTGGGCTGCATCAAAAGCAGCGTGACCAGGTTGAGGGAGGTAATTCTCACCCTTTGTTCTGCTCTGGTGAGGCCCCACCTGGAGTACTGCATCCAGTTCTGGAGCCCACAGCACAAAAAGAACATGGACCTGCTGGAGTGGGTCCAGAGGAGAGGCACAAAGATGCTCAGAGGGCTGGAGAACCTCTGCTACGAGGACAGGCTGAGGGAGCTGGGATTATTCAGCTTAGAGAAGAGAAGGCTTCAGAGTGACCTAACAGCAGCCTTTCAATACATGAGAGGGGCCTACAGGAAAGCTGGAAAAGGGCTTTTTACAAGGGCCTGTAGTAACAGGACAAGGGACAATGGCCTGAAACTGCAAGAGCATAGATTTAGACTAGATATAAGGAAAAAATTCTTCATCATGAGAGTGGTGAAGCACTGGCACAGGTTGTCCAAGGAGGCTGTGGATGCCCCATCCCTGGAGGTGTTCAAGGCCAGGCTGGATGGGGCTCTGAGCAACCTGGGCTAGGGGGAGAGAGGTGATCCTGCCCACAGCAGGGGGTTGGAACTAGATGATCTTCAAGGTCCCTTCCAACCTTAAGCATTCTATGATTCTATGAACAAATACTGTTAGGAGGATATTTTCAACTTTTCAGGCCTGTACTTGAGTTGAAGAATCAAAGTAAAACTTCAGCTAAACTTAAAAGAAAGCAAAGGAGAATAAATTACTCTTGCATTCCAGATAGTTCTGTTTCGTGTCTTTAACTGCACAAACACTTCACCATTTTAGGCTACAGCTACATTGCTGTACATGGTAATATGAATTCCTCAACTGAAAAACAAGGAGAGTTTGAATAGGGGAGTTACAACAGAAGAATTGAAATATGCCTTGAACTTGAAGGTCTCTTGCTTGGTAGAAGTGAAACAACTACAGCCTAAGCCCTCATTTATTTACTCATTGTTGAAGGAAAGCATGTCCTCGTTTATTTATTTACTCACTCACTGAACCAGTTACGCCCCCAGTCCTTGGCTGGTAGTTCCACTGACAACACAAACACCCTCGGTGCCTCCTACAGCTACAGGAAGACAAGAATACTTCAGAATGATTACCTATTTTTTTGTGTTGTATAGTCAATTCCCTCCATTGCCTAGAAAATAGCAATAATGGTTTTTAACTTCTAAATGAACACTAGAATTTGTTTCACACAGTTATATGCCTCCTTCTTCCCAACAGGGAATTAGGAAAATATTTTTAGTTCAAGCTGTACCTTACCTAGGGAGGGATGGTATGACTCTCTCCTGGACAGCTACAAGGTTGACAACAAAGCTAGTCCTGCATCCCTTCCAGAAAAAAATGAGTATGAAGTTGTTTGTTTTTAACACTGCGGAGAATGACCTTTACATGCAATGCTGATGCAAAAGCGCCTCAATGTATTTGCCAATTCTCCAGCATTCTGTGCTATCCTCCTCTTTCCACGCATCACACAAGTACAAGACGCACTCTGCTAACTGCTCCGTCACTTGCAAACTATTCAATAGAAAACGCTCCTTAAATACCAGTATTTTTATACTTCAACCCTCCTGCTCCTCCCCACATGGTAAGCTATTTTGTGTCAACTGAGAATATAAACATTGTGCTGAACACCTCAACACCAGCATCAATCCAACAAACTCACTCCATTTCAGGAAATGTCTGTTTACCTAAGACATGATCTGGAAGGCCTACCTTAAATTTTGCGTTAAAAGTTTCTTATATTCATCTGCATAGCTGAAGTATAATAAACTAAATCTAAAACTACTGTCCCACCCTGATACTTTGTCTCCTAAAAACAAGTTTGTAACTTTAAGTAATAGGAAGCACATTAATACCATAGTGTAGTGCATCACAACAACATCATTCTCAAAAAATCTCGAAAGGGGATATGTAATCATTGGGTTGTTGCCAAATCAGATTCTTTGGAATATATAATAATGGTTATAAATTAAAATAATTCTAGAACATTTCCCAACACCGATAAGCCAAAATGTCAGATGTCTTGAGGTGAATACTTACTTTCACTACATCTAAAGCAAATACACTGAATACTTTAAATGTTATTTCTAAAGCATCTTCAACTTCTAATTACAAAAGTGTCTGTGCTTTGCCAGTTCTCCAGAGAACGATCTCCTGTTGGCTATGCAGAAAGGAATTTAAAAGGGCATCAAAATGTTAGACTTCTCACCAAATATAAATATAACCTCATTTAATTAGGCAAACAGTTTGAGATATGCGCCTTGGAAGCAGAGAAGTGCAGGGGTTGTAAAATACCAGAGAAAAATGAGTAACATTATAAAATATTTAACTCAAAATCAGAACAGTTCTTTAATAATCGCAAATGAGCTTTTTACAATATCAATTTTCTAACTTCTGGGCACACTTCCTGATAAACACTTGAGTGTCCTCTCTGAGTTACAAAGAGTAAGTTTTCTGTGTTAGACAGCTAAAAAAACCTGGACATCCTTAACAACTTGGCATCACATCTTTCTTTTAAAAAAAGATCACACAATAATTTAGACAGCATTTATAGCATTATAAAATCAGAATCCCCCCCCTCTTTAATCACTCACGAGAGCAGTCATTAAGAATACGACAGCTTTAGGAATACAAATAATGAGGATGTAAAACTATTTGTGCAAAACTGCATTATTTTTACTGTCTAAAATTTCAGGGAAGTAACACCGTCAAAAGCAGAGAGAGGATAACAAAAACAGTCATGAAAGTAATGCTACCTTAGATTTTCAAACAGGAATTACATTTTGCAGTATTAGGTAAAGGGAAAAAAAATAAATCTGATGGCACTTTGAACAACAATGACAACTGTCCTGGAAACTGCAGTTGAAGAAGAACAACTGATACAGGTTCATGTTAAAGTCTCTTTCAGTGGTAGCGATTGATTTGGGGGTATCAACTCTAGCATTTCTTTCCATGCAAAAATCTATCTTTCCAACATCTTTGCTTTGCGGGATACTAATGCATTTAAGAATGAGCAGTCTTTTGAGGAGTGTGCTTTCTTCCATGCATCTGAAATCTTTAAAACAGCTGGATCATTGATTCCCTGGATTTCCCTACTCCAATCCATTTAACTGTGGGAGAGAAAAGCAAATTTTTATTATAAGTAATACAAGGCAAAATCAGGTTGTATCTTAAGATCTTAAGCGCTTAAGAAGGTAAGTTTGTACCTTAAGTGCCATAGTCCGAAGAAAAGCACAGCACATACTATTAAATTATAACTATGTCTATTGTTCTCAAACTAAGAAAGCGCTAATAACTTAGAACAGCAGGAACAGCATTGAAGGTGCCATAATAAATAAATTGGTTTTCCAGATCACAGGAAGAAAGATACAGAGAAACTCTCAGAAAAGTAAAGATTTGCATCATCTCCTAATTCCCAGCTTTGGAAGAGATGACACAATCATCTTTATTAGGGAGTATAAGAGAAATTTGTTACTTTAGGACCTCTCACTGTCACATATATTTAACCACATTAATATAGCAGTAGTTCCACTGACTTCATAAAGGCAGCAGAACTAAATCCCTACCGCAACCAATCTGAAAAACAGTTAAGCAAGTTATAAAATCTCAGCTGAACAAGAACTATAGCATAAGCCAAAGAAAGAATGCACATTAAAACCTGTGAAAATTTTCAATTCAACAGCTAAACAGATAAAAAACAGTGAAACAGTAATTACAAATATCACCAGGTCCATCAGAATCAAGTACAGCTACAAGCTACTTTTCAGTATTTTGAATGTTCATTAAGACAAAGTACAAGATAGGTGCCATGAAGCAGGAAAAAAAAAACAACAAAATTTGTTTTACTTACCAGGAACACCCAACTCCATTTCTATAAAGCGAACATAATTTTGTGCATTTACAGGCAGGTCATCAAATGTCCTCGCATTTGATATGTCCGTATCCCATCCTGGAAGTGTCTCATACTGAACCTCTACCTTATTTAAGACTTCATGGTTGGCTGAGAAGCAAACACGAACAAAAAATATTATGTCCACGAAGACTATAAATTCTCCACCACTAAGCATATAACCATAAAGCTTTTTAATTCACTTCTTATACAAAGAGGTTTACTCCTAAGATAATACCAACACTGAAAAGGTGCTCAAACATCCTTTGTTGTTAATATAAGCAGAGAAAAACACAAACAAGTAACTATCACAACTTAAGACTTCAGGAATTCCAGTACTCAGTCACATGCATGTATTTTGCTTAAACCACAGTTTTTTCAGTTCAGAAAAGAACTTTGCAGGAAAAGTAATTCCCCAAAACAGTTTGTTTGGTTGGGTTTTTTTTCTGAACAAATACCAATATCCATGAGAGAATCTGGTGATGTGAAACCAAAATTAGGCACCAACTATCATAACCAAGTATCATGCAGTTAAAATATATTTTAGAAATGGCATAGGAGTGTGCTTTTTACTAGACAAATGTATGACACAGTTTATACATAATAGACTTCTGATGCCCAGAGACCCTTTGCCCCCAAACTCTATAACGAATCGGTCAACCAGTGTGGAATCCCACATGATATCTGAACAGTAACTGTCCCAATTACTTCTCAGAATAGAAGCAATGAGTATATTCCATTTTGTCCTTCATTTAGTAACTCATTACATTGTTGTCCATTAACTCTGAAACCTGTGATGATTTCAAGTACTGGAAAAGATGTTAGATCCATTGTTCTGAAACTGAGTCATTCCAGTAATTATCTGAATATTAGTCTTAGAGTGACACTGGGCAGCAAAACAAAAGCCTTAAGCCTGAAAATGATCAAAATACATTGATAAAAAAACCAACAAAAAAAAACAGGAGTTGCCAGGCATCCTTGCCTTCCTGAAAAAGACAGGGTTCTGCCAAAGGCACTGTAATTAATGTCATGTAGGCTCCACATTTCAGATAAAGTCACTCCTGCAAAGACAGCTCATCATCCTGGAAAAGGTTTTTAGGTGCAAGAGGCACAGCAGAGGTGCAAATACAAAACCGTAGTTCATTCCCTCCAGCGCGTGTGGAGGCAACAAACTCAGGCTCAGGATACTGAATAATTTGTCCTGGTGTAGGTAAGAGTTCAAGAGTAGCAACGTTGCAAAGCATGTTGAGTAAGGGTGAAAGGACTATGCTCTACTGACTTCAAAGCCTACAAACAATGAAGAAATGCACAATTTGTGGATGGAGGTGTTCACAGGTTAAGGCAAGTGATCCTGAATCAACACTTGCTGAAATCAGGACAAAAAGGCAGGCACAGTAAGGATGTTGGGTTGCAGAGGCCGAACATAAACCGTTTCTTTAATGTCCTCAACAGTAACAACTGAGGTGTTGCCTGTTGTCCAACTCATCAGTAAAATACAACCGCTATATTCAAAGTGTAAAATCACAAACTAATCTCCAGACAGCATAGACGGTCTGGAGTAAAACACAAGTATCTCTCTTTCTGAAGAGAGAAAGTGACTGCAAACCTCATCTTGGAGGTCCATAGGCATTTTCACTTTGCAGTCTCTGATGAGGCTAGCCGGGAGAAAGCTGAAAGCACTTAGAACTGAATGGTCTGATCTTGTCTACAATCTTCCATTACTATGTATTAGTTCAATTCCTTACTTCCCCAAAAGAAAGGAAGAAAAGGAAGGGATACATTTCTTGATGTTTCAAATGATTCTCTCATTTTGCTCCAGCAAGTGTGATAAAAGATGGTGTGTGGTAAAGACAAGCCATAAAGCGAGCTCAGTGTAGGAACAGATGTAGTCACCATCTAGATTTCTCTCAGCTCTTCCCTTAGGGGACTTATCTCTCAGGCTTTCTGGAACATTCCTTATCAACAGCTGAATTAGATAACGGAGAAAGCAGATATAATGATATCTGGTAGTCTGGTACTATAATTTGGAGAGGGAATGATGTGATGTCACTTCCAACTCAAAAAGACGAGCTGAAATTTGCATCTTGGCACCACTGTAAGAGAACAATCCTCCAGTAATTTCCAGAAACTGAACATAAAAACATTCACACATGTCAGACCAAAAGTGCATCTTCACAGTGTCCCATCTCTTTAATCTACAGCAGATGCCCACGGAAAGAGCACAAGGAAAAAAAGCAAGCATTAAGTAAAGCTTCTCCCAAATAATCTCCCAATTTCCCAAGGAGAAGTCTTCAAAGTCTCCTGAGCTAGAAGTTGTGTCTATCTGCACTGAGATCAACTGACACCTGAACTCGGACAAGAGGCATTAAGCAGGACTAGACCATGGCTTTCACATCCCTTTTGAACAGATCAGCTCAGAGCTAGGAGGGACTTCTCTCTCTCTTTCATTAACTCCTATGACTGAACAGAAATTGAGGTACTGGCCAGCTACATATTAAAAGACTAGAGCCTCAACGATACCAACCAAAATCAGCTTAAATTTACAAGACATTTTCAGTTCTTTCTTACCAGATTATGAAATGCCTACAGAAATCTAAGCTACAAAGGCGGAGTGAAACTCGTATGACTCCCTGATCCAGCTGGAAAAAGAAACAATATATGAAATATGTTTTTCCTGAGATGGTGGGCACTGTGTGTGCTTCTAATTTAGAGACCGTCATTTCACAAGAAGCGTAAATCACTAACATCTCCAAGAGAGTGGGAGGGTAGCGAGGGGAGAGAGAAAGAAATACCCTGCCAGCAAGAGATTCCCAGACTAGATCTCTTCTAAATTAAATTCAAAATGTCAAAGTGGCAAGTTTAAAAAAAATAAACCACATTATACAAGCGCACAGCATGCAGAGACGGAGGCATCAGAAATTATCTGATGGTCTGCAATACACAAAGTGGGAAGAAAGTTACCTTTGGGTTTTTATGCCAGGGGCAGGGGTAGTAAGTAACCTGCAGCATATGTGCTGAAAATGCTGCCAAATGTTGAGAAGTATAGCACAGGGAGAGGTGTGGAACACAGAGGCACTGTGAGAGACAGCATCTTCCAGCTTACCAGAAGTTCAGCTCAAACTCCTTCCTGACACTTTAGGAAGACAGCATGTCAACAGCAAAGGCAACAGCTCATACTAAATTTCTACCAGAATTCTTAATTGTTCATATAGTAAAGAAAAACACAGTTAAGCGGGTGAGTCGTGTTGTGCTGCTATGACCAAAGGTCAGCGATCTGCTACCTGGGCATATACAGGGAGCAAAGTCTGTCCTCAGGAGTTACAAGAAGATTCTGGTCCCATCTCACAACAAACGGGAAAAAAACAAAAACGTTATCACTGAAGTCTTAGTACTGGAAAACATGGCCACCTGTTCATGTTACCTTTAATGACGGGCTGCCAGAGAAGGTTCTCCTGGCTCAAGCACAAGACAATCCTAACAGCCTCCAGGGTAGATGACAGGGCTACAGACGAAACGTTTACTGAGTGGTTCTCAATTCAAACGTGCAGTCTCCACTATGTTCTAAGGTACACACACATTTCCTTAATATTTCAGCAAGGGTTATCAATCAGGGCATATTCAAGTCTTAAAAGGGAAAAAGCATTCCCTGGTGTAGTGCAAGAGGAGTACTAAATCTGCTGAATAAAAGGGCATGCCGTGTCACTCGATATGCATTCAGATTGTAAATGGCCCTTTCGTTTGAAGATACTGGAGGGCAAGCCAACTGGCAAACTCCCCCAAGCACAAAACAGAAAATTCCTTATGAAGCTCCCTAACAGATATGTGCTAATTTCAAGGACTAATGACAGATCATCACTTATTCCTTTATGCATAGTTGTACCTGATTACTACAGTTGATCTCACCTGCAAAAAGTTCTCTGCTGATGATACCGTATGAAAAATTGCAACCTGTGAATAGTCTCAAACCCTGAGGTTGCAATAATCAGAATGGAAACAGGCATCTATGCACACATTAGAAAAAGCAGAAAGCACAATCTTTACTGGTTAATGTTCTTCCTTTTTCTGGAGTATCTCTACTATAACAAACTGAAAAAGATGCAATATCAATGGAAAAAAAAAAAACCCGTTTTGTTATATTTGCCTACTTTAACATGCAGATATATTTTTCAGGTAAAAATTATCACTGAAATGACCACTGTCCTCCTCAGAAGCTATAGTATCTATCACTCTAAGCTGATGTATTTTGGTCCTGCATTAGAAAAGTGTTGCTTTCACCTAAACCACTTGCTCATTTCCTCCCCCACCCCTTTTCCCTTTTTGCCATTGCGTAGGTATGACAGGTTTCTGGCTGCTCTGCAAACCATTAAAGGGAACTGAACTGTTAAGAGAAATAACGCAGGGAGAGAAAAACTTGGCTTTTCAACCGGATCAGTTCTCTCACGTGGTTCACCACGTGCTTAAATGAAGACTTGTCTTGCCAGAAGTGGGGATGAATGCAGTAGTGGGAATAAGACACTGGGTTGTGAAACAAGCTACCAATTCAGCTTGAAGGCAAGGTACACTGTGTTAAAGGAAACGGATAAAGCAGTAACAACATTTACATTTAAGAAGCTTTACACAGCAATTCGCATCTTTCCAGTTGACAAATGACAAGATTTGGTACAGGTGTCTTTAGGGTGTGGCTACAGGCGTGGTACAGGGTATCTCTGGTGCATCTAAGACGACATTAATGGCTTGATGCTGAAAGTAACACACTCCTATCATAAATTTTACAAGTAAAAGTCAAAAATGCACGTAAGTGTCAGATTACATTTCACCAACATCTAAAACTGTTAACAAGCAGTCTTACCAGGAAAATGAGGTATGATTTCACCATCTAGTTTGTATGCAACACCAACTTTGATTTCTGTAAACACATCCAAGATATCCAACTTGGTAAGTGCCAATCTATAAAGAAACATTGGTCTGGTTAAACAAGTTCAACAACTCTCAACTGTCATCACATTGTAAAAAAACTAACAGAAAAATTGATTCCTGCACATTGCAAATAATTGTCTTCCCTTAGAAAAAATAGCTCGTATGGCACTAATCTATTGACATAGTGTGAATTTAAAAAAAAAAACCAAAACCAAAAAACCCCAAACACAACCCAAACAAAAGCAAACACGAACGGCCTTTATGTTACATCCGTAGATCTAGTATTATAAGAAAATGGCCAAATTCAAAGAACAGGTGATTCACCAATTAAAATGACTGGTAAAACAGCTTTAAGTGTTAGAATTTTAATTGGTCAGGGTGCTGCCAAGGCACTTTATGACTATTCATTTGAGATGGTTTCATGGTATGACGACTGTTGCTGTCTGTTTCTGTCCTCTGCCAAATGTTTCTTTCTTACAGTGAAGGCAGCAAAGTAATCAAACACTGGCTCTGTAAATACCTGGCTGCATCCTATTTTAAATAACACAGAGGACAAGAAAAATGGGGAAAATTAAGTAAAGCATATATTTACACAGTTTGATTTACTAGAAGTTTTATATTGATTTTGCTTCAAGACACCTATTTTTACTTACAATTAAAGTCCCAGAGTCATATCCAAATTTTCTACATTTACACATACTGCTGAAGATACTGATGGGTTCCCATCTGCATTATTTTGCAAACAAAATCTCACAAAATATATCAGGTTTTAAGGCCCTTGTAGTGCAGTTTATTTGGTTAGGGTTTGGTGGGATGGGAGGGGTTGGGGTAGCTTGAACCATCAAGGACTAAGATACGTAAGTGCTTTTTGGATCATTTAAAATGAGAAATAACAATGTGTTGCAAGATAAAGAAAAATCTACAAGTATGAAAATGTCCGATACAAAAATATTTTATGCTAGGAAAAAAATGAAGGACAATTACTTATCAAAATATCAAAACACTCAACAAATCAATATTAACAGTCTGAATGTTACTAGTATATGTAAAATTTACAGCAAAATCTGCAGCATTTCAACATTTTATGTCAAGTTGCTAAAATAACTTACGCAGTGAATCCATTAATCATGTAGGCATATCGGAGTGACACCAGGTCCAGCCAGCCACATCTTCTCTTTCTTCCCGTGGTAACACCAAACTCTTTACCCCTCATTTGCAGCAATTCTCCAATTTCCTACCACAAGAGTAATACTATTACATGAGACTTTTTTACTCATTTATTCGCAATACACAATGCAGGTGTATACTTAACAACATTTTACAATACTGTAAATTACCTTAAAAGTTCTTCCCCCAATTTTTCACAAAGTTGTCCATTGGCAAGTAAACAGAAATAGAAAATGCTGTTCCTAATTCAAGAGAACGCTATTTGAGCAAACATATCACAATTTGTTCCTGCTCTAGATTTATATTCCATATGAAGGTCTGAGAAACTGAAGATCAGATTTGGCAGTCTTGTAAGCTCAGTCTAGAACCAGAAGAATGAGACATCCAAACACACCGTCACCTACTTGCATTAAAACAGCAACACTGATGACCGACACACCAAGTTATTTCACCCCACTGAAGGCCACGTCTAGGGCTGATAATACTCACGTTATTCTGTTCTGTAGGAAAGGCACCGATTCCAACTCTCGTCGTATACGCTTTCACAACTCCGAACACTTCTCCAACATTCTGTGGTGGCATGCCCAGACCTGTGCACACACCTCCAACTGTGCAGTTTGATGAAGTCACAAAAGGATATGTACCTATTAAAAAAATGGGTTTTAAAAAAAACACTGGTTTTAAACTATTACAAAAATAAGTATCTCTAACCTTCTTAGTACTTGTACTGCACTTACCTAGGTTTTACAACACTAAAAACCAAACTAAAACACTCAGTAAGTGTGTTTTGCAGTCAAGAACATATTTAATGAGCTCTTAGTTCTGTACGTACATTGTCTGATCTTTATTGAAAAAGGTAGAAAACTTACCACCTCAACTCGTATAGAGGCAAAAAGTTGACTAAACAATTCTGAATGACGGTACAAGTCAAAAATTGGAATAATCCACCTGAAAACCTTGCCTTGCTATCTTACAGAAAATTCAGTCATGACTAAAACCATGTAAAAATCTGAAGGGATACTCCTAATAAAATGGTATTAAGTGTAGAAAATACAGGTTTACCATTTTTCATTTTGAAAGAAAAAATAAAATGCAAGCTCTACAAACTCGTCAGCATTATAAGAAACTGCAAAGAAATGTATAACTTTGGAAAGAACAATTTCGCTTATAGAATCAAATGAAAAAAATTATTTCCACAACTAAAGAAAACTAAAAAAAAAAACACAAAAAAAAACCAAACAAAAAAACACCTCCTAAAATATAGCATAGTTCATTAGTGTTGAGGGTCTGTCTCTAGCTAAATATTTGGTCGCCATTTAAAAAGCAGCCTGGATAAGAAAGATAAAAAGAGTTAAATATCTTAAAATCTTTAGATCCACACTTGGGTTTTTGTTTGGTTTTGTGTGTGGTTTTTTTTAAGTAATGGAAGATGAAACAGACTATGCCAGCCCTTAGTTGATCTGAATTGCGGACAAATGCTTCAGCCACACGGTGACTACATATAAGCAAGAGACATCTACCTCGTGCTTGAGGCTTGGACAAAAGAAACTGAAATCAATACAGACAATTTTAAAAAGTCAAAATCCTTCAAAGACTGTTCAGTGAGGTTTTGCAGACTAGCTTCAGGTATTTCTAGCTTCTTTTACTTAAATCTCTCAAGAGAAAGACACAGGCCTACAAGTGGTACGTAGCAGCAGCTTCCAAGCACCAATTACTCTTTATCTTTCTTAGCATATAGTAATTGAGCTTTTCTTTACTGACAGGTAAATATAGCTAGCGGATGTCCAAAACCAGCGTCAATGAGAATTCGTACTCAGCTTCAGCTCCCAGCCGGTGGTTTATCCTCACGCAGCATTTAAAAACATGGAAGACCACACACCCGCACACATACACCCCCAGACACGCGTGCACACAACGTGAGCCTCGTTACACACCCCAGGAAAAGCGGGACGGACAGCAAGGCTGGGGATTTACCATCTTCACCGCCAACAGATGCACATTCATAAAACTCACGTCAGTATCAAGACTCCCGTGCACCAAGGCACAGAAAACAGCCTTGTCCAGAGCGTTCAGCCATGACATTGGGCATTGTCAAATCTTTTGACTAGGACTTGACCACTGTTCACCCAACTGTCCAAAATCCAGTCACAGTATCTACCTCGGGAGAGCAGGTATCTCCCTGTGTGTGGGTATCACAGCACAGGCAGAAGAAAAACATAAGTGACCCTAACAACTCCCTACATATTATATACATACCTGATGAGTTTCAGACTGCTTGCACTTCCTAGACTTAAATGAAACCTAAAATCCTCACTACATACAAAAACAACCCCTCTTGAGTTCTCTGCATGCATCGGTGTTGCATCAAAAATTTCCTGTGAGAAGCATATTGGAAGACAAAGTTCTTTACTCTTTTTTTTTTTTTTTGACTTGTTTAGAAGGAATTTTCTTCCAGTACTCATCATGGAAAAACTGGTGCTTACACTTACAGTGACTAGTCTCAGTCTTAAGAGGCTTTCAAACTCAATGTGTTTGAAAATGTCCGATATGGGAACTCCCATCACTGGAGAGCAGAGTGCATGCCAATTTTTGTGTTTGACAGTAGAACCTACAGACTTCAATTTCAGGCAAGCATCTTCCAAAAATTAAAAATGATGCAGTTACAAGGCTAGCGAGACTGAAGAAAAATGTGAAAAAATGCAGAGGCAAATCGTGCAGGCTGCTTATGCCTATACAGAGGCACAATAATTTGTCCGTCCTTACAATATCATGATAACGGGCATAATCATCTCACTTTAAAAAAAAGCTGCTTCCACCAGGAAGCTTCTAATTTTATTAGCAAATCTAGAGTGTTTTAAGAAAAAAAGTGCGCCATTTATAATTTCAAATTGATTGGGATAATCTTTTCACTCTTGCCTCATTAGCAATCCAGATTCCCAAAATCTTTCCTTACATCACGGGAGTGGAAAACTACGTGCTCTACAAAGGGTTAAAAAAACCCCTGATGCTACAAAAGTCAACAAGTATTATGCACATATATTTTGCCTCTCAAAGTTTCTTCAGAGAAGTGTTCTCCATAGATGCATACAGCTGTGAGTTATTTAATATAAAATTTATAGACACTTAAAGTGATAGCCACACTGTATTTAAGAAGACACCTGATCTTTGTTGTCATTCAAATAATTGATCTTGGGACAGTCTACAGTTTTTTGAAGTAATTTAATGAAAAGCTTTTTTCCCCCCCACCTCTAATTATTTGCTAGTCATAAAGAGTACTGCAATTCCAAAATACAGAACACTTCTGTCACAAGAACAGCTAAGTACAGAAGAGTTTTTATTTAGTGCTCCTCTTTCACAACATAAGCATAGAGTAACATTTGTCTCAAAAAGGTTATACCTACCAAAATCTATGTCCAGCAGTGCTGCATTTGCACCTTCTACTAAGATCTTCTTTGGTGGTCCATGTAAAGCCTCATACATGAAATAAACACCATCCCTTACCATTGGTTTTACTTTTTCCATGTAGCCCTGAATAATACAAAATACTATTGTATAGTACAATTTCATTACGATAAAGCCAGTCAGAGTATAGGTGCTATTGCTTCCTCAAAACAATGGCCTGAGTTCTTTTGAAAAGGAAAAGCAAACATAAAGAAATGCTAAATATGCCATAACACCTGACAAGGGAAGGAAGAATATTAGACTCAGATTTATACAATAGACATGTATGCTCTTCCTATAAGAATGAAAAGAAAAAAAAAGGGAAAAAAAAAGGAAAAAAAAAAAAGAAGAAATAGAATCTAAACTTTTGGAATGCTTTAGAAATACCTTGAGTATAATCACAATTCTTTGCTGTATTCGGTATTTAATTTCCAAAGGTTCAAATTTCTCCCCCAAAACCAGTATGTGCTAAATTCCACTTCTGGCCATCTAAAGCCAACAAATGCACACAACTGCAAAGCAGCATTAATTTGTTACATATATATATATAGGTATGTTTGTAAGTAAAAAGTCATTTACTGGAATTAAGGGTCAAGTGCCTGAACACCACTGAGTATCTGGATGTAAGCAGGCAGTAATATTCAGATTAACACTTGGTACATACACAACTTTTTTCCCCACAAGAACATATGGAAGTTCTCATTCTAATGAGTCACTTCACGTGAAGTGTAACACTTGGTCTTTCAGAACTTGATCACGTGCATGAGCATAAACCAAACATTAAGTGCAAGTAACTTTCATCAAGCTACAAATATATATCATGCTTCCACCCTAACACTGACTTTCAGATGTTCTGTAATCCTGATTTTTATTAAGTAACTAAATAAAGCATTATAAAATGCTCAACTGTAACCGATTTTTAGGTCTACATACTGATTAAAATGCTACAGTTCAACATGTGTAACAAATACTAATTAAACTAAGACATAAAGAAGTGCTAACAACTCCCATATACTCCATTCTAGAGCTGGTAGTTTAGCGACAACTACTAATAGAGGAAGGATTATTTCTTTGGCCTGATTTTCTGAAAGAATTAAACACGTAACTGTGCACAACCTCTCCTGTTCCATGTATTTTCTAAGGAGTTTAAAAAAAAAAATCTCATGCAGTTCAGTTTCTATAAAATGGATGAACAAAGAGGTGAAGTAAAGGTAAGACACCTGAAAATATTTTCAAATAAGAACTTGGGTGCACTGCAAAAAAATCCTACAGGCAGAAGAGAGTACTACTGAGAAACCTCCCAATTGTCCGAACTGCACGGAAAACATCAAGTTAGAATCCATAATTAACCACAAGACTAGTTTGCTGGCAATTAGGCTTTAACTTTTGTTTTTCTACGTTGTTAGACAGTATTTTTTTCCTTATTACTTAGAATCATAATTTACTTCAGTTCTGAAATTTCTGACACAAGGAATTAATATTCTGCCTTACAATGACAGATAGCTTCCCCAGCTACAATCCTGTTTGTTGGTTTTTTCTCCAAGCAAGGAGAAGTAAAAAATAATTCTCCCTATATAAGCCTTTTTCTTAAAGTCTATAATAGTTCTCTTGAAACCAAGTTTTGAAATGCTGTATAGATAGAGCAGGGTCAAACATGTCTTCAAGAAGTGAGCAGACTCTCTCAAATTGATACACACCGATTTCCCACGGCATGTACCACGTTACAACTTCTCACACAAGTATGAACATCTGTCACCAAGAGACTTACATATAAGTAATTGCACACAGCGATTATATCATTTAACAGACAGAATCAGGCTTACCTTGAGCTTTTTCAACTCCCCTTCAATATCTATCTCTAAGGTAGGATATATCGCTTTGTATTGATTGGCCAACACTTTGAACCTGGAAGGCAAAAACGCTTTACTAAGCATTTTTGTTTGTTTGTTTGTTTTCCTCCTCAGGCCCCACAAACCTTAGGTTTTACTGGTTAAGAATCTGCAATTATTTGGTGATTACACTATTTAAAACAATAAAATATTTTAATAATTATAAATACATAAGTTAATAAAATTATAAATAAAAATATTTTCATATTTCATCATATTTTTCACTTTAAAAAGTAACACCAACCAGATGTGTTTGTTTATACAAATACATACCAGAAACTGAAAACTACGTTGGTAACTGTGCATTAAAATAGAGAAATTACCTCTCAGAAAATTCATCGAAATCAGAAACAAGATCACACATTCTGAGTCCACTTCGAGCTGCTTTTGAAGAATACACTGGACCAATTCCTTTTTTGGTTGTTCCCAAACTTGCAAAAGATAATAACAAGAGTTATTATTATAAGACTAAGGAATTTTTTTTTCTTTAGAGCTAATACATCCTTAGCATAAGCCGAAATGCTGCTAATTGAAAATATTCACAATCTTGTTTTAAGCATTTAAAACACGAGACGCTTTGGCATGCAACTTAGCTTTCAGAACATCACTGTTTATAGACATAAATATATTTATCTTCTACATTCAGTAACATTTCATACTTTCTAAGCTCACATATTTATTTGTACACAACTCTCAGCTTTTTTACTCAGTACTATGAGCTGAAACTATCTTTCAGAAAAAACTGTCCTGAAGACCTAAACAAAGTCCTCCATAAAACAACAGGACAGGCAGCATGAATTTCAGGTTTGTATGTAAGAAGTACTTCAACTAGGACATGTAGAATTAAATGGAGTCAGGAAAATGGAAAATGCTGCCAAGCATCTAAGAAATACAGTACTTTGAGTGACCTAAGGTTTTTAGCTTTGAATTTAACTTTTTTTCCCTGGGTTTCTTTAAAACAAATTAATTGGAGAAAAGTGGTTACTTCTTCACTGGCTTTTCCCTTACAATCTTTAACATCAACTAATAAAGTGGCTCCTTCTCACAAGTAGCTGAGTGACTGCCAACGTTTTTAACTGCAAATATTGTCATATAGCAATTTCAGCTTACGCTCTGTAAACATTCAAGAATAGCTGATATACACAGTCTTCCTGCTTACTTTTTAAGGCCTAAAATAACAGGTAAAGAGAGAGCTGGCACAGTACATTCACGTGTAAGAATAATTGACACATGACCAGTCAATAGCAACCCACGTGATGCAGAATATGCCCAAATGAGACACTCTCTTCAAGGCTATTATTGTCATGGACGACAGCTTTTACAGGTCTCATTAAGGAAAAGTGAATTGCTTTTCATCCACACAGACAAATTTCCAGGAAGAGAGATGAAGTTTACTGGTATCTCAGAAGCCTACAGTGCTGCACTACCTTCCAGCTGGAGACATTTCACAGTTAATTCTGCCAGCTTTCTTCCTCACGCCCAAGAACTAGCGAGCTACTTGGAAATCACAGGTTATAAAAACATAGCAGCTAGTTTCTAAAAGTTTCAAAAGCTTCAGGAAGTCAACTGCAGCACGTAGTGGACAATGCGAACATTTACACGCATTTCACAAAATGAAGCATAGCGAGATACCAAATGAGTCACATCAGACCTTTCAGTTATTTGGAGACAAAAAAGTGGGTCCTTCAATCCTCATAAACGGAAATAAATTTTTATAGAAACAAACATCTACAGGTAACAAAATATCAGGAACTAGAAGCACTTTTTATAAAGCAAATTAGGAACTAGGAATTTCTTCATAAGGCAAAATATCAAGATACAATCTTTTCATTAAGAATATTATCTTTTGCTAGTGACAAGAGGACAAAGTGTAAGAAAAGATCCCTGCATGCCCCACACTGAAGAGGCAGAAGGATAATTAATACTTTTTTTAAACTCAATGACAAACAATAACTGAAATCCAATGTATTAAGTCATAGGTTTGTACTAAGTCATCCTATGTCTGACAAAATAAAACTACCTACTTCTTTCCCGCTTGTTCTTGCCTCTGTTGTTCTTGGATGCCATCAGCAGCTTGGTGGAAATCAAATACTAAGAAAATAAAAATAACATCAGTATCAAATTTGTGCAAAACAAATCACCATATCGGTAATGATTTCTTCAAACCAATTCTAGCCCCGCTTGCAAGTGCGGAAAACAAAAATATACACACTGAAGAGAAGCAAACGAAATGACAAGTTGTTCTTTTTTTTTCTCTTTTATAAGCTACATTTTTTCACAGGAAAGAGCTCTGCAGTTTTTCAGAGACTTTTTTTAAAGCATTTATTTTGTAGAATACTTGCAGACACAATTCTCACGGAATAACTAAGCCATTTCAACATTGTAGTGGCCCAAAAGAATATATGGACAATGAACACTGAAAACACGTAGTTGAGAAAAATCCTGTAAATGGGTTTTAATAAAAACCTGTCATAGTGTTGAAATTTAAAGTGAGAACTTCAAGTAAACTTTCTTGTTCATTCTGCAGATTTCTTAAACCATTTTACTTTTATGTTTTAGACAACATCAATTAAAATACATTTGGAAATACAAAAGTTCCCACCAATGTCTGTTATGTAAACAGAAGTAATCTTCACAAGCCCTGATTATTTTTTAAAATCACTATGTATTATTAATTACGAAGATTATGCAAAGTATTTATTGCACCAATTCTTTGTCTATCATAAAATAAAAAGAAAAATAATTCATCTGACAAGACTCCTGTCAGATACAAACACTGGTGCAACAATCTGCAGGTTAACAGAAGCCAGACAGTTTTTCTTAAGCTGTATCTCTCACAGGTTAAACAATTAAGCTGCACATTACACAGGGAAGACTGAAAACTTGCAAGAAACAGGCTCATGAAGTACTCTAGCCTCTCTAGAACAACAGCGGTTTTCCTTGTTTTGCCTACCAATTTATTTTTGTGTTTATTCCCACATACCCCCATAATTTAAAGGATTAGATTATCCCCAGCAGCTTGAACCTATTTTTGGTTGATATTTTGTTACAGACTAATCATTCACAGATTGCCAATATCCATTTTGGAGAAGGCATATTTATCAAATCAAAGACTGTCATCAAAATTTTCTAAACAGAAGCACTCCGAAAGCTTATTTATGTTAAGAGGTTGAATGATTGTGAGTGACAGCCTGTAACCGAGCCTGTTTACTCAGGACCTGTTTAGCTATGAAAACTCCACAGGATTGCCCTTACAATATAATCACTGCAGAACAGGTTTTCTAATAATCTAGTAATTTCCAAGTAATTCACCTCCAGCGATTCTACACTCCGGAAGGATTTTAGTAATTTAAGAACAGTTACTCAATGATTTTAAACTCAATAGTGACTCCAAAGTAAGAACATATGTGCTCTGAAATAACATGTTCACTCACTAGGCTATTCCAGACAGGATTTAAAAAAAAATAATAATCTTTTATCCAGTGTTACAAGCTTTTATCTGATAAAAGCTAAGAAGTTTGCATCCTCGGAAGATGACTACTACAGCTGCAACATGCCCAATTCTTATTACATGCAGTTACATACCTATTATGTTACAGTATCTAAAAATCTCATTTAAAGGCTGAATTTATGTAATAAAGATAATCCTGGGAATGACACAGGAAGAGCCTCGGAAGCTGTCTGTTGGTGGTCTGGACTCTAAACACCAGTTTATGCCAGGCTCCAAAGCACACAGTTGCCTGGAACAAAGGCTGGAATCAACACCTGAGTGCTGAGCTCCCCACGAGGAGGGCAGCTGCTCCCTCCAGCCCTGCGGAGTCCTGCCCATAAAATCTCCAAACTTTTTGAAGTACGTGGATATCGAGGTGTTGGAGCGAGTGCAGAAGAGAGCGACAAAACTGGTGAAGGGCCTGGAGAATAGATCTTACGAGGAGCAATTGAGGGAGCTGGGACTGTTCAGTTTGAGGAAGAGGAGGCTGAGGGGGGACCTCATCACGCTCTACAATTACTTGAAAGGACATTGTAGAGAGGTTGGTGCTGGTCTCACAGGTCATTCGGGACAGAACCAGGGGGAATGGGTTCAAGTTGCAACAGGGCAAGCTTAGACTGGACATTAGGAAGAAATTCTTCACAGAAAGAGTGGTCAGACACTGGAACAGACTGCCTAGGGAGGTGGTTGAGTCACCATCCCTGAATGTGTTTAAGTGGCGCTTAGATGTGGTGTTGGGTGACATGGTTTAGGGGCGAACTTGTAGTGTAGGGTTAATGGTTGGACTCGATGATCCCAAGGGTCTTTTCCAACCTGAACTGTTCTATGATTCTATGATTTACTTGACAGACAGGCCGATGGGGTGGAAGTCACACCCAGGCACGTGGTTTCCCAGCAGAAAGGTTGATGTAAGCAGCACTGCTTTTACAGCAAAGAGGGAAGCAAAACTTTCCGTCAATTAACTTCTGAACTGCTTTCTGACTGCTTTGCACCTCTATAATATTTGGCTAAGAAAAAACACCTACTTTCCTGACTAGGTTATGCTTATGCAGTAGGATTAAAGAGTCACTAGATTATAAATCTGGGAGGGTCCTGGGTGGCAAATGATTTTTTTTCAAGATCTTCAATAAACCAAAGCAGCATACGGAGGCTTAATGTAAGGAAAAGTACATACCCATATAAAGAGATGGCTAAAAATTGTCATGCTTTTACTGCCACAGAAAGGTCAAAGAGAACAAAGACTAACAAAAAAACAGAAACCACAAACAGGAACTTACCGATATGAGCCCTGTCAGAAATTATTAGTCTTTTCTCCCAGCCTTCTAGCCCTTTAAAGACAAAACAAAATAGTTCAAGTTATGTTTTGTATAGCATTTTTGTGTTGTGACGTATAGTCTTTATGTCAATCTTCATGTTTAGTCTTCAGTCAATCTAATCAAAGATAATCACATTCCAGAGGAAAAAAAAAAAAAAGATTTCAATAATTAAAATCTGACATCAGCCCATAAAGCTAAAAAGGTCAGGCTTATTCTGAGCGAGAATTCCAGTTATTCTACTAGTTACTCAATTTCAACAATAAATTAGTAGCTTTTTGGTTTTGAGTAATCTGGATCATTGATTTACCTTACTTACAGTAGGCTGCTGACAAGTATAGCCACAGACCTAACAGAAAGCACCCAAAAACTTAGTTCTGAATCAAGAAGTGATTACCACAGCATTTCTTTACATTAATATGTATCATCAAACTGTACAGTAAGGTAAGAGAGAAAATGACTACGAATAGGTAACACACTTTAACAAGTTTTTTCACTTCCTAAATTCACCACTTTAAGCAAAGAAAACTGTCTGCAGGTAATTCACATTTAGAACATGTTCTCTTCTGTAACTGTACAGAGACTCCTTTTGTCTGTCTTCATATGAGGGCCCTGGCACTTATAGTGAGACTAATAGTTAAATGAGAGTTCTGGAAAAAACATGCAGTACATAACCTCTACAGAGGCATTCTCTACTCAAGTCATCTGCAGGGCCCCACAAACTATTTTAAGAGTAGTATGTTAAAATTTTCTCACCTTTTCCTTTCATTAAGTTTTTTTCAGCTTCTTCAAAGAGTCCTGGCAAATGAATTACAACACCATTTCCTGAAGAAAATCAGTAAACAACATGCAATGAATTATGTTGAACATGGAAAAAAAAAATTCTAAATGATTCAAAGACACTTCATGTTTTGTATGCGGGTTATTTTATTTATGTTTTTTTAACTTCCTAGACAGTGCAATTTCTATTCTTAGGAATTTGTAGAAGATTGATTTGCACCGGAAGTATGCATTTCTAATTACGTGCATTGAATCTTTTTAATAAACTCAACAAACTTTCAATTTAGATCAGGGCAAACACCAACAGCATTGCGGTATAGTCCAGAATGCAATTTCCTCTTCCTCATACCTAAAATTAACTTCCTTCTTTGTACTTCATTTTAATAACCCTATTGTTTTTTGAAAGCTTAGCACATTTCTATCACCATTATAAACACTCGCATCCCCTCAGGCACTCTTCTGCTGTAAATAGACACAGAATATTCCATATATAGAGTTGGGGTTGTTAACAGACTAGCAAAAATAACAGAGGACAAAGTTCTATCGCAAGCAAGCTCACCTTCCTACAGTTGTCACACTGCTCAGAAAAGGCTACTAGCTCACACAACCAGACAGCATCACCGAGTGCCTAAGAAGGGGCACTACCATACAGTAAAACTGAACCATCTTTAAGAACACCCCAAATTCAGTGTATCAGTAGATCCAAAGCTACAAGTATGACAGCACCTAGCTAAAGAATGAGGAGACCTGTCATTTAAAACTATCTGCACATCACCTAACTTCACATTGATAAAAGCATTCTAACCACCAAAATGAAAAAAATATGTAATACTTCTTCATTATAACCTTTGAGATAGTTCTAACCAATAATAATAATTTCTCACAATACTCCAATCATTTTGCTCCTGCACGTTGTTGGGGGTTTTGTTTGTTTGTTGGTTTTGGTTTGTTTTTTTTAACCTATAAGCCCTTTCAGTGGAATCCTAAGCTAGGTTGTTTTTTTTTTTCCCAAGAGATTTTAAACACAAGGCAGACCTAAAAGAAGCTAGAACAAACTTAAGAATGGACAAGACCAAGAGATAAAAGATACAGGCAAGAGGATTTGTAAAAACCTCTTTCTGCCTACTACATTTTTAGAGGATGGAGTCCTTCCTACTCAACCCTGAGTCTACCAAACAAAGCATAGTAAATGGCCATCTTTTTTTACTGTTTTCAAGAAAGTTTCCCATCAAGTAAAGAGTTAATGATGACTGTGAGTACACAGTCACTACAAGCTGGACCCAAAAACCGAGCAAGCACTGTTAGTGAATGGAGTAAGTAGTGACAGAGGCCCTTCAGTTGCCCTGCTCTTTACCGAAATATCAACAGCCACTCTTGGCACACACACCAAGCTGACAGGCAAGACTACAGGCTCAAAGCAATGAAATACACACGAAGAAGGGGTAAGAAGGGGACAGCAAGAGAGTCCCGATTTAGAGAAGTACACTGTGCAAGGGACAGGAGTTATGGGTACCAAAAAGCAGGACGGAAATGTTTATAGGTCACAGCATTTAGTGACCCTCAGACTCGCATGATTTGTTCAACAGCATGCAAGCACATGCATGGCTACAATGCTGTGTCAACGTGTTTTATATTTACCTTAACTTTTTGAAAGACATATTAAGGGCTACACGGCATTAAGTAGGCTGGTCATACAAGCTATCCAAAGGAAAAAAAAAACCCCAAACAAACCAAACAAACATCGAACTGGAAAGAGCATTCCAAGAGAGGGAGGAGGGTAAGTAGGCCTGTAAGGACAACAGACAGAACAATCTAAATTCCCTTTCAGGAAGCAAACAACATAGATCCTAACATCCCATCGTACTTTCACTGCCCTAAGCCTTCTCATGTACTCTCCTGAAACAACTTATTGGTAGTGCAGAAGTCTTTCAGAATCAGCTTTCATTTCACAATCCAGTAGAAAAGGGAAGGAAAGACCTATGTTTCAAAAGGTACTGGTAGTTACTTAGCAGGGCTGAAGATTAAAACAGAGAGGAGGAATTGTAAGAATAAAAGAAATAATTGGTAGGGAACAGGATAACAAAGATATTCCCAGGCAGCTACCGGTTTGCATTGACAGGACAGATAAAACAAAGATGAACTATCCAAGACAATAAAAGAAATTTCTGTAATCCAAACCTCACAACTGAGTTAAGACAGTATTAAGAAGATGGTAGAGCAGTTCAGACCTATGAGAATTTGAGAACTTGATCCTGTATGTACTCTGATATATTTTGTTATTTTAATATGTCAGAAGTCTGTAACTACAGTATTGTCTATTTTTTACAGATGTCCCACTTACCAATGAATGCAGTGACTTTTGGATTGATGATCCCACTTGGCAGAAGATGAAAGTCATACTCCACAGCATCCACAACAACTGTATGCCCTGCATTATTGCCTCCCTGGCCAGAGGGAAAACAAAAAACACAAAAGGTGTTAATGGTTTTTGATACTAAAGATAAATGAACACACAGTATACTGATGGAATGAACTAGTTCCAGCTCCAATTCTGCAGTTTTCATTTCTGTTACTGACAAAAGATCTTTCAGAGATTTCCTCCCAGGAATTACACAAGCTTGTTTTGTCAAACTTAGCAATTTCAACATCAGTATTATCTGTCATACAGGGTTTGGACAGCATTTTGGTTCATCAAAGGTACAAGAGCTTGGAATAAGATTAAAATGTTTCTAAGAATTATTGGACAGAGGCATAAATATTCTAGAATATGCAAACATTTCTAAAAGTCATCATCAGTTTTATTAGCTTCTTAATACAGTTATGGAGAGCAAGTATTAAAAGTAGAACTGCAACCTTAGCAAAGGGAAAACACCCCGCACCAGTTAAACCTATTATATAAAGACATATAGTTATTGGGAATGATAAGTAGCTCTCTGGCAACACGCAGGCTTGCTGCTCTGAATTTTGAGCTCAGTCTTCTGAATGTTTTTCTATGAGTAGTAATCAGCAAAGTTAACTTGTTCCCTCTAAAACTCCTCAGCGTTAAGAGGTCTGTATTAGTACGAGTCATTTTTATCAGAAACATGCTGTTAAGGAATGAATCTGAAGGCAACGAAATGACTGTAGTTTCCAAGTTACCAGAAACCATTTACACCAAACTAAACTCTCCTAGCTTTTTTCATTACCATAATGAAAGTATTAAGAGATTGGTTAAATTGTGAAATATGTCCAAAATACAAAAAGAAGCCTGTGACTAAGTCTTAAAGAGGATCAAGATAGGCTTATGAAACTAAAAAGATTACACAACAGTTACCAAATATCCCAAGTTCATTTGTTGTGCTTCTGAAAACAAGCTTACACTCTCTTATGACTGAGTTATTTGCAGAAGACAAGGTGTCATAACTACAGGAACATCCTCTACAGGTACCCAGGTACCAGAAATAATCAAACTGCTTCATAGAAGGAAAGCCTTAAAGGAAAGACTTTTAATCTAAGCCTTCTTTCAGCACAAGGCAAACTAAAGAAAGGCATTATAGGAAAAGAAGAAGAAAAAAGACACTGTATGAAATACAGTACGGAATTAGAAGTCCAAAATACTTCAGAATAACGTATCACACAAGATCTTTTTCTAAGCAGTAGACTCAACAGCTACTCACCCCTTTTACCCTTACAAAGTATGAGTACAATACATAAAGCCATATATCTGACACTGCAAATAAAAAATACTCTTAGATATCAAACATATGTGCCAGTATATAAACACACGTGCCACACATATAAATCTAATCTCAGTGAATGAAAATTCTCATCCTTTCAGTATTATTTATTCGAGGCCTTACAGTTATTCCACCTCCTTTGGAGACAGTGGGAAGACTTACAAACCTTCACCCAACAAAGGAAATGTAGTGAAGTGAAATTGTAAAGACTTCTGGACGCAGATGTTTTTTACTGCAAATTATCTGACTTAATCAGCAGACGCTAAATTTTCAATTCACAACGTGTGAAATGTATTCAATGTGTAAACAAGGCAAGCCTTTCAAGTTTAGTCTTTTAAGAAAATAATAGATGTAATGTAATAGATGAAATAATCTTTCTCCTCCTATCCTTTCTACTCCACAGGAGCCATTAAGACAGATTATTTAGCAGTCTACAGCTGTATCCTCGATTTAAAAAAAATGTTAACTAGTTACATTAGCAGGTAGATAATTAAAACTATTTTTGAAATGAAATGCTGATACTTCTACGCTACTGCTAAGTAGCTCAAAAAGTAGGTAATATTATAATAACTATTAAGTAATATACATATATAAAATACATGCTTTTTTTAGTAAGAAAATACATTGGCTTTCTAGTCAGTACATGAGAACCTAAACAAAACCTTTCATGGGGAAAAAAGGAGTTATGTACTTCAGTAGCATTTACAGTCAAGTTCATCTGCTGAAAGTGGTAGTTTTCTTCCTTGTCAGATTGCTTCAAATTATTCCTTTCTACTAGATCCACTGATAATATCAGTTTAGACAAATTTACCACGAGCACTGAAGTGCTTTAAATGAAGATTCAATAAACAGGTCTAAGCACAACACTCAAGTACTGAGGATGTAGTAATTTACAAATGGGAAGGTGAGTCCAAACTGTCTCACTGCAGCATAAACAAACTGGACTAACGCATAAGCAACACTGAGACTAGTGAATTACTGCTCATTTGAAATCCCCTACTAACTGGATGATTTAATTTCATGTTTTGCTTCTCAGTTTACTTCATAAAAATAGGTTTTCTAGCCTCATGAATGTCAAATAAAGAAAAACTGGCCATTACAGAGATTAGATCATGATCAACAATAAACTCTAAGTCTCAAAGTTTTCCACCCTATTGGTGCTGTTCAGATGTGGTAGCTTAAAAGTTCAGCAGTTACGTCTGCTTTCGAGTAAGGTATCGCCACGCACACTCAGACTCTGTTATCAGGAGCGCAGTGCTCCTGGTTTTTGGTGGTGTGAAGATTTCTCCCTTGCACTGCTAAGGGACGCCAAGGTATGTCGGTCTGTGCTCTAAAAAACACCCCATGTCTGACAGAATAAAAATGGCATTTTTACCGTTTAAATTTTGAACAACATGCACAGCATAGTTCGTATTTCATCTAGAAACAAGTTAGTTACACATATTTTTGCATTTTTACTGTGTTATTTTTTAAGGGATCATGGTAGAGACTAAAGCAGAAAGCTTGACATTGTGTGATAAACACTCTTTAGGCCATACTAATACCTCAAGGTTTGTTTTCAGGTTAGATTCAAACTTGCATCTCAGAATTTAGTTGTTTATAACATTATGATGCCTATGAAATTAAAAGATTTAATCCCAAAAGTGCTACTGATAGCAGCCATCTGGTAGAACATTAAGTCAGACTCCATCTTGCTCTGGATGTCATTCCACCGAAATCTGTCATTTTGAAAAATATTTTTAATTTCAAACCATATTTTAGGGGAGCACTGAACCAGCAACATTTCATTAATTCAGTTCACAGGTAAGCTCTAACCTAACTGCAGAAGTCCAAGTGCATAGTTAAACAGTTAGGAATTGTAATATATTCAAAGAATGGTTCACACTGTACACTTACACTGAACTAGCAGTAAAGTGTACACATGTTGTGTGCTCAGACATTGCACAACATGGGTTTGGTAAACAACTCTAACTACAAAAACCTGAACTCAGAGTTCCAGTGGTACTGGGGCAGAAGGGTGGGTTGTTGTTAAGTTATGGGGTTGGAGGTTGGTTTGGTTTCTTCATCCTCCTCTAGAAACTGATAATGCCAACATCTTAGTCATGTAGGCAACTATTGTCTCTGGGCATAATTCAAGGTATAAATTGGTGAAGCCACTCCTGGCTTCAGTGCTTTCCATCTGGATTTCTCACTCCTCCCCCATCACACTAAACCAACATAGTTAGGTCATTCAAGCTAACAGTCCTTTGATTCAAATGTTTAAACATGAATTAAACAAAGTTCATGCTCAAAACGTCTTCAATACATCGTGTAAATCTTTTGCCAGAGGGAAATTAAGATATACAAAGCTAACAATACTCACTAGTTAACGAAATACAATAGTGAGTCTATCACACCTCAGTAACCATCTACAAGGACCAAACTACAGGACTTCTCTCGCAGCCATGTGAAAACTGGAACACCTACATTGGGCCCACACAGACAAAGAGGCCAAGTGCACAGCAAAACCAGAACATGCCCAGTCTGGAATACCTGAAGCATATAGAGCAGCAGTGGCTCTTTTGCCCTTTCTCCCTTCACAACGGCAAGATTCCCTTCAGCTGAGCCAAAAAACCTACCGTAGCCAACACACTCCTAAGGCAGCGCAACTCTGGATTCAGCTAGAAGTAGACGGATTGCACAAAAGGACTGGGCGTGAGGGGAAGAAGATGATGACTTCTACATGAGAGGTGCAAGGCGGCAGTGGTGGCACTCTGAAGAGAGAACTTTCTCCCTAGAATGTTTTCCTCCCATTCTGAAGAATGGTAGCAGAGAATGCCCCTCCAGAAGTCAGAATGCAGGCTGTGGAGGAGGTCAGGCAGCCAAGGCAGAGCTGGTTTTGCCAGAGTAAGAGAAATAATACCATGTGGATTTAAAATAAAAATTAAAAAAATAAGAAGAAGGGTAATTGATGAGATGAAATAGCATGGTATCCTCTGGAACATCCAACAGACTCAAGATTTTACTTGCCTGGTATTCCTATGCAGTATTTTACTCCAAAATTAGGCAAAAGAGGCTTTCTGAAAGACAAAGATACAACTACCTAAAAGACAAGCAAGAAAGACCATTTAAGAAAAAAAACAGAAGGATCCTTTTAGCAATTTTCAGGTAAGATAAACTTGCAGAAGCCCACAAAAAAAAAAACAGCTCGGGATAGACAGTATAGGTGACACCAGAAGAGAGCTTTCAAGGTCTAAGTACTTCATAAGCACAAACCCACCGAACCTTCTTTATAAAGTTTTGTGTTCCATCCCTCAGCTTCCACGCTCTGGTACAGCTCTAACAGTCATCTAACATATTATTAAGAAGGAAAAAAAAACATCAAACCAAACCAGCCACATATACAAAAAACCCTCACTTGTTTCTTTAAGGGTTTCCTAAAAACTTTGTCAATTTTTTTCTTCCTCATGCTGCATCTCACAGGATGTTACAATATCAGATACAGTCTTGTAAGCCCTCAGATCACCTGCCAAAACAGCAAAATCAAGATTTTTGAACCTAAATTAGACTGTCTTAAAAATAATTTATGAACATTTTTTCTCTCTCTCCCCAAACCTTATGTCTCTTCCAGTTCGGATACACACAGAATCCTTACACACTGTGAGCTTCTCATTTCAATAGACACAATCCAAAATATCCCAACATTTTTTACTCTAAGTCTTTTCACTGTGGAAGTCATGCCAAGAGGTATCTGCTAGTTACCTGAGAATTTTCTCAGTACAGCATCATGCTTGAAACATACCAATGACACAAAGTCAGGTAACAACACAACAGGAAAACACGTGTTTATTGTCCAAAAGGCTGCACCACGTAGCATTCAAATACTGTAAACTGGAAACGTACTGCTGGGAATTATTAGGGAAAAAAAACCCCTTCATTTTAATATTACACCAGATACCAAGCACTTCATAAATTTAATATGCACAATGCTTAACTTTTGCTCATTTAACACTGAAATATCCCTCTACATTACGTTCTTACTAGGCTATTTCAATAAGAACACAATCTTCTCCCTTAATTTCTAATAAAGCTTATTTGGAACAGAGGGTGTCATTTTAAAACAAAAAAATAAAAAATCCTTTTAGGTTTTCTTTAGGTTAGAAAACAGCCTCTAGACTTGGGCACATTTCATCACAGAAGACTGCATATACATGAAAAGTAGGCAGACTGCTTTCTAAAGAATAGAACATAAACCACATTCTCCATCCAGCCACAAAGCAGCTACCCAAAACAAAGAGCACGAAGAACCAGTGGCAACACACTATACTCCAGTTCCAGAGGCTAACACAGGCTTACTGCTCCTGCTGCCCGGAGAGATGGTGGAGTCTCCTTCTCTGGAGACTTTCCAAATCCACCTGGACACGTTCCTGGGTGGCCTCTTCCAGGTGATCCTGCTCTGGCAGGGAGGTTGGACTATATGACCTCTAGAGGTCCCTTCCAACCCCGAACATTCTGTGATTCTACATAGCACCATTTATTTGTGCATCTCTATCAAAGGACAGCACTGGAGTTTTAGCATACTCTGAGGTTTCCAAAATTGGATTTTCAGAAGTAAGCAATCTTCTTAGAACTGTATTTAGAGGTATATTAAAAAAAAAAAAAAAGTTAAAAGCATTCAGTTTGTTTGTCATTTCTCCTTTCATTGCACTATTTTCTCCTCCTCATATCTTTCAACACAATATTTGCAACAGTTCTCTGCCTCAGGATTCCTCGGTGACTGAGGAATCGGCCCTTTCAGCAGCCCGCAGCTTTACCAAATTACAATGTTGAATTGTGTCTCTAATTGAATTCCCCAACTTTAAAACCACCAGGAGCATGAACTCTGCAATATAAAGTATTATAAAAATGTAACGTTGTCCTTCCTTAACTTTTGGCTTTGTCTTGCAGTCAATAACCAGGTCCACTGTTGTTGCTCAAGACTTGGAAAGAGCAGACCAACGCGAGGGTTTTTTGTTTCATGGTTAGATCCAGTCTCCAGTTTTCAGATGATCAGTGCTCCCACCCTGCTGCCAGCAGTGCTGAAGGAGTAACTGCTACCAGGTGACACCAAAAATTGGTCCTGCTAAAAAGGCAAAACACCAACTTGCTCAAAGTGCAGGGAAAATCAAGTAAGTCTTTTTTCTCCTAACAACATCACACATTTCATGGAATTACAAAGTCAGGCAGCTTCGAAATAGCTGTTCTAATCATGGCCTTGATGCCTAAAGAAAAAAAAACTAACCAAAAAGATGCCTTAGCCATGCAAGTTTCCTCACATTCTTTAAATAAAGAGGTGTTTTGGCTTTGGGGGGATTGTTTGGTCATTGTTTTGTTGTGGTGTTTGGGTTTTTTTTAAACTTTTGCACATATCCAGCTCAAAAAGGTGCCAGTTGGACTGGAATGAAAAAAACCACTTTCCATTTACCATCATGAACAATAAGCATGAACCTATGCGTTTCAGCATAGAGATTTAGTTTAAGGACTTTTTTAGTTTCATACTCTGATGGATGAACAATTTAAAATCCTATTAAAACACAGTAGTCTTTTTACTCCCTTCGTGATTCTGACACAATATTAAGTTATGCTACTGCTTTAAAGTATTTTAAATTATTAAGTGGAATACTGAAAGTAAGATCAGGCACAAAAGTATTACCCAATCTATGGTATCTTAAGCAAACCCTGCTGTTATAAGGTAACTAAATGCACAACCTTTTCATAAAGGGATTATTCCAACTATGTTGATGCAGTATGCTCAAATCACTTCCTTAGAAAAGCACATGATCCCTGACCACTAGCTGATAATCTTGAAATATCCAAGCTATTCAACACGTAGAACAGCTAAGCATACAGGACTGACAGAAAGGTGCATACTGACAGACAAATTATCGCATGTGCTGTCAGAATGACAGGAATCCCAGTAACAAAACCCCGTGTTTTTTCTAGAAGCCTCATTCCAAGAAACATTCCCTATGAAAGACCACTTTTGAACTACTCCTCTTATAGTGCTAAACTGCTCAGAGATATTTTTTTAAAGCAAACAAGCAAAGTTTTAATCTTCTTTAGCAAGCTGAAATAGCCTAAAAATCCTTCTCGGTGTAAGCACCACACCCAAGAATCTCCATCCATATACTCAATTTAGATACGCTGGTCAGTACTACTCACAAAACAAGATACTATTCTAAAACATGCCTATCCTTGCAAATGTGAACAGCATCAGTGACGCGGCACAGAGGGGGCATAAGATAGCAAAGGCAGCTGCAAGTATTGCACATCTGGGGGCCATTTGATAAAGGTTCTTAGGAGACACCCTTTTTGCAATAGTTTCAAGTGTCTGGAAATACTAATTTGGAAGGGAAAAAGTAATTATCTGCTAGCTGACCCCTTACTGGAAACAAGCCTGAAATTTCAATAAATCAATCAAGTGACTCCTGCTAGTCAAAAACCACCATCAAAGCACTGGAAGGCAACACTTGCCATAAGCAACACACTCATGCACATGACACAACCACACCAGTCACCACAGTACTGCACCACGGTCCAGACGGCATCACTGGAAAACATACTCAACACAAATCAATAGTATCAAAGAGGACTAAATTTTAAACATACTGACTGAACGGTATTTCTAATAGAAGCATCTACAGCAATTTTAAGTAACTAATTTTAGCACTTGCCCTACCTACGCAAAATGGCTTATTTTCTCATAGCTTTTTAAGCATCTTCATTGTCAGCTAAAGTACTTTGGCTAAGGAACCAAACAGAACTGGCAACAATATTAATGCAAGTAACTGTCTACAGTTTTTTTGTTTTGTTTTCCTTATAGCTCTGAAGACCGGAACAATTTTTAGAAGTTTAAAACTCTCAGTAAGGTAGACTCTGGAGTCAAACCGGTAAACTCAAAAGAACCCATGAACAACCTCAAAGCAGGACAAGTCTTCTCACTTTGAACCTCCCCAGAGCACAAGAGCTCTTTAGCTTCTTTAATTCCATTGTTGCAGAACAGTTTCCAAATCACGTATAAAGCACGGAGAAGGAGAATTCATAATATTTATCAGCAATTTTTCTTCAGAATTGCATTGCTGTACTAGTCAAAAGCCCTCAAGGAATACGCATGTATGACGCTGATTCACTGGACAAATGAGAACCAATCTTTTTTAGAGTTCTGGCAGAGTCTTAATTATTTAATCAAGTTAATTTGACAAAATAGTAACAACTTAGGCCTGTCTTCAGAAAGTCTAACTGGTGACTATTTCACCAACCTTTTTGCATCGTGACCTTCATTGGCAGGATTAAAGAGATGCTCTTTTAACACAAACAGATTTTTTTTTCTCGCTAAATTAAAACAGTGTAAGAGATTTTATCAGGTAAGACTTCAGGTTTACAGTGCTTAACCAGCCAATACCAAAACACAGCTAAAAGACAACTGAAGCTGAAATAACCACCACCTGAAATTGTGGGTTTGGTTTTGTTAAAAATATCAAGGTACAACCAAGACTGTTTCCTAGGAAGTCATTTATTCAAGAACGACTTACTTGGCTTTTCATAGATATACTTCAATAATATTAATGTTTACCAAGGATATGAACATTTTAAATTTAAAAAATAGTAAGTAAAATCTGGGAGTTACAAGCCCCAGTATGTTTTGTATGAAATGCCTGCTAACTTAAGAGCTGATCTGAAGCTAAGTGAAGCCAACAACTGAGAAAGCACAGAACCTCAATTTCTAAAGACTGAAAATGATACAAAGTGATACTCAAATGCTTAGAGAGAATCCTGAACCAGCATTTTTTTCTCTGGTGAATTTGCTCAGAAAAGTTTTATGCTCCCAGGTTTGGAGCCAATCTCACCAATTTACCTGAAGAGTACACAAAGGACTTGATCACTTGTTCTTTCAGTTTAAGGGAGAAAGATTCACAGTTCTTCCATTTTCTTGGCACATGGGACTCTTTCAGGAAGAATGTACACACTTGATATATCCTTCATTCACTGAAAGACCCTCTCCTTAATCTTAAATTCACTCTAGCTTCAAACTTTGTTTTTTTTCCCCTTCATTTTTTTTGAAAAATGTGCAGAGTCTAGTAGGAAACATTAATGTACTAACTTGGATAGTCAGCAAAACCAAAAAGGAAGGTGAAGTTGCTTGTTCATAAACTGAAAGCAAAAATACTACTCCTTGTAAAAAAAAAAAAAAAAAAAAATAAATGCAGTGTTCTCTGCTTTTTAAAAAACTTTGTGTAGAGCACAAAGAGCAAATGTCTGCTATGTGTGCTGGCCAAGAAAGCGGATGCTTTCATGTACACATGAGGCATGTGTACATATATAAGTAGAACATCCAAGTAAGAAATCACTGCAGGAATAGATAAGATATAATGCGTTTGAAACTAAGATGGAGGAACAGCAACATTTCTTTCTCCATTTGGGATCTATGGAAGTTGAAAAAGCACATTTTGTTTTCAGAGCAACTCTTCACTAGTCAAGGGTAGACTAGACGCCAGTATACTAACAGGAATAGCTGTATTCATTCTGAACACACCAAGCCGAGCAAGCAGTTCAAACCTCGATCCCTCACCTACAGAAGTACTCTCATAACTGCTAAGACTGGCCTATGTTACTGCAGCTTTACCCAACAGTGGAGGTGCACAAGGATTTATCAGAAAAGTAGACTGAAGCTACTATTAAAGACATCGTGTGCATGGCTCTCTATACTGATACTAAATACAAAAGTAAAGCAGCTCTGAAATACTGACACATGCATTTAAGAGATCTACCCAACAAGTCTATGATGACAATCACTGCCTTTTCTTATGACATGATCATGCCAAGTTGTCTATCTCAAAAATATGATGCCTCAGGGTAGAGCAAAGAAGTCTTTCAAGTTATCTCCTCTGGAATAGAAATTAGTTGTCTAGTTTCAAGAGATGTTATCTCATGCTACGTTAAGGAAGAAGCCATACACTCTTTTCAGCCCCCCCCATCAGCTGTGTGTGTGCATAATTTTTTCTACAGTTTACTTTTATTGCTACCACATTCCAGCATTCATTTTTAGCTCAGGGCAACCACTGTTGTTTCTGAGCTAGCTATACAAGTGACTGCCAAGTTGGGCAAGAAGCAAGTCAATGTTGCTTTGGCATCATACGGTTGTAAACATTTTCATTTAACTCTTAGATGAAAAGCAAAAAATACCTCAAGAAAGCTGGATACTACCATTATTTACAAGAAATGCAGGAAAGGCTGCTTCTTTCCACAATCAGATACTGGGAATGCTAAAAACCCTACCAAGTTGGTAAGTCTAGTGAAGAGACATAGCTGAACCCTTGTGATGTGCTCTAACTAGGCATAACTTTGCAATGACTAGGCTACTTGCTTCTCATTTCAATACACATTACCAAAAATCTACTTTGAATTTCAGATTGCAACTCATTCTCCTTTAAAAAAAATAATAAAAAGTCAAGGCTTTCATAGCTAACTAATTCTCTCATATGACAGATTTTGTAACAAATTTCTTGCTTTCTCCCCACTCTGCCCACAATGAATTAGCAGAGAAGCTCTGTGGTACAACCTACCTCTGGATTTTGGTATAAGCAATATCCAGCAGCAATTTTCTTCCTTTAACAATCCATTTATGTTTGAAAGATCTAACCTAGTTCAAGGAACCATGACGTTACACACTTAATAAAAGTTGCTAAAACTTTGGCTAGACTTCAGAAATTTTTGAGCATGTAGTACAAGAATTGTTGCATCAGAACAAGATCAAGAATGTGGTTTGAAGTCAAATGACAGAAGCAACACATTATGTTTTACACATTCGCCTGTTTTCACCTATCAAATAAAAGCAAACATTAACATAACTTAAGTCTATCAATCTCAAAAAACTCTATACACTTCTCTATAGCGATATAACTCGCTTTGAGGAACTGCTGTCGAAGGACAATATTCAGTAAGACTCTTTAGAGCTGATTTTGGCTTAGTTTTACCTGATCTGCAAAACCTTATACTGCTGCAATGCCTACATACGTTAGGTAGGGAAGAGGATTCATTATCCAAGTCCAGAATAAAAACCAATCTATCTCTTAGAGATAAAGGAGATCAAGTAAGGCAAGCAGATAAGGAGCAAGAAAAATGTTCAAAGCACAGATTGGTCTAGCTCTACACTGCTTCAGAGCTCAAAATCCCACCAATGTCTGCTATGTTTCACAAGAATGTTTAAGAAAGAATATGAAAAACAAAAAGTCACTTTGGGAATATTTACAGAGAACATCTTCCAAATGCGTGAGGTAGTACAGTAGAAATAAAAAACATATCTGAAATCTTAATAAGCTGCTATAGAGTCCTGCATCTTCACCAGCCAACTACAATAAGCTTTTGCAGTAAGGCTGGAAGAACTATAAGACATCAGTAGATAAAGGTGTGTAAGTTGCTCCTTAGTGCCATTAAGATCTCCTTTGTTAATGGCACAAACTTCCTGAACTGCAAAATCAGATTTCAACTGCTCTTCTATTTGAAATAATGTAGACATTGTGTGATTGTTTACAATAACAAGGGATCACCTGTCACTGATGCTCTAAAGCAAGTCTGCAGAGCATATGACTCACTGATGGGGCAGGCCAAAGAACTCATTTTACTGACCTCTCTTTCCTCACCAAAGCACATTATTGGCATGCTGCCAACCACAAGGTCCAAAAGTGCACCCAGCATTTTGGGAAAAAAAAAAAAAAAGAGGGAGCTCTAGCCAGACATCACATATCGAACGTCTGCACAGCTAAAAATGCACTAATAGCCACAGCCACTGATTTGGCTATTTGTAATTCTGTACAGCCTGCAGAGGCTCCAGACTCAAGCACCATTTGGACATGATGATCTTTCAAGGTCCCTTCCAATCCCTAACATTCTGTGATTTCAAACAAGAATATTTATAAAAAGAAAAAAAGCGGGCTTGAAGGGAAGATACGAAAATTCCATTTTCCGTTTAAAAAGTGGCTATACACAGATTAATGATATGGAGGGATCAGGCAGCACTGGTCTGAGGCCTTCGGTCAGCAGTTATCAGCTGATCAACCGTAATTGCTTAACCCCAAGAATCTCCACGCTGGAAACTTCTCCACTCAGTATTGCACTGTATTTGTCACATATCAAGTGATCAGCAGTGGCATCACTACACACACTTTTGTTTGGGAGAAGGAAGAAAAAACCAGAGCACGAAGAATCCCCACACTGCAATTACCACACCTTAGCAGTTCAGGAGTAGGAATCGTGTGACCCCACCACAGGAAGAGCAGTAATGGAAGTCACGGGTAGACCCCACTGAAATCAGTTGAGAAGATGGGGTAAGAGGCTCCAGTTCTGTCTGGAAGTAGTAACTCCATGCACAACAGGATTGAAGAAGCAGGAAAACAGGATTTCTTAGCATAGTGAGCACAACTTAAAAATAATTTGAAGACATAGAAGTCTTACCTGCTTGTGTGAATTATGTACTCTGAATAAATCAGCTACCTCCAACAGTAAGAACAGGAAGTGAGCAAAATTTGCTAATGAAATGAGTAAATGAGAACAGAATCACGCGGCACAGACATTACATTTTTTTTGCCGTACTTCACACACTGCGAGATTGGGTGGAGGGGGTGCTGCTAATGTAAGAAATACATAGCGTATTCTGGTACTGCATTTGTTTTGATAAAATGATTATTTAGAACAATTTGCTTGCAGTAATTTGCCATTCCCATATCCACTAGCAAATGAAACTCTGGTAATGAAACTGCCTCATTTGGTTGCATTCTGGAATGGTAGGAATGGCCTTAATCAGAACAAGAAATGTTTTCCTTTTTCCATTACCTGTCGAATTTACAAAAATGCAATGCATACTTTAAGAACTACCAGGTTTGATAGCATCAGGACTCACTGCTTATTAAGAGGAAACTACATCAATCAAAAAATGTAACTGCCTGGTCTTTCTGGCAACTGCTCCTGATGGCAACTGCTCCTGAATCTCAAACCAATTCTTGCTCTGTTTTACTGTCTGGACTATGATTTATGTGATAGCAGGCAAACAGACTTTGCTCTGTAAGCCACTGAAGACCAGATGTAGCGCAAAAGTCTCACCAATACATTTGTTTTATCAAAAGCATTATTCTACCAGACACCTCCTAGAGGTAAGTGAAGGGCCATTCAGATTTAGCAGTGACAGAACACATACGTACCTTGCCTGTCATGCAGATATGTTTGTATCAACTGCATCTGACCCCCTCCTCTCTACCAGCACTGCCCTCATGAAACCATCACAGTTGCCAATGCAGCTGCAACGTACAAGCAACTCCTTCACGTATCTTAATTTCAGTCTACTACTTTCAAGAACTGTGAATCTGTCTCCTGAAAAGAAAATCCCATACTCTTGCACTGAGCACAAGAATCCTTTCAACAACTTCTAACCCTAACATAAAACACTTTGGAGGGTGGTACTTAGAAGTAGAGCCATAACACAGCTTATTTCCCAACACACTTGGCCGATTGTACCTAAGCAAGCACCTCATTCCCGATGCCAGTCAGGCAGTTAAACAAGTGACCGAAGTCACTAGCACACCTGCTACCCAGGAGACAAGAAGGTACGGCCATAGATTTCAGAGTACAACTTCTTGCAGTGCCTTCACAGGCATTGCAAAAGTAAGTGACAGTCAGTTCTTGGTTCTGGGAAGGGACCACTTTTGTGGTCCTGCATCTGCACAGTGATATCAAGGCCACAGCAGAGCTCCCACTTTCACTGCAAATGTAACTCAAGTTCCCAAGACATCTTAGACCTGCTACGACGACTTCCCCCGTCCTCCAAGAAAATAGTTGTACTAATAAATTTTTCACAAGAACACGCCAGAAATACTTGATCTCATCGACAGGCGTTCTAGCAACTCTGTGGCATGATGAATAGAAAGAACTATTCCAGAATGAGTAGGACTACAATAGCAAAGTAAGAATCAGGAGCTCCAAGTACAGAATGCCGATATAAACAAGGGGCAGACTAAGTGTCTTACAGTCTTTCTCTCTGGGCTTGTACCACTATGAAAAGCACAAGAGTCATACTTCAATTTACCAGCAGTAACAAAAACATCTAAAATATGATTCTATGCTTACATATAGAACAAAATGATTTAATAGCTCAGTAGCATTGAAAGAGAATATTCCTATTTTTCCTCTCATTCTGAGAAACTGTTCTTTATGCTTACCCTGTCCTGGACTCCTCTTTCCAACAGGGTCCTCTGAGAAAATTAAATTCAGTCTCATTTACTAAAACAGTAGAAAGCTAATCCAATGAAAAACAGTTTCCTGCCATTTTGGTGAGTTAGATCAACTTGCTGGAGCATTCAAGTGCCAGAGTCAGCACATGGGAGGAAACCCAGACAGCACAGGCATCAACAGGAAATGGAAGAGAGAAGAAAAACTCCTTCCTTCAGCATGAGCAACAAGCTGTTATAAATGGCAGAACCGGTCATGAAATCCAAGCCTGAGATAGCCTCATATTTTTTTCTTTACCCGTCTGATTTGAAGAAAGTAACAAATACATTTACACACATGCACACAAAAATTTACTGTCTGCCTCTCCTTCCTCACTGAAACTTCTTAGCATTAAACATACACACTCACCTAGATGCCCTTCGAGTTTCAAGAACAAAGCTGTAAAGGATGAACTGAGTCACTGTGTTCTGTAACACACAAAGCCAGGCAACCATGCCACGACACTACCGGAGTTTGTTCTTTTGGGTTTGGTTTTTTTTTGGAAAAAAAAAGATACACACGAAAAAGTAATCAGTTTGTGGAAACAGCTATTTAAGATTATATTTGTTCACCCCAAAATTAAAGTCACTGAAGTTCAAGTTTTTGATTTTTTCAGCTTTGCAACTGACTTGGTTTTGAAAACATCACGTTTATGTGTAGTTCTCATTAGCTACTAGAATGCTTCAGTGTTTGCACTCCTTGTGAAACGGTGTGGTCTTCCAAAAAGTATTTATTTAAGAGCAAGTTTAATTTGTGCATTCAACAAAAGCATACAGATAAGAACACTTACAAGAAGTCTGTAAGTGCTATAACCATTTTACACTGCCGTACCTCTCTACCTTGAGAAAAAAAAACCGGCATGGCTTTAGTTCATTGTGTTGTGCTCTAGAGTTACACCAGGAACGTTAAGAAAAACGTCTCCTCAGGTCTGGGCTGTTCTAACGTAGGCGTTTCGAAGCACTGCGCCTGCAGCCCTGGAACAAGTCCTCCACACAGAGAAGAAAAAATTTTAAACGGAAGAAGTCAACAGGGGATGGCGGGATTTCATTGCCACAACCACGATCCCGAGGCGAGGGCCGGCGACTCTTCTCTGAAAAGCCCGTTCCGTCTGACCGCGGCCAAGTCGCTGCGGAGCACACGCACCCCCCTCCACGTGCACCCCGTAGCGACCCGCCAGGGCCGGCCCCAGCCCGCCGGGCGGGAGGCGAGCCCGCCAGCAGGGCAGGCGCTGCGGGTTAGGCCACGCCGCCGCCGAGGAGGGCTCCCATCCCTGCTTCTGCCAGCGATGCTGCGGGAACCGCCGAGCGCGGCCCCTTCCCGGTGCCCCCCCAGACAAAGAGTGCGGCGGCGGCGAGCCGGAGGAGGGGGGACGCGACCCCGGGCGCGCCTGCTGGAGGCCGGCGCTCGGCGGCGAGGAGGGCGCCTTCCTCCTCCTCTTCCCAGCGTCGGGACGCGGACAAAGAAGGAGCGGGAGGGCTGCGGAGCCCGGCGGCGGGGGGCTCCCGCCCCGCCGGGGAAGGCTTGCCTGCCCCGCAGCCCGCCCTGCGCGGCGGGAACCCCCCCGCGCCGCCCCGCCGGGCATCGCCGCCCGGCCCCGCGCCGAGGCGGGCGCTCGGGGCGGCGGAGGAGAGGAGAAGAGGGGCGAGAGCGAGTGGCGGGGCGGCCCGCCTCAAGGTGACACCCGCGGCCTGCCCCGCGCCCCGTCCGCCTCCTCACCTGGCACCTGCAGACGATGTCGGCGTCCTGGGCCAGCAGGTCCACCACCTTGCCTTTGCCTTCGTCGCCCCACTGGGCCCCCAGCACGACGGTCACCTTGTTGCCGGCGAGGCGGGCGGCGCACTCGCCGTTAGGGATGGCGGGCGCCGGGGCGCCATGCTCCGCCATGGCTCGCGCTGCCCGCTCCGGCTCGGCTCCAGGCACATGCGGCAGCGCGCGGCGGCTCGGCTCGGCTCCGCTCCCCCCCGCCTCCGCCTCCTCCCGGGCGGGCGGTGGTGCCGCTGCCGCGTCCAGGTGCCGCCGCCTACCGGCCCCCGCCAGCCGCCAGGCAGACCTCTGCCCTCAGCCGAAGCGCTGCGCCGCCCCGCTCCGCTCCCCCGCGGAACACCGGAGCCTCTCCCGGGCGCCTATCTTTCCTTCCTCGCCTTCACACCGCTCACCCGGTGCCTCGCAGCCCGGACTACGTTACCCATCGCGCTGCGCGGCCTCCCCCGCGTAGGGCGGCGCGGGGAGGCGGGCGCGGTGCATGCCGGGGCGCGTAGTCCCGAAGGGCCGCACCTGCGGCAGGACGGTTTTCCCTGTGGGGCGCCCCATGCGCCCCCGCGGCGGCACGAGGCAGCACCGCTCGGGGAGCGGGGAGAGGCGGGCTGCGGCGGGGCCGCCATGATGCTCCGTTGGGCCTCACGTGCCCCGCGGTGGCGGAGGGAGCCCCGGGGGCGCCAACGGGAGCCGCGGAGGGGGGTTGCTTTTGTGCATCAGCTCTGGCCTCGGCTTGATGCACACCCAAAACCGCCGCCTGGGGTTTGGTGGCGGCAGAGCCTGCGCCCGTTCCTCGGAGGCGGCCGGCGGGGACGCGGCAGCCCCGGCCCGACGTGCTACAGGTGTCCCCGCCCCGCTCCTGGGCCCCTGCGGCGGCCGCGGGGCCGCGGCGGGCTGGGGGCAGCGGGGCCGGTGCGACTCCGCGTGAGGCCTGCGATGAGACGGGCTTCACCCGTCTGGGCCCTGAGAGGCGCAGAGGTGCGCGCAGGGCGCTGTGCCCCCGCCTGCCCGGGTGGTGCCTTTCACCGACCTGATCTGAGTCGGGGTTTGTAGAGCCGGGGGCTAAATGTGAGAGGCCGTTTTCTCCTGACACCGGAACAGGGCCCCAAGCTTATTCATGAAGAAAAAAACAATAATGGAAAAAACCCATAGCGGAGAAAGGCCTTCATCACGCGTACTTGAGGGTTTAGAAGTGGAACTGATGTCTCAGCGGCTGTTGTCATTCTTTCCTGCTACACAGAATCAACACCCCTGGGGGATTTTTTTTTCTCTTTTTAAAGCAACTATTAAAAAGACATAAATCTGAATGATGCAATTATTGCTCAGTAAGCTGTGCAAAAGCCTGAGTCACTGAGCAGTCACAATGCGCAGCTGTCTGGCAGGTTGTGGAGTTTGATTTTAGTCGCTGCTTTGCTCCTTCAGGTTTTCTCTAACCAAGAATTCCAAGAGCTGTAAAAGCCACTAGAGAAAAGTTTTAACTGTGTCTCCTAAAGATAGGCAGATACATAAGAGAAAATTAAATATGAAGCTGACAGAGAACATTTTTTAAAACAAGTGCAAAGAGATGCTAGACAAAGCAGTCAGTTCAGTACAAAGATGTTAAACAGCTGCAAATGATAGGAGGCAACTGTGTGTATACATGTCAGAGAGCAAAGAGTTCCTTGAACATTCAGTCAGTCTGTAGCATTAATATTTTTGTCTGCTTGTGCTAAAAAAAAGCATAGCCGTGATTTCCGTATCATTGCACAGAGCTTGTGGGAAGTCAGTAAAAGCCACGAGGAGCTGCTGAAGTCAGTTTGTGCAGCCGTGCTGACACAATGGCAAACTTTGTTTTACTGCACTCACTTCTGAGGCCGTAGATCATCTTGTGACTCCTCAAACAATGGTCCAGATTAATGTTTCAGGATATGATTTTCCGGTATAGCTAAATCATTAACACCGTTCCCAACACAAACGTTCCCTCAGTCTCAGAATAAATTTGAGCCTGTCGTGGTAGTGTCCTAGCAATGTGGCATTAACACAATGTCACTTTCCAAAGGGGTCTCGGGCACACAGATCCATTGCTCTGCTATTTTTATTTAGTGTAGAAAAGTTTTGGTATGTTTTCTTGGAAGATGCAGAACCAGTGAAGAAAACTATGAACTCTTCCATAAAACCTGGAAGTATTTAATGAAGGTCAGGCTAATCAATGCTGATTGGTACTGCAAGGTTTAAAAGTTCTATTTAATACACAGCATTAAGGGTCCATCATTCCTCCACCCCTTTTTCTTTACAATCTAAATGGAATAGTTAAATATTAAATGGATTTTCATTCTAATATTGTAAAAGATACGAAATACTCTTTATTGATATGATTTACTAACTCTATTTACAGTAGAATTCTAAAACATGGTAACCCTTGACCAGAGTACAAACACAACTGGTGTCTAATGCCCCTTGTCAAAATGAGGCATTTGTTGTAGTATAAGTAAGAGCTTAGGATAAAACTGCGCAGAAACTCCTAATTGCACTTATTTTGGTTCATTTACTGTAAGCAAGAAGACCAGCAAGAGCATACCATGTTACAATACTGTTTTTTTCTTCTAACCTGTATAGACTATCTTAACTTCTTTTGCTATTTGGGCAAGCTGAATCTGCTGTGTGAGAGATCAGGTGGACGATTAGAGGTGGCACAAGGTGGCAAGAGTTTATGTTCAAGCAATGGGGCCACCATTGCTGTCATTAGCAAGGTGAAGCTGCTGTATGGGATTGACTTTGTAAAGCTGAATGCAAGTGTACGCTGATAAAGTTTATGTTGTGTTGTTTATGTTATGTTGAATTGTTCAATATTATTAACTGGACATAAAGAACTGAAGCAGATACATTTATCACAGATTTCACTCTGAGTATGAGCAGCTTTTCTCATGAGTGCATTTCTTGCCTCTCAATACATTGCAAGAGACACAGACAGGAATTTTTTATAGATAAACACAGAACAGAAGCCGTGCGACATCTGCATTTCATTCAGGTGTGTTGAAGAGAGGTGTGGAATTGTCGCCTCTCTGTTTTCAATTATTCTGATGAAGTATCCCACATATTGTTATTCACTGTTAAAAAAAAATACATACAAAGTAGTTTAGAGGATCATTTAGATAAGAACTTCAGTAGCTCAGAAAGTCGAGGGTCCATGGTAAGAATTTTCTGTTAAAATTGGTTCTGCCCATGACAGCGATGTAATACGCAGATATTTTACACTAGAACAGTGGTTGCAGAAAAGTGTGTTGTGGGCCATGGTTAGCTGCTGCGTTAAACAACAAAATGTTGAAATTTGTCACATTAATTTCATTTTAAAATTCAATAAAAGGTATGTTAATTTGACTTCCTGATTATGTACAGCATCTTTATCTCATGTTAAAATGTACAGCGACTCACAAAAAATACTGCATGTTGATGGCGCCATAGTCAAAAAAAAAGTCTAAGAAACACTGTGCCAGACATGGTTGGCATCTGTAGCACTTTGAACTCTCCAGAATGCTGTCAGCTTAGCTTAGGAGGAAGAGAAATCATTATAAAGTTAGAACATACATAATTTTATTTGACCAGTGTGCTAATGTAATTGATCCCTGGTTGTTGCTTGTTATTACTGTGTTTAAATTAGTTTTTCCAGATAAAATTTCCCCTAATTGTTTTCATGCATTCATTAATCTTTCTGTCATGATAAAAATGAAATTAAGAACATTATGAAGTAATATTTGTATATGTTGTCACGATTGATATATTTTGACATACTAGCAAGGGGTTTCAACTCTTTGGTCAGATGTATCTAGGAAATGAAAGAACTTCGTTTATTCAGTGGGCATTTCCTGATGTGTGTACAACAAAAGATAAAAGGTAAGAACTTAAAAAATCATACACATCATCACAATAGCAAGAGTCTGAATTCAGGGGTTACTATAAGATACTTTTGAAATTTCATTGGCAGTTTACAGAAGCACGTTTTTTACATATGAGTGTAACGGTAGCAGCTGACAAGACTGGAGATACCCAGGAAAATAAAATACTGTTGCTGAGAAGTTGTAAAGCCAGATCCTTTGCTTGGAAATGAGATTTGTAAGTTATCATTTGCAAAGACAACTATTTTATATAATAATACTAAAAAAAAAAATTGAAACATTTTAAGTAAATTGCTGAGTTCTTCAGATACGCATATTCCATTCCCTGAAAGAAGGGCACACAAACTGCTGTCTTCACAGAGCAGGAATGAAACAGAGTTTTCTGACGTAGCATACTGTAATTTATTTACCTATAATATGTTAAATATGGAAATGGGCATCTATGATACAAGTTAGCTTTTATTACAGTGTTCCCCGCAGAATTTCATTGCTTCCTGTCATGGGGAGCAGCAGCTTGCCCTCCAAGGCAAGTGTAAATAAGCTCCCTGTTCCTTAGCGTGACAATATGTTAAGTGTGCACAAAGCTGCTGGGCTCTGTCTCTGCCTGAGCCTTTGACAGTATGAACCCTTAGAAGTTTCATAAAGTGCATGTGTGATAGATGCTGGGTGATTAATTTTCTGCAGTACTTTACAGATTTATAGATTTCTTAGAATATGTCTCACTAAGTCAGGGAGAATGAAGCACTATGTAAGGGGGAAAAAAACCCCAAACCAATGAATGTATGAAGCCTTTTTGGTTTTAGTCATTAAAACAGGATGCCACACAATGTTGGCTGACAGCTTTTCCTTTTTCCTAGGTCTGTGTTTTGGTTAGAATAGTTCCTTTATCTGTGTCATTGCAAAAGTGTCAGCTCAAGGGAGGGGGAACACAGTAGCCTCGGTTTAAATCAGCTTTATTTGTTTGAAAACAGCACCCGGAGTTCACCATCTCTTGAAGTGCCACAGGGACTGTGGGTGAGAGCAACTGCATCAGCAAACATTGTATTTAATTGTTAAATATAGGTTAGAATATTTGTTTTTTCTGTGCTAACCTGTAACCCATACTGCTCAAGCCATGATAAATCCTTGATTTCTTTTTCTACTCATCCTATCTCATGTTTTTGAACAAGATAGGATGAGACTAAACTGGTGGATAGGGTGAAGTGTGACCTGAAAGGCAGGCGATCAGGTTGTGCAGGCCTCTAGAATGACCCACACCAAATTCTTTGAGAGCTCTGGGGCTGGGAAGTGTGCCCTGCCAGTTGTCTGTCATTAAGGGGCTTGTTTATATAGCTGTTGAGAGACAGGCGGTGTGTAGTTCCCCAAAGTGTCACCGATACTCCACAGTAGCTTGGTTGTTTCTCATACATGTGACAAAAACTTGAGCCAAAAGCTTAATGAATATTTTACATGCTTCTAGGTTCAAGTTTCTCTCATGTTCTTTTTTTTTTTTTTTTTGTCTAACGTGCTTATAAATAAAGCCTCTAAATTATAATCACTCAGTCTTAGGGGTGTAGATTGTCTGCTACTGGAATGCTAAACTGCTCGACTGTATTCTCTGTTCAATAGAAATGTCGGGTTTTTCTCTTGCTCAAACTTAGGAAGAGGACCCTGAAATCCTACATTTCTGAGATTTATTCTAAATAGATTCTCAGATATATGTAACTAATTGGTGTTAATCATTTGTCTTGTGTGTGACGCTTACTTTTAAAATACTTTTAGTTCACCAGAGAGAACACTAAAGCGTCCATTTGCTGGGACTTGCAGAGAGTAAAACCGAAAGTAAAAACTGAGGTAAACTGTGAAAATAAACTGTGAGAAAATGAATTGTGGTCTGATCATTGTGTGCTCGGTGATGGTTTGGATGCAGATGTCTCTGGTAGGTTCCATAGTCTGTTGTGAAATGGAGCTCCAGAACTGAATATGCGGTTTAAAGAATAACCCATCTTTATATCTAAAGGTTGTGGAGGAAAACTTCCAAGCAAGAGCAGAGTTTAGAGACAGCATAGAGACAGTTCATTTGCTTACAAGACAAATCAGTGAATTCTGAGATTTCTGATAGCCTGTTTTATTGAAATATTAAGTATTTCTTTAACATCCAGTTATTCTGCTTGCTCTGCAGACCTATCTGCATCCCATATCTTCTCTGGGGACAAAAGGCAGCTGCTTATCATATATAGCTGAAAAAAACTCGGTTTTCTCACAATAGTTTTTATAATGACCATTGAGTGGTTTTACACCAAATTCTGTACTGTGATTAAAGCTTAAAAAAAGTATGGGGCCATGTTAATGGATTTTAATCTTATATTAAATGAGAGACAAGAAACCATTGAGCAGACATGATTAATTTTCTTATTAAGTTCATCAGAACTCTTGATTCTTACATGAGTTTTTAATATAGTATTTCCTGCCTGTTACACTGGAACAGCACAGATTATGTGGATGTTGTCACAGATTTCCACCGTGTTTACCACAAAAAACTTAGAATTTTTCTGTAAAGAATGTAATTGGCATTTTGGTATCTGAATTGTAATTGGTTTTGGATCTGAAGAAGCTCGTGCTGAATCCTTATTGTAATCACCAACTAGAAGGAACTATAGTATCTCTTAAAGAGATTAAGGAAGTTTGCAATATCATATTGAATCTCTGTTCATTAGATAAGACCTATAAGGAAGTGAATAATATTGGGTCTATGTCCCCATTTATACCTCCATTTAAGGTGGGGCAGAAGCATAGGTAAACTGCATAAATGCAGTGCATTGTGTTCAGAAATATAGAGTCATTTAAAACATGTAAGAAACCTCTCTTAATTTCACATTTTATCTTACCAGATGGGACTGCTGCAATTTATTTCATGAACAACAGAACTAATTGCTGCCTATTTGGCTGTGTTCTCTCTCTCCTTCTCCAATGCCCTTTTCTCCATGCAAAAAAAAAATGAACTCTCTCCCATGTATGTTCCACCTCACTCTTTCTATCTAAATAATCCTAAATTTTACCTGTGTTCAAGCTCTCTTGTCACCCTCAATATTTCAATTTCCTACCATTATCTCTTGAGCCATTCCAGAACAGCTTCAGCTGTTTTGAGTTTTCAGCCACCAGTTGAACAAGAGGTAGCAAGTCCTGTGATGAGTCCAAATCTACAAATGTGATTATTGACCAGGGCTTTAGGACCTTGAGTTTCTTGTGTGTTTGTAAGTAGTCACACTGAATTCAGTTGGACTATTCATAAATCAAAGCTTTTTCTGTAAGTAATAAAGCAATATATATATATGTATGTATCGTTGCAACTAAAACATAAACTGATAGCACTAGGAAGAACAGTGTATCAAAACAAAACATGCTTCTGTCTCCTAGATATTTGAGGAAAAAGAGCGATATTTGCCTGCTTCTGATTTTTTTTCATGTGATATGTGTCAGCAGCTTCACAAACAGACAGGTAAGGGTTTTTTTCTAGGTAAATATTTTTAAAAATATATAATATTAACATTTTCTATCAGGGATAATATTTTTAATTATGTGAAAAAAAATTAAAATGACAGTTTGGAATTTATGATTTTAAGATAATGTTAGATATCGTGTGTATATATATGTATGGGTCAAACTGAGAACTCCTTTGCATACTGAATTAAAATTTGTAGAAGGTGAAAAGAGGAGCTTTTGTGATTAGTACAGTTCTAAAAATGAAGGATATTGACATGTGGATTCTGATGGAGCACTGAACAAAACTGCTGCCAGCTATTGCCCCAGGTAGATTGTCGGTGTTTCAAGACAGAATTGCAGAAGGTGGCTCATGAGCAATAGATGACAAAGAAGAGGTAAACTTGGAGGATGTACTTCTGACAGGTCTGAAGGTTATTGAAGAACCTCCCATGTGCTGTACAACGCAGGGAGATTTTTATTGCAGCGTCAGAAAGAAGTACATGTTCCTTGAACGGAGTCAATTGTAGAAATAAAAATATCTTGGATGCTGTGGCAGGATTCCAAAGAATGCTCATGAGAAGGGGGTAAAATGAGGCAGAGACTTTATTCCTTTGTTTGTGTATGTGTATTCTTCCTGCTCCTTAATGATTTTTAAACCTCAGAAGGTAAGCATGTCTCCCTGCACGCTGTAACGTCTCTGAAGAAGGCTATGACAAAGTGAAGCTGCAGCTAAAAAACACCTGCTCAAACAAATAGGAATTAAAAATAATTGAATAGAAGGTGTCACTTTTGTGGAGGGAAAGAGCATGCTCTTCAAGTGTGCTACACAGGCCGAGAAAAAATGCATAGAGAAGTGTCAGAGCATATACATTGTAACAGCAAGACCAGACATGAACCCTGGTGGCTGGCATCTAGGAAGCCTTGTCAGAGTTATGATCACCTTATACTTGGAAGCACTAGATAAAAAAAGAAAGAAAAAAAATTATCATGAGGCTATTGAAAAAGTTGTTTTCCTGGACAAATAACTTGTATTCTGCTTCTGTCATCCATAAAGTTTTCCAGCATTTGTCTTGATTGATTTATTTAGGAGTAAGACATCTATAATGCTGCTAGTCAGGAATATTTTTAATGGCATACTTTTGCTTAAGAAATGCGTATACAACTTCCTGTTTGTCATGTAAACATAATAGAAATAAATAGCAGTAGCTTTCTGGTTTGCATTTTTTTAACCCCTCTGGTAAGTCCTGTGTAATGTAAAGCATCATGTGCTTGCCCTCAAACCCGTGCAACTGTTCCATCTATTTATTTGTGTAGTGGTCTAGTAAGCTCCTTATTCAGATTTTTTTTTCTGGCAACCCCTGGGTAAACTTTCTTGCATGTTTTCTGTTTTGATAAGAGTTAATATTGCCTGAGAATGCCTTCCTACATTTCCCAGATATTACTGCCAAAAGGAGCACTCAATTGCTTTTTTTGTTTTGTTTTGCTGGAAGGAATCCACTGAGTACAGTTACCAAAATTAAACAAAACACGATTGACAAGAAGCCAAAGGCAACCTTAATAGCAGCAATTTCTCTCACCCTAGAAGAACCATAGGTCAGATTTTTTTCTTCTGCTTCAGTCACAGTAGTTAGAATTGCTTAAGTAATTGTTGCGCCAGGGGAAGTTTAGATTGGATATTAGGAGAAACTTCTTCACCGAAAGGGTGGTGAAGCACTGGAATGGGTTGCCAAAGAAGGTGGTGGAGTCACCATCCCTGGACGTGTTTAAAAAACAGCTGGATGTGGCACTTCAGGAGATGGTTTAGTGTTAGGGTGGTGTAGGGCTGTAGGTTGGACTTGATGATCTTGAAAGTCCTTTCCAACCTTTATGATTCTATGATTCTAAGTGTTTGCTTGAAAACTACAAAGTTAGTTTTGTAGCCATATGAAATTTTTTCAGCAAATTTGAAGATAATAATTTTACTTGAGTGGTGATTATTATATGTGCCTGCATTATAGACTCTGATCCTTTTCTACAGCTTCTTTCTTCCACTTCAACTGATGAATTTTTGACCTCTTTTGAAGGCAGTGGATGCTTTAGCATTGATTTTGGCAGAATTAACTTTCCATCTAGGGTATTTAGTGGGGTTTGATGTCATGCAATTCTAATCCTATCATATTTCTGACATCCAAGATACAGCAGGTTCCCTGCCGTTCCCTTGCCCTCAGACCTTACCCCTTCCAGCTGCAGCAAGAGTGCACAAGATTGGGCGGCCCTGGTTCTAGCACCAGCAGCACTTCACTCCCTCTCATGCCATTACGGAGAGGGGCACGTCTCCCTAATTGGAGAGGGGCACAGCACAGGGCCCCCATCGTGCGCGCCGATTCAGCAGGTGTTCTTCCTCGCAAACTGATCTTTTAATACGGCGGCAACTTTAAGGTGACGTTTTTGGAATGTGCTTTCTTTAAATAGTACACATTTTTGGTAAGAGAAAAGCTACATTATGAAAAAGCCTATGAAAGATCCTTAGGATAGGTTTTTGAATGAGAAACATCAGCAAATGTGGATCTCTTTAAATACTAAAATGCTTATGCAGTGGAACAACCAAATGTTAGAACCATTATTTTAGACACTGTATACACATCTCATACAAGCAGATCTTATTTAAATAGTGTAAAATAGTTTTATTCCATAGCAAGTTTTTAAATGATAATTTAAAGTAATGTAATTTACTGTTTTTGTAGAATATGCCCTCTCTCTGTAAGTGGGAGCCAAGGAAATTTAGGTTTGAATGTGTTCTTTGGCCTTATATCTTAATTTAGCTCTTCTCCAACTTTTTTTCTCCTTTTTATGGAAAACAATTTTGACACAAATTCAGGCTGATTAATGGCAGATTTTGGCAGATGAACCTGTTATTAATTTCTTTGAATTTGTATGTTTGATTGAGGTTTTTAAAATGTGTCGCATACAATGAATCTGATTAAGCATTCCACTGGTAAACTAATATCATCTTGTTTATAAAATTCCTTATTTCATAGCATCTGCCAAATCTAATATAAAGAGATGATAACATAAATTACTTCCTACGTCACCCCCTCTGACTGTGAGAGAAACTGTGATCATGTGGGGAAGGATGAAAACTTTGCATAAGAAAAGGAGGCCTTGCTAACAAACTGAATTCATGAGCAGTTTGCAATCTGCTGAAAACGACTGAACGCCACAGCTGTGGAGGCAAGCTTGTATTCTCCTCCTGCAAGTTCTCCTCAGCCACCCCTGAGCAAGCAGCTGTATGATTACTCAGCGCGCCGTAGCCTAAAGACGGATTGCAAGACTTGGCATTTTGATTTGAGCACATGAATAGGGGACTGCAGGGTGCAAACTGTCGGGTGTAAACTTGCAGCGTGTCAGCCGTTTTACGATGAGTGCCTCGGCGCACATCCTTGCGTCCCTACGCTTGGTGGCAAAGGTGGTGAGTCGCCCTCACCAAGTGGTTACTCGCCTTGCGCGTACCATGAGGTGGAAATACCAGGTGTTTGTCTTCGTCCTGACTGCAGGAGCAGTACGTCACCCGTGTGCCAGTCATGGAAGCGCACACGGTGCACATTTAAATAACAGCTTTGTAACACTTCTTGACAAGAAACAAGTCTGGGGCTGTTTCAGCAGGGAATAACCCCCCCTTCCTTTGCCACAGCAGAACTGGGTGTATAGCTGCATGGCCTGCAGGAATAGGGAGAGACTGAGGAAGGACTTCTGAGGGAAGCATGACGGCATCAGAGGACAAAAAATTCTTCCACATAAATTCTTATTCTTTCCGCCATTATTTCTGAGAAAGGAGATGCTGCTTCTCTCAGTTGTTGCCTTTTCACACGAAAAAAATCCAGCCTATCTTGCAGCATATGCATTGCCTAAATTAATATTGTTACATTATGTGTCATCACAAAATGTAATACTGTTGCAGTGATAGAATATTAGTGTTTGTAAAAAAACTATTAACCCGTATCTTTTCACTTGTTACAAGGCAATTTGGTGGATACATAATCCTGAAAATGCAGATGCTTCCAAACAGAACCACACTGCAATTATTCAATCACAAATACGTTGAAATGATGACAAGAAAAAAAGTTAAACCGCACATCTTGTGAAAATCTACCAGTTCAAAGTGGAAATGACTTATTGAAATATACTGCCTGCATACATCTTATTTCCTTTTACTGTGTTAGGAAAAATAAATTTGCAAGGTCTTCTCTCCTGTTAATACTGCAGCATTGTAATGGGCAAGGTGAAACCTCTAGTCTACTTCACAGAGATAGAATAATGAGCAAGTTCTAGTGATTCAGTCAAATTTTAGTGTTTGTGAAAATTATATTCAGGAATTCTAACTGGCAGTAACGTGTGACAGTTAAACAGAAATCTCTCTTCAGATTCCTCATGCACCTGCATAGAGAACTGTTGGAAGAAGGTTTAAAGAAAAGCATTGTGGAAGTCATGATAATGAGGTAAACAGGTGCATCAGTTTAACTGGTTTAATTTAGACGTAAAATGTGACAACCTCTTGTACAAGCTGATTTATACAGATAGATCTCTGGACTGAATGCAGATTCATTTAAGAGATTAACCCACATGGATTAGTTGTAGGGATTAATACGTACAATAAATTTTGTTAGGAATGGGTTTGTGACCTGAACGAATGGCAGAAAGTAATTAGCCCTTGGCACAGTATCTGACATGAAGTGTTTTAATCTCTTCAATTATTATTTTAAGTTCCCATCATTATATCTATTATTTTTTAAAAAAAAAATTGTTTCTACCTTCAAGATTAAAGTGAAACTGAAGGTAGCAATATTAGTTGTATTGTGAAGCCATTTTTCTTGTTAGATAACTAGATGTTAGTCAAGTGTTTTTGTTTTCTGTCTGCTGCTATGGAAAGAATGCAAAGAAAACTGAACTTGGCTTTCAGTGTTGTATGTTCTGAAATGAATAGATTGAATAAATATTATTTTAATCGTATGTCATTGTTTGAAAAATTATTTTATAATATCATAGCTTATTCCAACTTCAGAAATTCAAGAGAGAGACTTTGTAATAAACAGTCTTACACTAATTGGACAAAAACATAATTAATAATAACCTTTATTTTACTTAAACCAAAATTCTCAGCTATTCAGAAGGCTGTTTTGGAATTTGGGACAAGAATCTATTGTTGATACCTATCTGAAAAAAGAAAAGCACTGTTCTCGGGAGCATGATGAGTAGAGCCAGGATGAGAGGCCCATGTCTGGGCCTCTTTTTTCCTACTTTGAGATAACTTTGTGCCTCAGTAATAATTTTGCTGGTTCTCCTTTTCCTTCAAGACAACTCGTCATCTGTATAGTTAGGTGCCCTTTGTTTCACCCACCATATTACTTAAACTTACATAGAGCCCTTTCTGTCAGTCCTAAAAAACTTACTGCATGTAAGTGTTCTACTTCATATGTATAGAAGCTCAGTAGAAAGCAAGATTAAAAGTCACCTATATTTTTTACTGTAACAAATGGTCTTTGAGTCTTACTTGTCAAGTTGTAGGCATCAGCTCAAAGTTCAACCTATCCCCTACTGAGGTATGCCAGTCCCGGAGGTTAGGACCTGTGTGAGGTGGTGTGTCAAATACCTCATCCTCATTTAGGCAAAAAAAAAAAACCCAGAACATGCTCTTTTTCACCCTTCTCTAGACTTCTAAGTGGAGGTTGCATATTTTTTACTTTATGTCCTGCTATTTCAGGCACTATTTCAAAAAAGAAGTAAGGTAGCTCAGGCAGATTCATCATTCAGGTTCAGTAAACTAATTCCAGTGCCTCCACTAACTTGTTTAGGATGAAGGCCCTGGTGAGGCCACATCTGGAATATTGTCCAGTTCTGGGCCCCTCAGCTCAAGAGAGACAGGGAACTGCTGGAGAGAGTCCAGCGCAGAGCCACAAAGATGATGAAGGGAGTGGAACATCTCCCTCATGAGGAAAGGCTGAAGGAGCTGGGTCTCTTTAGCTTGGAGAAGAGGAGGCTGAGGGGTGACCTCATTAATGTTTATAAATATGTAGAGGGGGAGTGTCAGGAGGATGGAGCCAGGCTCTTCTCAGCGGTGTCCATTGACAGGACAAGGGGCAATGGGTGCAAGCTAGAACACAGGAGGTTCCACAAAAATATGAGAAAAAATTTTTTCACAGTGAGGGTGACAGAGCACTGGCACAGGCTGCCCAGGGAGGTTGTGGAATCTCCTTCTTTGGAGGGATTCAAAACCTGCCTGGACGCGTTCCTGTGCACTCTACTGTAGGTGATCCTGCTCTGGCAGGGGGGGTTGGACTAGATGATCTTTGAGGTCCCTTCCAACCTCCAACATTCTGTGATTCTGTGAAGTTCAGGTACTTGTGCGAAGTATCACATCTTAGACATTTCCTTTCACCAGTTGCTGAAGAATTCATTGTTTTCTGTGGCTCAACAGTTAACTATACATTTGATGACCAGTAGTAGGGCAATGGCAATGGTTCTAAATATATGTGATAATACACAAAGTATTAATCCTTCTTTTAATGCTTGCTTATATTACAGTCATGCTTTGACTAGAGGTTTGCATGTTCTGCATAGGAAATAGGATAGTAAGGAAGTGGTTGGAAGGTGAGGGAAAAGCAAACAGGATCCCAGAGCCTCCTCACACTACAGCATGAGTGACATCCACTGGCATAAGTGACATCAGGTGACATTTGCAGGAGCTTTTTTCTTAGGAACATTGTAGGATTCCAACGGATGAATGAGATTCTTTTCACAAGCGACTGTTGTCAATTTTCTTCTAAATAAATAAGTGGGTTGTGTTAAGATTTTGGCACGTCTGGATGGTCACAAAAAGGCAATTCATGTAGTCAGACAAATCTAACATTTGCAGAGCTTCCCAAGGCAGTGCCATCCCCTTCAATTCATATTTGTTCTGTGCTGGAGCCCCTGATGAAACTCTTCTGCACTGTTATTTCTAGTATTTTGGACCAATAAATATTAATATAAGGACTCTCATACTCTTAATTGCTCTACTTCTATCACTGCTTACTGCATTTTAAGGCAATTCTTTCCCTTTCTAGAAAAGAGCATGTAGTTTTCACCACATTTGCAGTGTGCTGTGAAAACACAACAGCTCAGCAGTGAGAAAAATCCACAATTTTTATTTGATTGTCAGTTCATGAGAAAATAAAGCAAACCAGTAAATAATAGCTTTATGAACATACCAGGAGTTATGTTTAGCAAAGATATTTGTCACGGGTTTTGAGATCTGTAAAATTTTATCCGATGTAGACATTCAGTGAAGTTAAACCAAATCCATCGGGGCTAAATTTTGTCGTGAGGTAGCAAGAGAGATTCTGGGCTCACATTTTACGTGAGATTCTCAACCACAGGCATTTCCCGCAGCGTATTTGCCATCTGACCCTTACCAATTTTACACAATCTCTTAGTACCAGTTATAAGAAGTTCGCTACTATTTGGTGACTTTATATTCTTTTTAAAAGTTTACTCTCAGCATGTAATTAATGCTATGTGTTATACTGCAAGAAAGGAGTATAACTTTTAATGGGGTAGGTAGTAGTTTATGTAGGTTTGGTTTGCTTCCCCCGGTGGTTATCTGTTGTAACTTTCTATTTTATCACTAGAGGGCAACAGAGCAACACTCCTTATCAAAAGTTGCTACAACCAGAGATGGGCTTTTTCTGTCGCATTTTTCACACAACAGAGCTTAAATAATTCACCTTATCCCCTGAAATGGGAACATATGAATTCTGGCAACTTCAGTAAATTGTTTTTTAATGGTGTGAGTTCTGGTATTGAGTTTTTCTCTCTTATTAACTGCAGCTTTTTTAACAACTGAAGTGCAGAATACTCATGTAAGAGAAAATAAAACTGATTTATAAACAGTCTTTTTTTTCTTCCAAATAATGAAGAGTCTCTACTGAGTCATCTGAATCATCTCACATAAGCTTTATTTTGTGGACACACATTTTACTGAAGGCAGTGGCACTTATGTTCACATCTACAAGATCAGAATTTACACCATTTTTGCCTTTCCAAATCTATCACTTACTGTGATAAATCTGGAAGTTAATATATCTGTTGATAGAAAAACACTACAGTAAGTTTGGAGCTAAACAACTTGTATCTAATAATCATATGCAAGAGACTCCTTAGCATGCCTCCTGAAAGCACTAAGCCCATAGCCTAATGCAAATTCTAATCAGGCTAGACAAGGTATGAAAACTGAAGTTTCCAACTTAGTTTCTCAGGAGACATATTTTCCAATATGAGCGAAAAAGAAACAAGAGAGCAGTCTTAACTGAGCTACCAGCTACTTTTGCTTTTGGAACCTTGGACAGACTCAACAGCTTTGCTCAGTATTTGGTAAACAGTCAGTGAGAGGCTCTTAGGCTTCTTAAGTCTCCTCTGAAACTCAGCAGCAGCTTCTCAGGAAACTCTGAACAGCCTGCAAGAGTAGGAATAGGTTCTGTCCTGCATCACGTTTTCTCCAGGAGCCAAAACCAGAAAGCTTGTACTCCTCTCAGGTCTGCTTTATACCAAGCTGATCTTTTTAAGTTTCTGTCAGCCCTGCTGTAGCTGGATGTTGTAAAACAGAACTGCTTGGGCTCTGATACTTGAACAAGTCATCCTCTTCAGAGATACTGGCCTTTTGCACCCCCATCAGAGTCATTATTATCCTATGTATTTAATTAATGAGGTGCATTATGCCAACTGAAGTTGGGGAAGTAATATTGGAAAGCTGTGCAGCTACTGTTAATTGAAAAGTAGCAAAAATAATCATAGTAGCAAAAAAAAATCATAGAATCATGGAATAGTTTGAATTGAAGGGATTTTAAAGGTCATCTAGTTTCAACCCCCCTGCTGTGGGCTGGGACACCTCCCGCTAGACCAGGTTGGTCAGAGCCCCATCCAGCCTGGCCTTGGACACTTCTAGGGATTGGGCATGCACAGCTTCTCTGGGCAACCTGCTCCAGTGCCTCACCACCTTCACGGTGAAGAACTTCTTCCTCATGTTTAATCTAAATCTACCCTGCTCCAGTTTAAAACCATTGCCCCTCGTCCTATCGCTACACACCCTTGTGAACAGTCCCTCCCCAGCTTTCCTGTAGGCTTCCTTCAGGTACTGGAAGGCCACTGTAAGGTCTCTCTGGTGCCTTCTCTTGTCCAGGCTGAACCACCTCAACTCTCTGAGCCTGCTCTTGTAGAAGAGGTGTTCTAGCCCTCTGATGATCTTTGTGGTTCTCCACTGGATCCATTCCAACAGGTCCACGTCCTTCTTGGTGTTGGGGGCTCCAGAGCTGGACACAGTACTCCATGTGGGGTCTCACAAGAGCAGAGGGGCAGAACTACCTCCTTTGACCTGCTGGCCACGCTGTTTGCAAGGACTGATGACATTCTGAAATTGGTATCTTTATGGAAAACTACAACAGGAGCAAGTATTCCGTTTTAAGGGCTGCAAAATCCACCAGTCCTCTAACTTACAGCAGCTTCAGTAGGTTGTGTTATGCCTTTCCTCTTAACACAACGTAGAGTTCTGCAAAAACTTTTTAATCTGGGCCAACCGTGGGAAATGGGAACCTGAGACTCCAGGCAAATCGGATATAAGGGTTAGGGTTCAGAAAACTACGAACTCTCCAGCTCCAAGGACCCTGGGGCTGCTGAAGACCTCCCAAGGGGAGCACAGCGCTGGACTAAACCTGGACTCTCCACAGTTTGTAATCTGAGCAACCCATGGTTCTTTGAGTCAGACAAAAAATCTGCTGTCACGGTTTAGGGTTATGGTTCAGAGAGCCACACAGCCTCTAGCTCCAAGGAGCCTGGGGATGCTGAGGACTTGCCAAGGGCAATATGACACTGCACCAACATTGATCCCTCCACAACTTCTTCATCTGAGCCAGACATGGGAAAGGGGACCTGAACCTCTACACAAATCTGCTGTTAGGGTCAGGCTTCAGAGAGCCACCAAGTCCCCAGCTCTAAGGACCCTGGGGCTGCTGAAGACCCGTCAAGAGAAGCACAGCACTGGACTAACATTGACCACTCCACAGTTTCCTAATCTGGCCAACCTATGGTTCTTAGTTAGCCACAACGCAAATCTGGTATTAGGGTTGAGAGCACCACAAAACCTCCAGCTGCAAGCACCCTGGGGATGTAAAGGGCATGCCAAGGTGAGCAGAGCATTGGACTAACATTGCACCCTCCACAGTCTTCTCATCTGGCCAACCAATCGTGCCTGGATGTCTGTAATTCTGCTTATTTCCATCCTTCTAATTCCAGATTCCACTGTACCTGTTAATGGGTTCAATAGTAAGACCAAGTCTCCCACTACATGGATCAAATTCCCACCCAAACTTGACTTTTCTGCATTTCACAAGGTGGTTTGTCTGCACACTAAAAAAAAAAAAAAAAAAAAGTAATCTTTCATAGAATCATAGAATGGCCTGGGCTGGAAGGGACCTCAGAGATCATTTTAATCCAACCTCCCAGTTGTGGGCAGGGACGCCACCTCTCGACTAGGTCAGGCAACACACGTGAGAACCGAACGGGAATCGAACCCGCGACCTTCGGTGTTTCAAACACCAACGCTCAACCCACTGAGCTAAACCAGCCATCTGTACACATTTTCTAAGCTGACTTCAGTATCTCACTTTCACTGGACTTGTGTTTATCTATAAAGACCCATGTCACAGAAATCATTATCTGTCCTCCCAAAGTAAAATTTATTCTAGTACTCCAAGAGAACTAGTCCTGAAACTAACATTGAAAAATGTAGTCTCTCCTTGGATAGCTGCTGTTTTATTAAAAAAGCAGAAGGTCTAATAAAATCAAACTTGTTTCTCTGGAATCAACAAGCATTTAAAAAGACAAGCATTTAATAACTTCAATAAGCATTTAAGAATTGCTGAGTGCCAGGACTGAGTATCATAGTCCCTCAAATATCCACCTGTAAAACCACAACAAAACCTGTATTAGTACAGTGGGAGCAAAACGGGCCACTGACATTGCAGGTGATGTGATAATAAAACAGGAAATAATAAGTACAAATAATAATAGGTGTCTCTTGTCTCCAAATAAAATGACCTTGATATTGGTGCATTCATTTCTTTGGTGTTACTAATTTATTTCAAAATAAATTCTAACAGAAATTCTTGGTTTCAGCGAGGGGTTCTTTTGTAGACAATTAACCAGCAGTGTTATGTCAACTGACCTGCAGCCCAGCATCTTTGGAAATGCGTGTAAATTACACTATCAATGATGCTACAATCAGGTAAATGCTGTAGCTTGATAAGGTTATTTTGAAAAAAAAAAAATTTTAAATCCCAACAAAATAGTAACAATGCTTCTCAGACTCTTACAAGCAAATCCTGACCCACTGCCAGAAGGATTTTACTCCATATTTTTCTAATTGACTAACATCATGTAAAAAAAATATATAAATACTGTCCAAATAGAAATGCTACACAAAATTCACAGTACAGTATTAATGAAAAAGTGTCCAAGATGAGCAAGATAACAATTTTTGGACAAGAAGGGAGCCAGAGTACTCAACCAGCAATGCAGGATTGGTGCAGCAGCCTTTATTCCCATTAGTACTGACCAGACTCCTCAAAGCACAGGACAAGATTAATTTCTGGAAGTTTTCCTGGATAAACTGAAATTTGTATTTTTTTCAGGTATCTTACTTCTAAGTCAACTGCCCTCCAAGAAGGCACACTGGTTTTGATAGGTAAGTCTTAATAATTTATTATTATATATTATTAATAGTGCAGTATCACATTTTACACAGCACTTAACAACTACACTGTTTGGGCTGCTAGTCACGGTGCCATTTGTGTGTTCATGGTGAGGATATTAGATGAAATCTACAGGTCATTGTCTTTTTTTTTAATGTGATAAAATGTAATGATGTGGGGTGGAAATGGACAAAATACCCACCATTGATATTTAAATATTTTCACTCAGGATTTTCTTTTTCTTTAGATGCTACCAATATTTTCTCTTCAGCCTAGCTCTAATTTAGAAATGAGAGTGCCATTTCTCAGAATCCTCAATTTTTGCTTTTTTTCAGACTAACCCACAGCATATATACTGAGCACATAGTCTGAAAACAATGAGGCATTTACAAAACAAGACACGAATGTCCCATCTTGTGTTTTTAAAGAACTTAAGAGAATATTGCTTCTATTCAAGAATATTTGTGTTCACTCTAAATTAACAGTTTCACATGTCAACTTTTTTATCCACTCAAATTTTTTTAAAAAAAAAAATTATCTGTAGAATATTCAGTGCACTACACCACATCCCATGTATTTTGGAAACACGGATAAATTCCAGTAAGAAGTCAGTAAAATGAACTATTATGTTCATATTTACCTGGTGGTTAACCTCTACTAGCCAACCTTAGACTTGAAATCAACAAATGTTAAGGTATCACAACCTAAAAAAAAGTCCTGGCACAAGAGAAAATTTTGCCTTTTCTTCTCCTCTTTTATATCTCCTTGCTTGAACCAGCAGCACAGGGGTGTACTGGAAAATAGTGAAGCCTGATTAATACACTGCAGTTTCTGCAGTGTTCCCTCATTATATTCCACTTACAGTCGAGAACATTCAAACTCTTTCTAACCTCTCTCAAAGCCATACATGTTCTCTTGTATCCTGATCTTTACAGACACATTATCTCCTGTCTAAACCTCCACAAGCCCTGCTGATACTGCTGGGATGACTCTTGCAGAAAGTGTTTTTTTTCCAAGGCAGAGGACACAAACCCATGTATTTACATGCCTGAATGTTCACAGAAATTGACTTTACTACAGAAAACATAATTGTAATTGCAATACATTAAAAAATTATTACGTACTCCATTTTAAATGTTAACACTTTAGAAGGTTTTTTAAGAAAAATCTAATATTCTTATCAAGAACTTAAATTTTTCATTACATATGTAAGGAAGGGTAATTCTGGCCACTGGAGAGTTTCATAAGATTCTCTGGTTTTGGTCTCAGCTGTGAAAATAACCTAATAAGGCTTTTTTATGTGTGTCAGTTTTTGCGATTTAAACGCATTCTTTACAGTCCATACATTGGTTGTGATTGAAAGGTAACAGCTAGTAGACACTTCCAAATAGTGTTCTTTAACATATTACTCCTATAGCTTTATTCTATTATTTCATCAATACTTGTGCAAAATAAACTTAATGTTACAAAAGTATAAAAGACAAGATACCACGTTCTTGCTCTGTGCATAAGATTTACAGATAAAGGCAGGATGTAGCCCCACATTTTTAATAACACAGTTTCTCCAGAACTTCTACTTGAAAGCAAACAGGAAGTTTGCCAGCCAGTCAAACCTCACTTGCTGTTATGCAGATGTCCTTCCAAGTCTACAAAGCAAAAACACATCCCCTGTAACTGCTCGGGCTTATTTCTGGCCATTAATATTAGTCTTACAGAAATCACATTTCCACAGTCCGCTGGTAAAAATATGAGATTTGTGTGGATGGGAAGTGAAAAACAAACAAACAAACAACAACAAAAAAAACCCAAACCCCAACATTATCCCATTAGTGCTTCTACACCACACCCAGAAACTTCAGGGAATTGCTTCAGCCAGGTGTCAAGGTTTAGGGCTGGGCTGGTCACTAAATGCTGACAGCGGCTCCCTGTGACCCCCCAGCACCCTCCCATGGGAAGGGAACAGGGGAAGCAGGGAGAGACACTCGGAGGTTGAGAAAAAAACCTTGAAGTGGGGTTCAATGAAAACAAAAATAACGCTAACGATGACAATGAGGATGGTGAGCAATGTACAGATATATACAAGTACACAAATGCATTCAAAGACACAAGACAACATGCTCATACAGATCCCAGGCCTTCCAGGTGACAGCCAGGCCCCAAGCGGGAAAACGGCCCAGCCTGGACTCGGCAGCAGCCGGGAGCGCCCAAGCCCAGAGTCCAAAACAAACAGAAAAGCAGCTGTGCTGCTCCCACCCAGCGGGCGAAGAAAAGCCTGTTCCATGGAGCAGTGCTCCTCTGCCCTGCGCAACAGGAGGCAGGAACCCCAGCAGCACAGGGAGCGGTGACAACCAGCCGGTATCACCCCCAGCACAGCAGCACCAACGGCCCCGGGGCTCCTCTCAGCGGCCCTTATACACTGAGCACACGGGAGGGAGCACTGTGATCGGTCCATTGGGCTCATCTGACCCATCTTCCCCTCCCCACAGGCACAGCTGCCCCCCACACACACCGTGGCTGCCCTCAGAGAACTTCCATCCCCTGCTCTCAAACCAGAGCACCATTTCTTGACGAGGCGCTGAACCCAGCCTGCTGAACCAGTGCCTACCGCTTGCTTCTCATGCCCGCTTCTGCGGTGTTTCTGTGCTCTGTACAAAGAGTAACCTGGAGCTGGAAAGCTTCTTAAACCAAATGAACTTCCAAGGACCCCAGACGAGTCACCTCTCGTTAGGAAAAGGCTTTATTCTTGTCTCCTAACCAAAGGAATTGCCATTTGCCAAAAGAGTCAATTGCCATTGACTGGAAAAAGCAACCAATTTAGGTATTCCTGATGGATCCTGAATCATTATGACCATGCAAATTAAAAGAAATTCCTAATAAATAACCAAAATAACTATTGTCATGAGTGAATGTAGTGCTAGTACAAAATCTGATATATTCTTGACTAATTAGGGCTGTAATCTAAAAAGTATTTGAACTTTAATCCTATTTCATTTTCATTTCACGTCAGATACACCTAGAATTACATTCTATTCAGTCATCACGCTCATCTTCTTGACTGCCCTCACCAGCAGCTACAAATATACCACTGCTAACACACAAACACTACTCAGCTTTCAAGAGAACTAGAGCAAGACTTAAAGACCAGTACTTTACTGTCATACTAGTGACAACCCATAAAACAAATTGTCAAAATACAGTGTCATTTCAAACAGTTGAAATACCCTTTAGTAATTTTTATAAGCACTTTTTGTATCTCTATACTACCATTTAATGTATTATGTTTCAAATATAACAGGTGTGCTACTAGACACAACTTTAACTGATTTGTGAATACAGGTCAGTAGTAGCTAATAACTTTTAACAGACACCTTCCAAGCTGAACAAAGTTAACCTACAGTTGGGAGCCTCATGTTTGGGTTAGCCTCACCTTCTTACAGCCTTCACTGACCTACCTAAGCTCTTGGTGTATCTTTTGCAGTTTGAAATCTGTCAGAAAAACGCTTGCAAAATCTCCACTCTATCCAAGTGAGCCAATTCCATTCCCATAATGAGCTGCACAGTCTGCAGACGGAATGTTATACGTTCCTGAAGATATTTTTTGATATTGTATGTTTTACTTCTTGTTCAACAAATGTTAATCTTATCTTTAAAGTTCATATTTGGATTATATATTCTCTCCAGCTTATTCTCTCCAATATACAAATGTAAGGGTTACAATACTTGTACCTTTTATGTACTTGTTAAGTATCTTATCTATTTTTTCATTTCAGCTGAAGACACTTGCACTTCTGGCCAGAATTTTCTTATTGGCAAGTTATGATACCTTGTAAAGCTGATACTGTTAATGGCAATTGTTCTGTCTGTCCTAAAATAAGTTTAATAAAGCTGTAAAAGTAAAGAAATGGTTGAACTCCTCATAATCACTTTGATATTCAGCAGTTTAGGAAAATGTTCATAAAGATTATAAAAGCTGTAGAAATCCTGCGCAAAGAATACGTGAGCATTTTTAATCATTTGTTACTGATTCATTTTGCATGATTCATGTCCCATCTATTTCAGTACAGTTTGTACCAAGACAGAAATCAGGAAAAAAAAAAACAGAAATCAACTCTGAATTTCACCTCCAGTGAGAACAATCTGTTCCTACTGAACATTAAGTCGGTCTTCCCTTAAGACATGACAGTCCCGTGGGCTGAAGCATAGGTGAGGGCCCCCCCCCATCTTTCTGCAGCATTCGCACACCTGCGTTCCACCTTAGCTGGTAGAGGAGACACATGGGAGGCTCACAGCAACACCTGTGTGGGGTGCTCTGCATCTGTCTGGGAATCTAAGGCACCTTAGTCTTCTCTCAGTTCTCTTTTATGGCTGAAAGTTGCTGCTCCTCTAATCTTGCCTGTTTCTATGCCTTTGAAAATTAGACAGACAATGGCATTTTTCATAAAGAAACCAGACTGCTCTTTATGCGTATTTCTCCCATACAAGGATAGGAAAATGTCATGGCATAAACTGAGTGTAGTACAGATTGGTAGACAATGATTTTGGTTTGTGTTCTTCTATGAGGAGCTTCTCTGTGTTCCTATTAAGGGATCCCGCAGCCTGGCTTTCAGTTTCACAAGGCAGAAGTTTCCAAGTCCACAGACTATACTTTGTTTGTCCCTTTGCCAAAACTGCCAAACTCACCTCAGCGAGTGTCTTGCAGTATCCCCGTATCACACTTCCTCACTCTCCAAACTGCTCAGATAAATGCAAACAGCAATAAAGCGTAACTAATAACTTTCTGCAGTATTCACGCATGCTTAACATTGCTTCTGACACCTAGCTAATCACAGTCTTTTTGCTCAAAAGGAGGATCTTTCTGTCTCTTGCAGACAACTGCATGAAAAGATCAACTGCATCACTGAGGAAGGCAGAGCTGTAGTATTGTGTTACTACCCTGTGTAGTACGTCTAATATTTAAATGCCAAAATTTCTTTTTTATAGTCAAATAAATGACACTTCAGGGCTTTATTCTTCAGCTTTCTTCATATAACATGAATTTTATCCCTCCTGTCACTATGGGCTAGAAGTTACGTTTTGCTCTCAGTTTTCTCCACAGTGCATCTTGCAGACAAGCAACAAATGGGAAAGAACGAAGACTATGTGATTCACTAAGTCATTCCAGCACTCCGTATTTCTCTCTTTCAGTTAAAGCATACTGTTAGTTGGAAATGAAGTCCCAGTCCTTTCAGGTAAGGTTTTTGACTCCTGCTGGTTTTAACACATGATCATATTTTCCTCAGTATTCCTTGATATAGAAGCAGCTTTTTCCCAAAAAACTTCTTAGTTTAATAGCTACCACTTTCTTTCCTAGCTGCAAATGAAGAACTCAACCCAAAGGAGTTTTGGTCATCCTGTCCACAGGTGTACTGTTTCACTGGCAAAGTAAGGCACCAGTGCCAGTAGTCCTCACGGCTAAGATGAACCACAGGTTCATACATCAACCTGTCAGGCGCCTAAGTTTCACATTCTGTCAACCAGTAGCCAAACCTCTGGTCAGATTTTGCAACAATATTAGTTTCCTCTAACCAAAGATCACTTCTCAAAGGAGGATATAAACAGATGCTTTTTTAACTGTCCACATCAGCTGTGCTGTAGTACTGGAGGGATGGAAACGTTCTGCATGCAAAACAGAGCCCAGAGCGCAGAACATGGCAGCCAAGAGGAGTTTTAGCTTAGAAAGAGGGGCTAAACACCTAACATCTACACATCTGCAGCCAGAAATGATAGCAAAAGCTAGAATATCCCTGGTGTGGTGCATCCTCCTTCCCACAGCACCTTTTTCCCAAGGTTACATCCACAGCCAGTTCCTCTTTTAACTGCACCTTTAATGCACATTTTTAACATGCTATAAGGGAGCAGTCTTTATAAATTCAAATCTGCATCTCAGGTTAGCTGCTGGAAGAGAGAAAGCATCTTTTCTCCAGTTGATGCTTTTTACCAACTGGAATTTTGTATTGCTGTTGCTTGACAAGGTTATATATAAGGCTACTTTACCACAAGGTTATATGACAAGGTCACTGTAGCACACATCAAAGGTGTCTGCAGCCTTAGCAGTGGCCATGTGTTCACCAGTATCTGCATGTGGGTTACCCTGCAGGCCCCAAAGGCTCAAGCATTAGTTTTTAAGCTATCTCAAATCATAGAAGCACAGAACGCATTGGACTGGGAAGGACCTCTAAAGGTCACCCAGTCCAACTCCCCTGCAGCGAGCAGGGACAGCTTTAGAGCCGGTTGCTCAGAGCTCTGCCAAGCCTCACCTTCAGCGTCTCTCCGGGAAACCTGTGCCCGTGTTTCACCCCCCTCATAGTAAGTAACTTCTTCCTAACACCTAATCTAAGTCTACCCTGCTTCGGTTTAAAGCCACTGCCCCTCGTCCTGCCGCTACACGCCCTTGCGAACAGCCCCTCCCCGGCTTTCCTGCAGGCCCCCTTCAGGTGCGGGAAGGCCGCGCTCCCCATTCCGTTCCCGCGGAGCGCACACGTAAGATGGCGGGGCCGGTACTCTCCTGCCGCCGGCAGCTCAGAGCCTCAGCGGGCTCCTCTGTCACGTTCGACGCGGCTCAGGGCCACCAGACTGGGCCCAGCAGGTGTCAAACCGCGGCGGCGCCTGCGCCTCTGCCCGGCCGCGGCCGGGTCTCCCCAGGGGAGCGCAGCGCCCGCCCGACAAGCCCGCACCGGTGCTCTCCGGCCCGCTTACCCGCCCCAGGGCGGGGATGTGGCGAGGCGCCCGGCAACGAGGGCCCCGCTACCCGCCTGTGCCGCTGCCGGGGGCACGCCAGGGTCCGCGCCGCCGTGCCCGGCCCGCCCCTCCGCCGCGCAGGGCGCCGGGAGCTGTAGTCTGCACCGGCCCCGCTCCTCGCGGGCGATGGGGGCGGGTTCGAGCGGCTCCATTTTGCGCCCATTGGCGGGGCTGCCCGGCCGCCCCGCGGCCCCACCGGCGCTGCCGGCGCCTCGCCCGCGCCCTCGCCGCCTGTCCCCGCCCGCCGACACCGGCGCCGCCATCGAGACCGGGCTGCGGCCCGCCCCCGCCTCCCCGCCCCTCGCCGCCCGGCCCCTGCCGCCGGCCGCGGGCTGAGCGCGTCTCCCGGGGGCGAGGCCCCGTCCCTCCGCGGCGGCGGCTCCATGGTGCCCGCCGCCCCCCCCCGCCCCGCAGCAACAGGCAGGACGAGGAGGAAGCGGCCCCCGGGGGTCCTCACGGCCCCGCCGCCCGCCTGAGCAGCGCCGCCGCAGCGGGAGCGACCGAGCGGGCGGGGGGCGCCCGCGGGCCGCCGGCGATGGCGAACCAGCTGGTGATCCTCAACGTCTACGACATGGTGAGCGCCCGGCCCGCCGCGGGGGGCTCCGCGGCCGCCGGGCCCGGCCCGGGGCTGGGGCCGGGGGAGGCAGCACGGCCCCGCGGCTGTGGCTGCGGGCGGGGGTCCCGGCCCCCGCCGGGCGGGAGGCGGGGGCGGTGCGGAGCGGCCTGCGGGGGGGGGGCGGCGGGGAAAGTTTTCCTGCCCTTGCCCTGCCCGCCCCGGCGTGAGGTGGCTCCGTGGGCTTCTGCCCGTGGGGGCGGCGGAGCCGCAGAAACTAAACGAACCCGGGGTGGGAGGGGGGTGTGTGATAATCCGGGAGGTCTGTCGGTTGCTCCGCGTCTTTTGTGACCGGCAGCAAAAGTTTGCCGCGGCGCCGGGCCGGGCGTTGCAGTGACAGGTGGGTCCGGCCCCTGTCGTAGGGGAAACTCCTTTTCCTCTGACCCGGCTGTGAACGAAACGTGAATTTCCCCGACATGTGCTTCCCCCTCTGGTGTTGCCCCCCCGGGGCTCAGCCACGGGGAGGCCCTGCCTTTCCTGCTCCTGAAAACTATAAAAGTGACTGGTTTTTCAGCGGATAGTAGTTGGGGGTAGTCACTGCCTCTGCAGCGTTAAGAGTTTTTTTTAGTGCTGTGTCATTAATGTGTTTTTTCTAGACCAGAATTGTTGAACAGGTGTGGTATGGATGCAGCTTGGTAGAAATAAAGGAATTGCACCAGCCTGATTTGCAGTCCTGTGAGCTCACCTCCCCTCCCTTCTGGGGAGTCATGGAATCACAGAATGGCTGGAGTTGGAAAGGACCTTAAAGATTATGCGGTTCCAACCCCCCTGCTATGGGCAGGGACACCTCCCGCTGGACCAGGTTGTTCCAAGCCTGGCCTGGAACACTGCCAGGAAGGGAATCGTTCTGTGACACCTACAGCAACTGTTGTATTGTCTTATATTCAGCTGGAAGCTGCTCAAATGCCATGGTAACAAATGAGGTGTAAGTACCTGCATAGACCAGGGCATGCGGTTAAGCAATATTAAGAAAATATTATCCGTTAATGCGTTTCAATCGCTGGAAATTAGGACAAGTAGCACTAGTTTTCTGACCACATTTTGAGTCTACTAACAGAGGGGGACAATAAGATTGACAGCTTACTTCAGGTAACTGTGTTTGTATTACTTAGCTTATTTTGGATCAGCTTTCCTACCACCACCACTTTAGAGTGAACTTCTGGTGTTTTAAAAGGGTGAAGGTGCGTACTGTAGAGTCAGTGACTGCTGGCAGAGAGAAAATGTAACTTGTTTGCTTCAGAATACTCAGGCTCAAATGTTAGAATACTTAATAACAATCGATAGGGAGCTATCTGGCTTCAAATTAAAATTGTATATGAGGTTATATGCACTACTCTGATTCTTGTTGTTTTCTTTCACCCTAATACTTGGAGAAATCCATGTCCCTGTTACAGGATTTTATTTTTTTTTTTGCCCCCTCCTGCGTCTGAGTTCTCTCTCTAGCAAATATAACCTGTTACTTGTACTTTATTTTTCCCTTATTGTAGAGAATGAGAGGAGATTGGAAACAAGAGCAGTCTACTCGCTGCCATTTTGCTGAGAGAGGAGGCAAAAAAAAATGGTCTTTGCTCACCTGGTTGAGTTCATACATGATGCCAATACGACAAAAAGTCAGTGTGTCTTATTTGTACTAGACTTAAGGAGGGAAAGATGCTCTGTCACATGCATACGTATGCCTTCTCTGGACTACAGTTAAAAAATATGCATTGGAGAAGTTCTTTTAGCATGAAAAAGGATGGGTTTACATATATTAACTATAAATATTTGTACAGAGAAAGAAGTAGGACTTGGTTTCAGGACTCTTGCATAAGACAGTATCTTTGAAGTCAAGGCTTGACGCACTTCTGACTCACTAAGAATGGAAGACCCAGTGTTCTCTGGAAGACTTGCTTACCCATGCAACGTGTCACCTGGGCCAAGTTCACAGGCAGGCTGTGAAAACTAACAGGATGGACTCTCTCCTGTGTAAGTGCCCGCCTGGAAAGTGATGCCATGGCCTCTGCGAGAAACTCCGTTCCCACTTGGATGATGGCGTTGGTGGGGTGTGACTGCAGCGTGCCTTTCCTTTTTCTCCTGTGGTAGTCTACTCTTTCATTCACGTGGTTCTGCTTCATCTCTTACTCCTTAGATATTTTGCTGTGACCCGTATTGTCCTTTCTTTTTCCTCCAGAACTGAATTACTGTGATTGGGTTTACTCCAGCCATCCTAGGAAGGCTGACAGTTGACAGGAGGGCAGGTGGGGAATAAAGGCGACAGGAAGGTTGTGCTCCTAAAAACTAGTGTCATACTTTTCCTTAGGACACATTGGGGGCTGCTAGTTGTCCTGTCGTGGTTAGCAGGGTGGTGCCTACATCACAAAGTAGCATAGTCTCTAAAGCCACCATCTGTGGAAGGAACTTATTTCCAAAAGAAGCAAGCAAGCAAGCACATGTATTTGCAGACGTTGGATCACATGCAGGGCTGGCTTTTTGTGCATCGCTTTGCAGTTGTGGTATTTGTTGAAGCTGTACATCACCACAAATTATACGTAGTGTAAGCTGAAACCACGAAGCAGAATATTTCTGTATCCTACTTCAGCCTTGTCTGTTGTTTTATAGCAATGTCTACATTATTTGACCATTAGAGAAACCGATTTCATTTAAATTGGAAGGAGAAGCGGAGGTTCCCACAGTGTCTGAAAGACACTGTCGGTGTACATCCTGCTCAGACTCGTTTGCTGAATGATGTCTCAGCCCATTTTAAACTTGTTTGAAGCAGGACCTTAAACTAAAGCCTCACCTTCATGTTGCATAGCAGTTACATTACTGCATGTAGACAGCCTGCTGAAATCAGTGCTGCTGCGTTGTCTGGGGGCAATTAAGAGTTGGGGGGAGAAAGGAAGAGTCTTTCATCGTAGCTGCTTAGAAGTTCTGTTTATTCCTCCGATCCTGCCCACTGTATATTGAGGCTCTAGCAGGTTTGCAGTTTGCTTCTGACATTTCATGTCGTTTGGAGGTGGGTTTGGGTTTTTTTTTTGTCATTTAGGTTTGGGATTGGGGTTTTTTGTTTCTCTTTTGGAACAAGAGACCAGTGTTAGGCACCTGGTTAACTGAATCATCATTACTAGAATTGCAGCAGTCATATGAACAGCTTTATTTTAACTTGAGTGCTAACTGTAGCTTCGTTTCCCAGACAATTGTTTAGGTGTGCAGGGGGAATACCAGGTGACCTTGCTACTGTTGAAACTCCTTACAGGACTGAGTTGGTTGGTTTTGGAGCATATACCCTTCCATTGTCCTTAGAGCTTGAAAAACTGAAAATCTTTGATTAAACAAAATAGTGAGGGAGTGGGGGAGGCTGTTGTACAAGAAAGTGGACTTTGAAGTACTGGTAACTTTACAAAGGGAGAGAAGCTTAAGGGCATATTTATGTGCTGCAGTTCCTGCCTTTGAAAAGTCTTTTATGATCATTAAAAAGGTAGGGTGAAAACTTTGATATTGTGTTTCGAGAACCAGACTACTTCATAGTTTCATTTTAACTACCTGCCTTTTTTTTGTGCCCAAAGTAGCATCCTGTTTTTTCCTTTGTCAAATAAGGCCATAACAATCTAACTGTTAACATAAATGAAAGCTCTGAAGGAAGTGATGAAGTACTGGGATTAGTGTTTTTCTTTCGTTTCAGTGACATGAATTTATTGTGCACATTGAAAAATACTCCAATATTTTTGTCTGATAGTTGCATTAAATAGGAATTCCTGTTTTACATGATTGACTTATTGAAAAAATATTGAGGATGTGGGATTATGCAGCTTCTATACATTCTACTATGGCAAAACTAATTTCAAGACTAAATGAAGGGAATCCAGTGTGTAATGGAAACAAGGATGTAGCTTCTGGGATCAGTTTAGGATTCCAGAACTTATGGCATGTTACTGAACCAGCAAGCTATATGGACATCATTTAATTTGCACCCTCTGTTTTCTAAGTCCTATACAACCTTTTCAGTTGTAGCCAAATTCAGCATACTTAAGTTGCATTTGTCCTGCATTTCTTTGCTCGGTGAGATAAGGCGTTTTGTTCAATGAGGAAATCTGACCAACCTTCCAATAGCTGATGCAGATTAAGTAGTAATTAGATATAATTACGGTTCCTAGGGGGAAAGTAATTCTGCCTTGCTGAAATTCTTTTATCTTCAATTAACCTACTCCGTTCTTACTGGAAATATTAAGCAAAGTGCCAGGTTGCTTTAGGCACTTCTTCCAAAGCCGCTAACATTTGTTTAATTTGCCACCAATGCTCAAGTTTTGTCGTCTCGTGAGCCCCATGTATTTAGGTGGCACCACCAGGAAGGAGGAATGTCTGCTTCAGTAGCACCAGCCTTCCTGAACACCTTGTTAGAGCGCTTTCCATCCCGTTCTTCTGCCTCTGTACGGATCGATGAGGAGGGCAGTCGACTCACTCTTCTATCCTCTCCCAATACCTTGCGTTAGGTTCCACAGCATTGTGGGAGGGGAGGAATGCAAGTAACTTTTTTCTCTTTTTCTGCCTAGTAACAAACTAAGCTTTATTCCTTGTACTGCTTATGGGATATCTTGTATAACTTCTGTTTTCAGAGAGCAGCAGTAACCTTGCTTGGCATCAGCAGATCCAATGAGTATGTGTTGTGTAGGTTATTTGGAATTCAGAGGCCGTACCCAGGGTTTTCTGGCTGAATCAGTGTCCAGGAGATGAAAGACAGAGCACCAGGGACCCTGCCTAGCTCAATTCTAGATAAGGTTCTTTTGGATGCACCTTCTCTTTAGGCAAACATACTTTCTTCCTTTGCTGACAACTGTATGTTGGATGTGCCTACAGTTTTGACTATAAATATAAACCTAAAACTATTTTGAAAGGGTCAGCTGCTAAAGTGTGGGATAGGAGTGGCTCCAGAACTGAAACAAGTTTATGTTCAAGTAGCTCTTCCATTTTCCTGGAGGCCTTGATTTCACTTCAGTGACAGAATCTATTTTTTTTTTTTTATGCTCACAAACCCATTGTTAGGAGGATGGTCTCTAATATTGTTCTCCGTCCTTCCCCTCTTCTTGTTTTCTTCCCTTCTGTGTCTTTCTGTACAAAGTAAATCTAACAGCGTATTTCTGGATGTAGTTTGATCATACGAACTAGCTCTCTGCTCTTTTCTGCACAGAGAAAGGAAAGAACTGCTAAGCCCTTTAAATAGACGAAGATAATTTAGTATCATCATCCACACCTCACTAGCTAACATAGCAATGCACTGACAAAGGCAGAAATTAAAAACTTAGTGTTAAGCAAAATTTATCCACAGATGTCAGTGAGCCTTAACTTTAAATAAATATAAGGAGCAAAATCTGTCTTCTGCTAATTCATCTTGACAAAATTTCCCATGACTGGCTTGTCTATAGAAGAAAATGTCAAATCCTCAGCATCTTGTTATCCAGATGGTCACTTGTGTCCTGTGCCTGCTACCACAATTGTGAATTTTAGGCTGGAACAATCATATGGTCATGTTTGGCAACTGCTGGTAACCAGATTTGGGGGTCTTATTTTAAGGTTGATGATACTTAGAATGAGGATCACTGCAAAAGCCAAAAACATCTGTAGGTTATGCCTGTAAATTTGTAACCTTTGGCCTGACTTGCCCTTTTTGCCATTTAATATGTCTTGATTTTCATTAATATATTCTCTGTCCACAGTTTAGTGTATCATTTTTATTGGGAGAAAACTAGCTTTCAGAAATGAACCCTAGACACCTGAATGTTTGTAATGGCCCGGTAAATTATGCACCAACTCCAACTAGCACATCTTAAAGTATGACACCTGTGACCTTTTACATTTTTATCTTTGGTTGTGCTGTTTTATTAGTGACTTCACATCAGAAAGCACTTACTATATGTAAAGAAGGTAGCTTCTTTTTCTTCCTGTTGGCTAAAGGAATATTAATTTGCTGGGGGTACTGCCTCAGTGTGTGTCCTGCCAGCTGACTTTTTGAAGTCTGCTTTGTAGGAGTGTGCAGGTGTGCCCTTTGGGACCAGATGACCTGAGAGGAAATATCCTAGTACTGAACTAACTGACAAAATAATGTCTTCCATGTATTTTTGAGAGGTTTTACTTGCTAGCCAATTTCAGTTATAAGGACACAATCTGAGTTGCTTTTTTTTTTTCTTTTTAGCCTTTTTTTGAGGTTCCTTTTTAATTGTGTGTCAAGAAAATTTTTACTGCTTGGAAACTGACAGTTTGAGGGTGGTGATGTAGCCAAGGAAAGACAGTAACTTTGAGGTTTCCCTTTTTCCAGAATTCTGTGCATCTTAAAGGTCTTGAAGGTAATAGTTAGCTCCTGATCAGTGCTTACTGCTGCTTTTGAAAAACAGCGCACTAAGGGAATTTTTTTTTTTCCTTTGCGTTTTTTAATTATCCCTTCCTGGTTTCATTTGAAATGCAGTTAGTATCCATTGGCTACAGGCTACAATAGAAGCAATATATTGGAAACAGGTGTTAGACTTATGCAAAAGACTTGCACCAGGACACACGTACATCAGGGGCCTGGAGAGAGCTTAGTCTCTTGCAGGGTGACCACCAATTGAGTATTCAAAGACCAAATATTCTAAGGTAATTTCACTCTGTCTTACATATCTCTGAGCGTGTCTCACACTCATCTGGTCATAAGCAAAAGTGAGGTCATTGCTCTAAATGATGAGGTGTGTATATTCCAGCTCTGGATTCTGATGTTATTTTAAAAAAATACAATAACGTGCTCCTGCAGAATTACTACAGTTGATTGTAGAACGTATTCCACCCACCGTAAAACTTCACATCCTGTAACCTGTTAAATCAGAAGCTGATCTGTATTTCTCCCAGGTACAGGGTCTGCTTGGCTGACAGATGTTGACAGCACTAAAACACTGGAGTAGAACCTAATGGAACTAATTCGCTGCGTACAGTTGGCAAATTTTAATGGCGTGTTCTGTTCCCATGAAATAAGCTCTACGTTTTCACTTTGTGGTGGGGTTTTATGCTTTTGATGTGTGGGACAAATATAAGTCAGTGCTACCAGAAGACAAATCTGTACTGGAAACTAACAAGAGGCTTTTTCTTTTGTTTTCTTCTTTCCTTCTAGTATTGGATGAATGAATATACTTCTTCCCTTGGAATTGGAGTGTTCCATTCAGGTATCGAGGTGTATGGCCGAGGTACGAGCAAGAAAAGCATAATTTGTTCTTTGTTCTGGTAATACTGTTTGGTTTTTTTCCTAAAGAACGTTTTTCAGGTAATGAGGGAACTTTGGCTCCTGAAACCTGTTCATCAGTTTTCTCTTAAAGTTCAGATCTCTTCTACCTCTGGAAAAAAACCTTGGATATAAATAATCCAGTAGTCATTCTTGTATAAAGCTGTGCAACTATGAAAAAGTGTGCAATTTATTCAGCTAGGCATAGAAATCTTTACGTTTTGAAATACGTATTGTTAAAACAAATACATGCTTCTTGTAAGCACGGCTGAATCACGTTTCCTCAGTATTCTGCCAGCACTTAGTGCAAGGAGTTAAATTTTCACTATAGAAACAATAGTCTGTTGCAGATAGGTACCTAAAATTGAATGATGCTCAGGAAAAACTGTCTATTCTGTACTGGTAGGTTGGTTTGTTTTGAAGAGAGAGTTCCTTTAGAATACATGTCATGCATACTGTCTGCAAAAGATAAACTTGTGGTAAATACAGCAATATGTTCCAATTTTGCTGAATGGGCTGTACTTTGGGGATACAGCTTCCTGATCTCTTCAGGCCACGTTGAATCCCCACGGGTGCCAGAAGGTGTTTCTGAGCACAGGCTCAGGTCTGAGCTGTCCCTGCCTGGCAGCGTAATGACGTTCAGAGGTGATGGTGTTGCTAGAAATGGTCCATTTAAAGAAGAAAAATCCACTTCTGTTCTTGGTTTGGATTGTGTCTGGGGAGGTGAGGGGAAACCCAAGGAGGTGTGGCGTGCGATCCAAAGACCACGTTGCACAAAGTTGTCTTAATATATAGGTATTTCATCTGCTATAATGGTCCCATTGTAACTGGGTTTGCAAGTGTTACAAAAACAACAGAATTGACAAAATACAATGCTTATTGTTAAAATGGTTTTGGATTATTTTTTTTTTTTAATCCAAACCAGAAAGACCTGACTCTGAATAGTGCTGTGCCTGAATCCTAGTTCTTGAGCTGTGCCAAAAACATGGGCCGCCCTTCCTGCTCAGATTGTAAGAGCCTTCTCCCATAGCAGGTCCATACCCCTGCTAGAACAATGACTTGCATTTTTCAAAGTACCTCAACTTTATTTATTAACCTGTTGTAAAAAAGATTATCCGCAAAACTGAACGCTGGACTTGGATGGTGTGTTACGAGTTTTGAGGAAAGGAAGCGTGAAGTCATGCTTAAAGCTTTTTATTGCGCCCTGGGCGCGGCACGCTGCGTTATCTTACAGACACAGAAGGAAGCCAAAGCGCACCACGATGTTTTCATGCGCTCTAAGTACTTATGCTGTCAGATGCTACGTGCAGACTTCAGATGCAGGGACTGGTTTACTTTCTTGTTGTAGGAAAGAACTCGGGACAGTTGAACACTTGCAAACCAAGAAAATAATAAACCTCTTAGGCCACTACTCGCTGCCACACCTAGAGCTGTAGGGTGTCCTGAATAGAAGCGCCATCAGACCTCTGAAGGTGCAGTACTTTGAATCCCTGATCTATAAATATGTAAGTGGACTTTTAAAGACAAGCATGTAGAAAGAGCATATAAAATGAAAACAATATATACCTGCTGTAAAATTATTCAAGTTAAACTTGTACATTGTAGGAAATTTCCTGCCAGTTTTTACCTAGGTCGACTAGTAACCAACAGAACTATTAATTTCCAGTTCCTGCATTTGTTACCTGTGTAATGAAGATGTCTGTTTTCTATCTTTAGATCCTCGTGAGGTGATCTTCCAGTCAGTGAAGTCTCCTGTTCTTTATTGTCGTTGTGTATTTTTTTTATTAAATCTGGGCTTTCTCTTTCAGAATTTGCTTATGGTGGTCATCCGTACCCTTTTTCCGGAATATTTGAAATTTCACCAGGAAATGCTTCCGAACTGGGGGAAACATTTAAATTTAAGTAAGAAAGATCACCAATCTTCTTGCTATTGAGAAGGCATATTAATAAGACAACTTTTTTGCATTTATTTTTGAGGATAAATGTGCTGAATGCTACTACAGGATTTCAGACTTTCTGAGAAATTAGTGTGTTTTCCTCACTTAGAAATGAGAGATGGACAGAGGTGATGACATTATTTTTAGCGTACCGTTAAATTCCATAGATGTGTACAAACTAAGGGGGCTTGCAGCTAGCTTTTTTTATTCATACAGGATATAAAATGGGGTAACTTTTATAAGGTAGTGAATTTTTTATTAAAATAAAAAGCTGAACAATGTTACTCTAAGGTTTCCCCATATCTCTTTTCAACTTTGCCTGGTGATTGTCTTGACCCTTCCCTGCATTACAAGCTCTTACCTGTTCTGAGCTGTCTCTTAGAAACAATGTCCTCTGGAGAGGAGGAAAAAATTGCATCCAACGTCTGTCGGAGTTAAGTTGCAAAGAACTTAAGTGAGCTACAGATGGACAATCCGCAAGGAAATATCATGAAAAAGATTAAAGTGGTGCTGTAAAATGGAACAGAAAGACTCTGTGTTATTCTAGGGCGTCAGAAAGGTCTTTCCACCCACAGTGGGGTGATTTTTGAGCAATGTATGAGCAGTAATCCACCAGTATCGTGGAAGCCTGATCACCTTCTACTCTGTTTCTCTTCTAGAGAGGCCGTGGTTCTAGGCAGTACTGACTTCATGGAAGATGACATAGAAAAAATAGTAGAAGAGCTTGGAAAAGAATTCAGAGGAAATGCTTATCACCTAATGCACAAAAACTGCAATCACTTTTCTTCAGCTTTATCTGAGGTAAACAAACACGAAGGTCTACAGAAAGGTATTTCCCAGGTGGCTGCAGAGCATCATCTCCTTCCTGCCCTGTGGAATGTTTGGCCTAATGTCCAACTTCCTACCACTGTTACCTTGGACAAATGTCACCACTTCTCAGGTTTTATTTGTGCTTATATCCAAAACACAAGATTTTGCTGTCAAAGATGCTAAGTATTGATGTTTTACGTAGTTTGTGTTCAAGCCAGGGGTGCTTTCCAAATTGAGACATGTAGTAAGTAAAGCATTAACAGGATCTCAGAATCATTTCAGATGCTTCAGAGATCACTACTGAAGACAGAACCACTTGTTATTTTTATCAGTATTTCCCCACAGAGCTATCACTCTGAAAATAATTTTCAAAGTCATGGCCTAATGTTAAAGAATTACAAAGGCATCGAGGTTTCACAGAAAATGTTAATCTTCTGCTTGAGAAGCTTTTATCAAGTTATTGGTCTGCCAGCACCCACGTCCCAGTTGTGTAGGTACCTGAGTGGTCATGCAAAGTATCTGACTGTGGAGCTGAATGGACTTTGCTTTTTCCCCCTCAGTTTCCTTCTAACAGGATCTGTTTGCCAGTATGATTGAATTCCTGATCACTCACGTGTATCAACACAAGGGAAAGGGTCAGGAACAAGTATTGCAGGACAAAGAGGGGAATGGCAGTTGTGATTTTTATCGGTAGTTAGCAATCTGCGCTTGTCAGAATTCACTCTGACATTTCATTTAAGCACTCCAAAAAAAGGACGGTTATTTTTGCCGTGGTGAACTTAGATAAATTCTAATTGTTCTGACTTTTCAAAATAGCTAATGACACACTTACTGTTTAGCCTCTGCGTTTTGTGTAGACTGTTTGATCTTCCAGTGGTACTGGAAAATTTTATTGAGATGATGATTCATGGCCGACAGTGGTACTAGTAAGTAGGGTGAGATGCTGACAAAACTGCAACCGGCAGGAAATTTGGTCTGTACGGCCAGGATTTTGCCACACTTTTCAACCGCGTGGTCATGTTGTTTCTATTTTATGTCTTGTCCTATTTAGTGTTCAAATTGACTATAAAACCAGGGATGTAATGACAAGTAAAATGCTGCTCAGTTACAGCAGGGTAATGCTCCCATTAGCGCCGATTTTCTCCAGATTTGCACCAGAGTAAGTAATACCAGAAGTGAATATGGAAGGTAGTTAAGTAAAAGAGCTCACTCCCTGAATAGCGACAACAAAACCATTTAACGACTGATATACAGTAACAAGTATTTAACGCAGCTTTGTGTACTTTTGAAGAGTTGGAACCAGCTTTGCATTGCGTAGCTTGTCTTGTTCCAGTGAGCCTAAGTGTGCGTGCGGGGCCTCTGTGCTGTAGAATAGTGACATCTGGTGCAAAGTCATCAGAGGCCGCCCCAGCAAACAGCCTCAGGAGTATGCGGAACACCGCGCAACTGTAGTGTTGGCACTGCCTTTCTGACCGCTTGATTTTGGGGTGCTTTTTTGTGAGATTGCTCCTGCAGGTTCTTTTGGTGACAAGGAAATCATAAGGCAGCTGCCGCCTTTGCTTTTTATTTACAGTACCGTGCTTCTGTTACTGCTGAATTCGGAAGTGAAACTAACTCCTTCTTTTCCCTTCCCCCCCTAGATTCTGTGTGGAAAAGAGATTCCACGATGGGTGAATCGCCTTGCCTACTTCAGCTCTTGTATCCCGTTTCTCCAGAGCTGTCTGCCGAAGGAGTGGCTGACTCCTGCTGCCCTCCAGTCTAGCGTTAGCCAGGAGCTACACGAGGAGCTGGAGGAAGCTGAGGATGCAGCAGCGTCAGCTTCCTTGGCAAGCTCAGCATCTGGGTCTAGAACTGGTCGCCACACCAAATTATAAGTCCTCCTCCAAAGTAACAATGGTTTGAAATACTTCAGTGTAATCTCTCCAGCGATTGACTTCCTGACAGAACGTGAGAGCCAACTCTAGAACATTGTTTTTATATGCAAAAAAAAGGCTCTCATCAACCCACGTTTCAGCTCAGAATTGTTTATGTAGTGAAAAGAATTGCTGGGAGGAAAGGGAAGGATTTTACGTGAAGCCACCTTTTTCATTTTCACCTGTTTGGTAGACCTGGGTTAACTTAACATCCTGTATAAAGCAGAACTTAAATTATTTGTTTACAGTATTGTGTACTGCTGTTTACAAGTCCTATGAGGACTCCTGCCACCATGGAAGAAGAGAAAATTTGAGGTTGATTTAACTGTTGCTCTAACTCAAAAGCAGTGGTGTGATACCCTGGATGAACTTTCCCTTTTGTTTTCAAGATTTAAGGCAGGTGAACATTAAATTTCTAAGAAATGCCAGAAACTGCTGAATTCTATATATGTGAACAGGGTACTGTGCACTTAAAAGTGGCTGATGTAAACAGGTAGATTCCAGGATGTAGGGAGACTGGTTTTGTCTAAGATCTGTTACTAGAATTTTGGTCTCTACAGTAAAGAAACTGTGGATTTTTGCACATATGAAGGGAAATTTCTGTCTCATTACAATGCACATTGATCCCTTTGGGTTTTTTTTTTTCCTTTTTTTAACTCAGCCATGTAGTTTGCATCCTATCTTCTGTCTGTATTTACAGTCTACTTCAACTGGGATTTAGACATGTGAATATGGTGTTAGATGCATCAACACATTTTTCATTGTTTGCTTTACCTGATTTCAAACTTGTGTGTGAAAGTTAGGGCCTGTATCCTTTTTGTTGTTGTTGTTTCATATAGTTTGATACAGTGTAATACAAGTCATTTACAGTTGGGGAATGGCCTTGCTTTCTGCTGCTGATTTTGCTTCATTTGAGTTTGTAAACATTTGTGTCCTTTTTTTGAGCTATAAATTACTGCCCAGTTGTGCATATCCGCACAAATTATAGAGAAGCCCTAATTTATTTTCAGGCAGTCTCTATCTGTGGCATTAACTTTCTTGTCAGATGTAATGAAGAAAAACCTGAAAATTGCTTATGCGTCTGCGTGTTTACACAGCAGAACCCACTAATCTGCACGCATAATTATTTCTGAAGGTAAGAGATACTATTTTCTACAACACAGAAGTATGTTTGCTGGTAGATTATAATTAGAGCTAAATTATAATTACTGATCAGAATATATAATGGAATGCCTTATTCTTGTTCACTTACCAAGAGAATTAATGGTTCTTCCAGTTATTACTGTAAATTAGTGAGGTTCTCTTGTGCACATAAGGATACAGTAGCACAAACGTGAGGGAGGTGAGCTTGTGTATTTTCAAAGACTTGCTGCCTTAAACTAACAAAAAAACACCATCCGTAAACTGATCAGCTCACGAAGAAGCGTGCATTACTAGAAGTTTAAATGACTCTTTTGAGCTTTATTTTCAGTCTGTTGCTGGACTTAGTTTTTCCATTAAGCGAAATACTGAGTCTACGGTTTCTGCTGTTTAAAAAGCAAAAGTCCTCCTAAGAGGCAAGAACGCTTCATGTTATGAATGCTCCAAGCCACAGGTGGTCGGTGCCATCGAGTCCTACAGGAAGGTGCAGTAGGCTGCGTTGTAGTAAGAATTTTAATGATTGCCAACTCCAACTCACGTTTGAAGTGAGTCGAAGTTTTTCTGCCAGCAGTCGGGCTGAGTCTTTGGCCAGACGGTCTTTCAGCTTTCGCTCACCTTCTGTGATGCAGTGTAGTTACAGAGAGAGAGAGGCGCTCAGTTCTCGGGGGGGGAACCGAGTGAGACTCCTTTGAGAAAGGGTGGGATAATAGTAGAAGTCTCTTTAACTGTAGTTTGGTACGTGTTTTAATAATCTCTTCTAACAAGTGGGAAACGCCCAAGACTGACAAATCTACCGCTGACTACATTCTGTTTGGTCTCCAGAAGCTGGACATACTGACTCTCCCCGTTGAGTGCTTTTTCACTTGAATCTCTGCATTTGAGTTCTCCTTTTGTTTTTTTCCTGTAGTGAAAATGAATATGGTGGTCTCCAGTCAACTCTCAAGCATTACACAACTGAATCTCACGCTACTTACAGCTCAGACAACAGGTTGTTTTGTCTCTGCTGTGCAGCCGTGGTAGTAATGTGACTAAGTCTCTTGGCCAAGGCAGGTCCTTTATTTCAGCTCAGGGTTGAGGCCACTGATCTAGCAATGTACTGTAGCTTTTCCTAGGTTTTTAGGAAAAATAAATAGAATGAATTTTCATCGCTACCTAACTTTTATGTACCAAAATCAGCTTTTCAGGCTTCTGATACATCCAGAGCGCTAGGTCACAAATCTCTACACCTTCATTAACACACACAACTACAGCATGTACAATGCAAGAATGTGACAGATCACAGCACAGTTTTTATTTAGAAGTAAAACTAAGACTATTTTTTATAAAGCAGACTGGAAAGTTTGTAACAAAAACATTCATTTTATTGGTAGCTGTACAGGTGAAAATACTGTCTTACGCTCCGTAATTTTTTGTTGGTTTGTTTGTTTGAAAACCATCCGTCTGTAAGTCCTGTGAGGAAACTGACCCTCGAACCCTGAAGGCTGGTGGGTATTGTATCGAAGTGAGCGGTACTCCAACTTCAGCGTCGTGCTGTCAATTCGGCTGCCGCTGGATGCCTCCAGGAAGTCACCCTGCCAGTGGTTACGTTAGCAATAGAGCAAGTTACCTTTCACCAGCATTACTGCCAAGCAGGGATTACTTTAGTCTACTAATGACCACACTGTGCTAGGACTAGAACACTCCAAAATGCTGTGAGAAAGCTGGACGCCTGTGGAGTCTTTTCCATCAAAACGGGTAGAAAAATATCACTACTTCAGGGTTCTGCTCTGTTTACTTTCTCATTCTTGTTTAATTTTCTGTAAGATAGTACTTTTGATACGTGTTGCGTTGTTTAACTCAAAGTCCTTTTATTTAAATACCATGTTCTGTTCAGCAAGCCAAAAAAATCCAATGTACTGTCAGTGTGCACCAGTAACTTCAGAGTCGCTTGGTAAAAACATAGTTGCATTACTTCTAAAAATTTGCAATGCAATTCTGATCACTATTGATACATGATAATTTTCACTGTTGGAAGTTGGTTACAAGCTGAATATTCACTGATGCATTTTTTGTAAACTTGTTTTCAAGTTTACTGTACTACATAGTATTTGTATAAAATTCAAAGAATTTTGACTTTTGTTACCTGTACATGGCAACAAGTTGTCTAGCATCTGAAACTTAAATCCATCAGTTTATTAAAAATACTTTTATAAAAAAAGATAGGTGGCTGTGTGTGTTACTCCTTGGGTACCTACAGCTTGTTTGGTCAGCGCCACCCAAGCTGATCTCTGGTTGTGCAAGATGCTTTCAAAGGACAGTAAAACTCTCCAGGGGTTTCCTTGGGATATGTTGCAGACTTTATGTGCCACATTCTGCAAATTTGCTGAAAAGCCCAGCTCTGTAGCTGAGATTTGCACCAGACTAAGCAGCCATGAAGCACGTGGGCTCCGTAGTGTCTGCACCTTGCCAGTTCCTTGGAGCAGGGCAGAAGTACCAAAACTACAGGGAAGTACCGGTGGCAGCACCAGCCCACACTGCTGCTCCCTAGGCCATGCCCGCTCCTGCGGTGGCAGTGCCGCTGGTGGCCCAGCCCCACGCTGACCCAGGCTGGAGAAGCTCCCCTGGCAGATTAATTACAGAGCTGCCAAGCTGTTTCCCAGACAGGCCAGTTCCACAGCTGGGTTTCAGCCCAACCCCCTGCACAGTTCCGTGGAGTCGTCGCACCTCTGCTCAAAGCTGTGGTTGCTCTGAGCAAAAAGCACGTGTTTTAACAGGGTAGTGCTTCTCCGTGTGTCCAGGGCACGAATAAATCAGAGCGCTGTCCTGCGGCTGGCTGAGCCAGTGCTGCCCTCCTGCTCTTGCTCCCCGGGTGGCAGGGGATGCGTTTCACCAAGCTCAGCCTGGCACCCCCCGGCTGCGCTGCTCATGGAGATTGGCCAGACCACAACCTGGTGCAGGAGCTGCCAAGACACAGGTGTGTTGCCTTTTCTAACTGCTACTGGACCGTAGTCACTAGCAAAGCTGCAAGACAGTTTGAGGAACTCGTCACCTATTGAAAGGAAACTCGCCAAATTTGATGTAGTTCATCAGTTAAAATTAATAATGTGAGTTCCAGATAAACTCACTTTGTGGTCCCTGATGGCTTCCAGGAAGGCAAGCAATACACAGAAAATATACATAGCATTGTTTAATTGGTGAGTAGCTGAGATTAACTGAACTGTTCCTGAAGAAAACAGAAATGTTTCAAATGAAATTTCTGAAACAGTTTCTTCAGCCATGCAGGGTTCATGTTGCAAATTTTCCAGCAGAACAGCTCAGCAGGCAAAGCTTTTTTATGGCTAAAGGCACCTTAGCTATACCACTCCCCCTAAATAAATTTTTTCGTATAATGCAATGAAAATAGCTATCAGACAGTTGCTTGTTTTCTCTGATACCCTATGGTCTAAATTAGATCATAAACAAATTTCAATAAGCTTTGCAATTTAACAGCTTGTCAGGAAAGCCCAAGGCCTTGCTTTGAGAAAACAACTGTTCTCCACCGGTAACTGGTCTGGGGTAGGAAACCTGTATTTCTCACATGATCTGGTCCACTAAAATTAGTGTATCTCAAACCAAGATCTAGCCATAAAGAAATGCAAGGTTCCTGCAACGGCACAGTCTCAGCTTGCATTGGGGCTGGTGGAGGGTGACGTATATCTCCAGGTCTCCTTAGAGAGGAATATTTCTCACACCAGACGGGTTCTCCATCCCTGAGCAGCAACCCAGGACAGGCAGAGCTGAGGTGATCATCGCTCCTTCCGCAGGTGGAAACTGGGTGGCCAGCAGTTCTCATACTCTTTTCAAAGCGCTGCGTCAGTCCTGCAGTGCTCAAAGCAGAAAGCCTGCTGCACTTGCCCGTTACCTGCTGTGCTGCTTCTTGCCCGTCTGGTTGTGTGAAAGGAAAGAAACCGCTGTTGGTGTCTTCTGCATGAAGCCAACAAAAGTGAGAGAGAGGAGCTTCAGGTGTCCCTCACAGGGGTTGTTCAAACTAGGCTCATGGGTTTCAACTCTTAAGATTTCCTTTCAGGGAACCTTTTTTACCTCTTTGTCCTCTTTCACTTTTGCACAGCCTGAAACAAGGTGCCCAAATACTGGACTTCAGGAAGCCACAACCGTGTTGCTGAACTGTTCTTGATTGGGAGGAAGGTTAGGAAGGGGCTCAAGACATCTCGATGAGATAAGTCTCTCCTGCAGCCATGATGCCGGCCTCATCTTCTGCCCCAGGCAACTGCAGGGGGTTCAAATGCGCCTTCTGTGGGGTTCAGGTCTGGTTCCAGGTGGCTGATGGCCAATACAGGTCTTCCTTTACAGTGAGATAAATGACACAAATGAGACTCCGCTGCCCAACAGGGCACAGGCGAGTTTTTATCGGGCTCTAACAAAACATGGCCAAGCCAAGCTCCGCTACCAGTGAGCGGCAGCAGGAAGGAGGGGACCCCCTGTTCCCAGTGAGCGCCTGAGTGACCCGGCAAATGCGGTTTCGGCCAGCTCCCTCACGTTTCCCAGGTCTGAACAGTCATTACTGTTAGCTCAAGCAAAGCTGGGCTTTCCTCCCAGAATAAGAATAAAGCCCCATTAAACCCACCTAATGACAGCACAAATCATGTCGAACAGAAAACGGCTTGTGTTCCCTACTCAGGCTTCTGAGGCTTGCAGGTTTTGTTCTGGTTTTCCCATTCCTAATTTGCCTGTGGGAAACACTGCCTCCCCCCAGTCCCCCCAGCGCAGGCACACAATAGCTGCTTGTTTTTTGCCTAGAAGGAATTGCTGAGCCTTTAAATAGCTGGAATTGAGTTTAATTTTTTTCTGTACTTCGGCTCATTCATTACTCCAGTCATCGCATCCAAAAAGTAGATTTCCAAGAGCGTTGGAATTGCCCTTTTTTTTTTTTTTTTTCTTTCCCCCAAAATTGCTCTGCATCTTCAATTTCATGCACCAGCCCCATGTCAGGGTCACTAATTAATCCTGCAGCAAAGTGTCAGCTTCCACAAATTAATTCACATGCCATTAGGCAAATATGACCCGAGTAGTGAGGACTAGCAAGAGCTGATGGCAATGTAGCCGGCTCAAACACAACTGTAAAGGTCAATTATTTTTTATGTCAGAGAGACTTGGAAAGAGTAATAAAAGCACTGAACTAGAACCAATGAGAGTTGGGGTAACAGGCTGAGCGGAGGTTCTTCAGGCTGGTTCTTACCTCCAGCACTCTGAAGTCAAGGAGAGAAATACCTCAGGATGTTCCTCAGCTTTTGAGGATGCTCTCACCTTTGCAATTGCTTTCTTTACACTGCTTTGCCCTTCCGGGAACCTTATGGCTTCTGCACATATTTAGAGGTTTAAAAGGACAGTCTCCGTAGCCCAGACCGCTACTTCTGCCCTGCAGCTCCCTGCACAAACACTCCTCCAGTGCAACAGCCACGCCACAGCACGCAGGCAGGGCTCACCCCGTGCTTTCGGAGAGTACAGTGAGCACGGCACAGGAACCTGCAACGTGCTCTTTGGAGAGAAAGGCAGCCTCTAGCACCTCTCCAGGCTGCACAGTTTCAAAGCTGTAATGCTTGGTACTAGTATTGCTGAGATTGTCTTAAAAAAAAAAAGAAAGGCTTTTATACTAAATATTACACTGACATGTAATTATTTATGGATGATATACTAATACTGCAGCATTAAACAAAGTACAAACAGGAATCTGTTCGGAGCTAGACTCTGCACCTTCCCAGCCCCAGCCTGTGGTATAACCTCTATTGTAGCACCTTGAGAGCAATCAGCTCCTCAGAGCCACCTTTTCTTCCCTCGCTCTGTCTTCTACAGATGCTCAACATCCTAAATGGTCTCTGAGGACCTGCCTTTTACCTGCAGACCAGGTAACCCTAAAGGTCATGACAGGCTTCCCTGCAGACACCGCTTGCAAAATTACGCTGTTAACTTCAGAAAGTGCAGTCTCTTAGAGGAGACTGAGCTGAAAAGTCAAACCACTGAACAGAGAATTGGTTCTGCTCCAGCTCAGACTAGGGCAGGAGGGAAGGCCAGCGGCACAGGCCACGGCAGGACAGGTAGGTCAGCAGTCATTTTTGCCCTACACGCTGAGTCATTTCTTGGTTTCCAAGGAAACCAGCTGCTGCAGAAACGATGTTACGAAAAAGACTTCCAAGATTAAAGCTAACAGATTTGCGTTCCTCTAACAAGAGCAGAGGGACTCAACACTTCATTGCCCTGCGTGTGATGTAAAAACAGTTTCAGAAAAGTTGCAGGTACTCCTGAGACAACCTGCCAGCACTGAGCACTGCATCGCTTGCCCCCTGTCACAAAGAGCTGGCACAGCTGCAAACCCCAGGCCGGGGAGAGGAGGAGGTGGAGGAGGGAGGAGCAGGGACTCCTGGGTCCCTGCTAGCTCCTTACAGGCCGGTACAGCTGACACTAGTACAAGAGGCAATGCTGGTGCCACCTCTGAAGGCTGAAATCTATTGTCCACCCTGGAAAAGCCTGGCCAGCAGCAGCCACAATGTGTGATCACCTGGCGAGATCCCCAGGTGGCTGCAAGGACACTACGGTGCAGCACCTTGAGTGGAAGGGGAAAAGGCAGCAATGGCAGGTTAGAAACAAGTGCTGGTTTTGCGACGCTGCCTGTCCCTCTTACACAAATACTGGTCCGGAGACAACTTTATTCAGTCTGTGCTTGATATATGACAAGGTCAAATGGTCAAAAACCAGTCTCGTATGAAGACGAAGTTTGAGTAGGCCAAATCTTACATAAATTGCTCTCAGAAATACATTTATTATCGAATAAAACCAAAGCCATCCGTCTCAGAGAAGCTCCGCAGCAACAAAGTGAGCCAGTCTTTGATGGAATAATTGGCAGAAAAACACGCAAAACTAAAAAAGCTTAACTCTCCCTACATATTATTACTTGCTCAAGTTTCATTTGGAAAGAGTCCATGAAAATACAGAGTCATTTAGCCTGACAAGAGAATGCAAGAGCTGTGGTTAATGCTCAGAACCAGTGGTGTGAAGACAAGCTGTGCCCACCACAACAGCAGCGACTCACATCTCCTGTGAAAGGCAGAACTACCACGTGGACTGTACCCTGTGCACGTTCACTTCAGTGGAAGAACAGCCTTCCCAGTGGACAATAATCAGGCAAACCAGAGAAAACATCTGGCAACAGATGTCAGCAGGGTGGGATTCATTTTTACCATGAGTTCTGATGTGTTTCTAGAAGTTGCTCCGTTTTAAAAACAGGTAGTCAATAACACAGAAGTGCTGAAGGCAGCCAAAGCAAATATCCAATATTTTTGTTCATGTCCTGCAAATGACAGCTGAGCGTACGCCTAACAAACAACTGTTCATTACTGAGAAGTCCCCGTGTTCCTCAGTGCAGTGAAAACTACATGATCTTGGAAGTTTCCCATGAACATTTTTTTTGCATCTCTGCTGCAAAATCCACTCAAAATGACTATACCGGATTACCCATGACCTCATTTCTGGAGAGACTCCCACAGCAAGGCTCTACAAAACTTGAGGATGTAAAATTAGAAATCCTGGGAGCTCAGTTCATGCTCTGTTGTGGAGTGTTTCATCTCCTTACACAGTGTTGAAGTGCTGCTATGCAGACCTTGGGAATATAAACACTAATTACTGTAACCATGTAACTGAAGTCATAAAGAACTTTACAGTATGACTAATAAGCAATTAGATGCTAAATTAAGAAGTGGAACGTGATAGTCTGCAGTCTATAAAAGGAGGAACAAAGCCCCTCAGAACACAGATGTGGTATTTTATAGAAGAAACGCACAGCCCAGAAGTCCAACTACGGCCTTTGAGGATACACAGTGTGAACAGGCACATGGTGCTGCCAATGGCTTGATCTTACATGTATGCTTATCCTATCAATAAAGTGATTAATTAGGTGAAAAGAGCATGACAGTCACTCCACAGGATATCAGAAGAAGAATGCATTATATGACGTGTTAGGCAGGGATTAAATGTACAAAAAGGGAAGCTGTGGCTTGGTTTCTTCAGACTCAAGCTGCTGGACAGTCAGGGCACGACTCTGTTGCCCACACATGGGCACCGGGTCCCTCTTGGTTTAGCCTCCCAAACCTAAAGTACTTTTCCAGCTGATTTAGTGCTGTCACAGGAGTGACACCAAGCTGGGAGGAGTGGCTGACACACCAGAAGGCTGTGCTGCCATCCAGCGAGACCTGGACAGGCTGGAGCGTTGGGCGGGGAAAAATTTAATGAAATATAACAAGGGTAAGTGTAGGGTCTTGCATCTGGGTAGGAACAACCCCAGGTTCCAGTATAAGTTGGGGAATGACTTATTAGAGAGCAGTGTAGGGGAAAGGGACCTGGGAGTCTTGGTGGACAGCAGGATGACCATGAGCCAGCACTCTGCCCTTGTGGCCAGGAAGGCCAATGGCATCCTGGGGTGTATTAGAAGGGGGGTGGTTAGTAGGTCGAGAGAGGTTCTCCTTCCCCTCTACTCTGCCCTGGTGAGACCCCATCTGGAATACTGTGTCCAGTTCTGGGCCCCTCAGTTCAAGAAAGACAGGGAACTGCTGGAGAGAGTCCAGCACAGGGCAACTAGGATGATTAAGGGAGTGGAGCATCTCCCTTATGAGGAAAGGCTGAGGGAGCTGGGGCTCTTTAGTTTGGAGAAGAGGAGACTGAGGGGTGACCTCATTAATGTTTACAAATATATCAAGGGTGAGTGTCACGAGGATGGAGCCAGGCTCTTCTCGGTGACAACCAACGATAGGACAAGGGGTAATGGGCTGAAACTGGAACATAAGAGGTTCCGCTTAAACTCGAGAAGAAACTTCTTCTCAGTGAGGGTGACGGAGCCCTGGCACAGGCTGCCCAGAGAGGTTGTGGAGTCTCCTTCTCTGGAGACATTCAAGACCTGCCTGGACACGTTCCTGTGTGGCATAGTCTAGGCATTCCTGCTCTGGCAGGGGGATTGGACTTGATCTTTCGAGGTCCCTTCCAATCCCTAACATTCTATGATTCTATGATTCTATGATTCTATGATTCTATGAACAAAACTCATACATACCTGAAAGGAACTTGTTTGGCATAGACAGGATTTGCAGGATTGAGTAAGCCTTTCCCAGATTTCCTTCTGAATCTTCCCCCCAGCTCATATCAGAAGAGCCTCAGATGCTCTTTGGAGCCTTGCCAGGGTAGGTAGAGGCTGATGTGAGGATAATCAGCTTTCCAGCTTACTACCTTTCTTCCTGCAATGAGCAACTTGTCTCAAAGCACTCCACCTCCTCTGCAACCCCCGCGCACATGTGGGTGGCATTCCCTGAGAGGGCAACTCAGTGACTCTCCTGATGAGCTTGCAAAGTGTGTGGCTTCATGCTCCAGCCGGTCCAGCCAAGGCCTAGCACTTAGTAGCTGCTAGAAGCAACATCATGCTAGGGTGTTGTCTAAATGTTTAGGACCAGGACGGAGTAAGGAGATGGGTCCCATAATAAACAGAGATCTTGGACAGCGATCAGAGAAGTAAGGTTTTGCATCAAATCAAGGATTTATGGAGCAAGCTTGGTCAGAAGTTGAGTTGATGTGGAGAAGACAAGGCAGGTGCCTGGGTAGAAGACAAGAGGGACTCAAAGAAACCCTGAAGGAAGGGCTATCCGCCTTGTAAGGACCCACTGAGTAAAGGACAGGTTCTAGAAACTTTCCAGAAACTAAACTGTATTAATTACAAAAAAAAAAAAAAAACGGTTTAACCAGCATTTATATAACTTTGAAGATTCTGGGTAGTTTGTAGCCAATACACCTTTACAAATGAGCTACAACCAGCCCATATGTCATTCTTTGTCACTACAGATTAAAATTGTGCAAGAATGGGAAATCAGCTGAAACAGCAACACACTCATGGATAACAATAATATCAAAAATCAGCACTTTTCTCAACTGAAGGCTGCATAATTTCATTAATTACCTGTCTTAGCTCTGGATCTGAAATCACAGTCACTTAAAAGCCCAGTGACAGGTGACAGATTGTTCCTAGCAGACACACCCCTAACAGCTAAGGAGCTGATGGTTACTGAGGTTTAAATAAAATAAAAGTGCTTAAATTCTTCTCCTCTATGTGCACAGCAGCTCTGCATTTTTTGGAGAAAGACTTAATAAATGAAATGGAGAGGGTTTGGGGACTGTTCCATGATTTGACTTAAAAACAACAGCATAACACCTGAAGGTCCTTGTAGCGATTTGTCTTTTGCGACAACTCGCCTGAGCAGATAATTATGTCAGTTATAGATAAGATTTTAAAGAGACCTCTAATATGTTAAAAAAATACTCCCAGAAAAAAAAAACAAAACAAAAACCAGAACTTTCAACAGAATTAGTTTTAAAATATTCATTACAAGCATTTGAAAAAGATGGGGGATTTAAGTTGAATTGCTGTATTGCAATGACCATCTTGACCAGCAAGTTTAAAGTCCCCTCACGGGAAGTAAATAAATGTAAAGAGGAAACCATAAAATGTGACAATGCACATGTCGCTCCCAAGCACAAGGACAAGGTGAGAATCGGGTGTAACCACCACCATTATTCAGAATTACACTATCGTAAGTCCAAGTCAGCACTCCGAAGGACCACTCATCAAAATAAGTGCTCCTTTCCCTTCCTCACCTTAGAAATGGTCCCCCTCTGGAGCAGCACGTTTGGTGAAGCTTCCTGCCAGCACAGACTTCCCCAGGACTGAAAGAATGACTCACCAGCTATTTCTGGCTGGTCTCAGGCTATTTTAGCTTTAGGAGACCAGGAAAACGAATCTATTAGACATCAACTGCATCCAGCTCTCTAAGAATTTTAAACAGTTTATAAGTGAGGTAATTAAGCACATGTTTAGCTTCTGCTCGTGCTCCTGCAGAGGTACTGAGAAGGCACAAGTCTGACATGCTGGGAAAATAGAACTACCAGGATGGGAAAACGCATGGGAAAATAAAATTAGCAGCATAAACAAGGAAATCTTTCTGCATAGCTCAGTAGCCACTGAATAGATGTCCATGCTCAGAAGGTCTGAAATTGAATTTAGGGAGCAGCGACCACATCTCACCGGTAAGGGTAGCAGCACTGGGCCCTTGTCACAGTTAGGGCTGGGCTGGCCACTAAAGGAATGACAGATGGTCTCTATTAACCTCCCTCCCTTCCCAGGAGGGGAAGAGAAAGAGAATAATGGAGAAAAAAAAAAAAGAAAATAACAAAATATATACAAATATATACAAAATCAATATCAAGCTCCCCCAGTGAGAATCACACCATCACTGACACTGCAGGGCAGGCACTGGGGAAGTCCCAGACTAACTCAGTGGCAGAGGGAAACTGGATTAAGGAACACACGGAATTGTGATCTAAGGCAGAAGAATGGACGGAGTCCTCCTCAGACACGAGCCATTGAAGAAGAAAGATTGACCCTTGTAATCCTCCAGCTTTATACTGAATATGGTGTACATGGAATGGAATTCTTTGTCGGTCAAGTTCAGGTCACCTGTCCTGTCTGTTCCTCCCTGCAAGTGTGACCTTTTTATTTATTTACAGCCCTTTTAATTATGGCACTCCACCATGGGGCACACAAGATCCAGCAGTGGCCTTGGTCACTCCAGGAGCAAGTATCAGCAAGAGCTTTTCTGCATGCCAATCCCTGGCAGCAACTGTAATCAGGTGCTATCACTGCCAGTAGCAAATGCTGCCTGTAAAAACACGCTGTTGACTTCAGAAAGTGCAGCCTCTTAGAAGAGACTGAGCCGAAAAGCAGAATCACTGAATGGAGAATTGTTTCTGGTTTAGCTCAAACGAGGACAGCCCCATACCAAGGGAGACTCCTGAAAGCCTCCCCACGTTGCACATGGAGGGAGACGACAGCCAGCAGCTCAGTGCAGAGGGTGCCCACAAATCCCCCTAGTCCAGCCGGGACCAACTCCTCCAGCAACCCAGAGAGCTCCAGCTGCCCTATTATTTTCCAAACCCCTAGAGCACAGCTTCTGCTCCCCACCAAATTTTGTGGGCTGTCTTGCATGAGGTGCTCTGCAGAGTTAATTCATAGAGGTAGGTGACTTTAGCTCAGCACCCAATGCTTTAAGGCAGGTAATTACGATCCTCCAAAATCAAAATCTGACAGAAGGTTGTAGCCCTCAGTAGTCAGTCACCAACAGACTGACTTCAGGCCAGGTCACAGTGTGGCATCAGGAAAAGAGCAAAAAATACTGGATCCAAAACCACTAACAACAAGATACGAAGTATTTTTAACCCCTGATCCTTTTCTGAAAGCAGCAGAAACCACATCAGGTACAGAAATATTTATATGCTGAATTAACACTCTCAGTGTGCAAGACATGAAGTCATTCCTGTCACAAATGAGAAAAACCTTGAATTCTTGCCAAGGAATCTGCACACCATAGTGGGACACCTGAGGTGCCTGCAAATCTGGAACAACTGTTTGGAAATAATATGCCGTGTTTGACTTTGATCTCTCAAATCTCAGCCTTGCAGACTGTCTGTTTCTCGTGAGATCCTTCTGAAGCCACGAGCTTTCCTTCCTTTGCCCTCTGACAAAGGTGTAGTATTTTCTGTAGGAGATCTTGCCCTAACACATTGAAACTAGCCCTTGTAGCATGACGAGAAAACATACTCTGAAACTTTTAATGTATTTTGGATGGAACAAAACACTTTGCACCCAGCAGGGTACTAGCAGACAAGATGGGGTGGGAATAAGTCAGTGAAACTTACTCTACAATGTGTCATATTTGATTAGAAAATTAAAATCAAAACCTTAAACCCCTTAACCTTCCCCCCCCAAAAACCCCCACAAACCAGACAAACAAACAACAAAACCACTCCCAAGATATAATATCTACCTGATGCATTTTTTTAATTGATAGATGCCATCGTTTCTGAACATCTTCTCCAGTTGTCTGATCTGAGTGTCTACTCTGATATGCTCTGCTCCTTGAATGTCACTCCTCTTTCCCTGTCTGCTGCTAATCACGTATCTACTTTAACAGCACACTGCATGCAAAACACATCGTCAAAATGGCTCCTGGCACACCACTTCTCTCTTACCCTTCAGTTCAGTTATATCATTATATTATAACACCATCTGTGTCAAAAATGAACCACTTGTCCAGACAACAGTACATTAAAGCAGCAAGAAGGTTCTTTCCCTTCTCTGGGCTTTAGTCTAATTCTGGCAAAAAATGTGAGAGCCACAGTGAGTAATGCAAAAAGTTAATTTAGCTAGTGTTGGATATATACAGAGAGGTATAAGGACAGAACAAGCACACGATGATACCTCCTCAGAATACTCCTGCGGCCTCTGGTGACCTGTGCTGAGGGAATTTTCACGCCTGAGAGGGTGCCTGAGTATTTAATAGCCTTCAACAGATTTTACTTTTTTCCCCTATGAAATTTCTAGTTCTTTTGTGTTGTTTAAACAGCTTATTTCTAAATAAATTTCTTACTGGTGCAACCTTCTTCAGTTTATTATGAATTCTCAGAAAGTACAGCTGATGAAAAGTAACAACTACCACACAAATATCTTAGGAGTTCTAGCCTCCAGTCCTCCCTCAGGAATTAAAAAAGATTAGGCCTGACACATTCATAGGACACGGGTGGAACACGAGGCTCAGAGGTTGTAATAATCCCCCTCCAGTGTTTGTAACAATCCCCCTCCACACTGCTCACGATAGAAACCTCAGGACAGCTACTGTGTTTTGAAAAATTAAGATGTGAAGTAGAAAGGGAACTTTCAAAAGAAGTTAGGTAAACATCCTAGGAATGAAACAGGCCTAAGTGCAGAAGGTCTTTACATAGTTCTCTTCCACACTCCTGTTTCTATAATCCCGCGGTTACCTTAAAATAATGTCATTATTATTCAGATTTGTTTCAGAAATAGCACGTATCTCCTAATGTCTTCAGTTTCAGAAAACAAGTTTTACATCTTCTGAAGCTGCAACTTAAAAAAAATTAACCAAAAAATGGCAGACATAAGTACTACCATCGCCTGCTTGAAGTGGATGACAGTGACAAGAAAGTTTAGTGTCTGTCAGTATTTGTGACCAACACATTTAAGACATGTTTTACAGACAAAATAGCAGTAATTTACATTATATGAAAAATTTTGGCTAATTAAGAAAAATTGGGTTCTATTTTTAGCCAGAAGCATCCTTAAATCCAATTGCTACTAATAAGTCAGGGAATTCTAAATGTAGCTCTACAGCTAACAGTATAGCTGCAAGTATAATTGTTATGTTTTATATAAGCCTTCTTTTTTAATACAAAACCTTTTTTTTTTTTTCATTAAGTGCCTGAATAAGATAAACAGATTAAAAGATCTGGCAGAACAAATAAATCCAATAGAAGCCTGCCCTTGTTTCCTTGGCTTTTAGAGGAGTACGTTGAACTAACATCCCTTACATGTTGCAGCTGAAAAAGATCACTTGTACAGGCAGTTAGGAAAAAGTCAGGCAAAGTCAACCTACAGAAACAATCAGTGAAGCCAACCCAGAATGAAGCTGTCTTGCAATTGAAATTTAATCTCATTAGCATTAATGCCTGGAGAGGGGAAAAAAAATAAAAGTAATTTTTTTAAATTCAATTGCATGAGCGTGGCTGTTGACTGACTTGGCAGGAGCAGCCTGCTCTTTGCCCCTGCCCCGGCCCTCACACGGGTGTTACTCTGACACAACCTATTGCCCAGCTTCCCTACAGCCCTCATAATAACCATTTGCCACCACCAAACTATCAAAACATGTAACTCCTACATGCTTGCATCCAGTAACACAACGCCCTCCTCCTGAAGGACAAACACCCTCGCGACAACCGAGGCCACAAGTGGAATAACCATCCTCTTCCCAACTTCCGGCAATTCTAAGCACTCCTTGCTTTCATGACTTAGGAACTGACACACGGTCACCACAAGCAACTGCATGACTGCTATTGAAGTAGCTTCAGGGTGACCATGAAGGCAGATAAAAAATGAAGAGGGTCCCTTCGGAGAGCCGGCCAAGTTAACAATCATCACACCAATATGGCTACAGATCGTCCTTCCTTTATTGCCCCGGACAGCTCAATATATACAGTTCAGCAGTGTCCCCGCGCCTGCCCCTTCACAGAGTTGGTCAGTTACAGGTTTACACGCGCCAGCGTTTTATTGGGCAGTGCCATTCCACTATGCAAGCGGCTCTCACCCCCTCTTCTCCCCCCGGGGCCAGCACCTCCCGCCAAGCATCTCGCAAAGCTCTCACAAAACAGATAAAACCTCCTCCTCCCTGTGTTCCAAGGCAGCTTCAAGGACAGAGCCTCTGTTTAGGCCTACACTGGGTTGTCCACACTTTTAAAGTTATACCGCACCTCTGCTCCACAAGAAATTCCTCTACATATCCCCCTTTTTCTTTTTGGACAACCCAGGCTTCATCCGCTAGCTTGCTTATCATTTTCTTGATTATATTTATCAAACAACTAAACATAACTAAGCCTATAACAATTAAAACTGCAATAACCAAAAATGTCTTAACTAAACTCTTAATTCATCCTGTCAAAGTTCTCACACCCATCACCCTAAATCATACTTTGATCTTTAATCACACACTTCTAACAAAGCAAAAGGCAGCTAGTTTCTCCGCCTTGCTTTTAGCTAAGAAAGATCACTTTGCTGGTTAATACCATAAACCTTAACACCTGTTATATGGCTTTAATTAGACAGTCCTACACAACCAATATAAGCTTCATTGTTAGTTACACAAAGAGAATACACATCAGCACAACAGGTAACACTGAAAACAGTTACATTTCCCCATAATTGCTCTGCCATCAGCCGTAAGCATCTTCTGCCAGTCCAATCCATGTCGTCGTTGGTAATCGGTACCTCAGGGTCCCATCACGTCACTGGGTGAAACAAAGGGATTCAACAGGCAGGCCCAGTGCATGGTCGTGTTGCTGCTACGCTGTTGAAGTGACAGGATGCTGCACAGCCACGTCATGCAGGATCATGCGGTTCTCAAGTCCCTTGTCCATTATTAATAATAACAGGACACGCAATCGAACTGGCTGCTTCCCAATCTCCTTCTATTATAATGTCTCTGATGACACCGCTCCATCGCTGTTGCAAAGGATCCTTTATGGTTCAAGTTTGAAAATCAGGCTTGAGTGAGGGAGCTGATGGTAGTGGGGGAGCTGAACTGGTTTAAGGGTTTCTTCTATTTCTCGCTGTCTAGTTGATAATTCAGCGAGTTTGTTCAGCATCTCTTTCAGGGGTTCATCCTGATCTTCCTTCTTCCCCTCCCCCTTTTTATTTTTTTTTTTTTTTTTCTTATTAGCTCAAGTATTACTTCAATCACGCTGTTATCACACAGGGAGAGCAGAATTTCCCAGGTCTGTTTTGATCACACTCTCCCGTTCACTCCCATGCACATCTGGTGTACAAGAAGCGTCTTATCTTCATTCTCACGGGCAAGCTCTCAACATGAGCTGTACCTGGCTGGTCAGGGTCTCTTTTCATAATTAGCAAGCAAGAGTTATGCACTTGTTTAGAAAAGAGCTCAGCCCAAGGACGAAAGTCTTAATTCTGCAACGCAGTGCAGTTTCTCCTTTTTTTTTTTTTTTTTTTTTTCTTCCACCCAGTCGGGAGGAGCAGGGAGTTTCTTCCTTTGCCTTTTTCCTTTCCTGCCCTCCCCCCAACGCTTCGATCGCTGCCGCAGCAACTTTCTTTTCTGCTTGCATGATTTCTAGAGTGCGTATTACGGTTTTCCAAACTGTTCCTAGTTCTTTTGCTTCCTTTCCTTCTTTTCCTCCCTCTAGAGTACAGTCCCACAAAAAGTCTCCTACTTCACGCCATTCCGTGGAACTAAAGATTAATGGCGGGTCGTTCATTTTCTCCCGTTTCCGAGCCCATGGGGCTAATACGTCTCGCTCCTTTACTTTTTCTCCTCTCTTAGAGAGTATACTAAGGAGGCGAGTTGCCGCGTCCGTTTCCATCGCGATCTTACCTTGGCAGGGGCTTGATCGGCTGCTCAAGCTCTGGTCTCCGGTGCCCTTTTGGTCACACTCGGAACTCTCCTGCCTCCAGCTCTCCGGCTCCCAAATCGGCTCACGTCCGATGCTTCGGAGTCTTCCCGCATTTAAGCAATCCGCATTTAAGCGTCCATAGAGGGTCCCTTGTTCAGGCGCCAGATGAAGAGGGTCCCTTCGGAGAGCCGGCCAAGTTAACAATCATCACACCAATATGGCTACAGATCGTTCTCCCTTTATTGCCCCGGACAGCTCAATATATACAGTTCAGCAGTGTCCCCGCGCCTGCCCCTTCACAGAGTTGGTCAGTTACAGGTTTACACGCGCCAGCGTTTTATTGGGCAGTGCCATTCCACTATGCAAGCGGCTCTCACCCCCTCTTCTCCCCCCGGGGCCAGCACCTCCCGCCAAGCATCTCGCAAAGCTCTCACAAAACAGATAAAACCTCCTCCTCCCTGTGTTCCAAGGCAGCTTCAAGGACAGAGCCTCTGTTTAGGCCTACACTGGGTTGTCCACACTTTTAAAGTTATACCGCACCTCTGCTCCACAAGAAATTCCTCTACAAAAAAATCCCGATGGACATCTCGAAAATTAACCCAGGAACCTGATGGCCCACCACCTACTGAACAAGACCTGCAACAGAGCAACTTCTTGAGGCACTTGATCTAAATCTTAAAAAAACACAGCATGTTGCTCCTCTCACAACGACCAGGAAAGAGCTTTTTGTGCAGTGTTAACTTTCAGGTGCATCAGGAGGCAGAGGTGGTAGTACAAAGGAGAAGGCAGGATTGCACAGCAAAGAAGAAGACCTGGACCACCTCTCACATCAGCAGCCCACCCTGGAACAGTTTAAGCTACTGCGAGGTAAAGCCAAGAGTGGTTTATAACCAACACACAGAATCATAGAATAGTTTAGGTTGGAAAAGGCCTTTAAGATCATTGAGTCCAACAGAGCAGCCCCCACTTGCCAACCACTTCTATGGACAGACCATGAGGACAGACATCATAAACTATCTGTGCAGAGCATGTAAATCTTCAGGAGATACTGAATTCATCTCACTGCAGGTTATGTATCCGAAAGGTCTAAGGTGGCCATCAACCCAAAGTGGTTATCACCCAAACTGCCTGTTAAATGTACTTCTTAGGACAGGCTGTCATATCTTTTGTGGGTGCTTGTTTCTCCACAAGGCTACATAAACAGCTTATGGTATGGGAATAACTTACATGACCAAGAGGTGCTAAAGGCAGGAAATTCCACGTCTGTGTGATGGCTTCCTTCTTCTAGGGACTACAGCCCAAACTGTTTCAGAAGCTACGAGATCCTAGTATGTAAGTTCCGTCCCCTCAAGAAAATGCTCTGTGTGATGAAGGAAATAAGCGCTGGAGAAAACAGGGAGCCAGGCTGCTGTCTCCACTGTTGTGACAGTTTGTCCACTGCCCCATGTCCCATACATGGTGGCCTCTCTTCTGCTGCTGGACTGACAAGAGTTTTGTCTGTCCTGGTCTTTAAACACAGAGGTGAAGGGTGATGGGACAGAACAAGGATTGCTGCCAAAGACCAATCCAAACCATTCTCAGGCTGGCAATTTCAAGATGCAGTGGCCAGGCACGCCGCTTCACAGCAAAGGACTCTACGCCTTATTGATTAACACTAATAAAAATACGGGCTGCATAAACATAGGAAAAGTTCTGACTGCTGAGAGCGAGTGTCAGTCACCCTGCTATGATGGATGCAAACTGAGCATGCACAGGCAGCTTCCACCAAGGGTCTCCAGCTCCACATAATGTCACTATGGAAGGATCTTTCTGTATCAATTATGTCCTTCACGGTCAGAAATCTGAGGCAGCAATCCCAAATGTGTACACAAGACACCTGCCTTCCAAAAACAGCGCAGCGTCCCTGTCAGTGGAGGAAGGCATGAAGGCCAGGGCTCTTGCTCGACCACCTTCTTCCTGTAGGACACACCAGCAGGAGACAACAGAAGATACCACGGCATGTGCTGCCGCTGGGCCAGCCCTACCAGGGGTTTAATCTCAGGTGGGTCCAGGCCTTGTAGCAAATCATGTGGCAAGGCAGTGAGTGCATTCCAGCAGCTCTCACATTCCCTCTACTAGCGCCCTCATAAACGCAACGGTACCGCACGCCCACGCAGCCCCGTGCCGCTTTATCAACCAAGGGGCTAAACCCTGCATTTTAGCCAGCGAGAACCAGCTATCCGCACTTTCCTTTGAATCCAGGACGTGAAAATGATCATCCTACTCCCAGAGCCTTCGGAACGGGTCAGGAGAAAGGCAGCAGAAGTACGAGGCCCATGCTTCAAGAGCCCTGCCCTCCTCAAGAGCCAGAGGACATCACCCCGTGTCCCAGCACACCCCGATGTCTCAGGTCCCAAGGGGCCACGAGGGAAATCCAGCTGCACGCTTCGGGCTACCCCAAAGTGTCCTGCGATAAGCAGCTCCCCCAACTTTTAAGATACGGAGGCTCCAGCTCAAGAGGCTTCACTGATGCCGAGCGCTGTCAAGCAGCTGTTTGTGTGCTTCTAGTTCCACAAAGGTCAACAGTTACTGATCTCTGAGCAACTTCTACACCAGAGGAAGCAGAACTGTGAGGGGAAGCTATAAAGGATATTAATGTCTGAGTAAAAAAAATACGGAATGTTACGTTTATTGTCAATAGATATTTCAATGTCATTTGTGTTATTTCAATATTTGGAAAAGGAATAAATGACATGTAGGGAAAACCACGCATTTCTCTTTACTCTGTTCTCAACTATCAGGCCAAGTTGCGTACTCTGCTCTCCAGCCCCTTAATTCTACAACCAATTTGCCATTTCAATGCAAAAAAAGATCTTTCCCTCCTTCCCCTTCTGCAGGCCAGGCCACCTAATCAGTAGTAAAAGCAGTGTTTATTTTTCAGCACTGTGGTCTTGTTAATCTCAGACGCGTTAGAATGTTCTTGGGATTTCTTACTATACTCAACATTTGTCATTGCTTAATAAAACAATTATTTTTTTTTTTACTAACTAAGATAAAACCAGACATTACAAACTTTTCCGAGAAGTTATACTGATAGTTTTGTTTTGCACATCTTTAAACAGGCTACATTACTCACAATTCAGGCAATGTTTACTGATCTTTCTAAAACAGATAGCAATGTATTTAGTTGCTGTGTTCCAGGAATTCAGAGCACTGCCTGCAAAGGCTACAAAGATGATAAAACAGGGATAGATTGGGAGTGTTTGGAAGGACTGAGACTTGTTTTACAGTAGCACTTTTCAACTAGTGATACATGACAAGTGATTATGTGCAAAAGTACATTGCTTCCAAAATCCCTCAAACACAGGAGCAGTAATAGAAAACACAATTTGGCTTAAATTTCAGTGTGTGAAAGACTTTTATTTAGCACAGGATTTAGAAAAAAAAAAACATACAAAAATAATATGCATCCTCAGAAAATAATGTGTTTAAAGACTTTTTTTTTTTTTAAATCAAAGAGCAATACTAGACATCTCTCAAGCTTGTTATACTTCATTGCTAAAATGGAAAAGTTCCTCCAGTGAACCTGCCCTGTAATTTACTACTTAGCAGGTACAGACTTGTTGTGGCAAAATCTATTTTTACAGTATCTCGCGGACCTATAAAACAGTATTACTACAAGAACAATTATGTATCTGAGGGATCATTTCCAGTACGTCTGCCTGATTTAGCACAGGATTTACCCCCACTGAGCCTACAAGTGTTGGAAACGTCCCACACGAGACCATTTTCAAGAGCACTTCTTTTGAAACGCTTCTTCCTGAAAGTAACATTTCTCCCTCCACCTCCTTCCTGCTGACACCGGGTCACTTCTCTCCCAGTGGCACATCACCTTCTCCTTATCTCATTTGTATCCTACTAGCAAGTGAAAATACCCTCTCACCCTACCCACGGCGGCAATACTCTTCTGGCTACTCACAGCCCGCAGAATCCCACCACCTCCTTCTCCCACCCGTCGCCCCTCACTGAGCACGTTTACGTCTCCTAGGCCTGTTATGACTCTTTTTAATAGCTCGGGAGGCTGGGGCCTGCCCCTCAGGCCTCCAGACTGAGGCCGGGCCTCTCTTCAAGAATTTAAGGTACGCCACCGAGCTGTTTATAAACCACGCCTCTCTTCGCCAAGGCCCTAGGAAGCAGCGAGGAGGCCTAGGGAGAGCCTGTGCCGCTCTCTCCCCACCCATCGAGGGCCGCGGGACCGTCTGCGAGGGCGCCAGAGCCGCCTCCCTCCCAGCAGCCACCCGGCACTCCCCACAGGGGATGGCGGACGGCGAAGGCAGGAGCAGCCCGGCTCACCCTGCCCCACAGCGCACTTCCGACGACCGCTGCGGCGGGCAGCGGCGAGCCCCGCGTGGCCCCTCGGGCTTGCCCGCTGAGGAGCCGAACTCCGGCCCCGGCCCCAACCGCTGCCGCCGCCCCCGCCATCCCTTCACCCCAACGGGGGCGAGCGCCCGGCGGAGGCGCGTGCCCGGAGCGGGGCGGGGGGAAGGGCGAGGGCGGGCGGAGCGCCAGGGCCGCACCTCTTTCCGCCCGCCCGCCCCCGCGTGCGTGCGTGCGTGCGTGCGCGCGCCCTGCGCCGTGACCCATTTCACTGAACAAAGGATTTTGCTGGAATCTCAGCGCTGAGACCTAAAATGGCGCCGGGCGCTCTCGCCCGCCCCCGCCCCTCCGCGGGCACCATAGAGATGGGGCGGGCCGGGGCGGATAGAGCGGCCCCTCCCCTTGTCTTCTCTGCGCGGCCCTAGTCCGGGCTCTCTGGTGCGCGGGCCGGGGGCGGGGCGGGTAAGGCGCTGTCACATCATGGCGGGCGAGGGCGACTCTGAGCCAAGGAAGGTAATGGAGGATGCGGGGGGGGGGGGGCGGGGGAGTCAGCGAGAGGCGCTTCCCGCCCCGCCGTAGCCCTCCCCTCTCCCCGAGGCGTGCGGGGCCCGGCTCCCGGCCCGGCCCGAGGTGACGGCGGGGGGAGCCGTGCCCGGGCGGTCCCGCGGCGAGAAAGCCCCGGCGCGGCGGGTCCGTCAGGCGGCCCCGGCTGTCGGCGGGGCCGGGTCTGTCAGGCGCCCGGTTGCAGGAGGCCGGCGGCGGCCGTGGGGCCCTGCCCGGGTTCTCAAGGCTTCGGTGCCCGGGAAAGCAGCGCGGCTGTGAAGCCCCGCTGGTTTTGCTCCAGAAGAGAGAAGTGGGGAACGAAGTTCTTCACCATGAGGGCGGTGAGGCACTGGAGCAGGTTGCCCAGAGAAGCTGTGGGTGCCCAATCCCTAGAAGTGCCCAAGGCCAGGCTGGATGGGGCTTTGAGCAACCTGGTCTGGTGGGAGGTGCCCCTGCCCACGGTAGGGGGGGTAGGGGAGTCGGAACTGGATGGTTTTTAAGGTCCCTTCAAGCCCAAACCATTCAATGATTCCCTGAATACACGGAAACTGGTGGCAGAACTGAGGGTCTGTAGGGCCGGGTGGGTGGGGTTTCTCTTTTTCCGTGGACCTGTCTGTGGGGCTTTTTCTTTGTGGATGAAACACTGGCACAGAACTTGAGCCTTTGTAACGCCAGCCAGTAGTTCACAGCAGTTAGAGCCTCAACAAGTCATTTCAAGTACCATCATCATGGCCAGGCTTCGCAAACGAAGATGTGGGAAGGGCTCTACCCACACTTGCTGCAAGCGTGCTGGTGACTAAAAAGGCCGATGCGGGATAGGCAAGTCCGGCTGCAAAAGGCTCAGCGGAAAGTATAACAACAGGTGAAATACTATTTTAAAAGGATGCATCATGCAGGCAGCGGAGATACCTTCTTCGCCAACAACAGCAACATATCAGGTGACCTCTTCTATATAGGAGTACTTGAAATTACTCATTAGGAGATTAGACCAACATAGACCAGATCATTTTGTCTCACTCGTATGCAGGGATTATGTGGAAACAGCTGATGGTTCTCCATGGGGAACGTCGATCAAATTGTTGATGGGGGTTTCCATACTTGCACACTTCCATCCAGCTGTTGTCAGCTGCTTGCCATCCCTATTACCACAGCCTGATGTGTTTTGCAACGACTCGTCTCACAGAGTTGTCAGCCCTCCACAAATAGTTGGCTTTCGTACTTACTCCGTTTTCAGTTTGTCCCTACAGAAAAACTTTACAGAGAAATAAAACTGTTTAAAAATAAGCTTTCAAGATTTTTGTTGATACAGTTGCATACATGGTATTTAAAGGCCTAAGGATTTAAATACAATAGAATGAAGACTAATTCTCACTCCATCCCTAACAAAAGAATTAATAGCAGGAAGATATTCAGATGTTACTACAGCACAGCCACCTTAACAGTGACCTGTGTCACCTTGAGGCCGTTTTTCACCTAGTTTCTCACTGCTGCTTGTGGTGCCAGCCTACATACAGGAGTGTTTGTCAGATGGGAAACATGGGTTGTACCCAAGTTATAAGGTGCGTTATGCAGAAACCAGTGTAGGTATCTCTGAAATGAAAAATGTATTTTTCCATTCATAATTGGGTGTCTGAATGATACATGTAATCACCATTTGAAAATTATATAGATAACTCACAGGCAGGAGCTAGAGTAGGTTATAGATGTGAAGTAGAGTATGAAATAGTTTGAATAACTTTCACCAGTAGGTTTATTTAAAAACTTACCTTTTAAAACATTTAAACGTTTTAAAATGCCCCCTGGCTGTGCATAGGATTAGGTTAAAAATTCCTGGTTTGTAAGTGTTTTTATTCAATGTTCAGTATAAAGTTTTCTACTACATGTGCATTCTCCAGGAATTTAATTTTTTTAAAAGCATAGAAAGAGTGGATCAGCAGGTTTGTACAAAATGGTATTGCCTAAATCGATAGTTAACTCTTCCAAAACCATCTCTGATACAGCCATGCGTGTTCAGATTGCTCAGATGTAACCCTGGAAGTACGAAATCCTTACTAGTGACTGCTGAGATAACAAGTCAGTTTTACGGTAGAAAAGGCAGTAAAGACTTCCGCAAAAGTAATTTTTTTAATGTTTCTCTTGTCTGTTTTTTTCTTACAGTCCTTCAAACTCCTAGGATTTCTTGATGTTAAAGTTGTCCCATGTGCACGAGAATCGGTGCTCTATGGTGCCTTGGGATCTTTTGTTGTGGGTCTTGGACATTTTTTAGCAACTAGTAAGTACTTACTCCTTCTGGGTTTTATGTATTTATTTGCAAGGAAAAATTAATTCCTGTTTGCTCTTAGGTTTTATTAATAATGGGAAATTATCCAACGTTTTTTCTCTGGGTTTTTTTGGACGGATTTTTGTTTTTCTTTCAGGTAGAGTTAGAAGATCTTGTGACTTTGCAGTCGGTGGCTTTGTTTGCACAATGTTAGGATACTGGTACGTAAAACGGTTCTTGAATTTTCACAGATCTATGTTGCCTGGTTTGTACGACATGATCCCTGTGTGACCTTTCACACTGTTTTTGAAACTCCATAAAAATCTTGCCTAGCAAAGTGTCCTTTTCCTTCTCCCCGAAACATATATTTAAAGGAAGAATTCAGTGCCTTTGAATTTTTATGTTAATATTTTTTTAAAACTTGCTATTCTTTCTTGAATCCTAAGAGATCAAACCACCCAGTTAATTCCATCTTTCTTGATTCTTTCTTTTTTTCCTTCACATATGCCATCCTTCTGTCCTAGTGCTGAATGGTCACAAAATTGAGATCCAAATTACAGAAATTAGCATTTTCCATTATATTTGTGTATCCTGCTCCTCAGTGGCTACATGATGTTTGCCTTAAAGAAATAGCAGTAACACATGTCTTTTCATTTTGCATCTTTTCATGGTGAATTTTACTGGCATTATTATATGTGGTTTCAACTTTTCAACTGGATGAATAACTCTACTCTGATCCTGTCACTCATATAAAGCAGGGAATTGTGTGTTTTTTCTCATCCCCTCCTCTAGGTTTTACTGCAGGTACAATTTGGCCCAACACAGGATCCGGCAGAGAATGCTTAAAGAAGGAATGAGAAACAAAATTTTATTTGAAGGCAGTTCTCTTGATCCAGAAAGAAAACAAACTGGCCCTGAACGAAGCGATTCATAGTCTGCTGCTGTAGGGGGATCCATGGTCTAACACGGCTTTGGGAGAAGGTGGTCCGAAACCGGTGGTCTTCCCCTGTGCCTGTGCGAGGTGCCTGAAAAAAACTGATAAATCGTGTTGGTGTTCATAGAAAATCCGAGGGAGAAGTTCATAGTGGATCTGTTAAGGCAGTGCACAAGCCTTTCTTTGTTTCGTACCTGTAGGTGCGTGTATGACTGTGTACATAGCCAGGAGTTGCTTCCTATTCAACATCTGGAAACTGATGTGTTCTACTGCAGGGTCTCAGAGGATTAATGACACTCATTTGGGGCTGCTGTAACGTCTGTTGCAAAACAGAGTGGTTTGTTTCAGCAAAGTTGTAATTCCATCTCATTAAAAGACAGGAAAATATTTTCATCAGCTGTTCTCTGAGTAAATGTGTCCTTCAGTGCTGCTGCTGGTTGTGCTGGTTGTAAAACTGGAATAATTGAACAGTAGGTGAAGGCTCGTGCAAGGTGGGCGGTACCGGTAGCCTTCGTAAGACTTCAGCTGCAGAATAACTTCGGATAATTAATATACGCTGTGATGTTGAAGGATTTCCATTTCTGTTCTGACTGTGTGAAACTTAAGAATAAAACCACACTTCAGAAGCAGTCTGAGCGATGTAACTCATCTGTTTACTTGAGTAAAAGTCCTGCCCTTCTGTGCAAGATGTTTCCTTACAGTTGGTGGAATAATTTACATTATTTCTAACTAGCAAGGGTCAGTAGTTCGGCGGTGTTTTGTTTAAAAAAAGGCATGATCTACTCGTGTATTTCACTGCACATTTTCAGTTAAATATCACTGTATCATTTCAAGGAAACCATCTTGGAAATACAATGTTAGATCTAATTGCATATTGATAAAAAGATGAGTGATGGCATAATAATCCTTGCTGCTGTCTACAGCAGTGACACTTCTTTCACAAAATGATTTATGGACTATTATGCTGGAAGCACTTTCTGGTCTAAAGGCATTCACTGAGCAAAAATAGTCCTTTCCCCCCACCCTATATTTAGTCTGAGAGTGTTCATGATCTGTTAACTACAATAGGTGTGGGGAGGTTTGGGAATCCAGATGTAAACAGCAGCATTGTTTCACTTACTTAATTTGGAAATATATCCAAAAGCACTGAACCAGCATGCTCTTTACACTAAGATAATTAAACTATCTTCTGTGGATTAGCCTGTTAGAAGAAGAAACAAAAATATACTCTGTTTCCTTTTTTTTCCTCCTTCTATTTCTGCTGTTTCTTCTGGAGGAAACAATAAAAAATATATTTTACAGAGGACATTCAGTTCTGTAGTTTTAGTCTCCAGAAAACCTGAGTTAGTGCTGTGAAACACTTTTTGCACTCGCTGCAAAATATAAACTCGGAAGTTAACCAGTAGCTGACTCCAGCTGAGAGGAGAAAAATGTTTCCCCCGGTTCTGTGCCGGGCTGGGGAGGGAGGCTTCTTCCCCATGGGTGGGGTGGGAGGTGTTGCCTGGTGAAGCCCTCAGAGCTGCCCTGGGAAACTGTGGGGTGAGCCGTGAACTGGGAATTAGTGAGCTCATATTTTAGTACATGGTTGGGTTCTTTCCTGCCTGACCTAAGAGAAGGAACTGCAACCTAAGCAGGGGGTCTTTTGGCTGCAGGGTCATAGTTCAGCCGGGGAGTTAGGGAACAAAAGCCTGCGGATGGGAATGTGCTCTGGCACAGAGTGGCCGCAGAGAAAGAGGAGGATGCTGGTTTGTGCTGGTAGGAGAGAAGCCGGCGTGTGCGTAATGGCACCCTTCAAAATAAACAAGTACTGTGACTGCGGCGAGAAAAAAAGCAGAAGCGTCTCAATACTGTGCAAATTAAAAAATCTGGGGGGAAAATGCAGCGTTAGATCCTCTTTGGTGTTGGCTGGTGTTGGTTTAAGCTGCTGCATTTAAGGCTGTTAGCCCAACAGCAGCGTAACCACAGCGTTAGCAACTCTGACCAGTAACTGTGAAATTTCTGGATGTATCTTCATTGCGTAGGCAACCAGTCTAATAACTTAGGCTGCCTCACTGTGCAAAATGCGAAATGAGCATGCCAGAAGTCAGGAGAAAAATGGGGAAAGAGGCAACAGGCAGGCCAGCCGGCCGATGGGTTTGAAGCTTCCATTGTCTTGCAGCAGTTGAGATGGATTCAAACTAACCAGAAGTCGAAGCCTCTGTGGGATGGGGGGCAGGGGGGGAATAAGACAAGGAAGCTGTGAGCAGGGCTCTCGGTCAGTGTGAAAGAGGAGGGCCTGCAACAGCAGAGGGAAGAATGCTCATGGTTAAACATGCAGGAGGAAAAAAAAAGTTTGGCATAATTCCTCGAAGTGCCGGCTACAGCTGTGTCTGCACCAGCTACATACAGAAAGTGGGTTGAAAATGACCGATGGGTTACAAAGCCCTGTCGAAAGGGTGAGGGACATGGCAAACCCCAGAAATCTCAGAGCTATGAATTATAGTAAATTGAGATACGTTCACAAGAAAATAAAAATTGTAGCAATTTAAGTTATTTTAACATTTTAAAACAATTTCCTAATTGTTTTTCCAATTAGTGAGCCATATCCCTGTTAACGCTATTTTTTTTTAATCTAAGTCCGTGGAAACACATAGCATGCATCTGTGTTTTGTTATCAGACTTGATACCTTTAAGTATTGCTGCTAATGACAGATGTGATAGTTCTTGCTTTGTTGAGCTTCAAAGTATTGGTAGAAATTGGTTACTAGAAGGAAAGAAATGGTAATTGCAAAGATGTTTGGCTTTCAGCCCTCTGAATGAGCCTTTAAAAGGAGAAGATGAAGTATCATGACTTTAAGCTATAAAGTTGCTGATTATTTTATTGGGAGTTATGGTTGTTTGGTCACTAACTGGTGACTGGCAAGCACACTTAGTTTTTATCCCTGAGGTTAGTAGAATCCTCCCTTTGAGTGATGTAAACCACCACCAAAATAATGAGCTGGCTTTGGTGGCCTGGTTCACTCCCCATGGCAGTGGCCGCACTCTGGGGCAGAGACATTTGCCAGCCCCCTCAGGCAGGAGCGCACCCCAAGAGCTGGCGGGAGCGCACCCCGGGGACTCCAGCAGCGGCCAGAGCACACCCTGCCCTCCTGAGCCGTTCGGAAATGAAGGCCACTGTCAAGGCGATGGGCCGAAACGCGGCAATCTCAGGTTAATTGCCAACTCTACTATCAGCAAGGTGTGTGATCGGGTCGCTTCTGCTCTCCAGTGTCCTTCACTAAAGCAAAGACAGAGCTTTAGCCACTGACACTTGCGGCAGGCTCAACACCCAAGAACTTTTTTGAGGTAATTGCAGAGGCGGTTGCAGCTGTCGTCCCAAAGTCATAGTGTTCGTCTTCACCCGAGCAGGGATTTTGGGAGACGTTGGCTCTCCCTGCGTTTTGCAGGCTTCCAGGCTGTCCTCTGTGTGTCACCACCCACCTCGAGTCCTCGAGTGCTGCAGAGGAAGGGTCACCTCCTGTCACCAAGTCTGGCTTTTGGGAGGGTGATTTTTTAGGCAGGAAGAGGAGGGGAGAGCGTTTCTTATTTCTGGTGTAAGCAACCCAGGTAACAATGAGGTACTGTGTGAACTCGGTTGTAATGAGCTCCCAAGTGCAAGATTTTCCCCAGCTTAGCAGACTAATTCCCATACTTCTCTCATTCCTATATTCAGGCGTTTAGCTTAAAGAGATCAGGGTTACCAGAGAAATTTGCTTGGTTTGCTCCATTTAAATTTTGAAACTAGTATGTTGTTATTGCCTTGGAAAACTGATCAAAAGAAAAGGTTTTACAGTAAGTTCAGATGATCAAGAGCAGAGCCACAAAGATGATGAAGGGAGTGGAGCATGTCCCTTATGAGGAAAGGCTGAAGGAGCTGGGTCTCTTTAGCTTGGAGAAGAGGAGGCTGAGGGGTGACCTCATTAATGTTTATAAATATGTCAAGGGGGAGTGTCAGGAGGACGGAGCCAGGCTCTTTTCAGCGGCGTCCATTGACAGCACAAGGGGCAATGGGTGCAAGCTGGAACACAGGAGGTTCCATAAAAATACGAGGAAAAACTTTTTCACTGTGAGGGTGACTGAGCACTGGCACAGGCTGCCCAGGGAGGTTGTGGAATCTTCTTCTTTGGAGACATTCAAAACCCGCCTGGACGCGTTCATGTGCGCTCTGCTGTAGGTGATCCTGCTCTGGCAGGGGGGTTGGACTAGATGATCTTTGAGGTCCCTTCCAACCTCTAACATTCTGTGATTCTGTGATTCTGTGATGATGATCTTTTGATTTTTTTTTTTTAAAATTGAAGAACCAAGAATTAGTCAAGTGTCAGAATTGGAGCTGAATTTTAATTAATGTAACTCGAGGCCTCAGAACATAAATCTTTCTTATGCTGTCCTGGTTCGAGCTAAACAAACCCAATTCTGTTCAGTGATTTTACTTTTCAGCTCAGTCTCTTCTAAGAGGCTGCATTTTCTGAAGTCAACAGCGTGTTTTCACAAACAGTGCCTGCTACTAGCAGTGATAATGCCTGATGTTTACAGTGACTACCAGGCGTTGGCATGCAGAAAGGCTCTTGTGGATACTTGCTCCTGTAGTGTCTGAGGTCACTGCTGGCTCTTGTGTGCCACGCTGGGGGTGCTGGGAAGTAAAAATGTCACAAGGAAGTAAAAGGTTGCACCTCTGGGGAGGAGTGGACAGGGCAGGTGACTCAAGCCTGACCAAAAAGCATTCCATTCTGCGTATGTCATAATCAGTATAAAGCTGAGGGTCAAGCCATCTTCTTCAGTGGCCAGCGTCTGAAGAGGGCTCTGTCGGTTCTTCTGCCTTAGATCCTGATACCGGTTTTCCCAAGTCCAGTTCCAGAATCTGGTTCTCATCTGCCACTGAGTCAGTCTGGGACTTGCTCAGTGCCTGCTCTGCAGTGTCAGTGATGATGCAATTGCCATCAGGAGGTTGGGTTCGATATTGGTTTTGTATATATTTGTATATATTTCATTATTCTGTTATTAATAGTATTGTATTTTCTTGTTACTGTTTCATTAAATCTATTTTAGTTTTTTCTTCTCCAACCCTCAAGTCTCTCTCTCTCATTCCCTTTCTCTTCCACTTTGGGGAGGAAAAGGGATTAGTAAAGATCGTCTGTCATTCATCTAGTGGCCAGCCCAGCCCTAACCCTTAAAACGAATACTTGAAATGAAAATATTACACTAAGCAGGTATGGCTGCAAAACTTTTGAATGGAGGAGGAGAAAGAGGCTGATGAAGTGAAGGTGGAGCCTCGGATGAGATGATCTGAGGAAAATGCAGACATTCATTCACGGCTCGCAGCACTCTGACTAAGTGTTCGTAGGCCCCGCATTTTCACATACTCTCATAGTTTGCCTGAGACCCCCCCCGGGAACGGGTCACGGCATCCCTGTATCTATTTGTTTTAAAGATAAGAGCAAATTGTTCTCGGGAGGATATTTTAATCCTTCCAGCTTATCATGAGCAAGACTGTGTCTGAGCCCTCAACACTTGAACACGCCAGGAGTCCGCTGGCAGTGCTTGAAATGAACCATGGGAGCAGGCAATTACCACTGCAGGGTTGCTCTTTTTGGACAGGCCACAGCTCCAGAAATACCCAGCCTGTATATTGGCGTGATCTGTTTTACAGAACCAAAGATTCTTTGTGCTCTGGAAGGAGCTTTGCGTATTTTTTAAACTCCTTGTTTTGTCAAATGCTGTTAGAAAGAGCAGCAGGTGCACTCTCAGCCAATGTGGCTTCTCTCCCTGGACAACAGATCCTCATCTCTCCTACTGATGGCAAATGGCTTGTGATCAACTGTGGTGATCACAGTGCACATTTATCCATGAGACGTCCTGGTCTTCAAGCCTGCACATGCAAACGTGACAGGTTTTTGGAGTTCACTTACAGGCTTTACACCACTGGCTGATATTCATGTCCATCATCCACATCAAGAGTTCTTAGCACCTTCACCTTTACCATGTGGCCAAACCCGGTGAGAAAGATCTTTCTCCACCACCTCATCACTGTGGCACCGCACAGATTCTGCAGAAAGGGGGTGAGAGATCCATCCAGCCCATTTGCCCATGGCTCCTGAGCAAATTCACAGTCAGTGTGCCCATAGTCTCTGACAACTGAATATTTAGGATATGTTACTTAAATGGTTAAGGGGAAGCTGACATCCCCCTCCCTGTCAGGAAACATTTGGGCTCTGGCTGAGATAGTAGCAACATCACTGAAGATGAAAAGACAATAACTGATTTATTATTAGGCAGGTATATTATCATGAACAGCTGTTGTGTAGAGCAAATAAAGAGAAAAAAAATCTCCAATGGCGTGTTCCTCAATGTAGAGGGGATAATATTCTGTTCAGACCCCCCCAAAGAAATCTGGAACTACCAGTAATTATCGTATGTTGTGCTCATAATGCTTTCATCCAATGTATTCAAGCCCGTAAGGATCACCCTGAGGCAGCACTGGAGGCTGTGACAGAACTTGTCTGACGGTTTCTTAGCTCTGATAGCATCCAAGTGCCACGTTCTTCAGTAACTGCCTACTCAGACTCCCAGATAGATAAAAAGAGCTCAGCCCTTTCTTCCCAGACCTCACAAAGCCCCCTAGAACCAGTACTGCAGAGGGTTTCTTACCCTCACTAACAAGCACGATGGTTCTCTCCATCCCAAAAGCCAGTCACCATTCATTTCTACTCACCATTTGCTGCATCACCATTCATCTTTCTGCTGGGGACACCATTCCTCAGTTTGTGTGTCTCTGTCACCCACATGTCCACTCTGAAGATCATCTAAGAGGTGCATCCTGAGAGCATCTAAGTGGGTCACAGATTGACTGCCCACCACATGGCCACCAAGCTGCTCCCTCAGAATAACATCCAGTTGGAGCAGAGCCAAGGATGTCCCCACAGACACATACGTATGTGGACCCATGTGTGCAGCCAAGCTCCCCACACTTCAGGAGTGCTCTGAGAATCCCAGGGCTGTGAGACACCACAAACCACAGCCCTGTTTTAAATTCCATAGCCCTGGTGTGGCAGCAAACCCAATAAATTTCAGAGTTCAGTTATTGATACATCAGCAACACTGCCCATCTCCTGGTGACGTCCTAGTGGGATCCACACTAATGGGATCGCTTAAGATACAGCGACCATTCCAGGAGGAACCTGCCTCCCTTCCCCCCACCAGCCTTTCAGCTGCTTTCAGCAATGTAATTTTCACTGGTTTCTTCTGGAGCTAGAGAAGGATACTTACACGTGGAAGTTGCTGGATAATACATCTTTCAAGGCAGTAAATTTTTATAAAAGCAAGATCATTCCTGAAAAGTTCTCTCCTCTTTGTTTTCTGCGCTTGGATCGGCCAAAAGAAACCACTGGAGTCCCTCGTTTCCCTGCCACGGGTATTTCCTTAAAGGAAAAAATAAAAAAGGACTGGCCAACTGCCAACCTGTGGAGGCACATAAATATCCCAGGGCTGTGCTAATGCAGCTGCCGAAGCGGTAGCAGCAACCCCCTCCCGAGACGTCCAGGACTCCCCAGGGAGATACTGGTTTTTTGGAAGCGTTTCCCAGCCTCCACCTTCTTCCCCAACACTGAGCAGACTGTGGAGTTTCCTCAACGCCGAGCAGGGCTGGGCTCAGCAAACTGCACTGCGGACCAGAGCGCCGGATCACAGTGATTCCTTCCACCTCCTCCTTCCTTTCAGAGAAAGCAGCTCCCACCACAGCCACGTACCAGAACCAGATGGTTGGCTCAGCACTGGCAGCCGGCGTGGCTGTCAGTGTCCCCAGCTCCATGCAGAAGATACTTCTCTTTGTAAAAAAGATGTAGGCAAGTTCGTACAAGAGGTGTGACTGAAGGAATGTCTTGGGTCTGGAAACCACATTGTGTTTTGTGACATTTAATTGTTGCATTCTCTGATAATGTAAGTACTGAAATAGTTCTTATTGTGCTATCACAGCCTCTTTCTCTGACGTCCATGAGGGAAACAGGGAAAATGCATGAGATACTTAATTTGCACAAGTAATTTACATCTAATGTTTCTTTCTGGGCTGCTTGGTTTACTATTTATCCATTTGATATATTTTTTAAAAATATTGTTACAGGGTAGATGCTTGCATAATAGAGTTTACACTAAAAGGTGGGAAGCAGCTGCTCTGCTGAAAAGGCTCGGACTTACAGTGGATGCCAGGCTGAACATGGGCCAAGAAGAGTGTTCTCACTGCAAATAAGGCAAACCAGAGCCTGGGCTCCAGCAGGAAGTATGTGGCCAACAAATCGAGGGATGCACTCAGCCCCTGGTACAGCTGAGGCAACACGCCCAGTATCGCTGTCCAGCTTTGGGCCACTCGGTCCGTTGAAAGACCACAGAGGCTTCAGTGAAGGGCTCCTAAGGTGTTCAGGGAGCTCAGGCGCGTGCCCTCTGTAAGAACGGTGGAAGGAGTTGGACGTAGTGTGAGGAGGAGTAGTCTGTGGGATGACCTAATAACTGCCTAATGTCTGCAGGACAGTTACAAAGATGGAGCTAAATGCCTCTTGAGAGTTGCAGAGGATGCAGCAGAGGCAGTGGTCACAAACTCTAGTTTGGGAGCTTCAGGCCAGGCAGCAGGACTAAGTGTTTTACTACAAGTGCAGTGCAGCACTGGGGCAGGTTGCCCAGAGAGGTTGTGTAACTTCCACTCCTGCAGGTTTTCACACACCAGCTAGACAAGCCCCAGCTGCCCTGAGTACTAGCGCCAGTCCTGCGGCAGGCGGGAGGACGGGCTACATCTCCAGAGCGCCTTGCGAACGACACTTCTGCCGTTCTGTGACCTGCTGAGAGATGGAGAGTCTGCAAGACCCAAGGCAGAAAAGGCCCAGCGCAGTGCAGAGGACCACCCACAGTAACACCCTGTTCTGCTTTTGGGAGTAAGTCTCTCCAACAAGGCTTACTCATTTCCTCTCCCCTATCTCTTACTACCTTATTACCACAAAGACAAAAGTCCTTTTATAATACAAGGGCTCATCTTACCCACTGGCTCAACAGCCCCATGGAGCTGGAAGTTCAGCAGAGCCTGAACATGGCTCTAACCTGCATCTACGTAAGTTTCTTGGAGTCTGAAAAAGAGCATCAAGCCTTTCCAGTGTCTTTCACCTTGTAAGCAATCACTGGTATTTTAAGCATGCATTTATGTCCAGAGAGATCTTCAGTACTATTCTGGACCTTTTTATTTTCTAACTCTCTTGAGCACCAGCACCATTTCAGAACTCATGCTCCTCGCCAGCACAGACCTCCCCACGTCTGAGGCAAACAAGTCGTTGTTAGAACTTGGGTGGAAACCTCCAGAGCACAGAGTGGCAGAAGAGTTAACGCGGGCTAATGTGACATAAATGAAGTCTGCGGTCAGACCAGAAAACACATACTTGCATTTTTATGCTCCGTTAGTTATCAGAGGTGTCCTAGTAAGCAGCCACCTGATCCTAGCTAAGGGAGGATTGACACTGAAAAAGTCCCTTTTCAATGCTCGTGTGCTAATCAGGCAGCAGACCCCCGAATCATTAGTGTATATTGCATCCGCCCTTGACTACCAAGTCATGAAAAATTTCAGAGCATGGAAGTTTGAGGGAAAAATTGACCAAGCTGTCTTACCACTGTTTCAATTTCAGTAACTTGTAGGACCAAAATTACTCTGCAGATCAAAGATTGTCTACTAAACTAGAAAAGAGAACAAAAAACTTGCTCTGAAGTAACACTTGTATATCAAGTCACCCACATGAGTAATTATATTACTAGTTTTTTTTACATTTGCCTTTGTTTTTTCCCTTTTGATGTTGACAATGTGTTAAGCATCTTTTTTAAGCTACAGCTGAGTTTACATAGCAACTGATTCATTGCTGAATCTTCCTGCCGCTCCCAGTACTGGCAGAAAGACAAAGTAAGGCAACAGCCACATCCAGATTATTTACTGGCAAAGTCCCGATTTCAGCCGGTTCCCTGCAGCGGCTGGCTCTGGAGAGGCCTGCTGCTCTGGAGCAGACAGCTCATGCCTCGGGTCAGTGAGCAAAGGAGAAAAGCTGCACAGAACCAAGTGCTAATCTGCTGTTAAAATCAAGAGACCTCCTTGCCCCCTCCACCTACGCAGGGTGGCTTTGTCTAAGACGAGGTGAACTGTGCATGACAGAGAGAGGTGCTGCTCTACCTTCCCCCCAGCCAGTTTGTTAACGCCAGAGTTGCAAAGCTGCTCTTCTCAATTCCTATCTTCCTCTCCGTGGCTTTTTCTGATGTCCTGGAATGTTCCCCATCCTCCACAGCACTTCAGGCTGAGATGGCTCCAGCTGTACTTACTAGCTCACAACTACAGTATATGCACACATATTCGCTTGGGAGAGTCCAACCCCTGGCAGAAGTATTAAACTACCTCATATCTCTAATAACTCAGCTTGGCTTCTTGTGGCTTAGTCTGAGGTTGCTCTTTCAGAAAGCACTGGCCTAGTTTTCCAAAAGGTCAAACACGGAAACTTTCTAATTCTAAAAGACGACATCACATATTTCTACTAAAAACGTTGGTCAAGAGTGTTATAAGATTAAAAAAAACCCACAAATAAGGGACTTACACCACAAACAGGTTTTGTGGTTTTTTTAATGCAAGTGGCATGGATTGCACATGGCACTGCCAGAACATGGATTTAATTAATTCCGCTATCAGAAAAATTGAGTAGAATTTCTAAAAATGTCATTGCCGATCAAGAATTATTCTGCAACAGGCAGTGGGAAGAACCTGTATAAAAGTTCCACTACACTGAGCTCCTACATGCACACGACAGCATTGCCCAGTGCTCCCCATCAACTGCTGGGGTGGTGCTGCATGCTAGAAGGGGCAGCTTGTGGCAGCAGAGCCAGGGTTTAGAGACAGGGATCTCAATGCACCCAGAACTCAAATGCCCTACAGGCAAGAGTCCATTTACAAAGTCTGTTTACCCCCAGAGGGCCCAGGACTCAGCCCCTTGCCAATACCTCTGTGAGTCAGGGAAGGCCTCCATTTACACTGTGTGTATCCTAGCAACTACTACTAGCAAAGGCAGAAATACAGCTGGAATATTTTAAGGGGGAACTTTCCACAGATATCCCACACAGACCTGCCTCCAGTCTGCAGCTAAGCACACACAGCCCCATCATGCTATGCAAGGGGGCTACAGCAGCTTCAGCAGAGGGGGCTCAAAGGAGAGTGCCACCCCCCGCCACCACCAGCGTTACTGCTGCCACTGGCAATAGCTGCACAGCCTCCCTCTGCTACTGAACCAAGTCCAAGGCTCCCCAGGTTGCACTGTTAGAAAAACCCCGGCACACCCATTGTACCCCTCGTATGTCACTGGTGCCTGCACCACCTCAGCTGCTGTGCCACGTGTACTTTTCCTCACGTAAGTCCTTCGACACTGCAAGAAGTTACTCCATGTGGGAGATGGCTCAGCTCTCTCACTGTGGTAACGTGTAGCTGTGCTTTTCTCACCGGGCAGTAGCCAGCAGCAAACTTTTTTTTAAAATGCTTTTTTAAAATGCAAACTGCAAACTTGTTTTTTTTTTGTGATTTTCTAGGTGAGGGCTTTTCTATACAAGTCCTTTGTCACATGGCAAAATAAATCCCCTCTCTAGCAAAAACCAGAGCTAAGATGAATTGGAGGAGTCTCTCGCCTTCATAGGTGGGCCCAGGCTGAATGTACAAACATCCAAGCCTCATGGAAGTGCCCGTCTCTGCTCAGCTGCAAATAGAGCATTGAAGTATTTGCCTTTCCTCTCCCCTTTCTGAACTACATGTGCCTCCATGATGCTTATGTTGAAGCTTTTATAAATTCTACATGTCAGAACAAAGGCAGCACCTGTATATTGCTGAACTTAGCAAAACAGGTTTGGTTTTTTTAATAGGAGTATTTTTAGTAGAAACATACTCCTCTTTCCAAGTGTGATACAGTTGAAGCACTTTCTCTCGTGTAGCTTTTTTTTTCTTTTTTAAACATCATACATTGAAGAAGTGAAAACAGAACATCCCAGACTTCTGAATCAAAATACAAGCTTTACAACCACATAGTAAGTGTAGGCTCTTATATTTAAGACTATATAATTTTATAGAGTACCAAAATAAGCAAAGGATCAGCACTCCATACAAAGTGTTAGTTCTTGTCAGGAGGGTAGAAGGGAGATGGACTTTAGTTACACTGAACTTTTTCTGCAAGTCTAAAGAAAATTCCATTTCAGCAGAACAGATTTGGGTTTAGATTTTCCATCCATTAAAAGTTTCTTTAAAGACAATTTACATTTTTCTCACTGAAAGTAAAGGGATGAGTTAAAGCAATATTAACAAGGAGGTGGTGCCGTTAATGTTTAATGTCAATATGCAATGTCATCTGCTATAAAGATTGCTAGAAGAGCAACACAACTTCACCTTTACTTCTGAAGACTAGTAGAAGAAATCGACTAACATTTGAGAAAAGTTTCAAGCACGCTACACTGATTCTAGGTCTAGGCTTCTGCTGCTAAGCCTCTGCTAGTTTGTTCACTGCCCCGAGGAGCCCGGCAGGCAAGTCCCAGGCAGTGACGTGTTTTCACATGTATGTCATGTGTCCGGCCGTCCGGCTTCCCCTGTCTCATGACATTAAAACGCAAGGGAACGAGCAGCAAGCATTGCCACTACAATTTTACAAAAGCGCAAATCTGAACAAAATAGCAGTTAAAATGACTGGAGCCCTCTGTTCCGCTCCAGGATTCGTTCTCCATAACAGTCCTCCTTCTGTCCTACTCTGTCCAGTTCTTCCCCTGCTCCTTCCCTAATGTCTGTTTTACAATAAATAGCTTAAGTGGACTTACATGATGCAAGCGCAACTCAAACGACTTTTGCCCTATGCACATAACCATGTTCAACTGTGAGATAATACATGTGAGATATCTCTAACAGAGCAACCACCAGTTCAGATTTTTAAAGAAACACAAGTATTTCAGCATGTACACAATAATGAGTTTAAAACTGTCCAACATAATTGCTTTCATACATTCTCTTCCTCTTTATAGCCTTAAAGGGATTTTAGACCTTGATGGCGACAATCCCAAAACAAGAGTAAAATGAATTTATTTTATTGCAAACAAACGTCTAGAATTAAATTTCTCCACCCACTTTCTTTAAAGAGAAAAGGAATCAGCAGGCTAAGGAGATACACCCATTTGAGAATTGACATGAATAAAAATTAGATATAAAATGGGTGACTCACAGTTTCATTAGCTTACAAAATGGTGGAGTAACTACTACAAGCACACTAGGTATACAGTATTTTGTGGGGAAAGAGTTATACAGACACACAGCTAACTTCATATAGATCCCATTAGACAACTGGATTTACAACAAGTTTTGTTTAATAAGAAATGGGCAAAGCCAGCTTCTTTTCAGAATCAAAATGCAGAACAAATGGAAAAGAAATTATGGTGTTGTACCTTCACAAGTTTGAGCCTCCACAAATAATGCAACCAAGTTTTACAACTTTGAGAGCTTCTACATACACTCCACCTTCCCTACTGAGCCCTCCAGGTTTCCTCTTTGCCCCCAACATCTTATCGAATTCCAAATGTTACAAAAAAGTCTTAGTTATTGCCAGACACTTCTACCTCCCCCTCCTCCCTCCCCACCCAGAAGCTTCATAGAGAGGATGGAGTGTAATAGGGAGCTTTACAGAATCTCACGGTATTCATGAGGGCTAACGAAGGAGCCTCCGTATGAATCTGGTTGCTAACATTTCTACTGGATTGTGACATGACTCACGACTGTTTCTTAGAAATTGGGGGATGGGGAAAAAGGAGAAAATTCTTTAATAAAAAGACACCAGGTACAAAGCAACGTTTTACTTTTGTTGTGGTAAAAAAAAAAAAGTCACATTTTACAGATAAAATGTAGAACCCTGAAATACTGACACATTCTCTTATCGTGCACAATGCTGAGGTTCTCTTACGAATCACTTTAAAACTGCAATTAAAAATGTACAAAAAAAGAAAAGAAAAAAAAAATCAACCCACAAAGCTTCTAAAAAAGGAACCCGCAGGCACTTCCTCTTGTGGAATGTTTAAAAAGTTAGCCTACTAAAGAAAACAGTCGACTTCTTGTGAAGGTTTTGGAGAAATATGTATCAGTTCATTTATTTGGGTATTCAATAATATCCTTGGTGATAATGCTGACTCCATGGCTTCTGACCCCAGAATTGCTGCAATAAATGGATAAATAGTTAATTTTAACCTGTAATCACAATGATTCCATCCTGTCAGAAATGTAACAAAAATAAAATTTTTAAAAAGTGCCTAACAAACATCTAGTTCTCCTCAAACTTGAGAAGACTAAAGTCCTCCCAAATAGCAGCAAGTTCCGAAACAACTGAATACAGCTGAGAGTTCACTTCACAGTAGTAATGTGAAGCCAAACACTATATACCATTAAGACCAATAAGCCATAGCTGATATTTGATACATCATGACCATCAAGCCAGATTAAGTTTTGCACAGAAAGCTATTTATAGATATTACCTAGCATTAGATGATTTTGCTATCAGGTTTTCATTACACATTTCAAAATGCTGTCTGAAAGAATCACATGTTCAAGTTAACAATTAGTGAAAAGGTAAAGTTACGACTACTTACACCCTGCTGCCACTGGTTGTAGCCCTGAGATTGGTTTTTGTAGCCACGATTATTTCCCCTTCCTCTGAAGTTCTGCAAGAGAGTAACAGTTTTTAACTACTTGATCTGTATAGATTTTTCAGATTTGTACTAATACCAATCTTTCTGTTAGCACCAAAACATCACATAATATATAGAATCTTTGAAACGCAAAGCATCAAGCTTACGTTAAAAAACAAAACAAAAACCACTAGAACACCAAGGGCCGTCCTCCTCCAAGCAACTGCTTCTTAAGCATGGGGCAGGAACCTCAGAATTGATGAGCCAAGTCAAACTCTCTTGTTGCCAGTGGTCTGGAAAGCTGGCTAATCCAGTTTTGACTCGCCCTATTTCCAGCTGCTAGACTGCACCAGGATAACTAAAAATACAAGAGCTTGACTATTTTTAGTTGGGAAAGGCTGTAGTTGCTACAAGGATATGTTATCTGATCATACAACTGAAAATAGAAGGCCACAAAACTTCAAATAGAAGTTTGGTACAAAAAAGGAACATTGATACTAGTAGATAAAACATGGCATTTCCCCTGTTTGTCAGTATTAGACAAACCTGGGTCATGTTTACTGGCTTGGGCTCCATCTGCTGGCTCTCCTGTAATCCAAATTACATTTTCAAACACTTCCACTGCTATTCCATCAGTTAAGACCTAGGCTAGTGCATCTTTACTAGTTGTGGTGTTCAATACCAGACACCAAAAAAAAGACACTCTCTAGAGCAACTGAGAGTTCCCTGAACATTTGATAAAGGTACACCTTGTCCCTAAGCCCAAACAATGGTTACTACTATTTGGGGAGGAAAAAGAAAAAATAACTCATACACACATACCCTAAAAATCTTCCCCTTTAACAGGACAGTTTTAACATAGAATCCCCAAGACCAACACCTGAATTTCTTAGTCAACACTTGGAGCTCTGGGTATGTACACTGAACTAGAAAGTACATGGGATTACTGTAGTGGCACAACCTAGTCTGTGGCTATTCACAGCCACCAAACATTTTGAGGGAGATCATCCATAGTACTGTAGTTCAACTAACACACACACTCCCACACCCCCATCAAAGCATCACCTGGTTGTAGTTTCCCCTGTTGGGCATTCCACCTCTGTTATAGTTTCCTCTGTTTGAGTAGCCACCTCTGCTTGGAAAGACAGGGCCACGAGGATACGGGTAGCCAATTGCACCGCTGCTGCCACCTCCGCCACCACCACCTCCACCGCCTCGCTGAGGCATGTTGCCTCCCCTCCTGTTGTATCCACCACGATTGCCAGGGACTGCAGGGAGAAAGAGTTACTTCAATCAAGTAATTGTTAGGTCTTCCTTAAGTATTTCTTATGTGAAGATACGAAGTTATTGTGAATATATGTACGTGTAGAAATAACATACTCAAATTCAGCACAAAATAGTCGAAGCAAAGACTAAGTCATCTGGTCATAGTGAAAAATGGCAATTTAACCACACATTACCACCCCCGCAATACAGTCAGGGATACAATTGAACAACAAACTAAACTTTAAAAGTCAAAGCCGTGCCTCAAATTACAGCAACGGTGTAATCCAGGATATTGGCAATCCTCACTTCTGAAGCTGCACATTTAACTTTGCACTAATATGTTAAACTTACTGAAGTTGAAATCAAGGTTCCCACTACGTAACAATTGCAATGCAAGTACCACAACCTTTTTTCACCCTAGCAGCAGCAACCTCCAAAATTTACAGGCTTATTTCTCTGCTCACCTCCTCCTCTGTAGTTGCCACGCATGTTGAAACCTCCACGTCCTCTCTGACCCCTATTAAATTGATTTTTATTGCTCTTTTTGTTCTTCTTTGAGCCAGTGTTCTGTTTCTTTTCTGGCGGAAGAGATTTCTTACTTTCTTCTTTATATTGTTCCAAAAGCTTCTGAGCTTCTTCTTTTTGCAACTCTACATAGATTATTTCATCAAAACATTCTGCTACCTCTGGCAGTGTGAAGTTCCCTATAATTGCAAAAACACTGAGTATTCAGCATCTACATTCCGCTAGAGTCAAAGCCGTAATTTAACCACCTTTCTCCCATTCTTCCTCCCACCCCCTGCATTCCCTCAGCATAGGGACAAAATTATATAATTTGTGCATTTAAGAAACATAACAGTGACAAAGGAAATAAACAGGTCTTCATGGAGTTGCCAGTACTGTTCCGAACCTTGAAAACATTCTGCCTATATCTTTTTTTTTTTTCTTTTATAAGCCTCCACTCAGAATACCAGTTTCTGCCAAATATGTCACTTATATAGGGCACTTTATGCCAAGACAGCTTTGTGCATCTGCATGAAGCATATCAGCATAACTGAGTAGTGTTAAGGACTGCAGCAGAGGGAACACAATATAGTGTTGTCCTACAAGTTATAATAGTCTTCCAGTTTTGTTTAATTACAACTGTTTAAGATAAAGTGATTTTTTAGACTTCACGTTTACTTAATCCTTTAAACAGATACTCAGCATCCTAAAACACAGTATAGGATTATGTTCCATGCCTTTCATTTTGAGAACTGCATGCTCTGGAAGATCTTTTCCCTCCACCTCTGCCTTCTTTTGTGTTCTTTGCTTGTAGTCTTCATCTTTTGGGCAAACAACAACTGCTTTGCGCTGGAAGCCTGCAAACAGGCACATTTTTCTCCTCTGCGCAGCTGCAGACACATTTGTCTGAAAAAAATGCAGTAACTTACTACACGTAGCTGTCATTGTAAGAGTTAAGGAAGTCAACTTATGGTGTATAGACTTCACCTCTACAAGAGCTTGCAATGAAGTTTACAAATAACTGGACATAAAGATGCTGCATAATGCAAAGTTACGAGCTCATATCCACGTGTTAAAACACTACTCCTCCCACATCCCAAAAAGCCAGTGAAGTTCAGACAAGCATTTGTAGTATTATCTCAACTTTGTGTCCCACGAATGAGTAATAAGTCAGTAAGTGAAACAACCACTATTACAACATAACTTTAATCCCATTTAATTACTGCACTACAGCCTATAAAATATTTTCTTAACCATTTTTTCACTGAAGCTTCTACCTGATCCAAAATGAAATTCCGCTTCTTACGAGCTGCAATCTCAATGAACTTTCCAAGACACTGCGGAGCTCTCTGCAACAGTGTGTTAAGTTTTCCAGTGTCTGCCATCTGACGTTTAAAACCTGCAACCTACGGAGAGAGTTCCCAGAGTCAGAGTAGCCCTTACACATGTGGCTGACTTTCTTTTTTTTTTTTGCTACATGCTTTTCACTCCATGCTTCAAGGCTTGTTCCAATTCAAGGCCACAGCTACAAACTCTTAAATACAATTCCCAAAGCCTCCATAAGAGTTTTATAAACAAAGACCCCAGGTGAATCAATATAGCTGAATCCAAGGTAGACTCATCACATGAACGTTCTATTCTGAGGACAGTTACATGAAGAGAAATAAACAGTCAACAGTTGACTATTTCTTATATAGTACCACAAAAACCTTCTGAATCCTGCTGTGCTAAGTATGAGTCAGTAGCTCAGCAGGATAAAAATCTTTAATGGTCACTAGCTAATGAGCAGCTGGTTTCTTAGATTTCCTTGATACAGAAGAACCCCATGGCAGCCTAAGACCTCGGATTTACAGCAAATCTTTTAACACATCAAAAAATATCATATTATCACTTACCATCATTTTGTCCATAATGGTATTTGTTCCAAGAATGTTGTATTTCCCAGGATTTGCTGCTGCGTGTTTGGTAACCCATGTAGTCTTGCCAGCTCCAGGCAAGCCAATCATCATCACCACCTACAACGACAGTGTCTACACGTGAGATACTAGTTCAAAGATTTTGATATACAGCTTAGACCCCCGCAAGCCTAATGAAAACTGAGTTGGGGGCAGGGGGGTGTTGGGGGGTGTGTGTGTGTTTGTTGAAGAGTCATGGGACACCAAGTATTAAAGCCCCCAAACAAAAAGGTCAGAGAGTTGTACAACAGTCTCCTTAAACTTCACCACTGCTGTTCACCTATCTGAAACTTTGATATTATCAACAAGAAACTTACTTACCTCACAATCTTTCTTTTGCTCAGGCCCCTTTGGTCCTCGGACCCTATCCTCCAGGGGGACCTTCTGGATGAAGGTATACTCCTCAGGTACAGGGAAGTAAGGTTCCTCCTTCTGACCAAAGTTGAACTCAACCGCACAGTTATGGCAGAGAACATGCGGGAATAGAGGCCGCCCATCAAGAACTTCCTTGCTTATTTTGAATGCAACACCAAGCTCTTGTCCATTCTTGGAATATGAGAGTTCCACTTCATCACCATCAAAATTCTGGTTTTCAGACAAAGCATTAGTTTGGATAAAATTACTCACCTCGCTCTATAACGTTATATTAGTCATTCCACTATATTGGCTACAATTACTTAACTTCTGTAAAGCTCGTATCAAAGGAACTACTTAACTTTTCTCTTAAAGCGAGTTACTGTCAATGATCATCAAGGTGAGATTTTTTTAAAAAACGCTTTAAAGACATTTGTCTGTGAATATGAAATCTTAACATGTTGACAGCAGCTGCTGCTGACGATACTTGCATATTTCTACCTCCTCCCTATATTAAACAACTTGTCTTGCTCCAAGTTTTTCTGTATTTGGTTTACTGCTTCTCACATCAAAGTAGTCTAAAAATTCAAGGATGCTTTTCCTCAAAAGAAAATATCAAGTGAAAACTTACAGCAAAACATCCAATCACATCATTTTCATCAAACTTCTCACCAAAGTCTTCAGTCTCACAATTGCATGTCTTTATTCCTTTTAGAGAATACCCATAAGAAAATTCTTCTTCACCTGAAGAAATAATTTAAACTTATTAAAAATAGGCATTTTCATCTAACCTTTTAGAAATACAATCCCTTTACAGCTATTTAAAACTAAGCTATGTTTTTAACTTCAAACAAAGCTCTGATCCCCAAACGGCTATTGCTCTTTCTTATATTCAAGATTACTCTCACTTGAGATGAAGCGTTTCCCCCATGCTAGCTTTAAAAGCCTTATGCTGCTGCTTCCAGAATCATGCTGACATAAAGCTGAATTGCCAGATAAAGACATGAGCAAGTATTTTTAAACTCTGAAGACCTGATTATGCACCAGTATACCTGTAACGCAGTTAGTGAGAAAGGCTTTCTGAACTTGGTCTCCAGTAGCACTTACCCCTCCCCATTTTAAAGGGAGTTTAGCAGACAATCAGCCTATGCGACAGCTGAGGATGAAGCTGCAAGGAACAAGCTAACAGGAAGCGTCAAACACAAGGACTCAGGTGCAACTTAAATACTTAACTAGAATTGTGCTGCTGATGACAGAACATATCCATTAATATACATTTCTCAGAAAGATGCATCTCAGCAGTAGGTACCATGGTACAAATACCGTTACAATCAATTCCCATGTATCTAATGAAGTTGTACTTCTTTCTTCCTAGCTACTCTCAGAAATTAGGATTCTCCCCCCAAGTGAAAAGAATGATACTGTGATTATCCAGGTTTTTTTCTCCACTGGTTATGAATCTTACACTACACCTCACCCTTTAACAAAAAAAAAGCAAAACAACAACAACAAAAAAAACCACCATCAACAACAAAAAAATCATCCCAATTCTCTCATTTATCACACTGCGTGAAAAGGAAAAATCCTTAATCTGTCAGGTCTTCAGGAATGTTTTCCAAAACCCATACGTGACCACTTAAAGAATTAACTCCCAAATCATGTATCCTTACAGACCTGAATACTTAACAACTTTACTTGGTGTCAGTAATAAACTTTCTTGCCCCGTTACCCAGTGAATGAATCAAGTTAAGATCACTTTTCAGAACAAACTACCATCACTAAGCTTTTCCCATCTCCTTAAGAAAAAAATTACTTAGAACTTCAACCACACACACAATAAGTGAGAAAAGTAATCAAACGCTTAAATCTTACCAAGCAACATTCCACTTGTGTTCAGTGACCAGCCAACTCGCACTTCGTGTATGTCAATGTCTTTTGTATAAAGGTGTTTAACAGGAATCTTTTCTGTAACCTGTTTTTAAATTACTCATTAGAAGGTATGTAGTATTTATTAGACACTAACAAGGTGGAAACACAAAGGTAACATCTGAAACCTTTAAACCTTTGCAAAGTCTGAGTAATCATCTTCTGCAAAAATAAAACGTGCTTAAGTATGTGAACATACAAGCCAGTTACTAAACAGTTACATTTCCCGACTGAGGAATGAAGAGAAAAGATACCATACACCTTCAAAGCAACTAAGTCGTAACAGTCTCTCTCAGCAGCCAAAAGCTTTAATCCTTTTGATACTGTATTAAAATCACAAACAAGATGTTTGCTTTTTTTTTAAAATAATCGCCATAAAGTTGGGATTAACAGAAAATTGCCAATAAAATGTGGCAATGGATAAAAGAAAACCTGCTTTACATTGGAAAATATTACAGTCATCCCTTTCCACAGTAAGTAGACTTCCTTGGCAAGCTGCCAGCTTCCAAACAACATAGCCAGATTCAAAAAAAAACACTTAAAAGCACTGGAATCTGTAGGCAACCAGATATTTTCTAACTGTCTTTATAAACTTCACCAAACTCAACTGAAAAACTGATCAGTATTCTACCAGTTCCCACAACTACTTGAGTCAGGTGACCAAGGTGAAAACGATTTGACAGTGAACAGGGCAATAGTGACATCAATTTCACTTCAGCAGCCTTCCAGATAAAGGTACCAACAGACAGAAATCATTCAGTGTAAGAGCAGGAAGATCACTACCCATTCCTTGTGGTAGTGGTTAGATTTGAAAGTACTACAGGAAGATAACAGAATAAGAATTTATATACACATCCACGTCATATGCAAATAAATCCTTAAGTCTAAACAATTTTTTTAAAAATCAAGCTCTGTGCCTCATATTACAAGGCTGATTGCTCTTTCCTATTGTTACCCTTTAGAAAAACTTTTCATCTCAAAATTCAAGAACCTGATAAATATGCACATTCAGTGTACTCAAATCAGAATTACTCAGGTTCAAAGGGACCTCCGAAGGTCATCTAGCCCAAATCCCTGCTCAGCACAGCTCAAACTCAAAGACTAAGCAGGAATATTAAAAAAAAAAAAAAAAAGCTGCTGGGATAATTTATATCCCCTTTTTACAAAAAGCCAAGCTTTCTGTAATCTTCAGAAAGTACATGTGAACTTCTGACTAGCCAGCATCTAAATACAAGTGTTGACATGTGAGATGACAAAGTTCTTGGTTCAAAAATGAGACCAGAAGTTACACATTCAGTGCAAATGCAGGCTGTTTGTTTTGTTAAATGGAAGTTCTCAGAAAAGAGGAAGCAGTTTTGCAAGCTGAGCCTTCTTTTAGCACTTATCATTTCACAGGCTTGTATGAGAAGGCCTTCTGAAAGTTCTGTTCACCTGAATTAGTTTCAACTAAGTCCAAAAACCCTGACAAGTATAAACAATATTATATTTAAGCATGCAAACCAGTCTCCCATAAAACATTAATTTAACTCACCTTCATCTCAAAGCAGACTTTGCCTTTAGAAACTCCGTAAGAGGCTCTCCCTCCAGCCCACAGGAAAGCAAAGCTTTCCATGGTCAGAGAGGAAGCACTAAACCGGTCTCTTGAGATTTTAAAATGCAGGTCACAGTTATCTGTTAACATAAAAACCATTGTTTATTCTTATTACAAAATAAAATATAGCTGTCCAATTTTATGCATTAAAGGTCATTTCAGCTTTCAAAGGTGAATTTCAAGACAAACTGCCAGCAACTGCTCAGCATCTTTCATGAAAGCAACTGAACATGTGCCTAGATAGAGCTGCAGGCTGAAGCTCAGCCAAAAATCTTAGGAAAAACTAGCTAACGAGTCATTTTTGAGGTGCCGTTTTCATTTCAGTCACCAAATTCCCTCTATTTTTTTTCTATCTGCTTAGAAACAGATTTCATCTCATCTCTTTGTACCTCTTCTATTACTTCAGATACTTCCACCAATATCAAGCAAAAGAATCTGTACCATGTTTTTTGCAGTATTTGCTAGATAGCGTTTTTGAAAGTCATTTTACTCCTCATGCCCAAACTTAAGGGCAGCCAAGAAGCAAACAGGAACACAAGTATTTTTAAGTACTTGGTTGATATAGTTTATTTTAACTGACTTAATCTAATTAAGTCAGTTAAGTCAAGTGCAGGTGGGTTAAGCAGACAATGTGGCAAGAGCACCTACTTCACCTCAGAAATATGATCTGCACTATAAATTCACCTATTGCTCTAAGAATTTATGAGAAAACTTTGTTTTTCAGACATCTTCAGTGCTGCACACCATGAAATTTCAAATTAATCTTCTAGTAGGTTTCAAAAAGACAATTCTTAACAGTAGCATGAGGTACAGGACATAGCACATGAATTCCCCACAGCAAGGAATCCACAGAAGAAACTCCAAACCTATTTGATGGTTACAAGAAAGGAAAAAAATGAGCAAGCAGCGAAAGCTCTTCCACCCTGGTACAAAACCCTTATGTTTCCCAAGTACACTAAAATGCAGTCTTCCCTATGTTACTGGTAACTCTCACCCATGAGATCTTGTTTTGTTTGCGTACAGCCATCCTCAGTTGCAGCTACAGTACTTGCAATCCAAGTTTTTCTCAATAATATTTGTTTTATTTGTTGTACGAAAACCAGACAGAATCATACAGAAGAAACCCACTGGCGTAGGTTACTTTTAAAACAGAACAAATGAGAACAGAATTTGAAGTTTCAGCTTCCTTCTAAGACACACGCAATAAAAAGCACTTAAGAGCGCTAAACCTCTTATATGTCTGGATCATTATGCTCGAGAAGAGAGAGCGCCAAGTTGTTACACAATTCAGTCTTAGAGTTACGCTTGATTCTGATGTACAAGCAGTCTGTCAACACTTTAAATAAAGTTTGTCCAGTAACAAAACTTCGCATTAGAAATCACAGTAACAATGAAAACTAGCTACCACTCAGTTATTGGGGAAAAACATAAGCTCCCACAAAGGTGGCTACTCACCAGGTTCGCAGCTAGCAACTTGAGATTCAGTCACCAAAATATCAATGATGGCATACTCAATAATTTACTATAAGCTAGTACCTTCTTCAATTTCAAGACATTTTTCAGGGAAAAAAACACCTTGAACTACTAGCAAATATGACAGATAATGCCAAAATTTATGCTTCCCTTCCATGGAACTTGCAGAATCCAACAAGTTCAGGCATTACTTATTCAGGTTCTCCAATACTGCAGTAAGTCCTTATACTTACCTTCAAAAACACAAGCATCAGGTTTGCCCCAGTCACGGTATAACCAAATAATACTATTTATAATCTGTCTGAAAAACTCACTGTTGGTAGGTAATTGTCGATTTCTGAGCTCTTCTAATTTTCTCTGCCACCCCACTTGCACAAATCAGCCCACCTCACTCAGATGGCACAAATCGATCATTTTCCAGGCAGGCCTTACCTGAGTTTTTTTTTTAGTTAAATTTATCAGGAAACATGAAAAAATACTTCACTGGTCAGCACGTAAATAAGGCCTCAACAAGTTACCAAGGAAGCTCACTTTAAAAATTGTGCTACTGTAACCACCTACGCTATTGACTCTCAGAACTTTCTGAAGTGAAAACCTCACGTGCTATATAATTAGTTTAAGCTGTTTCTAGGGTGTTCTGTATAATTGTTCTGCACTTTGCCACCTTAGTCAGCACACCAGTTTTCTGTTAAGATTTGTTCAGAAAGCTGTACAGTACCACAGACTTCATGGAAAAAACAAGCTTATTACTGCTAATATAAAGACCCATACACACTTGTGTTCTTTTGTATATTGAAAACATGTGAAAACACCATTTTTGGTTTTCACGTTCCTCAGTACTTAAAGTCAACAGATGTATTCAGTCCATATTTCAGAAAGTGTGGTTTTAAAATTAAAAGTGTAACACCACATCTTTCCAGAGTACAGAAAAGTATGTTTACTCACAGGTGTCAAGACAAACCACCGTGTCATCAAAGTGTTCATCTTCTTCTTCAACAGGTGGTTGAGGGGACTTGGCCCTGAACAAAACAAAAGCAATCCAATAAATGGCTACATGTATTTTCCCACTGCTAAAAGAAGCACTTCTGTACTTTACTTGTCCTTATTCACAAACTGCTGCCCAGGACCAAGGTTATTTACCTGCTGTACTTATTTTCCTCAATATATTCAAAATATCCACGGCCATGGTCTTCACGTGGTCTCTTCACTCCCCTCTTTTTCTCACCAGGTTTTTGTTCTGTTTTAGCATCTCCTGTAACAGAATTAATGATTTATTTTAATTAAAAAAAAAAAAGTAACTCTGTATATTGGGAATAAAGATCCTATACAGATGGTTCCAACTTTGGAAAGTGTAAAAACCTACAGCATGAGAAAAACAATGGTACCCTAAAGAATTTTGCTTGTATTAAGGCACAAAACCCGTTCTCGAATTTTCTCGGAAGACGTAAAACTTGTCTGCTAATTCATCTCTGATCCACATCAGAAGCAGCCAGTGCACAGCGCCAGCAGCTGGTGCAGTCCTGCGATGTTAAAATCCCGGCAGAAAAGCCAGGCCGCTCTCGGGCGGTGAAAAATAAAAATAAATAAATTAAAAAACCCCAAAAGCCCAACCCTATCCCGCGACGCGGTACCCGCACCCCCGCACCCCCCCGCCGCCGCCAGCAGGACATTCCCGGCCGATCGCAAGGACACGGAGCGATCCGCACGACTGCGCCTCCTCCCGGCGGCCCGGGCGGGAGCCCCGCGCGGGGCGGCCCGGCCGCCCGCAGGGAAGGGATCCCGCCCGCCCCCGCCTCCATTGTACCCGGCCTTCCCAACGCCATCCCGTGCGGTGGCCAGGCCGGAAGTGACATCACGCCACCGAGCGCTCCTCAGCACAACACAGCGCGCCCCAGCGGCCCCTCCGCCGCCGCCCCTCCCCCGCACCTCCTCCCCCCGCGCGGCCCGGCGGCCCCTTCCTCGAGCCTCCTCCCCCCTTCCCCCCCCCGCCCAACGGCTCCTCCTCCTCCTCCGGCGGCCCCGCGAAACGGCCTCTGGCGGGACCCTCGCCCACCCCTACCGCTCGCGGAGCGGGGCCCAGCGGGGAGCACGCGGTGCCGCGCGGGGGACCCACCCACCCCCGGCTCCCCGAGGGGGAGGCGCCGCCGTCGCGCCCTGCCGCGCGCGCCCCGGAAACCGCCCTCCTGGCGATCGCGGCCCCCTCCCCCCCTCCGCGGGTGGCCGGAGGAGGGGGGGTGGATTAACGGTCTTCCCGCCCCCCCCCCCCCCCCCCCCCCCCCCTTTCCCGCCGCACACACTCACCCCCGGTGGCCTGAGCCCCGGGGCGGCCGCCGCCGCCGCCACCTTCCGCTTTCTTCTGCTGCTGCTGCTGCTTGGCGGGGCCCGCCGGGCCGGAGGAGGCCGCCGCCGGGGAGCCCGAGGCGCCGCCAGCGCTTTTGCTGGGGGCTTCTTTGGGGGCGCCTCGCGGCTGGAGGAGCGGCGGAGGCTGCTGCTGCTGCTGCTGCTGGGGCTGAGGCGGCTGCTGGTCCCCGTGCCCGTTGGCGTCCCCGGCCGCGGTCTCCTCCTCGTCGGCGAGCTCGTCCTCCCCCTCTTGGAAACCCTGGTCGTCTCCGTTCTCATCCTCCTCCTCCTCCTCTTCCTCCTCCTCGCCGCCCGCCTCCTCTTCCATGGGGCCGCCCCCGGCCCCCGCCCGCTCGCCGTTCTCCTCGCCCAGCTCCATGGCGTCGCCATCGGCGGCCTCCAGCCCTTCCTCGTCGTCGTCCTCCGCGGTGGAGGCCGCGGCCTGGTCGGGGCCTCCCCCTTGGTGGAGCTGCGAGGCGCCCCCGCCGCTCTCGGCCGCCTCCCCCTCCATGCTGCCGTTGCCAGGCTCAACTGCGCTGCTGGCGGGGCCTCCCCCGCCGGCCTCCTCTTGGTCTAGCGCGGCTTGGAGCCGCTCCATGAGCTCGGCCTTGAGGCCCTTGTCGGAGAGGCGCCGCTTTTTCAGCTCCTCCTTCAGCTCCGACACCTTCAGCTTCTTCACGTTAACGGGCGAGCAGCTCATGGCGGCGGCGGCGGCTCGATCCCTGGGCGGCGCGCGGGCGGCTCTGGGCTGGGGCGGGCGGCGGCGGCGGCTCTGGGTCGAGGCCCCGGCGGGAGGCGGTGGGTGGGTGGCGCGGCTGGTTCGTGCGGCTGCGGCAGCTGCAGAGCGGACCCGCCTGGCGCCAAATCCTTTCACCGAGCTCGCGAGGGAGACGCGCCTCGCGGGGCCGAGCACGCAGCACTGCCCGCCCCGCCCCCGCGCACGTAGTCCCTCCTTCCCCCCCCCCCCCCCGTCACGCGCACCCCTCCCGCTACCGTAACGGCCGCCCGCGCGCGCCCGTACCGTAAATACCCCGCCCGAGCGCAGCGGATCCCGCCGCCCTCACGCGTGGGGCGCCGTCGCTCCGCCGGGGCGTCCCGCGGGGCGTGAGGGGAACGAGCGGCTCTGGCCGCCGCAGCGCCCCGCTCCGCTCCGCACCGGCAGCTGTGCCCGCGCCATGTTGGGCAGGCGGCAGCAGGAAGCGCGGCAGCGGCGGACACCGCAGTTGTTCCCTCTCCGATACACCGCTCCGGACAAATTATCCACTCGGGACTGGAAATCAGTCACCGCGTCACCCGGGCAGGGCTCCGGCTGCCCTCCCGGCGTGGATTAAAGAATAAGGTCCCAGCCCGGGTAAATGGTCTCCCCAGCCCTGGGCCTGTGTCCAGGCCGCAGCCTCGCAGGCCGCGCAGCTCCTTCCCTCCCCTCGCCTCCCAGGCGCGGTCCGCACAGTTCACTACTGCGAGGGTTTAAAAACGAGCATTGCTACCGAAAATAGTTACCCTGATACAACCTTGTTAACGCAGTTACATAAAGACAAAAGTAGAGCTATATACCCATTTCTGCACCAGCTGCAGCACTCGAGGCACGCATGGACCTGATCTTTATAGACGGGGCTGGGGCTGACAAAGCCACAGGGCTAACAAAAGGTTTTTCAAGCGCATTGAGTCTCCTCCAGACAAGAAGTGCTAGTCTGGAGCTCAACGCAGAGCCGATTAGCTAATCCAAACTGCTCGGTTTTCCTCTCTTTCACTCTAACCAACATTAATTTAAGGCTCTCCTCAGCCACTGAGTTGTACAGTGGTTGAATTTTTCCAATTTGGTCAAAAGTTTCTTGAAAACAAAACAGCAGAGACGGTTTCAGATGAACAAATGCAGCAGTGATCTAAAAGTTTTGTTTCCTTAGGGAGCCTGGGTAAAGAGCTAATTTTCAGTTGCAGGAAAAGAAAAACAAGTCAAACAACTAGAAGATCAGTATGAAGTACAACAGAACAGGGAGGTGTGTTTGGCATGAAGTTGCCTTGTGTTGGTGACCTTCTGAACCAGAACAATTATGTTTACCTGCACCAAGAGGAAGGGAGGAGAGATGAGGAAGTCACTCTGTTTTAACCGCACAAGGAAAGGGCTCTTTCAAGCACATAACACACACTGCTCTGTCCTCAGGCTGGAATCCATTCAGAGGAAACATGACTCAGTCAGCAAGGTTAGCTCAACCCATCACTGCACAACTGCTTCTTGAAGCAGAGATATTGGAGAGGCTTTTTGGAGAGGAGAGCTCCCTCATGCAGCACATGCAAGGAGAAAAAGGTTGTCAGATCCTTTCTCTTACTGTAACTGCAAGTTAGTAGATTTTATCTCAGTCTGGTAGGTGAGAGTCATCTCAGTAGGGGAAGAGAAGGATAAGAATGCATCAGTGCTAGGGAGAGGTCAGTGCATGATCAAGCTACACCAATATAAATCATGACCTCTGTACATTTCTTCATGAAAGAACTATCTTAGCAAGTCTGCTGAGGTAGTCTCTCTCTCCCCTCCCCTCTCTCCACTGTTTTGCTATGCAGGGAGCCAAAAAAAAAAACAACAAGGTTCACCTAGTTAATATTGCAGGAATACCGATTGAAGCTTACAGATAATTCTGCATTGATTTAGAAGTCACCTGCCTGTCTAACCTCCATGTTCTTTTTCTAAACGTAAAAAAAACAACCCCAAAACCAGAAAATATCATTAAATCTTTGTAACTTGTATCTGAACCTCAGACAGCATGCTACATTTAGACCTTGATCTGGCACAAGCCTCTTCACATGTTGAGTCATGTTTCTGGAACATCTTCATCAGCCTGATGACTGATAATCCCTCCTACCACTGCGAACTTCATAGATTGATAGATTGGTTTAGGCCAGTTTTAGATCCCTAAACCTTGCCTTAAGTTAGCACATCTGCACACACTCACAGCATCTCTGTGTTAGCAAGAGCCATCATTCAGAATCACCCTAGAGCCACAGTCTTCACATGTAATCCCATTCCTAAACAATGTCATGTCTGCCTACTTCAGTAACAGGCTCATACTGCTTTATACTCTTGTTACCATGGAGAAACAAAACAGCTTTGAGGCACATCAAGACATTACTTACCCTAAAGCATTCAAGCTTATATATAAAGGCACATAAAGTACAGATTGTTCGGGTTTTTTTACTCCTAGAAGTTCAAGACCACTAACCTGAGATTTTTTTTGTTTTAAAGTTACTAAAGTGATCCCTTTATTAAACTGTGTAGAGGGCTGAACATGGTGGTATTTTTTAAAGGTGGTTAGTTCACACCGTAGTAGTAAGGGTACTTACTACCTAGCCACATACTTAATACTACTAAACAAGTGTAGTAGGACTGTGTTTTCAGCCTACAGTTATATTATCCATTATTATTATTACACAAGTGAGAAATCCCAGCTAATTTTCAGATGTCAGGTGATCTAATTGTGGTAGGAACAGCATTTCTTAAATCTAAGTACATAAAATATACACATAACTGAAATAGATGTGTAACTCTCAGTGTAAATTATTAAGGTTTTTTAATGTTTAAGTTAAATACTTATTTATTACACATTTGTCTCTGGGAGAAACTCTAAGATAGCTCCTGTGTCCTCTTTGAGTCCTAGGTTTCAGATTACCTCTTCCCTAGTCATACTTTGAAAGGGTAAAATAAGGGGATATGCTCTCCTCATTGCTGTACCCTCTTTTAATTCAACTAGTAGATCATTCAACTCAGCTTTTCCTAGATCATGTAGATCTAGGAAATACCATATATAAATGTGTTTGGTAACGTGAACTTCTGACACAAGTGCTAGAGTAAAGCACTTAAATTTGCAAAGATGCTACTTCTATGATAATGCTGGCCATATGAAAAACAAAACATCACTGCTTATAGCCACAAGTAGTCCTCCCTTAGAATTGCCTTTTTGGTCTCAAAATATATTAAAATATTATTTCTTTCCAATTAAAGGGAAAGTTATATCTACTCATACATAACATATGCAATTCTATGCACTCCGTTTATCCATCATATAACATTTTCCTCCTAACTGGGTTTCTTCCTAAGTTAAAAGAATGTTTTTCTCTCCAAACTAGTCTCCCCTCTTAAAAGTAATTCGAGATACTCTCTCTGGGGCTTGGCCCTTCAACAGATCAGTTATTGTGGTTTCCCTCACTTTTGTTTGTGCACCCTTAGAGTCTCCTCACCTCTAATGTACTTTCCATTATTCACCCTTAGTCCTTCCAAATCCCTCCCCTCCTCATGTTTGTCAAGAGCAGTGACAGACAGGTGACAAAAAGAAGAGCAGCCTTTCAAGAGGGGCTTGGACAGTGTCAGGAGTCCTACCCCACCTGGGCTTTGAACCTTTTCTGAACCTTTCCATACACCAGTGTTGCAGGAACCCAGGCATTTATCTTTTCCTAGCTTTGCTCTCTTACAGCCTTGTCTGTTCCTTGGCTGTTCTTTTAGTGCTTTACCCTACATCTGACCATCACAATATGCTCCTGATTTCTTCTGTATGTCCTTAATCCATCTACCCGCAATTAATATTGCCTTCAGAGCTCCACATTCAACAGACCATTACTTTAAAAGAGAATATCATTCCTGAAATACTCTGCTGCCTTTTATGATATCAGGCAGCATGTGGAGCAAGTCTTTTTCTTTCTCCCTTTTCATCTCTCCTCACAAAATCCTCATTAACCATTATTAGAACCAGTCAGAAATTTTCAGACATTTTTAAAGTACTGATTTGTCACAAGTGAGGTTGCATAACAAAGGGTCAGTTCTGATGATTTCTTAGCCCAAAGAACCCTCTATCTGCATATCTCTATAGGTAGGTTCTATTTGTAGAGACTCTGCCAGGAGGTTGGAAATTTGTTTTAAAGAAATACCACTACATTTGCCCTGTGCTCCTCTTTTTCCCTGACGTGCACTAGTGCTCACTATTAGAGTCAGGATGTTGAACTGGACTGACCTTGCCTTGTACTAGCTGCAATCTCTCCATGGTATTTTAATATCAAATGAGGTCCAGTTCATCTCAGAAACAAGATGTTCATTTGCCATAGTAAGGCCTATTATTTGCACAGGAACTAGATTGGTTAGGTCCTAAGGATGGCTTCAGACTTCATGATAGTTAGTGCCTGATTACCGTTAGAGCTAACGGCATTCGAGAGACGAAATTCAGGTTTCTAGCACCAGTTCCATTAGCCAGTTTGTCCTCAGTAGCATCTTTTCTTATTACACTTCTGCATAGCTTTCCCCTTTCTGCCTCCAGGTGGGTTGTCAGTCAAGGGTCAGTACACAAGTCCTTTTTAAAATGCTAATGCTATTTTGCTTTTCTTGTACTGGATGAAGACAAAATACTTCAGCAATCCCCTCAAGCCAAAGAAGGGCTCCAAAGTTACACTGGGACATTACAAATTAGCCAGAAGCCTTGTCTGTCACTCTCTAGAGGGTGAACACTCACTGACTCCATAGCGACAAGGATCCCCGCTTACCCATGTTCAAGAAGTGGCTTTTTTTTTTAAGCAAGAAAAGCTAAAAACAAAACCATGAGTTTCTGAGAAACAGTTTCTCAGTTCAGGGCATTCAAAGACTCACACAATTTCCAAGCCTGGCCTTTGGGGAAAAAAAAAAAGGGTGCATCCTCCAACATTAAAACCAGGATTCATTTGGGCTTTATTCAGAGTCATTCAGAAGTTTATTGCCCACACGGGCTTATCAAATGTTACATACGAACTAGTTCATAAGAAGATATTCAGTTCTGGAAATTGGACATCTGCAGTTTCTTTAGATTCTTGTAGCCTGCCACATAGACACATTTACTAGAGTGGAGCTGTGAACTCAGGAAAATTAGATAGACTAAACAGCTCTGAATAGTGATAAGTCTGTGAAACAGGAGGCAACACTGTAAATCAGCTTCCAAAAAATATTGTCTTCCTGCAAGAAGACAATGTGAAACAACCATTTCAAGAGAGTATCAATTAATATCTCCTTAAAAGACTAATAAGACAACCAAAAATAGATTTTCAAGTTGTGTCACCTCCAACGTACCTTCCTGCTCACATACCATAAGAAACATATGGTCCGTATATGTAACTAAAACAAATTAATCTCTGAAGACATGCAAGAAGTGTGGGTTGCAGGACAATTCACAAGAGGCAACCAACCCAGGTCTTGCTTAACACAACTTTTCTGTTCAACCTGACTTTGGCAAGAAACAGCCCTGAAACCCAAACAAAAACCCCAAAGAAACCCAAACAAACACACACACACACTCACAGTCTAAATGTGCAGATGACCTTCTTGGGTTATCTTTCCCTCCTGTTCTGATGCTCTACACCCTCTATAGTACACACAGTACACGCCTGTTGTCCTTTTACTCTTTAAGCATCTTCAATACATTTTTCTCCTTCCCCTTTTGAGATGCTTTGGTCAAAAAGGGAGGCAGCCACAGACCTTTTGTGGCACCACAGTGCTGCCAGCTATTGGACCATCTCCTCTTGTCCCCTCTCCTCTATTCACATAGAATGGCTTCTGTAGATTTGGAAGGCCTTGTGAAACATAACTACATAAACTCCCCTAAAACTTAAAGGAATATTGTATGCTAAGAAAAGGTACTACCATGGTCCAAATGCATACCTTAAATAAGGAAACTATTTTTGAATATTCATTAAATCATGTTAGCATGCTTTCAAGATGGCCGTTTTTGTAATGGAGCATGCCACACAGCTGAAGACCAGAGCATTCACAAATGTACAGATCCTAGCAACAGGATTCTTATTTTTTTGCCTTCCTGAAGCTGTTGGCTTATTTTTTTTTTTTTTTAAATTCTGCAGCCTCAGGAGAACTACAAGTAGACAGAGGCAGTACTTCAAACTTCTCTCCAGCACTACTTTCTACATAGGAAACATGTCCAGTACATTAAAAAGAAAGAAAAAAAGAAAAAAAGCTAGATGCCTGGTAGTTTTCCCTGTCTAGACATTGCTCTTGCAATCCTACAAAATCCTGAGGTCTTCTAAGGTAGCTCCAGGAGACACCAAAGCATCAGAAAGCAACCTGGAATGTGCAAAACTGCCTTCCCACACAGTGCTGTTCTCAGAGCTCTTCACCCCTACCTTGGAAGCAGCATCCCAAAGTCTAGCTACTTTTCTGTTAGGCCTCAGAATAAATCAGCAGAGAAAAGAAACAGAGAGGAAGACCCCTCCACACAGCCAGGGAGAAAAAGAAACAAAGCCCTTTCCTTTCTGCCCTCTCATCTCCCATCACACTGTACACAGGCTCAGAAAGCCACACAAAACTTAACCACGCACTAGCAAACCAGAGCACAATCATTACTGACACTTTTAAGTCTGTACGCTATACCAGGATAAAGCAACAAGGTCAAAGTTTTGTTTGGGTTTTTTTCTTTCTTTTTAGGAAACTGCATTTTACCCAATTAAGTTTACCTTGCTGTAGAATGCTCTCTGGAAAGAAAGCCATTTTGTCATAGACTGTTCCTTAACCCACCCTGCTGGAGCAAAACTACTCAGACTTTCTTTATTTTCAGAATGAGGAAAATCAGCATAATCTCACATGACAGATTTAGCAGCAACAGAAACTCTTCTGGCAACACAATAAAGTAACTGCTAGCAAACAGCTACAGGTAATTTCCTAGGAAAGCATCCAAAAACTCAGTAAGCCCCCTGCTAACTCTTTGAGAACAATTATTTGACAATAAGCATCAAAAGAAAAGCACCATCACTTAACCTTGCTGTTCCACATCCATAGGATACTCCCAGGAGCACACTCTTGCCAGAAGACAGGCAGCCCTTCCAGCAGGTATTATAAACCACAACCAGGTATCCCATCAGGTCACGCTGCTTTAAAGGAACAGTGCCAGCAAAATTGTAGGGGAGGAGGGTCAAAACTTTTGGGGGGGGGCTTTCTGCTGTAAGATAGTTAATCCAAGGTTTGACAAGATTCTACACTGTCTGGCTAAAATTTTCTGATAGCGAACACAAAGCAAACCCTTCTTTTAAATAGCATTAGGCCAACAGGTTTTGTGCAGCACCCTGAATTACCAGTATTTGTAATCCAAGGCTCTCTGTGATAGCTTTTGGGACCCCTGTGACTCTGCTGAGTTCAATATAGGGTCAGGGCCTCAATGAGATTCTGAGTTTTATGAGTTCTTTTTATGCAAAAGAAAACAGAACTGCCTAGCAGTTCCTCTGTGAGATAAGGCATCTGCACTTGTTTCTCCTGCTCCACTTACCAGCAAAGTAAGAAATCCTCAACAGCAAAAATTAAAACAAGTAAGAAGCAAGGTGAGCACAGCATGCCAGTGGTAATGAGGAACTATTTTAACAATCCTATTATATACAGAACAGTGTTTCTGAAATAAAATAAAAGCTGGTCACTAAGTGACAATAGTATGCTTGTCTATCATTTAGAAACTCAAGCAACTTAAAACTGCAAGTATTGTTTAAAAAGAATGAAAGGAACTGTGCAGTCCAAGCACGAGTCTCACACCTTCAAAACAGAAATGAATCACATTGTCTGCAATATCTAGAAAGTTTTTTTTATCATCAATATATTCCATGTGGGAAAGGCTCCAATACACTAGTTATGAATAGTACTGTGAAATTCTAATATACTGACACATGAAAGGCAATTAAAAGTAAAAAAGCAACCACAAAACACTTGAAAAAGAAGCAATTACGTGATAAAATAATGTTGTAATTAATCAGCTTTAAATGAAATGAACACACAGAAAACAATATTCAAACTGATCAGCTTTAAAGGAAATGAATGCAGAGCATTCAGATGGCAAATCTTACGAATGCTTAAACCCAGCTTTTTTTCCTTTATCCTCTGTTTCTTCTCTGAAGCTGGTCTCATCACAAAAGCCGACAGGTTTTTTTTAACTCCATAGTAACTAAGTCTAGCAATCCCTGTCCAAGTTCTTAGGCCTGGCAATATGAGAGTTTGTACCTAATGTCATGCTTCTGCAACCAGTGATAAATCAGAAGCAAGCTTTAGGTCCACTGTTTTTTTTGAAGCACCCTCTTTATGAGGAAATATTTTTGGTAGCATTTCCTTTTGTTCTTCTATACTTATCTCCCTCACTTGTATGTATTTCAAATGCTTTCATATACTCGAAATACTTCACCATAATGATACAAAACACTTTGCTGGAACATTGAAATGTCTGTCTTGAACCTGACAGTGGATTGCACTTTGTGGCAGCTCATGGGGAATGAGTTGAAGATCTCCGTCTGCTTTCAAGTGAACAAGGGCTGCTTTGGAGAATGCTACCCCAGATAACCTTCAAACTGACAGTCTGGGAGGGACATGAATGAACATGGGTGCTGAGTCACTTTTCACTTTCATTGCTGCGAACAGGTAAAAAATCCACAGAAGCCAATTCAGATACTTGGCAGCGAAACATGTGTAAGGGTGAAAACACTCCTCCTTCTCCCAGGCTTTCTTCCTCCTCCTCCTCCTCCTCCTCCTCCTCCCTCTCATGCAAACTGTTCCTGGTGGGATGGGGACCACAGTGGAAATTTGCACGTGGGGAGCCAGGGACAGAGCACTCCCCTTTGCAAACCAGGTAACCAAAACCCTTCAGGAGCTGAGGGCTGGGATGCACTCCTCACCCACAGCTGGCACTGCCTTGGGTCCAGTCTGCCAGGGAATAAGCGCCTGGAGGCCAAAGGTACTGCTGAGCCAAGGCTGGGAAGAGTCTGCAAGAAAGGGAGGAATTTGGTTGGGATGAGAGCTCTGGCCTTGCAAGGAGGCTGTGGCTTTGCAGGCAGAGGGCAGGAAGAAAAGAGCATGAGGCACAGGAGACGGAGCAGCCCACCCTGCACCAGCTGAAGGGGAAGGGCTGGTGAAGCTGTGAGGAGTCTTCCTCGCCCGCTGGCTCAACAAAGGGGGCTGGCAGCAGCCTCATGCTGGGATGCTATAGGGTGCTTTCTCAGGTGATAGCCAGAATGGGGTTGAATAAAGTGAAGTTTTAAAAAAATGCTGATTAAATACCAGTGGTAAATGCCGAGCTTGTCCATGCCGTGTTCTGGATTTTGAGCAGTTTTGCCGACACTGGTAGTTTGCTTTGCTTCTTTGGTCAAGTTTGTTGAACTAATTTGTTACTGCTTCTCCTGGAATTGCTTCAGAGATTCTGCTAATTCTAGACAATAATAAAAATGAGAAGACTTAAGAAAAGGAAATTTATGAAACATGGTATTTTAATTAGCAAGAAAGTTGCTTGTTGCAAGGCACCAAGATCCCTTAAAATCCTAACAGCCTATATTTTAATATAAAAGCATTTAACGCTGGGTAACAGTATGTTACTTTTTCCCTTTCTGCCATTTAGGTGTATTTGGAACCACATTTGTAAGGATAAAGGAGAAGTTTGGGGGTTTTTTTCAGTACTTTTAACAATCTGATGTTTTATCTGAATTGGAAATTGCATTTGATTTCTGTCTTCTTTTTTTCCCCCAGTCTTTACTGTGGCTGCATCTGCTGAAACTGGGGGTGTAAGAGAGAAGTGTGATGTGACTTACATTGGTGGAGCTTACTGCTGAACTCACTGGTGTTACTTATGTGAGGTAAAGCTAAGCATACATATATGCCTTATGATTGGAATTGAGGATGAGTATATGCCTCAAGACAGGGATTTTTCCATTAGCCATTTAGATATGCTGATAATTTGGGTCACTAGATCCTCCTCTCTTTTCATTTTTTTTCAAAACTTAAAAATCCTTTATATATCATTCTGACAAATATAACTTTTCTATCTGATTATCTATATACAGGTTTTGTTTCATTCTTTTGTTTTCTGATGCTTCTGTTTTAAGCATTTGACTATTTTCTCACTTCTGGTTTTAATTTTTGTCCTATTTTGAAATCCTCTCATTTATGTTTCATTCTAATTCTTCTAACACTACTACCTCACAGTTCTTTTCTCTTCCCAGTGCTCATTATCTGTCTTTCTCAGTAGATAACACATATGCTCTCTCTCTCCAGCTTCCAGATATCAGCAATTTTCGTCTTGATTTCCAAGTGACAATATAAGTGATTAATTCCATGCAATTATTTGTGATCACAAAGTTGACAAAAAAGAGCTCTTATAAGCTAGATTTCTCTGTAAAACCTTATGCTTAATATAAAATCCACCAGGCTATTGAAGAATGGTGGCAGGATGGACAAAAGGATGGCTCTCCTAAAAGCAGAAGACATCTTCCCAACATCAGCCATTGGGTTGCTGCTAATGGCACTGACTCCTTCACAACCAACCACATCTTATGCAGACTTAATGCCAGGCCTGGAGCTTTGAGTGATCTCTGAATTTATGGAGCTATTTTTTTTTTTCCCCTTTGTAACTCTGATATTACCGAAGATTGTCCCTACTGAGAAAGAGATGGGTATTTACTTCTTTCAAAGTCTCAAATCAGAGATTCTTCTCTGTGTTTCTCATTTCTCAAATCTATAGGGAAGCCAGTAGCTCTAGGCTGATAACTTTATGCATGCATATTTTATAGCAATGAATATAGGTTGGAAAGTGATAAAAACAGAGCTCTGGAAATCAGCGTCTTCCTTCTCCTATTGAATCAAAGTAATCCCACAAAGGCAGAAAACACCTGTTTTAGTTCTTTCTTTACTGAGGAGGTCTTCAGTCACTCTGGAAACTGGACTTCCGAAAAAATGCCGAAAATTTTGGCTGCTAGAGTTGTTTAGAACAAGACATTCTCAGACTTCTGAAATTTTAGATCAGAAGAATCATGTGTATCTCCATGGCTACCAGATCAGTTCGTGAGCATCCTGGCAGATTTCTGGTAGCCATTTCGGAAGGTTTCATAGATAAACTGCTTAGTGAAAAGACTGCGGTAGCTGTGCAGGCCTGCTAGTGAGACCGAGGCTATATGTATTTGACCATCAGTCAGAAGGGAGGACATTCACTGCACCACCTTGCTATTTGACTTTGTTAAACTTGCTGGTGTCTGGGCTAGAGACCAACAAAGTGGCCCATCTAGTGTCTTGGGATCCAGGAATCACAGGCCTGCTTACATCTCTGTGAAATCTGGACTTCCAGCATGCAAATATTTCGCTATGAGAAGAGGAGAAGTGGTGGTGCCACTGAAGGGAAGGCTTCAGGGATGTGTCTGCTTCCAGGAGCATCTTTGGATGTTTAGAGAGACACACAGAACACAAAAGGAGAATCTTTTCAAAAGGCTCAGCACTTACGTATGCCATCTGCCCTAGGTCCCACATTCTTCCCGCACGCCTCCCTTCTTGCTACGTGCGCTACATTTTCTTATTTCTACAAATCAACCTCAGCTTCACCTCTTCAATACTAAATATTTGTTCTCTTCAGTCATGTATCTCCAGTGTGTCTTGGATGCTGTACGCTACACCAAAGAGGCAAACTGCTTGCAAAGGGGATAGGGAGAGAGGTACAAATACTGTCTTTAAGAAATTCTATACTATTTTAAAGATATCCTAAAATACCTGACACTAACACTCAGCCCACACGCAATAGATGTACGATACAGTATCACTTCTCAGGTGAGGCATTCTAAGCTTTTGGAGGTGTGTTCTTAATCCTGTAAATAAGTACAGACAGAAAAACACTTACAAACATTAATGTTTGAAAAATGGGAGTTAAAAGACTTATCCAGGGTCACAGCTGAGGTCTGGTAACAGAGAAACAACACTTAATAGTTTCACTGGCAGATTCTGTCTAGTTCAGCTGCAGTGGTTTAAGATCTTACTGTCCCAGCAGTTGCACTGCTTGAGAAGTGACAAAATGGGATGTGTGATCACTCCCTGGGTCACAGCTTTATTCATTTAAATTATTAAATATGCTGTGCTGTGTGAACAGCTAGGGTGAGGTGAAAGGAGGTGGAAGGAGACATAGTGGGGCATCCACACCCATTGCTATCTGATTCTTCTGTTACAGAGGGGACGTGCCAGCTGGCAGTGGAAGGTAAGGTCTCCAAGAGACAACAGAATTGCCTCATATCACTGCAGGAAAGTTTGGTCTTCAGGCTTCCAGATCTTACTTACTTCAGCTTATTTAAAAACTACCCTCCCTCTCGTACTCCACATTTGGTTGGGTTGATGTAAACTGCCAGTAACTATAGCTGTCAAAGTGGCTATGATGTACACAGCAATGCCAATATATACTGCTGTATCATGAAAGTACACATAAACCAGACAAAAGATGTGTTCAGTTTTAATTATCTACTTCAATAAGCAGTTATAAGAACGTAACTGCCTCACACTGTAAGTGATAGCACTTTTAGGTTTATTTACATAGCTATCGATTTCCTGCTGGTAAATCATGGTGCCAGTGACAGAACTGGGAAGAGGTTTACTGATCCTCAGTTTCAGATGGATTATTAAGCTTGTACTTCCACTTTGTAAAGTTCATTTAGCAGCTTAAAACTTATGCATGTATTAGGTAGATTGTTTTCCCTGTCCTGCATAATCTTAGCCATAACTTCCTTAAGTGAGCAGGTAATTGATCACAGCTTTCCTAATGCTGCAAATCTTTACATGTTGGAGCAGTCTTACATACTGATCTGTGTAGGATCAGTGTGTCTGATCAGCAACTGTCAGATCAGCAACCGTGGCTTAAGCAGTTGTCCCTCCCTACATTATGCTGTGCGAGTATATACGTGGCTATTCAGCAAATGAGAACTTGTCTCACAGAGAAATAACCCATTAGTACTTGTTGCCTATTTGTTTTTCCTGGGTTATTTTTCAGGTTGTCATTTCTGCGGTGTGGTTCGCTGCACAGCTTTGCAGATGCTTAAGTGATGCAGCTCTGAATGACCCATCCTAAAACAATTTAAATGGCTTTATCAGGATATTTAAGTGCCTCTTTCTGTTAAGTCTCCTTTATCTGCATCTGTCTACAGTATCTACTAGAGTCATTCTAGTATGCTGCAGTTTCCCCCAGTCCTTAGGGCTCTGCATGTGATAATTGCTTGTCTTGCTGTCCCACAAGGCTAATATCTTTATCATGTCTTCCTTTGCAAATATACACTTCTACATTGCAGGTGCCAGCTAGCCATTTCACTCCAATAGTCCAAATGTTGTGACATAATAAGGCTAAATTTGTGTGAAAAGGATGGCCACTACCATGCTGAAGGGATACAACGTCTATTTCAGAGCTGAAAAAGAGATTGTATGTCCAAAAGCAGTCTTTTTTTTTTTTTTTTTTTTTTTTTTCCCTCCAGCTCTGTCAGCTAGTCTAATAAATGATGATGGTTCTCTTTTCAAGTTCTGCTTTTGCTTCCTTGGTGGGCCTCCACATGAACGGAGCATGACTGGAAGCTAGTTCAGGACAGCAGGGATCTGCGTGGGAGAAGGCAAGCCAGCGATGGACCAAAAGCCCCTCCACCTGCTGATGGAGGACTGTGCTGAAAGTCTCAGGCTGCTGCCAGGTGGCAGGTCTGTGTTTCCTCAGCCTCGGTCAGTATTTTTTAGCTGCATCAGTTTCCTATTCGGATCCTTTCATGGCCATGCCCTGGGGCATGGCAGAGAAGGTGAGAAAAAGCAGGTGATGCTTCTGCTTGTCCTGGCACAGCACCGCTGAAAACTCAACCAATCCGAAGTATTTGTTGCCTCCCTTAGTCTGAGTTACTGTGTCTAAATGGCTCGGCAGACAAACACTTCCTATTTCTAGGTTTATGACATATCTACATAGTTACCCTGGTAAAATTTACAAGTGGAGGAGTAGTTTTGGTGGGTTATTTTTCCTGTTCCCTAGAGTGAAGAATACAGCAAAGTGTCAACTCTTCTTAGTAAAATTGGCTGAACTCCAGCTTTTGACAGTGTGACAGTCTATTGTGGTATGAATATTTTACATTCATAGCCAACATGCAAAGTCTCTGAGCACAGATTAGATTTTCATTAATACAGTTATCTATCTTCTGGCCACAGCACATCAAAGTGCCCTATCCCTCACAAAGGAATCAAACAGGAGTTCAATTTCTTTCTTATTCTGAAGGTAGATAAAATATTCCTGGGATGTGTCTGTTCCTTTTTTCCCTTTCTTAAAGTAACAAAGTATATTTTTATTTCAAAGCAACTTTCATTTGACAATAGTAATTCTATATAGGAAAGTCTACAGAGCATGGAGATGAATCTAATCTCTGCAAAGTTAAAGCTTATATTTAAGCAATAAGAAAATGTCACAAACCTGGAAAAAAAAGCTAGCCATGCAATTAGCCCTCTGAATAAAAACCACTAAGATCAATGACAACTGAGGTGATGCGTATGCTGTAACACTAGTCTTAATCCTGTGCCATTTGTGTAAGTGGAGATGAATAAATTGTGAATCAAATTAAGATCAGTCCCACAGACCTTAACCTTATTCCCACTGAAATTCTGAAGTTAACATGAGCAGGTAGTGGGGTCAGATTTGTAAAGTGAAATCCTGAACACATTAAGTTAATGGGACTTGATATAGAATATGATTTTAGCCCTTACTGTCCTACTCTAGATTTAAAAGGATAATGCTTCCTAAATTCTGCAAACATTAGCTTCACAAGCAGATGGTCTAGATTTTTTTTGATAAATGAAAACTTGCATTCTGAAAAAAAAAAAAACCCCGCAGAAAAAATCTTAAGTGCTTAAATTGATGTATTTTCTTATACCCAGGTTCTTTTTGGTTTTGATTATCACAAACCTAGTGAATATAGCAACATCTCCATGCCCAAATAATCTTGACAGATGATCTAAAAGAAAGTAGTTCTGCTATTCATGTGCTAGGAGGATTCTCCTGCGTATTAAAAAGTGCTATACCATGGCTCATGTAAACTGATTAAGTGCTATATAGGATCATTCAGATGTGTAACCTTAGTTACTCCTCTCATCCTTTACAGCTTTGTAAAACGTACTTTGCACAATTTACCCACATTACGGCCTTTATACCCATAAATTGCATGTTATCATATAACAAACAATGAAATAAGAGCTTTTTTTAAGGACTAGCTTCACAATATTTGTAATATAAACATAATTCTAGTGTTCAACATTCCCCTCCAATTGTGGTTGTCCAAATGTCAGTCTGAAACATATGATTTTGTGGTTTTCTGACCTATCTGTGTTTTTACACATCTTCCAGATAACCTACATTATTGGAGGGTCTCTCTTAAATACTAAACAATGATCAAAAGTCTTTCACTTTTAAAGAACACCAAAACGACCCTTCTGGGTCATATCAGAGGCCCATCTCTTTGAGTGTCCTGTCTTCTAGTGAGGTCTAAAGCAGGTGGTCAATGGAGAACCAGGTAAATGGATATTTTGGCTACTCTCTGATCCTCCTACAAATGGTTTGTGATTCAAGGACTTCCTGAGCTCGGGCATTGCAGAGTATTTCCAGGTATTCAGAACCACTCACAGGTTTTTCTTCTTTTCTTCCTAAGCACTTAAATTCAGTGATTTGACAGTATGTTAGCTGGAGACTTTTTGGCATGGTATTGAAACATGTGCAAAGAACTTTTTCAAATGAAACAGAGAAAGGAAGAATGGAGTTTGCATTCGTGTTTCCAATGTCATTGCTATTGTTTCTTGCAAGAGCAGTTCCACCGACGATGTCTTGCTGCATCGTTAAGTCCCTCATTCTTGAATTTCAGAAGGCTGTTGGCTAATGCCTTCTAGGCTCCAGAGGAACACAGGTGTCTTGGATATGGAAACCAAGTTTTCACTCGAGGAAGCAGGCTTCCTTTACCAGTATGGGGCCATTGAACTTGGCGCAGTGTTCAGTGGCGAGCCCCCGCTGCCTGTGGAGCACGAGAAGTACTCATGGCAACCCGTGTTGCTAGGCAGATGGATGATTGTGTTTTGTTCCTGTCACCGTGTTCTTGGGGATCCTGGCTTCACTTTTAGATATAATTAATGGTAATAAAGTCTGAAGGTTAAAAATATGTGGATCTCTAGGGTCATTTCTGTGCCTGGCTGGGCTGGAGAACAACATCCTGGCACTTAGATATAAAAGCGTGAGCTTTATTCTGCTGCAGCTCTTTAGGCATAGTCCCAGAGGCCAAGTGCTGCCAGTAGCTCCCTGACATTGAACAATATTGCTGAGGGAAAGAAATGCTTCCTCTGTCCTAGTAACTAATTTTCAATGCGTGTCCAGTCACTCTTCCTCAGATGCAGCTTTGCAGAAGCTGGACAGGAGCAGCTAAAGATCCATAGGATCATAGCTATATATGAACAGCAAGAGATATTTGCCAGGAATATTCCAAAGCCATCCCATGGACTGAGTAAGATTTGAGATGCTGCTATTACAAGTGGCATTCAGACCTATTTTTCCCCTATCTTTTGAGTTTTACTTACAGGCTCAGCCAATCACTGAGCCTCCTCCCACTAAAAGAACATCTCACCTTTCCTGCCTTCCTCTCTATTTCTCCCTCACTCCTAATTGCACCGTCCAACTTCCTGGCTGTGCTGATTCAGATGCTTGTCAGACCCTTTACCGAATTTCTTAATACGGCAGAAAACTATTCACTTTTTGACTATTTCAGTGACTCATGTCTGCTCTCAATGAATGGGAGAGCCAGCACAAGGTAAAAGGAGGATGTTCAGCCAGCAGTAAAGAAGGGCAAGGCTTGAAGAAAGAAGTGGGTCCTCCCCTCTCAGCATTGGTGAATTCCATGTATCTCAAGGAACCAAACTTTGGCATTTTATTTAAGAGATCAGATTTGGGGCATCTAGATATATTCCTATATGAAAAACAAAGAAGCCCCTCGCCAATTTCTGTACTTTTTGCTCTTATTTAGGTGAAGGCAGGAAGACTTTTATTAAAAAAAAACCAAGAAAATTATGGCAGATGAGGTTAATATGAAAATAGCAGCAGCCTGGAAGAGGTCAATGGTAGAGCAAGTAATGGTGAGCATGCCTATTTATCTGTCTCTACCCACTCTGTTAGGCTTCTCTTCAGCTGGTCCAAGCACAGGATCAAAGCCTGCATTAGCAAAGAGAACAAGCCAGAAGGGAAGCTGTCTTCCCTCCCACACATCAGGGGACAAGGTAGCTGCTCTCAGTGTAATTTACCCAAAATCTGAAGGGGGAGAAACAGCATAGGCAAGGAATGATGGAGTCTTTTTTTCATTTTTATCTGTTTGCTGTGTATCATTTGGGTGAACAGATAATGTTTAGATAAGAGTCTGTTTTGAAGAAGCTGTTTCTGAGTCACTCAGATCAGCTGCTGATCCCAGAGGAAGAGTGAAATGAAGAGGCCAAATGCACTTAGGTCATTTGTATTATCCTGGTGAAAAAGAGAACTGCAGTATGGAAACACCTCCCGAATGGCAGGGCTATACTCGTTTAGCTACAGAGGACTTACAGATAGACTCCGGTCTCAGAATAGTAGCTATCAATTTACTTTCTCTGTGAAGGGCAAATGAATATGCTCCTTTGTGGCATCAGTTCTATGGTCTGCAAGGACCCACAGAAGGAGTTCTATAGTGAAGATCTTCAGCAAGTGTTCGGAGAGATGCTGCAACCCTGGAGCTGTGGCAGGACACTGCTTTGTAGGATGTTATTATACCTCCTTGAACTGCTTCATCTTTTACATCGCTTCTCCCACTTGTAGAGCTGTTTTTTATTACTGAACAAGATTTCTGAGCATATGCATGGAAAATATATAAAATGTGTGACAGGACCCTGATAGCTGAGAGGAATGCATGTGATGAAATTAGGTGCAGAGGCAAGGGCCCCTTATGTCTATTTGAATTCAGTGGATTCAGGCCTTCTATCAACAATGCTGGTTTCTTCCATATTTTCCCAAAGATATTTTCTGACATTTTTTTAAATGAAAAATTACAAATTTAAAAGGGTATGTTCTCTTCAGAGGAGCTCTTTAAAGATCTTGCATGCAACAGCTGATATTTCAAGCTGTTGAATTAGTAGTTCTGGGTTTCCTTTTGTACTTGTCGGTGCCAAAATGCGATTAGTTGTTTCAGCCCACTCATTCCCTTGGTTTGAGATGTCTGTGCATTAAGTTAGAAGGGAAACAGTCATGTGGTTCAGGTCCAATATTTGATCTGCATTAGAATTGTTAAGACTTTTTTCCTCCATGGATTTTTCAAGACATATTGCCAAGAAATTTTAAAACAGCACATTCTCGTTTTGAAGTGTTTTCTCATTCCGTAATTTGTTCTCCTCCTGGAGACAGGCAAGACACCAAAGCCCTGTGTGTCAGGAATGGGGGGAAGAAGGGGAAAAAGGTGCTGACACTTGGCTGCAAGCCTTTGAAAGCAAAAGGAAACTTCAGGCTGGAGCAGATGATGCAAAATAAGCACTTCAATTTACAGGAATTGTCCTGAGTGGAATATCAACAACACAGACAAGACCGTGCAAAATACTGTTTGCTGACATTAGTATTAGCTATAAGTTATACAAGATTCTGCAGCTAGGCTAAAGGTACCAGCTTTAACAAGTACTAACATCCAGAATTTGACCAATACTTTTATATACTCAGAACCATGTTCTCCCTGAGGACCTATTTTAGCAACTCATGAGGGCCAGAGTCAGCTGCTACAACAGGACATAGACATTGTGGCATACACAAGGTGTCATAGCTGTTGTGTACTTCATAATTTCCCCTTTCTTGATGGGCTTTTGCACGCTGCTTTCATTACCATCCCTCTTTGAGGCAAGTGTGTGTCAAATAGGAAACGGTGGTGAGGAAAGCCAAGCACAAGCCCTGGCGAAATTGCTGACAAGATGTTAATGGCCTGAGTGGAGTTATTGCCTTATCACATCATATTTGCAGTGACTCACTTTGATTCAAAGGCTGCTGTAAAAACACAAGAATCTCAATAAATGCACACAATAGGCAATAACTGTATCTATTTTAAAGCTCAGTGTCATACTTTGGATATCGATTTGGCAAGAAAACCTGAATGACTGGAAGAGGATTTTTTTAAAGCTTTTATTAAGGAAAAGTGGTAAACACTTTGAATTAGTGTAGCATTTGTAGAAGAGTAGTAAATGTCCTATGATGAATCAGGTGATCTGGAAAATGATCTAAGAAATGTAATGCTGGGCACTATATTCAAGAACATGAAATCCCACATTTGAGGTAGGGGATGGAAGAGATAAGAAAGCCCTGTCCTTGCCAGAGCAACACAGTCTGCACTTTTCTTCAGTTTCAAACATGTGATAGATCTACCATCAGGAAAGACAAAGGTTTTCTGTGTAGAGGGGTCCGGGGAATAAGAAATGGGACACCTGCAAGGCTGAAAGATAAGGGCCTTTCCTTCTCCTGCTGCTGCATCCTCACCAAAACTGTTATCAATTTGAGAGGAAGAAAATCTGTGCTACTCCTGTAGTCAAACATCTAATTTGAAATATTTAGTTACTTTAATAAAGTGTTCAAGCCTGTAGATAACCTTTCAGAGGGATCAGCTTTGTCAGAGAGCATAATCAGCTGTTTTCCCAAGAGAGTAAAAATGTATTAACTTGTGTATCTATTATACCTTCTTTACTCTGAGCCACATTCAATAACAATGCAGAAGTAAGTGATTGAAAGGCAAATAGCAAATGATAAAATGTTACAAAAAAGTGGTTCTTTTAAAGCAAAGTAGCCCTATTTGGGCTCAATGTGTTTGTTGTTTGTTTGTTTGTTTTTAAATTTCAAGCTTCCATGAATACTGAGCACACTGAAACTGTTTGAGAGGTGGAGAGGAGCGTGTGAGGAGGAGTTCAGCCACGCTGGCTTTGGAAAAAATTAACATCTGACAAACAAGCACCTGCTGTGGCAAGGACAAGGTTTTAGTTCTAGGAATTTCATAAATATTTATTTTCGATGAATATATGGTTGCATCTTGCCAGAATATTAATATTTTCTCTACTTTCACAGTTGTTTTAGAGTCAGAAGAACCAGGCATCGCAAGTGTGTCTGCTCAAACACACAGCTAAATTTAAACTGCCTAGTTTTATTTAGTATCGCTAAGACAGAATATTTTAGCTGTTTCGGTGTGACGGTATTTAGAATAAAATGTTCTTTCACTTTCTAATGCTCAGATACACTGAAATCTGTGCAGTTGCTGGGAAAAACTATTTTTAAGAGAAACGGAGTGCAGTGAAGTGGCAGGCTTCAGGGGATCATTGAAGGCCTTCGGCACCGGCCTCACCTCACAGGCCAGGCCTGGGTTTCGGTCACATTTTCCACCGCTTCACCGCACCGGGGAGCGACCTCCTAAACCCCAGCGTGGGGCGGTGCTGGGCCCGGGGCCTGGGGCGAAGGCCGGGGCTGCGCCGGGAGGCGAATTGTGGGCCGGAGGGACGTTTTGGGGAGGCTGCGGCCGTGTCTCGCTGCCCGGTGCAATACTCAGGGCCGGCAGGCAGAGCCTCCAGCGGACTGCTTCCATGAGCTTTCGCTTGTTTTGTACGTTCGCAGGCCGCGGAGGCCGCGAGTGACGAGCTTCGCAGGGCGGGGGGACGGCGGCTGCGTCCCTCAGGCCGGCCCTGCCCGCTGGGCCGCCCGCCGGCAGCCGGCCTCGCCGCGCCCGGGAGCCGCGGCGGCGGGAGGAGAGGGCCCAGCTGGGCCCCGCCAGGCCCGCGTCGCCATGGCGACGGCGCCGTGCCGCCGCCATGGCGGAGAAGGAGGGGAACGGCGAGGGGAACGGCGAGGGTAAGGCCGGGCCGCGGCCGGGGCCTCCCGCCCGGCGGGGTGTGCGGGAGGGCCGGCAGGTGGGAGGCGGGCGGCCGCCGTGCTCCCGCCGAGTGGGGCCCGCCCCGCCGCGACCTCCGGAGAGGCGGCGGTTGGCGGGGTCTGACCTTCCATGCCAGTGCCGGGGCGGCACACCGACAGGCACGGAGACACAGACATGTGTGTGCGCGCCTGTGTGTGCATATAGATATATATGAATGCACGCAGACGTACGTATTTGCACACGCAAATCCACTCCCTGGCCCGCCCATCCCATGGCAGGAGGCCCCCGCCTCAGGCCGAGGGGCTGCTCCCAGTCCCAGGTGCTGCCAGCGGCCGCCGCTGCCGTGACACCCGTGGCCCATTATGCCACCCGCGGCCAATGCCACCCGCGGGCGATGGCCACGCGCGCTGGCGGCCCAACGGTTGTGTTATCGCCACTTGGGGTGCACCCGGAGTTGATGGCTTTTCACTCGCCGTGGCGTGGGGTGGCTTCCAGGGCAGCCGGGGTGACAGAACCAGCTGCCGGAGCCAGCTGGTCGTGGCCCCTCGTGGTCGTTTCTGGATGCATCGGGCTCTCCCTGCCAGGAAAAAATAATCTGTGCCGCTGCTGATAGCACCGTGGCTTATTTTTAGAGGCAAGCATGTTCTACTTTAGGGAATGTTGCCAGAAGTTATATTTTAAAGGCTAAAGGTAGTTCCTCTTGCAAAGATACTCAAGTATTGCATCAAGGAAAACGTACTTTCTGCAAAACTCCTAATACTCTGACGTCTAAAATCCGTCCTTTCCATAAGTAAACTTGTGTGGGTTGTAATAGTTTGTGAATTCTGACCATCTTATTTGAAATAATCTAAATAAAGAATTATTTTGTATTGTTTATGAAAAAACCCCTCGCATATTCCATAGAAAAGTCCTGCATAAATAGTTGCTGTGGATGGCGCTGAATGATTAACTTATTTCTAGCAGCATAGATAGGTTGCAGAAATTAAGTAAAACTGATGTAGCTTCAATGACAACTATTCTAAAATTATTATTTCTTTTATATTGTTTTTCATTGTTGTATAGGCTCGTGAAAGTGTATTTTGTGTGTCTTTCCAGTTTTGCAAATGAAGCTGGGGCATGGTGCTGCCAGAGGTGTATAGAGGTGGTAGAATAACATCCAAGAAGCCTGCTGAACCGTCTAAGAGGAGGGAATCTGGTGTTCTGGTGGGATAGCAGTAATATTGGGAATTTCTGAATCTGTATATTTTTAGCATCCATGTGTATGATGTTGAGATTTTGCACTATTTTGCCAATCCACAGGCAGAAACTCTTGGAAAAGTAAGGTCTTGGGGTTTCGATTGTCTGAGTAATAGCTTTTAGTGCTGTTTTTGTAGTTTCAAAGTGAGAATACTTTTTAAGAAGTTTAACTACTGTATCGCTGAAGGCAGTCTCTCTTCTTGGTTTTGGGTGGTGTCCTGTAAAACACTATTGACATATTGACTGTATGACATCTGATACTAGAGTATCAGATGTCACCTGGAAGAAAATTGTGCTGTCATCCTAAATGACTTGGACCCATAAACTCCATTCCTGGCTCTACCAGACTTGCCAATGGATCATAGAAAATGACATATTGGGCTTTGGTTTTCTGTCTGTAGAATGAGGGCAATAACCTGTGTGACACAAACACAGGCACTGACTTACCTTCCATCACTCATGAGAATCATAGTCTGTTATGAGGCAAACCAGTTGCTTATTGCCCTTTAAAGATGTTTCGTTATTATAAACATGATTGAGGTAAGCTAGCAGTCAGTGTCTCATTAAACTGCAGAAGCAATCCCATAAGGATAAGGCGCTTACACCCATTTCAGAGTTGCTGTTAGACTTCTTGCAGCTGGCAGTTAGAGGGTTAATTAGGATTCCCTGATCCTGGTTTCACACATCGATCTTGCTTTCTTCTGACAAGCATTCTACATCTATGCAAACTGCAACTTTTACTTTATTATGTTTCAAACAGAAGAATAACATGAGTTGTATTGCCAAATAATTAGTCTTCAGGGTATTCCTCTCGGTTCTTTGTAGAAGTGAAGTTCCACCAGCTTTCATGGTAAAGGTTTCCCTTAGGTCCTATTATTTTCAAATTTTATCTTCTTCAAAGTTAAAATGCCTGCTTAAATGTTTTACAGATGTGCATGTTGTACACAAGGAAAAATGGTAAAAGGCCAAATCCTGCAACCTCTTGTACATCATGTTACTCACATGAGTATTACCTTCTAGCACGCATTTCTTGTGAATAAAATCTTGTGTGTGCCTAAGTTTTAGTGGGATAATGCCTAAACTATCTGTAGCTACATTTTTATGTATGAATTTATATCCCTACGTTTGTGCTTTCAGCGTTGTTGAATGTTTTTCTTCACACCCATCCGATTATGCTTAAACTTTCTATTCTGCATAGTTGTCCTTATCTTCCTTCCTATAATTCGGTTTCCTTCCGCTTTTCTGCTACTTAATTCAGTCTGTTCTCCCATTTGCTCTCAGATGCTTTCTTTGTAATTTGACATAACATGTCAGTTTTTCTAAATTTTATTATCTCTGATCTCAATACTGATGTTACTAGAACCTGAAAGCAAAATGTCAGACCGGTAGTGCCTGAAGTAGAACTAGACAGAAGACAAGACATATTTTTCTCCAACTGACATTTAAGAAATCACATGGAAGTACATAAAGGAGAGAACGCTCTGTGTTCCTATATCATCATGGTAATGTTATGTAATTGATCAGTATTAGAGTTTTTCTAAGACCATATTCTTTGTGCCAGTTAGCACATATTTAAAATGCAATTAATAAGTAATGAATTTTAATCCAAAAGGAAGTGTACTAAATAGTCTGAGCTCCTGTTTCACCCACTTATGCCTGTATGAAACAAAATAACCAGTTCTATGTAACAGATGTCCTTTGGAAAGATACCTGATTGTGATGTGGAGACCTACGGAGATAGAGAATAACCAGTCTGCAATGCTGTTTTTCTCTGGCAAATCATTAGTAATTACTCTGGGTAGTTTGAGTTACAGCTGCTGTATATAATTGGGCCTCACAGATCCTCTTCCCCACTTATAAAATAGTCATGTGGATGTTGTTAGTGGAGATGGGGAAGAGTTTTCACCCCAAGTTTAGTGCCTTACATAAATACAGTAACATATATATGTATCTGCTCTTTAATTGCGCTGGTTTGCTGCTTGGCTTGCTGGTGAAATCAGAGATTTACTGGAGTTTACATGTGGGAAAAACATATCCCATTCAACTACTACCTTCTTGAGAAGAAGCAGAGTTGTCCTTGCTTCACCTGCCCTGCTGAAGCCTCTCACGTCCGGAGGTAGGATCTAAACCTTCCCTCGCCATGTTACCTGGCTCTGCCCGCGTTCTGTATCTCTAGAGATACTGAAAATGTTCTGTCACTACTCATTCTGTTTTAATAAAGTTCAAAGTCGAAGCTTAAGAGAGCCTAGAAGCTGCCGTGAGCACTGTAGGCAGTTTTAACCGTTAGCTCTGCTTGGAGCACACTTAATTAACACCGGAGTTTCAGACCTGACGCAGGAAAGCACTTAAGCTGCGTACGGCTTTGGGGAATCCCACTGAACGGATAATGTGATGCACATGGTGCTTAAGCGCATGAGTACATTTAAGTGTCTTGCTATATGGAGCATTTTAAAATATATTTTTGAGGGTTCCACAAATAAGGTACAAAAACTATGGATTAAACACTCAGAAGAAACCTTCAGGCTAAAGTAGCCCATCAGAGAAATTATCTCTAATTTAAAAAGGGGCAGTGTTTCATTTATGGAAAAAATTACAAAATTAGTACCAGTTGTTAGAAATAAATAGCTTTTATAGGGCTCAAGCAAGCAATATATCAGCTGTCGAAGAACATCTGAATATATGAGATCACTTAGAAAAATCAGTGTGCAGTTTTATCCCAGTGGAATTTACAAATGAACACTATGAATATTTTTATATCCTCTTGTTGACATTCCTACAAGAAATTACATGAGGAGAAAAGTTTATAGCTTTTATTAGACTGTCATGCTGTTTAACATGCACCTTGACATCAATCTGAGTTGTTTTAATATTTGTACTTATTTGAGAGTGAAACAAAAAATAAATTATGTCCATCTCCCGTGGACAAACACAGGCTGTAGATCCAGTGCTCTTGGCTATACTCCTGCAGTAAAAGTTGATCACAAGTGGATGTAGAATAGGTAATTGCAGATTGACAGGTTTCTTGTTTCCATGGTGCGTAAAATGGCAGAAGTTTTTGAGTTTGGCTCTACTTCTAGATGACTTATTGAATAAAAAATTGGCTGGTGTGCAGAAAGGCTTTAAACTTTTTTGTCTTTTAAACAATGCCAACCAGCAGTTATGCAGTGCTGACAGAGAGCTTGAGAACTCCCACAAATTATCTTTCCAACAATAGTTAACATGTTATTAAGAATTTCCATGTCTATATACTAATTATTCCGAGATCTGAGGGGTTGAATTTGGAGATTTTTTTTTTTTGGGGGGGGGGGGCAGGTGTGTGCAATTGAGGAGTACCTTCATTTTGTGTGTGAACAGATACCACTTCATTGCTATTGGCAATGAAACGCACCGAGCTCAAGTTTGTGGAAGGGAAATGGTCTTCCAAGTAACGGAGGTCTGACGTTGTTGAACGTGTTCCCTGGGGAGCCCCTGGGTGGGAGGTGGCCATGCAGACGGGGCTGCTGGTCACACCACTGCTCCGCACGGGCCAAATCAGGCCGTGGGGTCCAGTGGCTGCTACCGCTGTCTCTGCCTTGGGGGGTACGGCTGAAGTGGGGGGCAGAAGGTGGAAATTGCTCCTCCACATCCCGCGAGGTATCCTGAGGGGAGAAGCGGCTGCGGCAGCGACGTCCCAGCCCGGCGTGTGCGGAGGTGGGCCTGTGCCCATTGCGGCGGTGACATGGGGAAGGGCAGGAGGCAGTGGGAGAGGCTGCAGAAGGTGGCCGTGGAAGCAGAGAGCTCCCTGCCTGGGGCTCGGCGTGTACCTGGTGCAAGGGTAAAAGCTCTTGGCACGGTGAAGGGCAGGAGGTCCCAAAGCTTACCCCTGGCCCCCACGGCTTTTGAGCTTGGATTATGTGCTACCTTAACAGTTCTTGTAAGATGTTTTTATAAACGGTCTGTAATTGTAAATTTCCATCTTTCAGAAAATACAAACTCACAACTTTGGGGAAATGTCACATCCATACTGTTCGGTGTAACACAGGCGTGGGGAGTCTGTGAAAGCTCCGTGAATGTAAGATTGGAAGGGATTTCCTTGAGTCCTCTCTGGAGCTGTGTACGCCCATAACTTTCAAAAGCTTACCAAGCTCTGTCTTAAAAATGGTAAGGATTATTGTGTTGCCAGTATAAGGTCACAGGAGGTTCTGGACTGTTACTGCTAATGGTCAGGCTGAAAATTAGATGTGAATTCTGAAATTTATCTGTGAGCAGCTTGTATCCTTTTTTTTACCCTGTTTGCCAACTTTGTCCTTTAGCTTGCCTCAAATGGTTACAGAAATAAATCTTATTCTCCATTGATGTTAAATGTAAATGTCTTAAATTTTTCAGCTGAAATGCTGTTAAAATTCAGAATATTACTTAGGCAAACAAGAAGAAAATTGGAGGCTTGCATTCATTCACGATATGTAAAGAAAGTGATGTAGCACTGTAAGTGATACTTTCAAGACAGCTCCTTAAAAAACCAAGCAGCTGCAGCAAGCTCCTGTAATCCCTTGCTGTTTTGTTTCACTGTAACAGTCTTCCTTTGAGTAGTCAAAGCCCTCATGTCAGAGTAGTGCAGGTAGAATTGCAATCAATCTTGAAACTGTATTTCTTCTAATTTATTGGAGACCCTGTCAGGCAAATTGAAAGGGTTGTGATACATTACATAATAACAGCACGTGTTAAATGTCATCCTGTAGACAGAAAAAGAAAGGAGAAAGTTTACAAACTGCTGTACTCTTGCAGTGCTACTGCGGTGCTGTAGTTAAACTTTATACTGGCTTATATTTAAAGTATATTAATTCTCAGAGCACTAATAGCCACTTGATTCTGGTCCCTGGTTCCTGACCACTTGAGCAGTCGGCCTGCAGAGTTTGCACTTTGGCAGACAGATTCGGTTTATGAGACGGTTGCTGTTCCGCACCCGCAATGAGGTGTACGTGTGCGCTGTGGGTGACAAGTAACGCAGCACCCTGTCGGGGCTGTCCCCCGTCACTGGCAGAGCGAGCTGCTGTTGTTGGGCACGCAGCAGCGTGCACGTCACTGCGTTTTGGTGGAGGTTGCTGTGGTGCATGTGTGTGGTAAGCTGTGGGTGTCGGAGTTGTCTTTTGTGGCTCTGCCGTCTGCTGCTGGGGCCAGCACTGTGGAAAGTCCAGGAAAAACAGAGACAAATGCCTTCTGCAACCACACAGCGTAGCAGCAGGTTGTGTTCTGCTGGCGTCGCAGTCTGTGTAAGCTCTTCATTTTTAGCAGCATCTGGAGGTATAGCAAGACTCTCAGCATCACCAGGAGAGCTGTATATCCTTGCAGGGCAGTGTGCTGTTGGTGACAAAGGAGAACATAAGTATGGGCTAGACATAACTCTTTCATTATATCCCAGGTGTGGCTGAGATAAAAGATACGGAGCAAACTGCAACAGCGGAGGTGACTGTTTTTTCCAGCTCTGAGCTGCAACAGGAGTGCTGATCAGTACAACTGCCAGAGTTAGGATTTCAGGGATGTGCAAGACATCCCTAATGGAGATTTATGCTGAGCTTATCTCTGCCTTGTGAAAAGGGAGACTGCATGCAGCTGGCACTGACTTTAAAAAGAGTGTCACAATTTTTTGCTCGCTAGCATATGTCAAGCACTTGCGTTTCTTTCACTTCATTTCACTTCACTGTAGGAAAGATAACATCATGTCTTTCCTCAAGAGAAATATATTAATTGTGTATTATCTGTGAATCACAGGCACACATGGGGCAATCCAGATCCTTGCATAGATGGGACTTCTTTGCTCTCTTTGAATGCCTGGAGGCATATCATGACATCCTCTGCTCAGAAGAGAGGATCTTAATACCAAAAGGAAAGGATTTTCTCCCATCATTCTGTAAGTTAGTCAGAGAAAGCATGTTTCACTGCCCTCAGTGTCGCTGAATGCAATGGCAAGTATTTGGCAGCTTGTCTGTGGGCACCAGCTAGGAGAAGGAGAGCTTTGCTGTCAGAGCTGGAGCTGTGCAGATAGTTAAGGCGGGTGCTATTACTGAGAAATTGCCGCTTTTACTCATGAAGCTCCAGGCTTCATGAAGGCAGGCTCAGCCACCACTTGAGTAGCTGCAAAATGGTGATGTTTGGCTGGCTGAAATCGTAACTGAGACCTGTTAGGTCCAGTTTGGATGTATGTGTCTTCCTGCAAGTCCTTATTGCATGCTGCTTCCAGAATAATGATCTGCAAGAGCTGAGAGGCCCATGGAACTGAAGCAGCTTGGTGATGGCCAACTGCTTGGGAAGACAGGCAAGGCCAAATCCTGAGAGATGTGGTTGAACATTTCATGCTGTTTTCTGATTGTTGGTCTAAAAATGTTACAGCTACTCCTGACAGAAAAAAAGTTTGTCATCTTATCAAATGAAAATGCATGTCATATTGATCCAGGACTCAGTAGCATTTTTGGTCCTGTAAGGCCACTGTAACTGTCCCATCCCAGAGTCTTGAGGCCTATCTCACCCAATCCTTCTCTCCAAAAAAAAGAAACCAACTTTTCTGCAAGGACTCTGCAACAACAAATGCACAAAGTCTGGGTGAACATACTTGTATGAAAGCTGGGAAGAGAGAAACCGCTATGGTCAGGGTAGGTGCTGTTGTATTTTGAAAGATGCTCAGGAGGACTGCCAAATGTTTCTGCTGTAAGTAATGATGGCTCCAGATTCTTTCAAGCTCTAAGAGATTATCCCTACTTTTTATTTGAGGTTTGGACATACACAGGGCATACCCCGCGTGCATTCCTTCTCTTTCCCAGTGCTACGTGTTCTCCAGAAGTTGCAGGCAGTAAGATATATGTTACTGTTCACAGCATGACCCTGCACTATTTGATACGGGGCTGACAGCGGGTTAGGATACAAGGAGTAAGGTGCTTAAGAAGGGCAGGTTAGGGCATTAGCTCTCGCTATTGACTATTTCAGAGCTCAGAGAGACTTTATACTCAGAGTGATAAAAGTCTTTTAAGCTGTAGCTATAAGGTACAAGGTGGAGCTATGAACTCAGGCAGCAGAGTGCTTGTTGCTGGGTGCTACCTGTGTACCCCCAGCTACCAGGGGGACAGTGGGAGATGGCAGGAGGAGCTCAGGGCTGTGGCTCGGTGGGGCTGTATGCAGTCCTTAGGGCAGCAGCAGAACAACAGTGAGTTGGAGCTGAAGGAGGTCTGGGTGCCACGTATTTGCTTGTGCACTTCTCTGCTACTTACAGCTAGTAATCCTCGTGCACAGTATCATCCTGGCTGGGCAAAACAGAGCAGAAAACCTGCCTGGGCTGCTGTGTATGTGGGAATCCAACTTGCGCTACCATTTCCCGATAGAAGAGCTTCTGCCTGCTACCACCAATGAGGCAGCAGATGATGGCCTCCGTTGGACCATTTTCCTTGCAGACGTAAAAGGAGTGCTGTAGCATGGCTTACAAATTACTCACTAGAAAATATGTCAGAATATCTTGCAATTCTAACCTGAATTAGGCCAACTTGTGGTTTTCTGACTTTTTTTCCCCTTACTTTCTTGGCATGCTGCTAGGTCCAGAACATTTCCTCAGCAGGAGAATCTAGTGCTGTAACCAAGTCCTGGCCCTAGCCTTCACACCTCCATTTTCAAGGCCTGGACTAGCCCATCTCAGTTGTGGGCCACCGCCTGGGGTTGTGGCAGCTCAGGAATCCCTGCCAGAGTCTGTCTCGTCTTAATTGCTATGACCTGGAACACGATGCATGCTACATCCCAGACACATGGTCACACCACCTGTTCTGTGCAGTGAAAGTAGGAAGGACTCCTTCTGTACCATCCCACCAAAACAAACAAAATAAGAAAAATTGATCACTCGATCAAACCTCAGATAATGCTTCAGGTTTGAGAAAATTGAACTCTAGCTGAGTGTAGCTGGGTAGTATTCCTTGCTCAGTTCCCAGGATTGCATGTTTCTCTGTTGATGCTTGTGAAGATTGGTGCTTCAGCACGTATAGATATATGTATGTAGATATAGCATATCTACACAGATTGTGTAGTGTAAGAACATCAGGGCATATTTTATTGAGCTTCTCCTGCGATGCATGCAGCGCTGTCACTGATATGGATTAGTATGTACCTGTGTTGCATCGCTCAGACTAACTGCCTACAGGGAATGGATTTTCCCCTAGAAAAACCATGTGATTGTAGCATCCTTCCCCACTATGCCCCAGGATTGTGTAGACTGAGCTTGCCCTCGCCACTAAGCTGCTCAGGAACTCCTTGAGCGTCAGGAAGGAAGGATTTTCTTGCCTGTAGAGCAGGGGAGAGGTTAATCACCACAACACATGAAGATATGCAAAGATTATGATGACAAAAGCACAAAGCTGGGAAAGGAGGTTCAGCCAGTGGGTGCTACCCTGGAGGGAACAGTGCTCCAGTGCAAAGCAAGCAGAATCGACTGGTGGTGCCAGCTACCTCTGCCTGTGTGCATTTTTCTGTGCACAGGTAATAGGAAAAGCAAAGTTGTATCCATTAACACATCCTCAGCAGGAGCTGCTGCTTTGTTTATTTTTTTCAGTGGCACCAAACTTGCAGTCCCTCTTCCATGTGCCTTCCTCACAAGTGAACCTGTCAAATGTCCAGCCCTGAAGAGCACTCGGTGGAGTTTTACAGACTGTGAGAAGCACTGTATGACATTAACAGGATTCCTGCTGGGACCCAGTCCCACCCAGCCACACCTAATGCTTACTGTTCCCTGCCCCTCTTCCCTTCACTTTCAAATTCTGATTGGTTATAGTTTCCGTAAGTTTAGAGTAAGTTTGGTTTGTGTTTTCTATGCAGGAAGTCCTTACGCCCTTTATTTCTTTGACAAACAAATTGCAATCCTCCGTTCTGAGCACCTCCAGAAGGAATTGGGTGGAACCAGGGAAATTAATGCCGCTGTTCCTGAAGCCTGGGCACAGGGAGGCTGTCAGGGTAGTAGCATAGAAAGTGATGCAGAAAATAGCTATTTATTAGTCCCCTCAAACATATGGACAATATTGTGTTACAGCAAGCATCTGCCAAGGAATTTGCAGAGGTAGCAAGGGTGTCCCTTGTAAATTGCCCTTCTCCGTTCCCATAGGCAGATGCGTTGTCTGCAGCAAGCCCAGGCAGTGGGCGTAGTTCCACTGGAGCTTCATGCTGACATACTTTGCCATCTGCATCCCCCGGCTTTAAGAAATACGGGGCAAGCTCTGGACAGAGCAAACAAACAGGATCCTGGTAAGGGTGAGGGAGTCAGGTTTAATAGAGCAGCTGTTTCATATCATTATGACTCAGGGCAGATAGGCACGAGTACAGGGGGTACGGAGTCATCTCTGTGGATTGGTGCACAGCACAGAGCAGGCAAAATAATTGACATCTTGCGAGAGCAACTGGAAGTGACAGCGTTAAAATGGTTTTGATGCCCTGTGAGGATGTGTACCACAAGGGACAGAAATCTTTCTCCCGTTGATGAAGAACCATGTTCGATCCAGAAGGGAGGGCAGTAGGCAAGATTGACCATGACCCCATACCTCTGGGGGGAGCTAACTGGGACAAGAACTTTGTGAATGCTGGATACTCCGTTTCTAAATCAGTGATAATTTAATATGAACTGTGTTTTGGAGGCACTGTGGAATGTGGATTTAAACACCTTTCAATATACTAGGTGATGAAAAGCATTGCCTATTTATGGCTGCTTTTCGAGCTTGATGTGGCAACTCCGTGGCCTGTTTTGTTCTGTGTTATGGTATCAGTTAGATTAAGAATTTTGTGAGTAACTAGAAGCTTGACTGCTTATCAAGTCAGCAATACTTTCTGTACTTGTTTCTCAACAGTTGAATTAGTTTGTTAATTGCCCTGTTAGTTTTGGTTCCCACATGTCTTAAAATATCTGAGTCTATGGTAGATTAGAATGTCATGGCATTTAAAATACCATTTACTGGACAATCAAAACCTAGGGTTGTATTCAGGATATCTTGATTCATCAGGTAAAGTTACTGGCAACTTGTAGCTCCATTAGTTGATGCCAACTGACTGTCACTAAGTGGTATCTTTTGCATATTGGTATTTTGTTGCATTTTTCAACTTTGAGGTTGAAATGTGCAGGCTTATGATTTTTTTAAGTCTTTAATAAATTTGTCAGCTTCTAACCAGAATAACCAAGATATTTGCATTGCGATTGATCTGAACTCTTTTTATATTTTTATTAGTAGCATAATTCTGTAAAATGATCTCATTTCCTTAGCCAAAAGTGGAGTCAAGATAGCACTTAATTTTTTACATCACTTTATTATATATTTTGCCCATGTTATGATTGTCTTATGTAAAGAAGACAAAAAGGAAAAACTGCATTCAGTATTTTTGTGTCAGAATTTTAAGTAGCTTTTGCAGTTAACTTTGCCACAGCCTTTGTCAAACTGACAGCTTGTATTTCATTATCAGACATTGAATTAATTACCTGCTTTTTCTAAAACTCTATTTGCTGCTGGTGGTTTTGTTCTCGTGGTTATTTGCACCACATGCCATGGAGCTGTGCAAAGATTGTTCCGATTGTTCCACTCTGAGAGCTCCATTCTGTGTATCTATTTTTAAATGTAGTCCCTTTATTTTTATTCTCTATTAGTTTTCCATACAGCAGGCACTGTGATGTAAACAGCCAGATAATTTTTCAGCTCTCACATGTATTAGCATTAGGCAATGAGGTGTGACAATAGGGTGAGGTTATGCTCTTAGTCCAAGGCTGCTCGCATACATGACGATGAGTGTAGGGTTTTGATTTTGTTGATTCACACTGATGATGGGGTTTGCTTGTTTGTCTAGATACCACGTAAACAATGGGGAGCAATGTTATGGCTAATTCTCAACAATTCTGAAAAACATGGAAGCAGCAGCTTTTGCTATTCTTGAGACTTCATTTCTGCTTCTTCAAGAATGCTCGAAAGTGACCTCTGCAGAAACCAGTTAAGCTTTTTAATTCTTCTACGGGAGACAGACTAAAATTCAGATTGCCTAAGCATTGTGTGTGAAAACTTGGTGTCCTGGTTGGAGCTAAACAGAACCAATTATGTTCAGTGATTGTACTTTTCAGCTCAGTCTCTTCTAAGAGGCTGCACTTTCTGAAATCAACACTGTGTTTTTGCAGACAGTGTCTGCTACTAGAAGTGATAACGCCTGATGTTTACAGTTACTGCCTGGGATTGGTATGCAGAAAGGCTCTTGCTGATGCTTGCTCCTCTAGTGACCAAGGTCACTGCTGGATCTTGTGTAACACATTGAGGGTGCTGCGAAGTAAAAGGTTGTGTCTTCGGGGAGGAATAGACAGGACAGATGACTCAAACCTGGCCAATGACAAAAGGATTCCATTCTGTGTATGTCATAGTATAAATCTGAGGCATCACAGGGAGTAAGTCCTTTTCTTCAATGGCTGCCATCTGAGGAGGGCTCCGTCTGCACTTCTGCCCCTGATCCCTGCGTTCCTGAGTCCAGGTCCTGTGTCCGCTTCCCCTCTGCCGCTGAGCCTGGGGCTTCCCCGGTGCTCGCCTGCTCTGCAGCATCAGTGGGGATCGCTACTGGGGGCAGGGAGTTGGGTTTGATTTTAGTTTTGTGTATGTTTGTATATATTTCATTATTTCCTTATATAGTACTATTATTGTTTCATGAAAGCTGTTTTAATTCTCTTTTTCAATCCGTAAGTCTCTCTGCCTTATTCCCTTTTCCCTTCCCTGTTTGGAGAGAGAGAGAGGTGATTAGAAAGTATCTGTCATTTGTTTAGTGGCCAGCCCAGCCCAAACCCTTGACACATGGGGTGCTTCTCGTCCAAGAGAGAAACCATTATCCCTTTCCTGAGTCTGCAGGCCGTAGCTTGGATCCCCAAACTGAAATAGGTGCCAGTGTCATTGAAGACCTCAGCCTGGTCATTTCTTGGGAACTGGCATATACCAAATTCCATGAAGCTGCATCTTGTATCTCCTCATTCAGTCTGAGGGGCTGAACTCAGGTAACACATTTCCCATTGGTGCCGTCAGCACTTTGCATCAACCTGTTCTCTTCTGATTGCTGTTCAGGGTTTATCCCTTCTTTAGAGGAATCTTCAAAATGTGCTAGATTTGTCTTTTGAGGATAAAGACTCTTCAATGAGCACATATCTTAAACTATTTTCTTATGTATCATAAGGCACAAAGAAACATTTCATATTCCACACTTTAGTCGTATTGTTCCTTTCTTTTCTGGCATTTAATATGTTAATATCATACATGCTATAGGAGGTACAGATTGGAGAGGAAAATATTTCCCTTGCCTCAATACTTTTAGAGCATGGCATACAATCCGTTTCAGCATATTAGGGTGACTATACATTAAGAAGTTCACTAGAAAAAATCTAATGTATGCCCTTTCTTCTACAGAGCAGAAGAGACTTGCCAAAAAGTCAGGTTCATCCTAAAGAATGTTTTTCCCTTGTGCCCCTTTTCCTCAGTAATTTCCTTAAAATAGAATTAGTTAAATGCTGTAAGGTTTTTTTTCTTCAGGATGAGGCAAGGTTTCTGAATTATTCTAAAGTCAGTCAAGCTTCCCACACTTAACACGAGGGCAACACAAATATTTGTGGCAGAATAATTTAAGAAGTTGTATGCTTTGCTTTGGAGTTAGGAAAGAGAAGCAGTAGCATGGGAACACCTTACACTGATACCATCATCATCACGGCCAGGCTTTGCGAACGAAGATATGGGAAGTACACTACCCACACTTGCTCATGTCATCACCAAGAATTCATCTGATGACATTTTGTTCTGGAAATACAATGTTTTAATAAAACTGATGAAGTTGTTTGAGAGTGCTTGAGATTTCACCTGTGCTGGTGATGCTGAGTATTGTGACTGCTTTTTAATATCTTGACATAGGTGATGATCCAGTTAGCACCTGCTTAAAAGCCTGATTAGATGTCATAAGTTCATAAAAGATCACAATACCTAATTGATAACCTCCCCAGAGTTGCAATTTTCAAGTCTCTTACTGCTTTTTTGCTTCATATTTAATCAAATATACATCGCACCTTTCTTCTCATTAGAACTACTGTCAGATTTGTTTGGTTTATTTATTTATTTGTTTGTTTATTCCCAATTCTTATGTCCTTATTTGTGTTAGTGGTTTTGTGAAGGATTTTGGGAGAGGTCAGATGAAACAATGGCTGCAAACTTCAAGGACAAATGTCCTTTTTTTTTAAGTTCATATCTTTTATCCTTTTGCCCTATACACTTAGATAATAAATTGGTAACTGCCCTCAAAGGGATCATGGTATTCTTCAGGAATAGCACCAGTCTCTCTTCTTCCTGGGGAACTATTCCTGCGTCGTAACACATTCCTTGGATTTTAACTCCATATTAAAGCTATAAGGAGTAAGATTTGTTTAGCTAATTCTGCATGTTGGCCAAAACTTTTTTTTTTTTTATTTTAACCATGCAGTAGGCTCAGTTTTTAAGCAGGGATGGACACTTGCTTTTTTGTACCTTTTCCACCTCTGGCTGCCTCAGATATTCCCTGTGGCTCAACCACCTTCTCACCTTGTCTTTTTGATCGACACTCTATGGCAAGATCACGCCCTGTGATTTTGGGGGTGATGCGAAGAGCTAGAATTTCCAAAGGATGGTTGTAGGGACCTTATGAAAGAGTATTGGAGCCGTGTGGGGAGGGTGGTTAAACACTGTGCCTTGGAATATTGTGTCCAGTTCTGGGCCCCTCAGTTCAAGAAAGACAGGGAACTGCTGGAGAGAGTCCAGCACAGGGCAACTGCGATGATTAAGGGAGTGGAGCATCTCCCTTATGAGGAAAGGCTGAGGGAGCTGGGGCTCTTTAGTTTGGAGAAGAGGAGACTGAGGGGTGACCTCATTAATGTTTACAAATATATCAAGGGTGAGTGTCACGAGGATGGAGCCAGGCTCTTCTCAGTGACAACCAATGATAGGACAAGGGGTAGTGGGCTGAAACTGGAACATAAGAGGTTCCGCTTAAACTCGAGAAGAAACTTCTTCTCAGTGAGGGTGACGGAACACTGGAACAGGCTGCCCAGAGACGTTGTGGAGTCTCCTTCTCTGGAGACATTCAAGACCCGCCTGGACACGTTCCTGTGTAGCATTATCTAGGCATTCCTGCTCTGGCAGGGGGATTGGACTTGATGATCTTTCGAGGTCCCTTCCAATCCCTAACATTCTGTGATTCTGTGATTCTGTGAACCATAAGTAGAGAATCATCAGAACATTCACTGAAGTCAAGTGGAGATTGCAGGGGGCTTTAAGACTCACATTTTCTCATGTGCCTGCTGGCACTGTCATGTGCCCTCTCGTGTCCATTGCCTTCTTAAAAATGTTCTTTTTTCATCATTGCAGTCTTTTCATCCCATTTCCAGTTTCTCACCTAACAGGCCCAAGGTTGCTGCCTGCCTTGTTGGTTGAGGTAATGGCCAGTGAGCAAGACAAGAAGTGGTGCTGGAGGATGTAGCTGCTGGTGCGATTCGGTACCTCCTGCTGATAAGCCCTGGTTAGTGGATGGGGAGATCTAGAGAAATAGCTGTTGATAACAACACTTTTAAATAAAACCAGAATAACAGCATGTAAGTGACTCTAAAACTGTCTGTCCCTGGGTTGGGGTTACCAGCTGTGTCCCTTGTCCTTTCAGACTGACTGGTTCAGCAAGGCAGCCTCCTGTGAGAAAGGGATCCTGTCACCAGAGACCTCAGGGGTTTCCTCGCACGTACTTGTTACAATAACACAGTACCATGACGAGAGGATGGAGTAATTAGTGAGGTGTCCACATGCATAAGGGAGTTTAAATACAAAACTGACTACATTTATTAAAATATACCTAGATTAATGTTTATAAAGATCAATGTTTCAGGTGTGTTGAGCAGTAGCACGAAGTAATAAAAGCAAGTCTACTGGTGCTTCTACACGTCAGCTCTTAATTTTACTCTTTGCATAGCACGGAAAGAGTTTCAGTGTATTGCATGGTGTGAATAGGCTCATCGGGCTGCATTGGGGCTAAATATTTTCCTGTGAGCAACAGGCAGTTTAGGTGGTTGTTTAATGTTGGCCTCCCTGTTCTTTTGATAGCTCTTTTTTCTGCACATAATTTCTCTTCAGTGAAAGGAAGTGTTGGCTCTTTGAACCATGTTGGCTTTTTGAACCATCAGAGCAACTGGCCCCAAGGAAGAGAAGGAAGCAAGCTTGTACAGTTAAATGAATGGCAGAATCTAGCAAATTGTATCAACTAGAAATCACTTTTTAAAATGCTCATTACTCAAGAGTCTGTCAGAGCTGCATCTACCTAATTGTTTCTGTTCCCTACAAAGACTGAAACTGTGGTTTTTGAAGAAGTAATGTCACAACTGGGTCAGGTATGCTGCTTAAGGGCTGGCTTCAAATGGGCCTCAGGGGAACAGTCTGGACAATCTGAAGAGGAACAATTCAGTCTGAAAGAACCAGCAGAATTAATTTGGGACACCCAGCTCCCTGCCAGTCTTGCTTAACTGGCAGCGTCTAGAGCTTTATCATGCTAAAAAACCTGGCAAAACAGCAAAGGGTAGTGCAGGAAAAGAAAATGACAGTGAATACACTTTTCAGTTACTGTCTGAGGAACGTATTTGAAGACATTTTGTCTTCTTATTGCTTATGTGGTAGGAAAATAAATGAGAATGAGAAAATGGGGAAAAAAAGACTTGTATATGAAACTTTTTAGCAGCATAAATTGGAAAAGTATATCATCTCTACAGAGCGCACTTGAGAGAATAACTGGTTGTAGATATTGGAATCTTTTTTGGCGTGGTTATGTTTCAATATTTATTTATTTAAGCCATTAGAAGTAATCAGGTACTTTCATCTTTGATATTAATGTATTGCTTTTCTAGTTAGTAGAATAAGTGAGTGAAATCTTTTATTCATGCAGAGTGCAGGTATTTCTGTCCTGAAAACTGCTAAAAAGTTGCTCCACGGGACAACATGAAACTTTCATTGATCTACCCATGGAGCAGAGCATCCTCATAGAGAAAGATTTCAGTACATTAGAGCACCACATCTGCTGAGTTAGGTACATATCTGATCTCTTGATGCCCTTCTGGAAGGAATGATTTTAAACCTTTATCCGTTATTTATCCTAGAGCTGGAATCCTTCTTTTTTTCCCTCCTAAACAGAGAGTTGAGTGAATCATAGAAGTCTTCAGATAACTAACTTTGCCATCCTGAACTGTGTTGAACATCTTTGGCTTTCATCCCTAGAGTGATGACAAGAGATTTCGGCAATAGCTGATTAGGTGTTCACTCATATTTTCTGCCATGGGTATGGCTCTTAATCACAACTTCCTCTCAGTTCTGGAAAGAAAATATACATTATCTGATACCTAGATTAAATCATCAAGTTAATTTCATTTCAGCATCTTTCTTTGCTCGGCCTCTTGAAACACGTAAGATTAACACGCACTATTTTCACAGAAGGTAAAGTTTGGAAAGGCTGGATGGCTACACAGTTCTAGTACTGGAAATGTTTTCCTGCCTTCCCCTGGTTAATTTTTATTTTCACAGAAGGTTTACTCATCAAGCCAAGAATATACACCTATAAATATTCCTTCAGCATTTCTCTATTGCAAGACATAGTGCACAATTGAAGTGCCTGATCTCAAGAACTGAACTCCCAACAGTCTGCACTGAAGACTGGATCCAGGACTCTTTGAAGTCACCGAAAAAACTCCCATCAAATTTAGTAATTTGCGAGTAAATCTGTAGGGCCTTTTCTACAAGGAATCAGCTCCACTTAGACTTAACTATACTTTTTGAAAAGGAATTAAATGTGGTTTGTACTGCATAGGCACATAAAAGGCAGGGATTATTGTCCAGTTACAAAGAAAGTGCAGCTTGTCCCCTGTCTGGGGACTGAACAGGGCTCTTCCTCCTCAGTGAGCTCCAGTCTCCGATCCATTGTACAAGCCCAAACTTCCACCAGGAGAATAAAGTCAGAGAGAGGAGTACAGGACATATTCCCACCTCTCTTCTCTTTACATACCCTCTAGAGGAGTTCAATACCAAACACAGAAAGCAACAGGGATTCACCTCTCTTCTGTATGAAAAAGAACTTCCTTATACCTGGGTCAATCCACTACTACATTCAAATACTTGCAGCTTGTGCTGGGTTGACCAAGGCTGGACTCGATGATCTTCTAGGTCTCTTCCAGCTGATACAATTCTATGATTCTATGATTCTATGACCTTGGGCAGCTGCCAGGCACCCGACCAGCCACTCTCTGTCTTCCTCAGCAGCACAAGGGGAGAAAATATGATGAAAAAACTCATGGGTCAAGATACAAACATGGAGGTCACAAAGCCAGTGTATCTTATAGGTAGGTTGGGTTCTGATACTCTTTGTCAGAAAACAGAAATTTCTGTCATGAGAGCAAGAGAGCAAATTACAAAAAAAAGTTGTAGACTGCAGCCCCAGGGATGGCCAAAATTTTGGGATTGTAGGAAAATAGGTATGGATTTGTTATGTCAGTGGAAACGATGTCCGGTGGTCAGAGCTGCTCGACAACACTTTTGGCACCAGATGACCTTGAAGAAGAAAATAAATCCTTTCTGGTAGAGAAGAGCTATATTTTTATGTTGAGAATACAGAAGAGACAGCCATGTTCTGGCTGTCACTCAAATTTTCCCTGGGGTGCCTCTCTGGAGGCCATGGGAGTATCTCACAAAATGCTGCTTCCTGAGACTTGGTTTACTAGCTGGAGTTTGGGGCCATATTTAGCCATAGGAGCCAAAAGGTCAACTCAATATCACTTTGCTTTCAACATTCTGTCTTTTCGAGTCAAACTACTAGATTAATAAATGGGCTAACCAGTTCTCTCTTTACCCTGGTTTCCTTGCCAGGGAGCTTTATTTTGAGATAGACCTCTTTCTCTGTTTACATTTTTCTCTGTATTTCCTGGTACTTCCCTTACCCAGGAATGCAGTTTTGGGCTTTACATGACGTATCACCGTGATAACTTGTGGCTCTTCTTTCCCAGTTCTTTGAGGTTGAGGTATGAAAAGCAAATGCAGCAAATTGCTCCTTCCCCTTCCCTGAGATTGTCTTCCTTTCCAAACTGTTACAATAAATTATTTACCACGAGACGCATTCACTGTGCACATATCTCACCCATCTCTATTCCTGGTTCTCAGCTTTTCATACATTATGGCTCTTAGTGAGGTAGGTGATCCTGCTCTGGCAGGGGGGTTGGACTAGATGATCTTTGAGGTCCCTTCCAACCTTTAACATTCTGTGATTCTGTGATTCTGTGATTAGTGGACATAAGACCACTTATGTTTCCTTGGATGCAGGAACATTGATAAAGTGACTCGGCCCCATCTCAGGGTGAGGCTGGGCCCAGGTTCGCTGTGCTCTTTCCACTGGCACCAGGCTCGTGATCCAGAAGGAGCCGTAGCCCACTTTGAGCAGGGGCCACACCTGGACAGCTGAGTGGTCATGCAGCTGAGATACACCATTACCACCAGTCTTGATGTAGCTACAAAGCCATAGCCAGGCCACATTGCTAATAGAAATGACAGATTCTGCATTTACAGTGTTTTTTTTAGTTTATTTGTTTGTTTCTTTGTTTTTCAGAATAACTTCTGCCTTTTCAGAGTACCTTTTCTGTCTGCCCTTTTATCAATTTTGGTACATCTACTGTCACAGTTCTCAAATTGGAAATAAATCAGTTGCATCAGCTCAGTAAATCTTTTTTTCTTTTCTTCTGTTTCTTTTTGCAGATGATACAGTAGCTGAAGTTGAGAAAAAGATTATAGAAGCTTTTGGGGTGTTTGACCATGAATGCAGTAAAACTGTGGATGCCAGGTTTGGAAAAACCTTCACACAGAAGTATTACAGGATCTAGTATAGAGATAAATAACTCCCTAAACCTGTGTCTACTTTATCAGAAAATGTAATTGAAACAGTCCTTTTGGCCCTGATTGGACAGTTACGTCTTCGCTTGTCTAATAGACATTTTGCGTTGTGCAGTGGTGGATTGAAGAGGGTCCCTTCGGAGAGCCGGCCAAGATAACAATCATCACACCAATATGGCTACAGATCGTCCTCCCTTTATTGCTCCGGACAGCTCAATATATACAGTTCAGCAGTGTCCCCGCGCCTGCCCCTTCACAGAGTTGGTCAGTTACAGGTTTACACGCGCCAGTGTTTTATCGGGTAGTGCCATTCCACTATGCAAGCGGCTCTCGCCCCCCCTTCTCCCCCCGGGGCCAGCACCTCCAGCCAAGCATCTCGCAAAGCTCTCACAAAACAGATAAAACCTCCTCCTCCCCGTGTTCCAAGGCAGCTTCAAGGACAGAGCCTCTGTTTAGGCCTAAGCTGGGTTGTCCACACTTTTAAAGTTATACCGCACCTCTGCTCCACAAGAAATTCCTCTACATATCCCCCTTTTTCTTTTTGGACAACCCAGGCTTCATCCGCTAGCTTGCTTATCATTTTCTTGATTACACTCATCAAACAACTAAACATAAGTAAGCCTATAACAATTAAAACTGCAATAACCAAAAATGCCTTAACTAAACTCTTAATTCATCCTGTCAAAGTTCTCACACCCATCACCCTAAATCATACTTTGATCTTTAATCACACACTTCTAACAAAGCAAAAGGCAGCTAGTTTCTCCGCCTTGCTTTTAGCTAAGAAAGATCACTTTGCTGGTTAATACCATAAACCTTAACACCTGTTATATGGCTTTAATTAGACAGTCCTACACAACCAATATAAGCTTCATTGTTAGTCACACAAAGAGAATACACATCAGCACAACAGGTAACACTGAAAACAGTTACATTTTCCCACAATTGCTCTGCCATCAGCCGTAAGCATCTTCTGCCAGTCCAATCCATGTCGTCGTTGGTAATCGGTACCTCAGGGTCCCATCACGTCACTGGGCGAAACAAAGGGATTCAACAGGCAGGCCCAGTGCACGGTCGTGTTGCTGCTGCGCTGTTGAAGTGACAGGATGCTGCACAGCCACATCATGCAGGATCATGCGGTTCTCAAGTCCCTTGTCCGTTATTAATAATAACAGGACACTCAATCGAACTGGCTGCTTCCCAATCTCCCTCTATTATAACGTCTCTGATGACACCGCTCCATCGCTGTTGCAAAGGATCCTTTATGGTTCAAGCTTGAAAATCAGGCTTGAGTGAGGGAACTGATGGTAGTGGGGGAGCTGAACTGGTTTAAGGGTTTCTTCTATTTCTTGCTGTCCAGTTGATAATTCAGCGAGTTTGTTCAGGATCTCTTTCAGGGGTTCATCCTGATCTTCCTTCTTCCCCCTCTCTCTTTTTTTTTTTTCCTTTTTTTTTTCCCTTTTTTTTTTCTTTTTTTTTTTTTCTTATTAGCTCAAGTATTACTTCGATCACGCTGTTATCACACAGGGAGAGCAGAATTTCCCAGGTCTGTTTTGATCATACTCTCCCGTTCACTCCCATGCACATCTGGTGTACAAGAAGCGTCTTATCTTCATTCTCACGGACAAGCTCTCAACATGAGCTGTACCTGGCTGGTCAGGGTCTCTTTTCATAATTAGCAAGCAAGAGTTATGCACTTGTTTAGAAAAGAGCTCAGCTCAAGGACGAAAGTCTTAATTCTGCAACGCAGTGCAGTTTCTCTTTTTTTTTTTTTTTTCCTTCGACCCAGTCGGGACGAGCAGGGAGTTTCTTCCTTTGCCTTTTTCCTTTCCTGCCCTCCCCCCAACGCTTCGATCGCTGCCGCAGCAACTTTCTTTTCTGCTTGCATGATTTCTAGAGTGCGTATTACGGTTTTCCAAACCGTTCCTAGTTCTTTCACTTCCTTTCCTTCTGTTCCTCCCTCTAAAGTACAGTCCCACAAAAAGTCTCCTACTTCACGCCATTCCGTGGAACTAAAGATTAATGACGGGTCGTTCATTTTCTCCCGTTTCCGAGCCCATGGGGCTAATACGTCTCGCTCCTTTACTTTTCCTCCTCTCTTAGAGAGTATACTAAGGAGGCGAGTTGCCGCGTCCGTTTCCATCGCGGTCTTACCTTGGCAGAGGCTTGATCGGCCGCTCAAGCTCTGGTCTCCGGTGCCCTTTTGGTCACACTCGGAACTCTCCCGCCTCCAGCTCTCCGGCTCCCAAATCGGCTCACGTCCGATGCTTCGGAGTCTTCCCGCATTTAAGCAATCCGCATTTAAGCGTCCATAGAGGGTCCCTGTTCAGGCGCCAGATGAAGAGGGTCCCTTCGGAGAGCCGGCCAAGATAACAATCATCACACCAATATGGCTACAGATCGTCCTCCCTTTATTGCCCCGGACAGCTCAATATATACAGTTCAGCAGTGTCCCCGCGCCTGCCCCTTAACAGAGTTGGTCAGTCACAGGTTTACATGCGCCAGCGTTTTATTGGGTAGTGCCATTCCACTATGCAAGCGGCTATCACCCCCCCTTCTCCCCCCGGGGCCAGCACCTCCAGCCAAGCATCTCGCAAAGCTCTCACAAAACAGATAAAACCTCCTCCTCCCCGTGTTCCAAGGCAGCTTCAAGGACAGAGCCTCTGTTTAGGCCTAAGCTGGGTTGTCCACACTTTTAAAGTTATACCGCACCTCTGCTCCACAAGAAATTCCTCTACAGTGGATGACACAAACTGGCCTGAGAGAGGGATGTCAGGAATGGTGGGGTAAAGAAGCAAGAGGAAACTGCATCTAGACAAGAAGCAGCTACAATTATTACGAGACAACCTCTGCTCTAACAGCTTATTTGGCACTACAGGTCCTGCATCCTTGCCTTCAGGGTAGTCTCAGCAAATCAAGGGACGTCCCTGCCAGTGTGTGTCACTGCTACCTGCCTCTCTCAGCCTGTCCCTATAGGGGAGGTGCCTCAAACCCCTGATCATCTTCGTGGCCCTCCTCTGGACTCTCTCCAACAGGTCCATGTCTTTCTTATGCTGGCAGCCCCAGAGCTGAGCATAGTACCCCAGGTGGCGTCTCACCAGAGCAGAGCAGAGGGGAAGAATCACCTCCCTCGATCTGCTGGCCATGCTGCTTTTGATGCAGCCCAGGATGCAATTGGCTTTCTGGGCTGTGAGTGCACATTGCTGGCTCACCACATTCAGTTTTTCATCCACCAGCACCCCCAAGTTCTTCTGTGCAGGGTTGCTCTCAATCCACTCATCACCCAGCCTGTCCTCCATTGCAATAGTTTAAGGCTGAAGAGTCTGAATGTGTTCAGTCTCTTCGGAGATGCTGTTCCATAGCTCTGGCCAATCTTTTTTTTTGTGGCCCTTCTTGTTCAGCTTTCTCCTTTTTGAAATGGAATGGCTGGAACTGCAGGAATGGAATTTACAGATGGAACAGAGAACTGCATGCACCATACATTTAGCATGCAATGATATGGAAATACAAGCAAAATATGTGCCTGAGGGAATAAGTGGAGGATTAAGATATGAACTGCTAGACTGTACAGGGCATGACTGGTTATAAGATACAGCACTAAAGGAAATGGAATTTAAAAATTCCTGATTAATCTTAATTCTAGTATCTTTTAAGTTTGAATATTTGACAGTGCTACTTTTATCTTTGTTTTAACATAAACATCCAAACACATAACAATACGGCTTTTGTTATAAAACACATTTGTGTCTCACTGAGCAGGTTCTGAAGTTGTTATAAGCTGTTGTCACCAGAGCTTTTAATTACAAATCAGTTAGTGAGTGAAAGCACTACAAAAGAGCATGAGAACTGGTGAGATTGTTGTCATTAGACATTCCTCACAAAGCCAAATTGGAAAACATCTTTAAATGTTGCAAGCGTCTTTTCTGCATTGTAAAACAGGTGAGAGGTGCCAAACGTTTATGTGATGGTCTTAGCAGCGCATCCTTACTAGTGCCTCTAAATTTAAGAAATTGTGGGTACTTCACAGAAGTGAAATGATTTCTCAATTGCACTAAATAGGGAGAACTCCAGGGTGCGTCTCCACACTGGGTAAGATTCCTGTTCCCTCACCCAGAGGGCTTTGGGAGGAGGGCTCGCTGAAATCCCTTGGCCCATCTCCAGGAAGGTGCCCGATGCCCAGTGCCGGGGCTGCTTCCGTGCCCCCCAGCTCTGCCCTGCTCCCGGCTGGGGGGTGGGCTGGGCCGGGGCCAACATCTCCTGCCACAACCGACCCCCCACAGGGAGCCCCTGCCACCCCCCCAGCCCTGGGGAACCCCCAGTCCTCACTGCACTGGGACATACTCATTGCTTATTTGTTCGTCATTTATGTCTGCAGTCCTGGCTAAATAGCTGTAAAATTTGCTACACTCCTCACTCCATTGTGTAATGGATATAGAGCTTGAGAAAATGTTACAACAATGAAATGAGACAAATAGACTTTTTAAAAATGTATTCATTCGGACAGTAGGTCATAACATGTGAGAGGGGACTTTTGAAAGTCTATTTAGCATAGTAAATGTGCAGTTTCACATTAAGGTTTATCATAGTACAGTTACTGACAATGAACAACAATTTATTGTCTCATCATTCTTGGGATCATATTGCAGGGCTGTATCACAATAATGGGATTATTAATGGCTGATTGTCTTGTATCAGAAGGTGGCAGTACAGCACAATTTTTAAGCACAATTGTAGAACTTCATATGAATATGAAATCTGAAATATCAGATTCCTGGTGAAGAATAGGGAAAATTACCCTAACTTGACAGACTCCTAATGCAGATACAAGTTAGTTAGAAATTAAGCATGAGAAAGACAGTATTGTTTCACACTACTTACAACATACTCCGAGTCAAGGGCTTTCTTGATTTTGCAAATCTTGTCACTGAAAGTGCTGTACGTGGGGTGAAAACTATTGCCCAGATTTTATTGTGTCTGTGTTACAAAACCTATATGAACATAAACTCATTTTAATCATCATTTTTGCATGTCAGAAACTACACAGCAGAAACTGCAGCTGCTGAACTAAGTGAGAATTAGCTGCTGAACTAACTCTCCTAGGCTGGGAGGAAAATACAATTTCCTATCCGGGTCCTTTAAACTGCCATGTTATTACCAGACACCACACAACTTTTTTTGACCACAGCCACTTCAGACAACATCCTCGTGCTGGCACCCGCACAGGCTGTTAGGAAGGGCTGCTGGCAGTGCCAGATTTTGCAAACTCTTTCAGGGCCTGGCTTAGCTTTAGTCACATTGTGGTCCTGTTGAGTGTGAGGTGAGGCAGGAGGTGAGCTGACGGCAGCCTTCCCATCGCTGGGTGTCGGTAAGAGTAGGAGTAGTGTGGGACAGCAGGGAGGCGTGGTGTGAGCTGAGTGTTTCTCCGGAGGAGGCAGAGAGTATTTGCAAGTATCGAGGATTGCACGAGTGAGAGCATCGAATACAGTATATCCATACTAGAAATAGGGTGCGTGGACAAGGATTACGAAGATAGAACTAAATGTCTGACCTCATCGAGGCCAATGGCCAAACTTCCATTCACGGGGGGTGGAAGGTTTCGCCGCGTTGTTTGAGCAGATGGCGTAGTTTCATAACAACTGTATGTGTGGGACTGGGCTTTGTTTTGTAACTATTTTTGTGCAGCCAGCATTTTTCTCTCTTCTGTCTATTGTAGCGCTTCTCACATGTTTTCAGCCAGAGTGGGAGTTCCTCCGGACGTCTCAGGAGGCCGAACACTGACCTGTGCAATTTAATGTGTGCTTGGTGTGCCACATTAGGGGCCTTACTGCCATAAGATGATTTTGCAAAGGTCGTTGCTTCTTGTATCTACCATTTTTTATTAGACAATCTAATTTTTCCACCAAATGTGCTGGTGAAGATGAAGAAACCACAGAAGTTTGAATCCTGGGAACCACTGGCGCTATGAATACTTATTCAAATGTGCTTGAATTTCTGTCGTAGAATTGGACTGAAAATCACAAGCAATGTTGATGCTTTTGCTATTTTGTTTTCAGTCATGCCATAAGTCTCATTAGTATTTTTTTTTACAGCTTTATGGTGCTTTTGTATCTAGTTTGTGATATTGTTCAGCTTAAACTTTTTTGAGGCATTGCCAGTTTGGTCAGGATTTTCTTTTGAGCCTCAGAACAACTGCACCAAGTTCAACAGTGAATGCAAGCTTGGAATATAATCTGCAGCATAAACAGGTTGGTGATAAGCCAACCTATGTTGGTCTGATTCTTTCATAGCAGGGCATAGCAGTGCTGCCTCCTTCCTGACCTTTTGTAATTGCTCTTTACTGCAGTTAGAATTTCTATCTTTACAGCATTTAATGTAAAAATATATTTTACTTGTTACCTTTAATCTCAGTAGGTTTCTAAGTTTTTTATTAGCTGTATAAATGTAGACTTTACTGAAATTAAGCTTAGCAGTTAGAGGACAGCAGTTGAAAAGTAACCTGCACAGAGTACGCTGCCACACAATGGTAAAGAAGAAAGTCACAAAAACAATTACAATCTTCCAAAAGGTTCCAGAATATTTTATGTCTGTAACATTGCTTACTAAGACATCATTTTAGAAGTCCACATAGATATGCTTGTGCATGTTTGTGTGCTTGTGTATGCACACTCCTGTACACAAGCTCTGAATTGGTATCTGGATTCTCCAGATGCTCTTGTATTGCAGATTTACTGACAAAGATGTTCGTTCTTTCTTTCTTTCTTTCTTTCTTTCTTTCTTTCTTTCTTTCTTTCTTTCTTTCTTTCTTTCAGAGAGATTGGTTCAATTGTCAGGTCACTGGGTTGCTTCCCAACTGAGGCAGAACTACATGAACTGCTTGCACAGGTAAATGTTTAGATCTTCTGTATTTTTTTTGGTATTAAACTTGCACAAGTTTGGCCTTGCTGTGTGAAAACCTAAGCTCTTTCCCCAGGGTTTGAAAATGTCATGAAAGTGATTCAGGCAGGCAGATGGTTCCTCAGGTTGCCCCAAAGCAAGCCTTTAGGCTGAGGTAACAACATTGATGGGTTAAAATGAGGAGTCTTTGACTCTCTTTTACCCCAGAAGGTCGCTGTGACACTGTGCCAAGGTGGAGGGACATTTATAGAAGATGAAGGAAAAATTGTTTTTTGCTGTTGAAGAGCAATGTCCTAAACCTTGGTTGCATTAGGATATCCAAACCCTAACCATCTCACTCTTCTGGACATGCCATGGACACACACCAGATGATTAAGTAATAAAACTTAGGTCTTGAGCAGGTGTTAAAATTATACCTCAAATTCCAAAAATATACAGGGGGAAAACCTGCTGTTTTTTTTTTCCCCCACTGGGTCCTGTTGTTCCTAACTTATAATCAGACTTCTCAACTTTCTGTCCTTCACAAGGTCTCTGCCAGTCTTGAGATTTTTCAGTTATAAGCAAATAATCTGTCCTTACTCAATTACTTAAGGCTGTAAGTCAAAATTCCGACATCAAACCTTGCAAAACCTAGTGATCTTCCCATTCTCCTAGTGATGTACAGGGATAAGTTTTTTCCTACATTAATTTTTGTCTCCTTAACTCATGCTTGTAATAGAAAGGATGGTGTGCCGGTGCCTTGGCAGGGTATGGTCAATGAATAGGACAAAGAAATCTGGAAAAGACCTCACATTCTTTTTGCAAACTGATACACTGCCTTAAGGAATGGAAGATGCTGGGGCTGAGGGGTGGAGGAAGGTTTTTTCTCTTTTTCATGTATAGGTCAGGATACTGGGAATTGATCTCTCTTACTCTTTTCTTCCTGTCCCCGACAAAAATTTGGATGGTTGCAGTAACAGTCTCTCCTCAGTAGGCTGCTCTGGTCTCTTGCAGATAGGTATTTGGTGTGAGGAATCTTGTGCTAACTCTTGTGAAAATGATGCAGCTGCTTCAGATGAGGAGGTGCAAAGAATTGTCAAAGGAGAAAGATCTTTTAACACGATACCGCAATCTGTCTGCTCTGGTTCTGTACTCTTGGTGCCAGATCGTCCCAGCTCCCACTGACAAACAAGGCAAAACGGAAAGAGAAATTATGGTGCTTAATATAGATGGTAATTTTCGTGGCCCACAGGGATTTTTATTTGCAGAAAAATAATAGTGCAACTGACTCAAGATACAGAACTGAGAAGAGGAGGGAGATGCTTTGACCATGCCCCCCCCAGTCCAGGGAAACCAGGAGAGTTTAAGGCCTGCCTCCCCCTCAAAAAGAGATTGCATTTTCTGGGTTTTTTTTTCAGTTTTCAGTATTATTGAAAATTTGTGATAAGAAAGTACAATGTAGTGCAGCTATGAGGTGGAATATTCTTGAGATACAACAGTGTAACATGTATGCAGTTGTTGGCTATAAGGATATTAAATTAAAGTACAAATACCGCAAGAAGAAAGAATATATTGAAGAGTAATGGTTAACCTGAAAGAACACTGAGCTGGAAGTCTCAAAGAAGTTTTCGTGGTGCCTGTACATGAAACCTTGGCATAGGTTTAGTACCAGAAGAACACTGTCTCCTTGTAGAACCCTTAATATGTTGTGTTAATCACAAACCTATCTTAATTTATGTAAGATATTGCTATAATTGACTATGGTAATATCATTTTATCTTGATCTAGATAAACTAAAAGTTGTCTCTGTTGGCTGGAGTGTAACCCAGCTATTTTTCCAGTATTTCTGCCCATTGTAAGCTGTGATTAATTTCTGTTTCTCACTACCTGTGTCTTTGAGTCATCTCATCTTCATATTGGCCTTATTGTAGTTAAACTAGCACATGTTGCCATCAGATTATTCATATCTGCCAAATCAGCATTCATATAATTACTGTTCTATCTATCTAACTGTCATATGCCATTTCCTGTATTGCCTTATGCTACATGCTGTACTTAATATCATATCTTTAGGCCTATTTACAAAGTTAAGATTAAATAATAAGCCTAGAGATTGTGATAACTAATCAGAGGGTTACTGCAATGCCTAGAGTTTGAAATCCCAGGTCCAGTGCACTGCTCTGTCCCAGATCTGGATAACTCCGGAAGCTGGTTTTGTTTGTTTGTGACTCAAGTCCCCAAATGTTATGTGGACAATGATAGTATGGCTGTAAAAGTAGAGATACAAACCATAATGGGTGCCACAACAGCATTGTTATATGAACTGTGGAGGTGCCCAAGGGAAAGAGATAGAACAAAACTGAGAGTTTCAAAAACCAAATACTGTTGTTGTCACAGTCACTGTGTGAAGGGGAGGAATTAGAAACAGGAAAACTTCAATGGGAATGATGTGTAGAACAGGAGTGAGCATGAGGAAGAGCGAGAGGATACATATATTTGCAAATCTGAATACTTACTGTTGAATACAAATCTGAATATTTAGGAGAGGTTAATATATTCAGTTTACTCTCATAGATATCCAGTGTTAGAAATAGGATTATTTTTAACAGTTCAAGATATTGCTGAACCTGTAGAGCCACTGAAGGAAAAGCTGTTCTTTCCAGGTCAGAGAAAGCTGAGGTGGCTCATCACCTCTGAGGACTATGTTCATGGTCAGGAAAGACATGTTTCTTCCACAGACTGCTTTCTGAAGGCAACATACAAATAGTACGCTGAGGAAAAGAGATTATATTTGTCAGTGAGGGCTGAGACTTTCACAGGTATTTGTTACTTTGAGCTCTGAAGTGGTCATTGCCAGTGAGTTCTGGTATGAAAATTAGGATTACTTTCAACTGTTGATGAGCAGATCTAATGCTTTTTTTGGAAATAGGCTTGAAAAAACACTTTTTCCTTCTGTTTGGTAAGCCTAGCAGAAGAGATTTTTTGGGTCCTTGCTTTTGGTTGTTCTGCTTAACGTAAGATACATCTATCTATTTCCAGTAAATAGCTACCGTATTTCTTTTTCTGTCTATGTGGACTTCTGATGTAATACTAGTTGAAGCACAGATATTTCCTAAAACATCCTGTGTACTTTTACATCTCAATATTTGTGATGCATGGAATAGTTCGCTGTATTAACTAACTGTTATGTCACTGGAAATAAGTTTTGCACGGTATTTTCAATCGATCAAGCAGTAAAACAAATGATTCAGTAGTGTGGAAGGGTACTGTCTGATTTAGCATGAAGCATGCAACAGCTTCCTTTCTTTGCTAGAGATCCATTCTGCTAGGCTTACCAAACAGAAGGGAAAAGGTGCTTTTTTCAAGCCTATTTCCACTCTAAAGCAACAAGAGGTGGTGACTGCCTGCTTTTAACAACCAAAACTCTTCAAGAGCGCTGGGAAAGAGCATGCAGCAGCAGCTGCACCTCTCCATTTAAACAACTAGATATATCAGGCATCACTCCCAGCTCTGACCCAGCTCCCAAGAGGAAGATTTCTTACTTCATCTTTTCCTGGCTCAGTCAGGAGAGCTCAAATCAGTGCCTATCTGAGTCTTGTTCAATCTGAGCTGCGTCTGTGGAGATCTTAGCAAGGTGTCGCTGCTGCCGCCTGAGACCACACGGCACACGCTTCCAGTTTCAACACAGACAGGAACAGGTTGGCTCTGTTAAGATTGCTCCTTTTGGGAGTAAAACTTGAAATTTTCGGAGAAGAGATGCACTGGGATGATAGGGAGCAGTTTTTACTATGTTGCTCATCTCCTGTGGAAGTGTAGAACAGCAGTGAGAATTCTGCTAAAAGTCCCCGATGTTTTGGGACTAGTCTGTTCATTTATTTGGGAGGCAAAGGGATGCTTTTCTTTGTGTAGCACTTTATGGGCTGCCTTGTGGCTGTTTCAGACTGCCCTGACTCAGTCTGCCTGTCTCTCTGGTCCTTCCCCTGACAACTCTCTCTGGCTAGGAACCATGTGGAGGCAACAAATTCCATTCTTGAGGTGTACTAGGCTGGGGCTGTGTCCAAACTAGCGCATTAAATGTGCCCAGAAACATCCTTGAGGGTTGGAGCCAGCTGGCACCGAGGAGCTCATGACCGCCCTCGTAAATGTTTTATGCAGAGCGGCTGCACAAAGCCGCGAGCTGGGGAAAAGTCCCGAAGGTCCTAGCCAGGCTCGGTGCCTGCTGGGGACAGTGCTAGGTGGCACAGGCCAAAATCATGCCAGGGGACGTGCTAGTGGTTTGCTGTTGTGGGTGGTCACATTACTCTGCGTGGCAACGTGCCAGGTCCTCCTAGACTTTCCTGGTATGACTCCAGTCTGAAAGTTGAAGTGTCTGCTGAGTTATTGGGGGAGATAAGATCAGTGACTGGTTGTCCAGTTCCTTTGTGTGAGCGGTTTCTAAGCACAAGAGGGCAATATTGAGTTGTTGGAAGTGCCTATAATGGCAGGCAGGCCTGTATTTTGCCTGGGATATTATTTCTTCCTCGAATTTCTATTTGATCACAAGCATTTCACTCAGATGTTATGGTGCCATGCAATATTAGGAACCTGATACAAATATTTGAAGTTTAACTGTGATTTTAGTGCAGGAACCACCTCAGTTTTCTGGTTTTCCTATTAGTTTGCTAAAGAGTCATATAACCTACTGTACTTAAATTTTATTTTTAGGTAGAAGAAGCAGCAGCAGAAGAAGAACCGACTGGATGCATTCATCTGGAAAAATTTCTCCCAGTGATGACGAAACTACTACTTGACAAAAGGTATTGGAAAGTGGATTTGCTGTGTCTGTAGTTTATTCCAGATTGATAGGGTCAATTCTGAATAAATGTATCTACATTAATTTCAATTTTTAAATTACTGGAGAGAGTACAGATTTTTTTTTGTTATTTAAACTCAGTTCGCATTAGTTTGTTTCAAAATTACTTTGTCTACATAAAATTTTGTTGTATGGATGATATAAATAATACCAGCTTATAATCATGAATTGTGGTAGTGTGTAGCTTCTGGTTTTTTAACGTAAATCAGACCTAACTTGCTATTCGACATGTTTTGTGCATCTCTGAAATATTTTTTATGCAAATTAAGGTCATAATCATTACTTTCCCTGAACATACAAGTTACGGTTACTGAGAAGCACAGTCTGTTACAGTGTATTTTTAATAAGTTGTACAATTCACCTTCATATTCATGGCTCAAAATGAATGCCAGGTACGGTGTTTGTTATTCAAAGGTACATAGAAATCTTGGCGTGTAAACAAGGACTTGTGCTATCTTGATATTTTGCACTAAAATCAAGATTACATATAGGGACTTTATCTTTCTTGTTAAAGACAGAATCATAGAATCATAGAATGCGTTGGGCTGGAAGGGACCTTTACACGTTGTCTAGTCCAACCCCCCTGCAGTGAGCAGGGACATCTTTAGTTAGATTACATTGCTTAGGGCCCCATCAAGCCTGACCTTGAATGTCTCCAGGGATGGGACCTCCACCACCTCTCTGGGCAACCTGTGCCAGTGTCTCACCACCCTCATTGTAAAGAACTTCTTCCTAATGTCTAATCTAAATCTACCCTGCTTTAGTTTAAAACCATTGCCTCTCATCCTGTCACTACACAACAAGGGTTTTGAGAGACTCAGAGTTGTCCAACATTGAGAAGATATCTTACACACAGAAGGCCTTTGGTAGAGGGTGAAATAGCTATAGGATTTCCCAAAACTGCCTTGCAGCATCCGGAGGCAGCAAGGTTCACCCTGGGGCTGTGTTTGGGAGTCTCTGTGCTGGTGTGCCCCTGCCTGGACACGGCGCAGACAGCAGTGTTTTGGTCCTGCTATGCTGGTGCAGGTTCATTGCCTTCCCCGGTTCCTGCGCCTTTGCCTTCTCTGGCCTTTGTGGCACATTTGTGGCTCCATGCTGATGTTCACCCTTTCCCAAAATGATACCTTGTTGCTCTGGGCTCTCTTCTCCTCCTCCACATGCCTTTTATACAAACATACACACACAAACCAAAAAAACACCCACTCCAAACAAAATCCCACATACTTTCCTCAGACCAGTGCAGGCTTGCCAAGACCCACTTTATCTTTCGGGGCACTATGTCCATAGTTCGCTTATACAAGGGCACGCGAGATTCGGATCAGGAAAAACAAGGCCTCTTCTTTGCAATTTGATTTTTAGATAGTAGAAGAGCGAGGCAGGTCTGGACGAAACAGTCAAGCAGTGAGAACCTCCCTGATTTCAACGTCTTCTCTTTAGTATTCTTGGAGGTTGGTGAGAGTGTGCTGGGATATGGAGGGTCTCCATTTCCAGCTCTGAAATCAGGCACGTGTATGCATGCACACATGTACCCAGTCCTCCTGTCTCTCTGAAACTGCTAGTGACAGACCTTTTCTTTTATAGCTACCAGCCTCCTTTGCTCATCGTCAGCTCATTAGACTGTCAAAGTCCCACTGGGGGATCCGTTGCCTAGATACCAGGGTGCCTGCAAAAAACTTTGCTTTCTTGGTTTGGCCATCTTTTACTCAGTGCATTGGCTACGTGGAATGATTCAGCTGTTATTGATTCTTGCTAACCCACTCAGCCAGCCCAGACATGCAGAAGCCATTCACCTGGCTCTCTGGCACAAAGATTAAACAGGAGTATAGTAAAAGACATAAGAGGTAAAGGTATGGACAGTTCAAAAAAGTCAAGCTGGAATTAAATGTTTGATTGACAAACTTAGTAAGTTCTCATAGAAAATAAGTTTTCACTTTCCTTTATAGTACTCAACTTATTAGCTTTTCAGAATAGTACAGCAGCCTGGCAAACAGTGATTTAACTTCTCTGATTCAATGGTTTCAGCTACCGGCCTATTCCAGCAGATGTTCTTCTACACGCATTTGAGGTCTGTAACTAAGTATTCAAGTACCTAATTGCTGGAAAGAAGTTGCTGATTCTTGATTCAGTATGGTTAAAATGACAAGTCTTATTCTTTTTCTTTAAAGGCTTTGGATGAGAATAAATGTGGATATATTACGAAAGAGGAGCTGGTCAAATATTTGACTGAAGAAGGTAACATGACTTTTGTAATATCGGTATTTAGGTAAATAAACATTACCTGTGTATATGGCACCTTGAGGTCCTCATTCTGCATGCCAAAACTTGCAGGAGTAGGTACATTGTCTTCAAACAGTACAGTTGCTGTGATTAGTGTCTGCAGACTAGAACATTTCACTGGTGAATAATACAGGGAAAGAATGTTTACCTGCTTGCTTGCAAACATTATAAGATACGCATTATTATTACCATTAGGAGTTGTAATTCAATCTTGTGTGGATATTTTATGATTCTGCCCACTCTGTGCTTGCTAAGGATGCGACTCCTTTTCTGTCCTCTTTGTTAAAGTTGTAGTTTAGATTTCCAGATATTTCAGGTAGTTTCAGAGCTCATTCATTCCTACATTATCTTGATCTTAATACTAGTGCTGTATGCAAACAAAGTGATTCGAAGCCCAGATTTAAGTTGTGTATCATGTAATCCTCAATATCCCTTGAAGAGCCTGCTTTTCTTGCATGGCTGACTCATGCCTGCAGGCCTCAAGTGCAAAATGATGTGCAGGCTTTGCGCAAGACCTACCCTCAGATGGGATGGAGTTGGCCATGAGCAGCTTTCAAGCTCCTGAAAGAGAAGAACTAGAAGCCTTTCATGAGGAAAATACAAGTGCAAGAACAGCCAAATGAGAGAGAATAATTCTAATGCATTAGAAGAATTCATTGTGACAAAAATGATTGTTTCAGAATTCCTGTGGCAGAGAGAAATAGGCTGTTTTGGAGCCTGTGAACTAGAAGGAGATCAGAAGATCCGTGCCCTCTGTCCCCTCTCCCTTAGACCAGCTTGCTTGGTGTGCAGGACTTACATTGGCAAAAGTCAAGGAATCAGATCCTTAATATTACTCCTTTTCTCCTCTGTGTGAGGACCAAAAAGAGATCCTTGCAAGCGAAAAGTGATGTAATTTGCCAGCCTTGAAAAGAATACTGACCAAGACAAAGTGTTATTCTCTGCTGTCTTTCAGGTGAGCCCTTTACACAGGAAGAAATGGAGGACATGCTCACCACTGCTCTAGATCCAGAAACAAATACTATTTGCTACAGAGACTATGTTTCAAGGATGATAGATGAAACTAAAAATCTTCCTCTTTAGTGTTTGGGATGCCTTTCGGTAACAGCAACAGCTTGGCAGTTACTTGAAATACGTATTTTGAAGTATAACGAAGCTCAGATTGTGACTTTGTGGTTATAATTAAAATAAAATCTGCGTAGCTTTATTCCTTGGATTCTGTATGCATATTGAAGTATATTCACATCTGTAAAAACAGCTCTTGACAGAAATACCGTGTAAGATCTGGAAGAGAATTCACAGGATTTGGTTTGAAAACAACAGAAAAAGTAATGTTAATGGAGTCAAGAAACAACTTTACAATTGCTTTTGAAAAACTAATGGAAAATGAGGCCTGTGAAAGCTGGTAATGAGTAGGTTAGTGAGTACCTTGAGGTAACTGAAGTTGTAAAGGCATGCCACGAAGATAAAGCTTTTACATTTATATATAATCCCTGTTTGCTTTAATCAATAAGGCACCAGGTAGGTTACTTCTTTTGGAATAATATAATAGATCAAATAAACTTTCTACAATTTATAGTTTTTGTCAAATACTCATGTTTTGTTTACCATAGGCAATTAAACTGAAACAGTTAGTTCCATTTTATGTTAGTCATCCGCTGGCACATGGTATTTAGCTTCTATTTTAAACATGCAGGTAACATTCAAACCATTGCCATACAGAGTAATCCTTGAGGACATTTCTGCTACTATAGACGATAAACAGTTCCCCTTTCATAATCAGTTTGAAAATCAGGAGCTTACACTGTTCAAAATTTTGAGTCATAGGCCTGGAATTTGATTTTCATAAACTGATGAAGTACCATTTTAAAAAATATGTTAGCATAGAATATGTGTCTCAACTATCCTTGCTAAAAGACTACCACAGACCTCATTGCTCTTCTCATTTCTAGCTTAGTAATTTTCTTGACTGTTAATGTACTGTTGTCCTTTAATTGAATTTCTTTCCCCTTGAGTTCTTGTATTGCACATCATCTTCTAATAAGTGACCAGTAGTTGCTCCCAGCTGGTCTCATCTTGTAGAAGATCTGTGTCATGGTCCTCAAGGGCACCATCTAGCACTTTGTGCTCAACACGTTTCACCCCGTTTCTGTTTTTCTGATCTCTGTCAAGTTTCTGTCTGTACAGCGTCCTGCAGCTCCTGTGTCTTAACTGCCTATCCCAGCTCTGTGTCATCCGCAGGCTTCGTCAGCTCATGAAATCCGGGAGAGACTGGCACACGGGGGCATCGAATGCCTTACCTCTTGCCATGCCCTTCTAGTGGCATTGCTGAGAACACAGCACAGGGCTCCTCATGGCAGTTCTTTCGCTCTACTCATTTGTTTCATTGCGCTGGAAGGTTGGAGGAGCTGCAGCTCGTACAGAGCTGCAAGGGAGCTGCTGTGCTTCACAAAGAAGAGATTAGCACAATCTAAATGTGGTGCTGGAAGCAATCCAAAAGAGACCACAGTTTTTAATTCTCTTTTTACTTTGTTGTCTTTGTTGTTTTACCAAGTTGTCTTCCATTGATACTTTCTTAAACAGCAAGGCAACAAAGAGTTAACGCAGGTAAACAGCATTTTCCTAGTTCTAAGCTGAGTTTCCATCTGGGAACCACTGTGGTGCTGGTCCTAAGACTCTGCAGTGCACCCTTGTTAACACATTAACTGTGTATTTTATTTGTTTGTCTGTAAGAATGAAAACCAAAGGTAATCATTAGTGTTACAGTGTGTGAAAATACAGATTTCTGAAGATTAAAGCAAGAGCAACAAAGGCCCATTAAGAAAATATATTTTTTATTAGCCTTCTTTAGTCTGTCTTTGGAAGCTCAAATTATCTTCCCTAGATGAATCCTTCTTACGTTTGATACACAGTGTGTTGTACTGGATCTCTAACACAGCTGGCATGAATACAAGTTTCATTCATATTCTGCAGCCTTACCTCATCTTGGATGTCAGCAGGAAGATGCTTATTTCAGGAAATCACTTCATAGCTTCCAGTGCTCCAGAGAGAGCACAATTTGTTTCTAGTGGTGCTACCCCAGAGGCCACCTCAGCTACTGCTGTATCAAATCAGGGTGCCCATGTACAGCACAGTTGCAGTTCATAGTGCAGACACGATCTAACAGATATCCTTCGGTGACATATATAATTTTTATCCTACAGTCCCCAAATGCAAGGGAAGAGGGTATCCTGGCAAGTAAAAGGTAGAGTTGTGTCTGAATTTATGGTACAGCAACTCCTTCAGCCCTGTGTTATATCTGTCCCAAGTAAGATATGCGCAAATAGGACAGATAAAAGCAAGTTGCAGCCTTCACTTTGGGTGTAAGCAACCAAATTCTGTTGCTAGAGAGTTTCCAAATTACGACTGAAGGAGGTGTCAAGAACCAATTTCCAACTCTGTCAATCTTAAAACGTGAGCAATTCCTGCCATCTTAACATCATGTTGCAGTGATCTGACCAGCTGGAGAAGGAGCTGCCCCATGAGTTGCCCCAGAAGTGACTGAGCAGTGCCCACACAACTGTTCCCTTGCTCTTGCCTTTCATGACTTGCCAGCCCATGCTGTGCCCATCCATCTCCTCATGGCAGTGATGGACTGCGTAAGGGGACTTGTCGAAGCTTCGTGAAACGGGATCTGAGCGCCCCACGTCTCTGCGCTTCCTGGGCATGAGCGGGGTCCCGTACCCTTGGGGAAGAGGGAGGAGACCAGGCTTAGGGAACCATTCTGCTAGAACTAAAAAACCCTCTTTGTTTCTAAATTTGAAAGGAAATATACATTACCTTGTCCTCATCTTTCAGGTGGACAAACTGAACTGCTGAGTGGTCTTGACCTGTCTCTTGCTACGTGCCTCTCCTTGTTGGCTGCTTTGCCTCTTACCTGAAGATCGGGAACCATGATAAGGGAGCAGATCACACTGGGAAGCCTCTGGAGAGGAACCAGCCTAGCACCTGGACTAAATCCACACAGGAAAGCAGAGCCAAAACTTTGAAGAAACTGGAGAAGTCATAGGGTTTTTGACCTAGCTGAAGTAGGGAGAGGGAAGGGAACGTAGGAGAGAAGACGAAAAGAAAAAAAAAATTAAAAAAGCAGACCCTGGAAACCATCTACAAATACAACTGAATCAGCAGGCTGTTTACATCACTGCTGCAACTTGTAGGCTGGGCAAGACTTTACTTGTTTAAAACTTTAAGTTGGTTCAGCTGTGTCAGAGCATATCTGCTTTATAGTAGAGACCTTTTTTCAGCCTTGATGATAGTGTGGAGAAGTTCTTACAGCTGCTGAACTTGTGTATGGGAGTCCCATTGCTCATATTCCAGGTAATACATTGCTTTTTATGTTTCCCTCATCAGTCTTGGAGTTGCTTCTTCAAAACACTTTTCTGTCTGCTAGTGATATATCCACACCTGAAGGTTTCAATATTTTCCTATTGCAGTAGGTACCAGCATGGCACTTACAGTTATTTTAGACTCTCCACTGGCTGTGGGCAGAAGCAGAAGTTGTAGGACATCATCCACCAAAACACTAAAGGGCCAGCGTCAAACCTGGGACTCCAGGAAGGGAACTGGGCTGTTCACCTATGCACCTCCACCCATATTTTCACAGCAGTAAGAACCTGCAAAATGTGCAGGCTCTTACCTCTGTTCAGGCAACAAGAATTTAGAATATTTTCCCTTCCTTCTCTGGTTTCATTCTATCTTTACTCTTCGTTCTCCTGTACCTCACTTCATTAATCCGGTTACATGATATCCTGGTTAAAAATGTTTGCACAGTGCCTGGTGCTCTGATGTTCTGATCAAAATCAGTATCTACAGACCTACCTGCCACAAAATTAGTAAAATTCACACCCTTGAAGTCTTTTGTTCCAGACTGTATGTTCAGATCACAACTTCTAAACAGATAAGCCTACAGCACCTATGCTTGTTTTTCATTGAACACAGGATCACAGAATGTCAAGGTTAGAAGGGACCTCGAAAGAACATCTAGTCCAACCCCCCTGCCAAAGCAGGATCACCTACAGTAGGTCACACAGGAATGTGTCCAGACAAGTTTTCAATGTCTCCAGAGAAGAAGACTCCGCGACATCTCTGGGCAGCCTGTTCCAGTGCTCTGTCACCCTCACTGTGAAAAAGTTTTTTCTAATGTTTTTGTGGAACCTCTTATGTTCCAGCTTGTACCCATTGCCCCTTGTCTTGTCATTGGATGTCACTGAAAAGAGCCTGGCTCCGTCCTCCTGACACTCACCCTCTACATATTTATAAACATTAATGAGGTCACCTCTCAGCCTCCTCTTCTCCAAGCTAAAGAGACCCAGCTCCTTCAGCCTTTCCTCATGAGGGAGATGTTCCACTCCCTTAATCATCTTTGTGGCTCTGCGCTGGACTCTCTCAAGCAGTTCCCGGTCTCTCTTGAGCTGAGGGGCCCAGAACTGGACACTATATTCCAGATGCAGCCTCACCAGGGCAGAGTAGAGGGGAAGGAGAACCTCTCTTGACTTACTAGACACACCCGTTCTCATATAACCCAGGATGCCGTTGGCTTTCTTGGCCATGAGGGCACATTGCTGGTTCATGGTCACCCTGCTGTCTACTATAGTGTCTTATGCCATGATAGGTTTAATTGTAAGACTAACTGTTGAAACATCTGGTCTTATTGTTGGAGGGCTTTTTTTGGGCAGGTCAGTACTAGGCATGGTGAGTATACTGATTTAAAAGCTAAATAAAGATGGAGGTTGAAACAAAGCAGATTCTCCCATTTAATCCGGTTTGAATCCCTGGGGCTACTATTTGTCTTAGTGTAGTTCTGAAAGCCAAGAAAATGTTATTCATTATGCTGGAAAGATTGATCATAGCATTTATATCCCGCGGCCCAAATCCTGAAGTCTTTATTCAGACAGAACTCCCATTGACTTCAAAGGGAGTTCTGTCTGCAGAAGGGCTTCAGAAATACTGGTGTACTGGCTCACAAGGCACTGTTAGAACCTTTTATTCTCTAAACGAAGCCTCATCTGTGGAAGATCCAACAGAAATGTGCAACCAGCATGCAAGTTGTGTCATTGAAATGGCTAAAACTATAGCATCATGGGAGTGGGTAGTTAATTCTTGTTTACAGTAATGCAAGCAAGCAAGATTCAACAAGAGTCAGCAGACAGAACTTTTCCGTGTTGTTCAGAGTACAAAAAGTAAAATATAGGGACGCTGCTGCATGGGGACTTGAAATTATCTCTTCCTGTTGTTATTCTGGAAACACTGCATCCTTAAAACCATACACATGTTACTTCTGTGATTTCATATACTAAACCAGTTCCTTTTTATCCTGGACTCTAACTATTACTTTTACAAGCACTTTTAGAACAGGCCTCCCTGTTGGAAATACCTGCCTAAATGATATCATAAAAGGAAACAGTTTGAAATAAGATACTTCGTGTAAAGGAAAGACTTTGAATATTTGCTGCCAACAATGGTCTCTTTCTTGCCAAGATAGCGGGATCCTTCAATGCAGATCAGGTCTAAGCTTTGTGTTGTGGTATGCAGCCATGTCTTCCCCTGGACACCAGCCCAGTGATTAAAGTAACCAGAGTGGAGTTCTTGGGTTTACTAGAGGTGTGATTCTGGAGCTGATAATACAAGAATTTGAAGCTATATGAGGTCTTCCACATGTGCAAGTTATCCAAGTTTTACGCATTGCAATAATTCAGGTTTTACAGTGATGAAATACTAAAGACATGGTATAGTCTGGATGGAAACTAGTAGCAAAGACTGAAATTTAGCTTAATTTTAATTTATAGGAACACAGCCAAGAAAATCTCAGTAGTTCAACTTTAAGGACAACTTTGTGGAAATACTATTTGCATGGTGAAGTTGCACTCACTATTGCAAAGACAAACTCAAAACCCCAAACACCATAGCCAATTTTCCTGTGGTGTTAAGTTGTTGCCTTAAGAAGCAATGCCATTCTTCAGAGCTCCTCCAAACACAGAGATACTTTCAAATTCAACTCAAGTTTGATGGAAAACTATGAACTTGTCTTTAGTTCTTTGGGCCTCATCAAAGTTGTAGAGATACTTTGTTAAACCAGCTACGATGTTTTACCATCAGCTTTTGCTTTTGAGATCAGTAGGGGAGAACTACCTGAAGAAGTTGTACGATTAGGAGTGCAAAGAAGACCACTCTAAATACAAGGCCTTTGACTCAACTCATTCCTAGAAAGAAAAAGAAAGAAGAGCTCCATTGTGCCACCAGAAACAGAGTTTGTTGACCGTCAGGATACGTTATAAGACATGTCTGTTTGCTCAAGAAAGTTATCATTCAGTTTGCAGAGGCCGGCTGGAATCTAAGATTCAGCTGTTTCAGTGCAGTTTGTTTTCACTGGTTGTTTCCTCTGGTGCCTCCTCATCTGGACACACAATGCAGTGCTGCTGTCATTCACCTTTTTATTACGGTAGCTCTACGAAGCTCAGATCAGATATAGTGTGTGCTCTGAAAAAACTCAGCTATCTAACCTAAGAACATCTATGATGAAAAGCAGGAGACGTGCACGATACAACCAGTTACATATTCTCTTTATAGGTATTTTATTAAATTACAGTGTTATACAATTTACATGAACAAGCCATGAGTTTCCTCTGTTGCTCCTTTGCCAAGACAGGTTTCCTTCTGATGTCACACCAAAGTATATATCCTGAAAGCACCCATGAAAATGCACTGGAAACAGAGGTGAAAGAAATGTTGAAAGCATGTAAGCATTGGCTTTACACCGACTTAGAGAAACAGGTTCTTCCTCTTAAATTCCTATTGGCAATGTGGTGTTGAGGTTTCAAGAAGATGTTCTCACCGAAATCTTGTGGCTCCGTGGGGTAGAACTGAGTGAAGAAAGGGGGCGTGTAGAAATGCGTCCTTTGGGATTTCTCATATAAACAAAGGAAACTTTTTTTCCATATTACAAATCATGAAAGGATGCAATGCTTTTTGGCAAAATAGTATAATACGAGATTTGCTTGTTAGTGGGATCTCCTTGTTCCTCTTGAAAAATGTACCATCTCTCCAGCATAGCACAGTAGATTAGTTGGGGTAAGGGATCTTTCCCAGGCATTTACTCTTTAAACCCAGCAAATGAACACCAGGGACAGTAGCAGACACTGCAGAGCTTAAAAAAAAAAAAAAAAAAAAAGAAAGAAAAAAAAAAAGAATGTAAAAGATAAATCTTTTCATATGGACTTTTCTAATTGCCAAGGGCACATTCTGTCTGGCAGAGATGATTTAGCAAAACCCACTGAGAGGACGAGCTCCAGCAGGCAGAAGGGAATAATGGTAATTCTTCTTCTGGGTGGGACGGCAGAATTTTAACACGGGATTCCCACAAGGCCCATAAGCTCTCTCTGTAGCATCTTTCTTTCAGAACCTCTTGGTGTTGAGGGGAAAGGACCATTTAAATGTTCTGAGAATGGTCTATGCTCATAGACATTAGTCCCTGGCTGTGGAAGAACAGAGCCAGTTTGTAGGCCAGGCTAACTAGCTGTGATAGCCAGAAACCTCTGCTCCCATAGGAGACAACATCAGCTGGAAGCATACAGCTATAAAATGAAGATAAAGGCTTTTTTCCCTGTTTTCTCAGGATAACACAGAAATTGAACATCATTGCTCACTGAGGTAGCAAAGGCTTTACAGTCATACAGTCACAAGGAGAAATGATGAATGACAAACTGCAGGCGTTTGGGACAAACAGCATTAGAAAAGCCAACCTACAAGTAGATGTGTTGAACCCATACACCTTTTACATGCAAATTTCTCACCCAAGATGTCAATTATGCTCTGTAATATTATATGCTTAAAAAAAAGGTCAACTCAGGAGAAACATTTAAATTCAAGGAATAAATTCTTCACGCACAAATCAAGTGAGGAAGTAAAGTCCAATTCAGTGACTAGGACTTGCCAAATATGGTACCTACAAAATGGGAAGAACCAACACCTGCATTCAAAGACTGAGACACACAGAGAAACAGTGGCTGCCTGGGCTTATATGACAACTTCAAAAGATCAAAACCCTTGGAAATCTCAGTTAAAGGAATACATCCACAGGGAAATTTGGAAGAGAGAAAAAGAAATGGTAACTGGAGAACCCGTCAGAGGCAAAAATACATGTATTCTACTCTCAGAGATGTTTGTGGTACAGTTTTTATTTTTAAACAAAATATATTCTCACTGGCATCTGTGAGAAACTGGCACAAAGATTTTGTAATATCTCTCTTATAGGTCTGTCCAATTTCTGCATTTGTGAAAGCCCTGGTTTTAGAAGGTTGTGGTCAAACTCACTCTCAGCTTTCATTTAAACAAGAAATAGGAAATAATCTGCCTTCATCAGTCCTGGCAGTAGTTTCAAAAATAATAAAACCAATCTGAAAGTAAGTAGCTCTGGAAGACTACAGCCTGCCTTTCTAACTTGTATTTAATGTGCGTTGTACTGCCCTTTGTTGGAAGTCAAATTCCTGTTAGTGGGCAATATGATTCTTATTTCTATAATCAGTGAGGGCAATGAGGTACACCGTGAGAAACTACAGGTGAATAATGGTGAGTAAAAGACAAGAGTGTTCTCACACATGCACAGAAAGCTTGCCTGGCCTTTTGAACAGCTGGCTGAGAACCAGATCTCTGCATCAGCTAATGAATGTACCCCAAGGAGCAAGAGAAGAAACAATGCATTCATCACTGCTAAAATTTAACTTTGTAACCTACCTTTTGGCAATGAAAATTAATAACAAAGATAATAAAAATGGCAACAGAGCAACATTCTTCCCCTTTCTATCTTGAAATTAGCTGCTGGTTGTCCAGCACTCATGTGCACCCTGCCGAGACAAGCAAGTTCACTTCCCTTTTGTTATGCTCTGAACCAGACATAAACTGCAAGGTAAAACTCTCTCTGAACTTCTGCTCTGCTGATGAAATCTTTAAGCCTTACATTATTTGTTTAGGAACAACAGATAAGACTCTGTTTGCAGGGCATTTTTCAGTTAGTAGGTGGATCAAATAAATTTGTTCAGAAATGGCTGCCTTCAGTCCCTGCTGATCAATGAGTGTTCCTCTAAACAGGGGCATTTACAGACCAGCCTTGCTCTGTCCCTCTTCCAACCCTGCTCTGTCCCCCTTCCAGCCCCACTACAGGTGCCCCAGCAGACTCCCATCGACAAAAGCAGTCCCCAACTTTCATCCTGCCCCTGCTGCTTCACTGACAACAGAAACATGAACTATATCAAAGCAATGATATTAATAACAGTCCAGGTTGCAGAAAGTCACCGGCCTCTCACTCAGAATTGTAAAAATAAGATAAACTTTCTACATTCATTACTACTTTCATGTACTCAATAACATTATTAATCTACTACAACACTCCATAAGGGGCCACTTTTACTGTTCATTAAGTGTCCATCTCACAGAAATAGTACAGTGTTTTTCATCATCCTTGACCCTCGTACTGAGCATATGTACCTCATGCAGATGCACAGAGTGCCTCTGGAGATGCCAGGAAAGGGTCTCAAAATTCCCATCTCCTAGGTCTTTGTCAGCGGGGCTCACAATTAACATGATTATATTCAGCAATCTCTGTATCTTCAATGTTCCTGTCATAGACTCTATTTTCATATAAATCTGAAGTGAAGTGTTTGTGTCCTCATATAGTGGCCTACTCAGCAATCATGTTGAGAAGAAATTGGTCTCATTGGAGACTGTGTAAAACTGAGCTACATGCACAGAGTATGATTTGTACAAGTAAGTACTTTCTGGCTAATTAATACCTCTACCATTGAATGCAGAATTGCATTGCACTGCATGTTGCTGAAGGGACCTGTATATTATGGAACAGAGGAAGAGTACCTGTACCATTTTGGTTGTTGTATCTCTAACCAACATCAATGTGCAGAAGAGAAAATTTCAGGAACCACAAGGTGTTTAGCTTGGAGCCTGGTCTAATATGTTATTATAAAGTCTGTGCCTTGCTAGAGCAGTTTCCTGGAGACAGAACTGCACCAGAGGCAAACTATGGGAACATGGTTAACTTACTCCGTTTCATGGTGTTGTGTAGATCTCTCATTGCTCTAAAACCTGCAGCCCTTAGTACTCCCTTCAGGTTCTCTTTCCCTATCTTGCTTTCTGGAATCTGCCAGACACATGTCATTAGGGAACCGACAGTGCCAAACTGCTCTCTCACCTTCTCCTGCCTGCCCTCACACCACTGCATCCAGAGGACATCATTATTTCCTACACTGAAAATTCAGGGTGCAGGCTGTTCCTTCCTCAGCAGTACTCGCATGGGTTAAAAGTTCATTTGCATGACCGTACTTTGACTGCCATCTTCCTCCTCCTGAAGAGAATACCTCATTCTGCAGGGGATCTACAGAAATCTGTAGATCGGCCACGCATTGCTGTGTGCCCAGAGTAGAAGTGGTTTCCATTTTTGCAGAGCAGTCCTTTGATTACTTATTAATTGGGGCTCCATGTTCCACTTCCCTGCATGGTCTATGCTTGACAATCTAATCCATGGATCAAAAGAAGTTATTTCCTTGCAAGCAGAGCTTGTTAAGATAGATTCTTCATTTTTATTCCCTTTGCTGACATCTTCAAGACCCTAAGAAACAGTTGAGTCTGAGAGGTAGCCTAGGCCCTTTCTTACGACAGATACGATGTCAAAGTGCATGAGCAAAAAATTCGCATTAAGATGCCAAATCCTGGCACAAATCACAATACTTGGCAGGTATCATGAGTAAGAAAATGCAGACTCTGTTTAAAAGAAAGGAACTTCTTACCTACTTGAAGAATGCATGCGGAAGAATTTCAGGATTGGTCTTGCACTTCTTGAGAAAATAAGTCTTTGTGGTTGTCTTGTACGCAATTTATCCTCATTTATCAAGAAGAGCTGTAAGGTTCTTGATTTTTTAAGGATTGTTTTTGTCAGTATTCTATGTGGCTAAAGCTTGGAGAGCAATCTTGAACATACAGGATCTTGGGTTTATTTAGCAAACAAAAACGATTTATGGAATCCATTAAAAACCACCTCCTTGGTGTTTGCTCAAAGAATGTGGAATGACCATTATTCAAGACTGCTTTACAGAACCATTACTGGTAATGCCTATGAGACATGTAAAATAACTAACTGTAGATAAGTATCTATAATTATTTCTTGTTTCACTTCTTGAAGTTTTAATATCTCCTTGGTAAGTCTGAATACAACTCTAATGCCTAACTAATTCCAGTTTCATTTCATTAATATGCTATAACCAAAAAGAGGAACAGGTCTCTAGGCAGGTAGGTAGCCTTTATAGTAAACAGTTCATCTCAGGAGGAGACATACGTGCTTTTCTTTTGGCACAGAAAATGGTAAACACAGAGTCACACAAAACCCCACGCTCATCCACTCTTTGCCAGACTCCTAAACATTGTCAGGACCTTCCCCCAGAGAAGCCTACAAGCTTGTAGCCTTCATTTTAGTGCTGTTTGGATGGCAATTGGTAATTCTAAAGTTGTGATGTGGCCCTGGCTGCCCATTCTTTTCCAGATTGACTTGAATTATATGTAGAAATTTTTTATTCCTAGTTTGCCAGAGACTTGCTCAACAAAGCCTCTTCAGCTCACATGGACCATTCACTGATCAGTTAGCATTTGAGCAGCTTCCTAAAACACTTCCTGAAAAGGTTACAACCTTTCCTTTGAAATGTAAGAAAATTGGTTCCAGTCAAGCAGGTGAAAGAATGTGAACAACTGGACAAACCTGACATACACAGAACAACAGGTAAGTCGGTCATCTGTATTTGTCAGCCAAAGATGTTCCTTTCCAGGTAATTCTGTGAACCACCTTCCCGAGACTTCAGCCTTTGCAAGTGGGAACAGAATCACAGAATGTCAGGGGTTGGAAGGGACCTCAAAAGATCATCTAGTCCAACCCCCTGCCAGAGCAGGATCACCTACAGTAGGTCACACAGGAACGTATCCAGACAAGTTTTCAATGTCTCCAGAGAAGAAGACTCCACAACCTCCCTGGGCAGCCTGTTCCAGTGCTCGGTCACCCTCACCATGAAAAAGTTTTTTCTAATGTTTTTGTGGAACCTCCCATGTTCCAGCTTGTACCCATTGCCCCTTGTCTTGTCATTGGATGTCACCGAAAAGAGCCTGGCTCCGTCCTCCTGACACTGCCCCTTAACATATTTGTAAACATTAATGAGGTCACCCCTCAGCCTCCTCTTCTCCAAGCTGAAGAGACCCAGCTCCTTCAGTCTTTCCTCATAAGGGAGATGCTCCACTCCTTTCATCATCTTCGTGGCGCTGGACTCTCTCAAGCAGTTCCCTGTCCTTCCTGAACTGAGGGGCCCAGAAGTGGACACAATATTCCAGATGCGGCCTCACCAGGGAAGAGTAGAGGGGCAGGAGGACCTCTCTCGACCTACTTGCTACTCCCCTTCTAATACACCCCAGGATGACATTGGCCTTCTTGGCCATGAGGGCACATCACTGGCTCATGGTCATCCTGCTGTCCACTAGAACCCCCAGGTCCCTTTCCCCTGCGCTGCTCTCCAACAGGTCAGTCCCCAACCTATACTGGCACATGGGGTTATTCTTTCCCAAGTGCAAAACTCTACACTTGCCCTTGTTGAATTTCATAAGATTTCTCCCTGCCCAGCCCTCCAGCCTGTCCAGGTCTCTCTGAATGGCTGCACAGTCTGCTGGTGTGTCAACCACTCCCAGCTTTGTGTCATCAGCAAACTTGCTGACAACGCTCTCTAATCCCTCGTCCAGGTCACTGATGAATATATTGAAAAGCACTGGCCCCAGCACTGACCCCTGAGGGACCCCACTAGACACAGGCCTCCAGCTAGACTCTGCCTCATTGACCACAACTCTCTGACTTCCTCCCTTCAACCAGTTCTCGACCCACCTCACTGCTCGGTCATCCAGACCACACTTCCTCAGTTTACCTATGAGGATGCTGTGGGAGACGGTGTCACATGCCTTGCTGGTATCCAGATAGACCACATCCATTGCACGGCCACCATTCATCCACCTGGTTGCATCTTCATAAAAGGCTATCAGGTTGGTCAAACATGACTTCCCCTTGGCAAAGCCCTGCTGACTGCTCCTGATAATCTTCTTATCCTTGATATGCCTAGAGACAGCGCCAAGGATGGCGCTGGGGCAGGGTGGCTGTCTGACAGGGTAGGCAATATTTCCATACAGGTTTTCTGACTGCAGCTTCACAGCTGTGTGACATGTAATAGAACAGTTGCAACTCTAGAAATTTTGGCAATTTTTTTTTTAAATCATCTTTCTGATCTCTCTTGGAGCTTTCTCCATACTTTTTAGTGACTAAAATGTTTTCTTTGTGATAAATACATCAACTTGAAGCCCAAATAAGATGAAGATTCTCTGAATAAAACAACCTTATGTGCATTCCTCTCTAGAGAGTGATTCTTACATCACCTCTTATCACCCTGAGGCAAAAAAAGTCCAAAAAAAAAAAAGTCAGAATTAGTACACTCTTCCTTTTCTGTTGTTAGCAGGCTTAGCATGCTACAGAAACACTCCATTTCTCTTGAGGTCTTCCACTCACTGATACTGGCTTGTTTATTTATTTGTGTGTAAACAACCTTAAAAGAACATGCCTCCCAGGCTTGCAGTATCTCCTCCACCTGGCAAAGACACAGTCATCACACAGACTAAAACGTAAGTAACATGGGAGCAAGCACCAGCCTCCTACTGCAAACAAGAACACCGATCAATACAAAATCACCCCAGCCTTTGGGATCCAAGGCATCCTGTCCTCAGGCTGCCTCCGCAGCCCCAGGGCTCTGTGCCTGTTAGTGAAGAATGAAGCCGCGGCTGCTGCCAGCAGTGTGGGATGGCATCCCATACACGTCCACAAACAGAGATTTGCCAGGGCACAGTTTCCAGCTCTCTTGGACCAAAGTCTTGTTTCAGTTTGCAGTCTCATTAGAGAAGTAACTGTGTAAACATACTGGAACTCAAGGCTTCTCACTAAACAAAATTATTAATGAGTGCCCTCACCTAGCAAAGTTGATCCCAGAATATTGGTCCATACTTTCAGATGGGACCAATCTCAGCTGTTACTTACACCTGTTCACATGGCTAAATGGGTGTAACCAGTAGAAGGACCTTTAAACCTAAATAACTGTCCAAGAAGCTCATGCTGATTTCATTAAGGCAATTCAAAATTTCATTTATGTCAAATTGGTAAAACTTTCACATGCGTACAAGCCCTCTCTAAGGAAGACCCAGTTCTGCTGAACTTGGTAACACGGGGTAATGCATTCCAGTTTGCCAAAGCTTTCCAGCAGTAGGAAGAAGTGCCCACCAGTTGCTGCCAGCCCACCTCTGAACCTGTGTTGTGTTGCTAGCTGCCAAGGTATGGGATTGTTTCCACTCTGTCACAGTGTTTGACAGAATAGTTATGGTCCAGAAAATAGCCACATCATTAAGACAGCAGGTGGGGATATGCTGCTGAGCACAGCTGCCCCTTGCTTGTGTTGCTTCCAGGGACAGAGCACAGCTTAAGGAGATGGATGGAGACTTTCCTAAAGCTGTGAGTATGCCTGCCCTGAAACTGTGCAGCAATACTTTGCCCAAGCCTGCTTGGATGCACAGACAGGCTGTTGGAATCATATTTGCCACGCTGACTTCTGTGCTTAGTGACAAGACTGCTCATTTGTTTAAACTTGAAGGAAGTGCACAGCAAACCACAGTGTCCCTCTGAGGAACAGGTATGCCTTACTTGTCCCCAACTCAGAGCAGTCTGGAACTGTGCTGCCAAGTCTGAACATCCCTTGATGGTCAGACACAGGAGTGTCAGTCATCTAGGTCTAGTCATGAATCCTCCCAGATTAACCGGTAGGTTATTAACTGTTAGGTTATTCACATAGTCAGAGCAGGAGAGCGTGAATAAGCTCAAGGAAACTCACTGTATTAGACAGGAAAGGGCAAAGAGAGCAGCTCTAGACCTTTATTCGCCACTGACCTGTGTCCACAGGAGGTGCCAGGTCTAGCCATGGCTCTGCCTCCCCAGCTGACAGCAAGCTGATGAAGAGAGGGGTACAGGGACTAAACTGTGTCTTTTAAGGCAACGACAAAGCAGAGGCAGCTAACAAAGAGGTGCTAGGGAAATGGCAGGCAGATAAACCAGTCATCAGCCCTCTGCAGTTGCTTCATAAAGAATATAATCACATGGAATGATATACAACAAGGAGAAATATGGAACATTAAAATTTTTGTAAATCTGCATTCTGGAAAGTTCACTTTTAATCCTAAACTTGGTGATAAAAGAAATGTATGAAATGTTTGAAAAGGAATTGAAAAAAGGGTTTCAGATGAAACTGATGCTCACAGATCTGGAATGCCTACCACTACAAAAATCTCAGGAACATACTGGGGTGAGACCTCTGATGTAGCTTATCATGAATGTAATTCTGTGTTGTTTTGAGCACTGAGTTGAGTTAGTTAACCTCAGGTGCGCTGAGGGGCAGAAAATAAATGCCTGCTACCTTTTGTGCGGTGCTTCATTTAAGGCGTTTATACATTCAAGAAACTATGATAGACTAGCACCCGTGATGCCAGCTCTTGTTGTTGGTCTGTACTGCTAAAAATTGCTCCTGCAACATGAAGGGATGCAGCATAAAAATGTGATGATATAAATGCTTTGTTGTTTGTTTCTCCGGGCTGCCTGTTCATTTTGCTATGTTATCTCTGCTTACCCCCTTCCATGCCATCTGCACTGCCTGCCTGTGTCCCTGGCTCCTAGGGTGAAGCAGGCACGCACACCAACTTTGCGCTTGCTACCCTCCAGCAGCCACTTTGCCTGCTTTCTAACTTTGGCACATGCTGGCCTATATTCTTCCTGTTAATGCCGTTATTTGCTAATACCATTAATATCATCTTCTCCCCTCTTCTATCCAAAGGAGATTACTGTGAATAATTCTTTTGGAAGACATGTTCTTCCTCAGCCTCTGAGGTAGTTAGGAGAGTCTTTGAAGAATGTTTAAAAGGAATCCTTTGCCCTCTAATATCTCCAGCCGGTGGCCCTGCACTAAAGGAGAGGTGCTAGCAGTATGCCAAAGCCAAGTCCTAGCAGTTCAGGCTGCCAGGGGCTCCCTCAGCATGGCTCCACCACCTGAGACAGCCAGCAGACCCTTTCACTGGGGGCTTCCATCACAACCTCACCAACACCGGGTGCTGCTGGAGGGTTACCCTGGATGTAGCTCCACCAGGCTTGGCGCAGCAAGCAGTTGATTGCTTTTCCACATGCCCGCAGAGGCAAGGAGGGTTTCTAGACAAGAAGCAGCTCAGATCTTTCTGCTTTAGAGACTGTGATTAGCTGTTGTTACCCCAATATTTTCTTGCTCTGTTGCTGTTCTGTGTAAGATCTGCACTGTTCAGGCTGGGTGCTTTGAGGTTCACAGGTACTCCACCTTAGTTCTATTTTTCAGGCTTGTCTTTAGTTCTGGAGTTGCAATGAATGCTTATTGTGCCTGAGTAACAGAAAATGGGATTCTGTCAAATTTCAGTATTTGGATTTATTAACTTAACAGAAATTGGCTGCAAACTTGTCATTGCAATGCATTCCACTGCATAAAATGACTGTAAGCTTCTCCATGCAACCCTGCTTTGTGAGTGTATGTATGTGCATGACACCGCATCTTTTATTACTTATGAAACACATATCAATATTGTATTAATAAGTAGAAATTGATTTTTACCAAGAACATAAAAATTTATGAACGTAGGCAATGCTGTGTGGCAGAAACTATGAAAGCAGTTTCTAAAAAATCTATGAAATATTTTACATTTGAGATATAGAAAAAAATCTATTTGAAATGAATCCAACTAGACAGCCTTTTGTAGAAAACTGCTTTTGGTATCGGGCAAGAGCAAGATTTAAAGTCAACTGGTTTGCAACAGAATGAGAAGAGACTCTTTGTCCAAATTTGAACACAAATGGCTTCCTTTAGTATTACAGCGAGATTCAAGGAGGCTCTCAGCAGAGCAAGGAAAGTATAGGCTAAACACCTGCATGATGGCCCTGAGACAGAAGGACTGCGCTAAGCAAACAGGGAGACATAGGCCTGTCAGCTTCACAGTAAAACTCTGCTGTTGCTTGGAGTAGCAAAAAGTATATTTGAAGCATACTGATGGAGATCTGTGTGTAACAGCAAGAAGAAGTAAGTCCTGCAACAAGGACTACTTATCCCTGTCCATGTTATATAGCCTAGAACTAGGAATGTGTGTAACGGTGTGTGAGAAGTACACAGTTTCCAGTGTCAGTCTTTCTTTATACTAACACACAAGGTAGACCTTGGAACTGATTTAGGAATTGTGCTACAGGAAACACTTCAGCAGCCAATGCACACAGAGGAAATGCCCAGTCTTAATTATTTATGATACTACGGAAGGAGTGTTGCCTACATCATCAGAAGTACAAATGCAGTCTATACAGCCGATTTCCTCCTGTACTGCATGAATTCCAAAATCCTGCAAAATATTCGAGCTGTGGATATCTACCTTTCTACTGTACTTTGTGCTGTACAATATATGTATATAATGTATGTACATTGTGCAATGCAAAAGGATAAGGGACTTACTGTGCTGGAGCTTCTTGCTGAAGCAATCCTATACTTTGGCAAGGGGATGAGAACACAAAGTGGAATTGTTTTAGAGAAGAAATATATCAAACTGCGAAAATTCTGGTAATTTTATTTGTAGCTCTTAATAATTAGCCCTTTCCATCTTTACAATTAATTCTTTGTTGCTTTTACTACAAATGCCTTCAATTTCCTCCCTGTCCCCCAGTGGTCTCCATCTCATTAATATGCAGCTTTAAGCAAGTATCGGAGCTGTCATGCATTTCAAATCTCTCCAAGGAAGCTTTTTAAAATTGTAAGTAAGACCTGATACTGAGACTTATTAGCACCAAACTCAGAAATAAAGCTTCTGTGCAGGCAGTGATGACTCTTCAAGTTACAGATGCTGCCACCTTTTTTGTCGTGAGATTTACTATAAATCTGAATACCTCAAAGGATTTCTTTGATGCAACCAACATTTCCAGCTCTCATAAACTGCTGTTTATTGATAGAACTGGGCTTGTGCCAGCATCTCAGATTTGAGAGATGAAGCTGAACTTCGAGGTCAGATTTAATTGTACCCACACTGAGTTATACTCAGAAGAAATTCACTGAAAGCGGCAGAGTGATCGTATATAACCACAAACACGCTGTGGTGTGATGGAGAAGCTGGAAGTTTGTGTACTACCTAAAAGACAGGTCTCAACAGTCCACAGAGGTGGAATATCTAGATCGAGATCGAAGCCCATCTGCAATGCTTGGAGACCACCTTTTGTTCAAACCTCTGATACTTAAGCCTGCACCCAAGTCTTTGGCTCCTGTTCACTTAATTATAAGTGTCTGAGCAGCCCCATTTTTTTCAGCTCTGCCTGGAATTAATTACAACAAATAGCTGAACTGCTATCATAAATGATTTGTCAGGACTAAGGCTGAGGCAGATTCCCATGGCTAGTTATGATGGCAGTTATGATGACAGAAGAAATGTGTAAACCTGAAATCAGCTGTGGAGCTGCCTGTCATTGGCATGTTGGTTATTCTACTAACTAACCATCTTTCCTTAGTGACACGTGGAACAGGAGGGGCTGGAAGCGGAAACCTTACCAACTTCCATACAAGGGAGCATAAAGAGAGGGTGAAAGCTATACCTCAGTGCTCCTCAGAGAGGAAAATGTTGACCCAAAGAGTTCCTAGCCAAGCTTCTTGCTGTAGTCATACCATAGTGTCCTGTACTTTGGCCAGCACAAAATAACAAGAACTGGAAAGATTTTAGCAGCAAAATACCTCCGACAGGAGAATTTGAAGTATCTCAGCTTCCAGAAATGTTCACAATTCAGTAAAGTCCTTTTTGAATGACCCAAAATTTCGGTAAATGCTGACACATGTCAGGCAGGAGAGCTGACCCAAAAGCAACAGAGCCATTTCCTAGGCTTAGCCCAAAAAGTCATAGAAGACTGCAAGCTGTGAGAGGAACTCTCTGAATGCCGCCCTCTTACCAGTTCCCCCAAACCTGAGAGATGAAAAACTGGAAGTTTGGTACTGAAAGACTTCAGGCTCAAACCACAATTTCACCATGTCCTGCGGTCCTAATTTCCTGACCCGAGGTGTTTGCCCTCCTCACCAGTCATAACCCTACTTCTCCACCTCAAAGCAAACTTAGCCATCACCTAAGGACTGAGAAAGCCTTGGATATCCTTCTCATGATGCTGCCACGGGGATGAGATCCATTTTTTTTTTTCCACTGGGCCACTCCATCTGTTCCGGCGTCCCTTTGCCAGAGATCCCCTCCCCTTCAGGCGTGCTGCAGGCAAGGCACCGAGGATGCCAGTCCCTCCTGGAGCCCCGGGTATGAACCCCGCTCTCTTGGGCTGCCGCTGGAGCCCTCACCCAGCCGGGCAGCGGGCAGGAGCGAAGAGAAGCGATGTCAGGCAGGAGCTGGCCGAGAGCAGGCGCCCCGCCGCCGGTCCAGCTCTGCACACCGCTGGGATCTGACCCCCTCCGCGAGCAGTGGGGCAGAGAGGAACCGTGTTACCGCGCCCTGCCGGGGAGGCAACATCTCCTAAAAACCTCGGGAGGAATTCAACCCTAGAAAGAGGCAGGAGATCCCATGACGGATCCCAGGCCCTGGCGGAGCTGGGGACTGGCCCACCGGACCGGAGCAGGGCCGGGAGAGCGCTGCCCGCCTCCATCTCCTCACCCCGTCACGCGCCCGACCGCCGGGCACCAACGGCCGTCACGCGCCCGACCGCCGGGCACCAACGGCCGCCTCGGGCCAGCGGCCGCCGGGCACCAACGGCCGTCGGCAGAGGGCGCGCGCCGCCCGCCGACGCCGCGGGGCCTCGCGCCTCGCCCCGCCCGGCCGCGCCCGCCACCGCCCCTGGGAGCCCGGCGCGCCGCTCGCCGCCGGGAACACGGCGTTAACCCTGGCGCCTCGGCGGGCTCGAAAATGTGTGGTGTAACGGTCAGCCCTCGCCCCGCGGCGGGGGCCTGCCGTGGCGCGGCAGTGGCTCGGGGGACTCGGCGGGCGGCACCCGCCCCGGAGGTGCCGCTGGAGCTGGGGGGGAGCGCAGTCGCTGGCAGCCCGCTTCGCCTCCCGCGGGGCCGGTGCCTTTCACTCCGCTCTCCCCGTGGCAGGCCGGTGGGAACCCTACAGCCTGTGAACGGTGCGGTGTCCCCCGTGCTCCACCGGCCTGCTGTCAGGTGCTGCCTCACCGACTCTGCCCGAAGGAGCCGGGGGTCCGCGCCCTGCCCCGGGCCGGAGGATCTGTGGAGAAAGCGGAGGCGGGGGCGCTGGCAGAGCTCGGCCTCCCGGTCCCGACCGGGCTCCGGTACTCGGTTTGGAAGTTGTCAGCACACTTCATGGGAGCTGCTGCCCCTTGCCCGCAGGTAGCCACCGTCTCCTGAGGCAGGCGTGCCGTTGCGCACAGGATGTTGATCACTGGCAGAGCAGATGTGGTTAGGCAGGCATAGCTCGGTAATTAAAGGTCCGCTGAAAAGCAAAGCAAATCTGCCAAGAGCCGCTGAGCCCAGAAAAGGAGCAGTTACACACCGTGGTGTAAGTGGCGGCGGCTGCCTGCAGTCAGTGTCTTGGGGCCGATGTGGTGTACCTGCTCTGTACTGCTGTAGACTTGCGTGGCATTTCCCTGCGTTACCTTGCCATCCCTATCACGTCTCTATACGGAACAAACCACGGGATCTGTGCATGCGGATTTATGTGAAATCCATTCACGTGCAATAGGAGCTAGGGTGCATCTCCTTTGTTTGCCTGTTTGGTCAGCTTTTTGGAGACACCTACGTAGATTCATAAGGCACTACTAAAGCAGCCTGGCTACCATACCTGGGTGGCGCTGCTTGTGTCAGGTTTAGGATAAAGCTTTCTTAACTAGATCAGGAATGGCTGTTCCACTCCAAGGGTGATAACCTAGTGAAGTTAAAACACAGCAGAGCATCTCACACACCTTTACCGAGGGCAGAGTATCTGTGAAAACAGAAAGGCACTGGGAGATTCCTTGATCAGTCATGCAGTGGGCTGGTTTTGTTTCCTTGTGGCTGTTGCAGCCCAGGTACATTAGGGATGCTGGATGGATGCATTTATATGGAAGTAACAATAGGAGGTTGGAGAGGTGGATGCAAGTCCCCTGTGTGTTCTGCCCTCTCAATTGCATCAACCCATTCATGTTATGACCCTATCAGGGGATCTGGCATTTAGCTCTTTATTGCATCCATTTCTGAGAAAATTGGCAACTTATTCTGAGGAGGAAGATTTATTAGAGATGATTGTTCTGTCTGCAGGATTTGAAATTGAAAACAGAATATGTAACCAGATACACGACACGTAAAAAAGAAATCATAATTAGAAGGGAAAGATTAACAGGGACACAAGTCTGTAGAATTTCATTGTTAAGAGATCGATTTATTGTGCCCTTGACTGCAAGTTAAATTAATACACGCAAAATTACAACACAGAAAAGAGATGCCAGTGCCTGTCATAAATACAGCTTGCTTTTCTTTCCTAGTTATTTAGGGAGGATTTGGAACACTTGTGAAATCACGTTCATTAAAGCCCTGAATAGAGACAACTAACCAATAACTGCGGTGGAAGCAACAAGGTTTCCCCCCCTCCCCTCCCGCCCTTTTAAAGAAGAGGGGGGAAAATCACAGACGTCAATCAAGAAATACTGCAAAATAAAATGGACCCTCCTGGCAGCTGAGGCATCGTGCAGACCCGTGGTGAGGTTCCGGCAGTCTCCTCGCAGCCTCCGGCGCTGCCGGCGGCCCTGCAGCTCCGCCGCTGACCGGGGAGCGCACAGGGCTGCGCAGACCGGGTCTTCTCTTCCCTTGCAAAACTGTCAGGCCCGAATGAGCAGGAGGATATTGGCTGCAAGGGACGCGGAGGCTCCTCCCAGAGCCCGGATCCCGATATTTTTGGAGGATTTCTTTTAACTCAGTTACAAACCTCGGGGAAGGAAACAAGTTGCTGTTGTAGCGGAGGCAGAAGGCGTCTCCGCTAAGGGAGAGCGAGGCTCCCGCTCCCTCTTTCACCTTTCTCAAGCTATCTTGGATGCTTCGCCTCACTTGCGGAGGAGAGCAGAGCTGTGCTGCCTGCCGGAGGGAACGCTCCTACTCTGGATGTTGCCGTTTCCGTGCAAAGAGGGGTAGTAAGGCAATGGGAGGGAAGACAATGAGGAAAAACCGACCGGGAGAAAACCCCAGCCCCAAGCGTTTTCCTGAGAACTGACGGCGTTTCGGCGCTGAGCGAGCCCGGCGGAGGCTGCGCCCGGTGGAGGGAGCAGCCTGCCCGGTCCGCGGCGGACTTCCCGGGACCAGCTATTCCCTTCGGATGCGGAGTGGGAAACCTGTAGGAAATCCTCCCGCCGCGCTGCGAAGCCACCATGAATTCAGTGGCTGGAAATAAGGAGAGGATTGCCGTCACGGCGCGGAGCAGAAAATACGGGGTAAGTTGTCGGCGGAGGGGTGGCTCCGAGAGGTGACCGCCACCGCGCCGGTGCTCTGGCGCTTACCGGCTGTCGTCCACTCAACTTGCCCGTCGCGGTGCGGGGCGGGCGAGGCGCGGGGGCTGCCGCGGGCGCGGAGCGTCCGAGGGAAACTTGCCGGAGCCGCCGGGCCTGCCTGCCTGACCCGCTGCTCCTTTTCCCTCTCCAGGTGACCGATCCTTGCTCCCCCACCAAGCCTGCCGCCCCCTTCTCTCCCGAGAGCTGGTACCGGAAGGCGTACGAGGAGTCCCGGGCGGGGAGTCGCCCGGCCCCGGAGGGAGCCGGCTCTGCTCTGGGCTCCTCCGGCACCCCGTCCCCCGGCTCCGGCACCTCTTCTCCGGGCTCCTTCACCGGCTCGCCGGGACCCGCCTCGCCCGGCATCGGCACCAGCTCCCCCGGCTCGCTGGGCGGCTCGCCGGGCTTCGGCACCGGTTCGCCGGGCTCCGGCAGCGGCGGCGGCTCCTCGCCCGGTTCTGACCGCGGCGTCTGGTGCGAGCATTGCAACGCCCGCCTGGCGGAGCTGAAGAGGCAGGCGCTGAAGCTCCTTATCCCCGGGCCCGTCGGCAGCAAGGTGAGCCAGGGGCCGGAGCGGAGCGGGGGGATCCGTGTGCAGCCCGCCGCAGTCGCCTGGGAGCGGCCGCCCACGGCTGGCGAGGCTGCGAGCCGGGTCCTGGGTGGGGCTGCCAGCCACCTGGGCTCCCCTCTGCCGGTGTCACCGCTTCAGATTTCAGGGTTTATTTTGAGTTCGCCCATTCTTGGTCTTGTTCCCTTTTCCCATCCCCTCCTCCCGCTTCATGTGGAGCAGTGTGCCCAAGGGCATCTGTCACAGTCCCCCAAGCTCGCTCCTTGTGTCCCTCTTTCGTTGTATTGACTGTGGTGGTACATCCCATATACTTGTTCCCGATGAGGGGCTGGCAAGGGTGGGAATGCCGCAGGGTAGTCATTGGTCCTTTCCCCTTTTGCTGTCCTTGATCCCTACAGGATGAATTTACAAAATATCTTTAGACTTGGCAGCCAGCTCAGGGATAAAGTGTGTACGCTCTGATGCCTCTGATTTGTACTTCCATTGCAGGGCTAGGTGCAGGAGAGATCCTCCTCTAGCTCCAGGTTCAGTTAAGGCATTGAAATGCTCTGTGAGCCCAAAGTTTACCAAGGAAGGCTGTGGTAGACCATGGTATTGAATCCATTTCTCCTGGGTGTCACTAACAGAAGGAAAACGTGGTAGTGCTTCTTTCTTACAGAGAAGTGCTAGATTTTGAGGTGTGTGGGGTTTTTTATTAGTTTTTATAAAAGGCTTAAAAATACCTGAAGCTGCTGGACGCTGGAGGTTAGGTTGAATAATCCTGCATAAAGAGCATGCAAGCATTTCTGAAACCTTGTCTCAAGTTTTAAGAGCTGACTGACTGTGGGCAGATTTGGAAGTGTGCTTTCCGACTCTTTTGGGGAATCTGGTACCTCCAAAGGCATATTCTGAAATTCCTTGGTTTTGTTTTGTTTGGCATTGTTTTTATTTTTATTTCCCTGTTTGTTGTGCATATAAACATTAAGGGGAACTGCCCTCCAAGAGTGACCAGCTGACCTTGGCTGACCCCATGCTATCAAAATAGTAAGCCCTGGGTTCCTCTACAGCAACCCTGTGAGTGTTGTATTGTGAATGGGTCTGCAGCTCCCAGAATGTAATAAAATGCAATTTTGTTTGCCCTGTTGGGTCCAGGTACTATCAAATGATAATATTTACTCTTCCACTTCAAAGAGTTTTCATTAGTAGCATCACGGAAAAGAGCTGACTGCTGAGAAAAGGTCCCTGGTATTGCTGTTGTGTTTTACTCTCTGTAATTTATTTATGTGCCATTTGAGAGGGAGTTGGTGCTCCCTTGAACAAAAGGCTCTAGGGCTGGTTGTTAGTCTGTCTCAAGAGCTGGCTTAACTGAATTATTCATGGAAAAGGAAGGGTGGAACTACCAAAATTAATAGTCAATTTAACCATGTTAATATGTGGTTGGTTTCCTGGAAAGTGGCCCTGTACCAAAATCATCACAAATTTCAGGTTGTATGATTTGGCAGCGATTGCCAACTATGGGTCTAGTGGGAAATTACTGATACAGATACAGGAATTGTCAGAATAACTGAAATTGGGGGTGGAGGGAGGATAAAACAAATGTTGGAGCTTTCTATCCCTCACACAGTGTTAAATAAAAATTGATAGATTTTGCAGTCATGTAAAGCTGTGCACAAGCTTCTCTTTTAATAGTAGTAGTCCTTGCCCACCCTAGCCTTCCTGAGGTGTTACTCTTGTGTTGCTATTATTTCTTCTGTTGTTAGCCTAGTTTAGCTGATGATGATGTACAGGCCAACCTTTATTCACACTAGTAGTAAACCTTATTTCTCTGGCTTTAGCTCCCTTACCTGTGTGTTTTTTCTTCTTACACAGTTTTCCACTGCATCCTAGTAGGCAAGCTTAGGAAGTGTGGGTTAGGTGAATGGATGGTGTGATGGACTGAAAATTGACTGGAAGTTAGAGCTCACAGGGTTGTGACTGGAGACAGAGTCAAGTCTAGTTGGAGTTCTGTAAGAAGCAGTGCTCCCCAGGGGTCAGAACTGGGTCCAGTCCTGTTCAATATATTCATCAATGACCTGGAGGAAGGTATACAGTATACTCACAGTAAGTTTGCTGATGATACAAAACTGGGAGGGATGGCTGATACACCAGAAGGCTGTGCTGCCATCCAGCATGACCTGGACAGGCTGGAGAGTTGGGCAAAGAGAAGCCTTATGAAATTCAACAAGGGCAAATATAGAGTACTGCACCTAGGGAGGAATAACCCCATGTATGAGTACAGGTTGGGGGCTGAGCTGCTGGAAAGCAGCGCTGTGGAAAAAGACCTGGGAGGCCTGGTGGACAGCAGGATGACCATGAGCCAGCAATGTGCCCTTATGGCTAAAAAGGCCAATGGTATCCTGATGTGCATTGAGAAGAGTGGTCAGCAGGTTGAGAGATGTTATCCTTCCCCTCTACTCTGCCCTGGTGAGGCCACATCTGGAGTACTGTGTCCTGTTCTGGGCTCGCTGCTTCAAGAAGAATTGCTGGAAAGGGTACAGAAATGTGCTACACGTGATTAGAGGACTAGAACATAGCTTTTATGAAGAAGGGCTAAAGGAATTGGGGCCTTTTAGTCTGCAGAAGATGGAGGCAGGGATACTATAAATGCTTATAAAGATTTAAAGGGTGGCTGTCAGAAGGATGGGGCCAGCTTTTTTTTCAGTGGTGCCCAGTGACAGGGCAAGAGATAATGAGGACAAACTTGAACATAGGAAGTTCCATCTAAATGGGATGAGGAACCTCTTTACTTCGAGGGTGGGGGCACTGGAACAGGCTGCCCAGAGAGGTGGTGAATTCTTGTTCTCTGGAGATGTTCAGAACCTGCCTGGATGCCATCCTGTGCAACCTGCTTTAGGTGAACCTGCTCTGGCAGGGAGATTGGACTAGATGCGACTCAATAATTAAATTAAGCATTTAAAATGTATCAGCCATCTTCTAGTAAGCCAGATCTAGCTGACTGTCAACTTTTGCTGGTGCTGTTGAAGACAGCCTAGAAATTTCATTAGCATTATAAATATAGTCTGTGGCACCTGTTTCACATTTATACTGTATTTAGAAATACATATAATCTGTGTTATTGTGTGTTGTAGAACAAGCAGAATGTGAGAGTATCTGTGTTTTGACATGTATCTAGCAGATACTGAAATCTGCAGTAACCTATCTGAATGTGAACCTACCCTATTTTCTATAGTGTGCAATCATGTCAACGTTTGTGTATATCTGCAAAGTGTAATAGCGTACTTAATTGCTACATAAACAGACCAAGCTTTATGTGTGAAGCTGTGTACTGAAGCTTTTCATTTGATAGAGGAAAAAGCCACACTTAACCTAGAGCAAACTGCTTCTGACTAGCTCATTGTTAGTGTTGAGCTTTCAGTTTCAAATAGAAGCATTCTCTTCTAATATGTCAACAGGATGAAAACTTGGGATTTGGGTTGTTTGGTTTTTTTTGGTGAGGCACAAGGGTGAGGAATGTATAATTATAGTTGTGCTACTTTATTCTAAGTATTTAAAATCCCAGGTTCCCTTGCAATTACAAAAAGAAAATGGAAAAATTCTAAAAGCTTTTTTTTTTTTCCCCTCTTGTGATACATATGACTTAATGATGCACAGCAATTACGTGTATAATAGGGGTTGTGTGTCGAGAATCAAATCTTACTGTAACCCCCATGTGAAGCATGCCCATGGGGAATGACTAGCGCAGGTGGTTGTTATAGTTACACATTGCGATTTGGAACTGAGAGGATCTTGGTGTATTTGGCCATTATTTGTGAGGTTTCTCTTAGTGTCAAACATTTGTGTGATAAGGATTGTCTCAGAAATTACTAATATTGTATGTTTTTTTTCTTAGGCTATGTTTTCAGAAGGGCATCAAAGTTCTAGTATAGATGTTTATGGCGTACTCCTCAAAATTCTCAGATTTTGTGTGAAATACAATTGTCCTGAGTTGAAACTTGTGATATCCTCTGTCTTTAATGAAATACTAGCCTTGCAGGCATCTGACAAAAAAAAAATAAATCATTAAGTTTTAATTAAAAGTTGCTATATTTGTGTATCGGATTATATTGTGTGTAAATAATCAACTGAATGCTGATAAGAATAGTCTCAAGCTGGTGATTATACATTTGTCAGTATGGGATTCCAAAAATCCCAAATACAGCATTTAAACCAAGAGATAATTTGAATTTGTAGGCATGAATGCTTAAGCATGTTGTGGTTGGATTAGAAAGTAAGGATGCTATTTTAATTGCTGGAGATGGATAGCACTGATGTAAGGTGTTTTATGTGTTGGACTATCCCCAGCTAAAATGTCTGGGTAAATCCTGGTTCAGCACAGTATGCCTGTGTAGAGGAGAAGAAAGGTCTTACATTCAGGATATGGTTTTTCTTTCTTTTTTTTTCCCCACAATTTTACTGGCACTTTTTTTTTTTTCCCTTGCATGTTGTTGAATTAGCCTTTTCTATTTTAGGGATGTTGAGTAGTGAAAGACTTGACTAATATTTATTAATAATGAAGAAAGTCATGAAACTGATCTAATGAAAAATAGTTTCCTGTTAGCTTGTAGCTGCTTTAGAAAGATTCCCAGTAGAGACAGGACAGTAATGAACTCTTCCTCAAAGCCTAGTAAGGGGCAGAATAATGGAATTTCACTTCTGTCCAGACCTTTAATTTGTGAACAAGCACGGCCAGTCTGTATGGTGACTTAATTCACTGTGGAAAAAATCTCAGGCACCTAATCATTTCATCCTAACTCATTGTAATGCAGATAGGATTATTGCATTAGAAATGTGATTTTAAATGGCCTGAGGCAGTAATTTGTCAGCATTTGGAAGGATTAACTCCATTAAAGTTTAGGCAACAGCAACCATTCTTTTCTGTTGCATCACAGGTCACAATACCAAACATTTAGCATAACTCATCTGTGAATCTTCTTACAATTGTATGTTTCCTGGCAAGCTGGGAAACCACATGATATTTCACTTGCCCTGAAATTACAGCTCCTAACAGAGGTCCAGGGGAGACAAATGGATATGCCTTCACCTCTGATGAATTAATGTAAACCCTTTTCTAGGAGTAGCTGGAAGTCTTGCTGCTGCAATCCACAGTGTCAACGTGTGAACTGATATAAACATTTATTTCAAGCTTGCAGATGTCTTTGAGGTAAGGGTGAAGATGCTGTATATTCAAGGCAGCTTTTTGGGAATCTTTCAAAACTAACTCTGCAGCTTTCTCCATGGGATCAAAAAGGCTTGCCATTGCTGAGTACCCTGGAAATTAGGAACAAGCCTGAGAATATAGAGAGAATTGTGGATTGAGACTATGGCATTTGTCATATCAGAAAATACTTTTAGACCATAGACAGACCTGTTGTGGGGGAAGCACTGATGTTTTATCTAAAGTAAATCTCTAGAGATGACAAATCTTTGACAGACTGCTTTGTGAGGCTCTTTTTTTTTAAAGAAACTTGGCTGTGTATCTGAAAACATTGTGTTCAGAAGTAATTAATGCTTCGTCTATAGTTGGTCTCTTCATGCTGACCTATTAAGCGACAAAGTTCCTTCAAGGTGCTTTATCCATTCCATGAACACTGCACTGATCTCTCAAATCGCCTTTTGTCTTCAGATGGTCTTATTGTTTTCCTAAAAGTAAATGTTGAAATGTCCATAGCAATCTTATATAACGTGTAGGACTTTGGTGTATAGTTTTGAAAAGTGAGGAGGAAGAAAGGTAGGCTATGCTGATTTCCCCTGACAGTTAAGGTCGCACATTACCAGTACAGACTGTTGGTATGTAATGGAATTCATGCTTGTGTCAGCAGATTATTAGAATGTTGCAGTGCTGTGTATGTAGAGTTGAAAGACATTGCGGTTTTGCCACATCAGCAGCATGTAGCCTCTGACATCATATAATCCCAAGCACTGAACTTGCAGCCCGCCACTGCAATAAACTTGGCTGTCATACTGTATGTAATGATGTAGTAGGAACTGCAGCATTTTGTGATGTGTGGTCTGCATGTCAGAAGTATGAGATGTTCTAAGCTAAATTGCTAGCTTAGATCTTACCAAACTGTCATGCTGTAGCTTGAGAAGCATGTATATTAATAAAATGCAAGGAATACAAGCATATGGGCTTCCCTGCTGCCACTGGATAAACAATTCTTGCTCCATGTTATCTGCTCCTGAAGCTACAATTCAAGAACTATCCCTTATTGCAGAAAAGCAGATTGTTTGTTTACTTTGAATTAAGCAAGCTGTAGTATGTCATAACACCCTGAGAAGTGAAGTAGTATCCCAAGAACGGAAAGCTCTTTCCTATTATTGGACCAAATTTTGGTTGCACTGACACTCGTGGAAGTCACAGCAGTTAATTACATTATTCTACTAGAAAATAGTGGTAAAGTAATAACTGTAAGCACTCTGCTGCAGTCACACATTGAAATGCTGCTTTTTTTTGGAAGCTTCGGCTTGCGCATTTGAAAGACAGAGAGAGTTTCATCAGAGAGTTTCATCAAAGAGTTTCTGTTAACACAAGGTGGTCACTGCAGCAAGGCTGCTTTAGATGATCATGTCATGGTTGCATCCTTATTTGTAGGTTTATGGAACTCAAACCACCAGTGACTTATGTTATCTAGTTTTATTTTCCATCTCCTTCTATGCAACCTTTCTACATTAAGCCAGGATTTGTAAAAAAGCCCAAAACCTAACTGAGCCTAATGAAGCTGCTAAGGACTGTGTGAAGCTGCTAAGGACTGTTGTGTAGGTCTCTAGTTTTGAAACCCAAAATATATAATTGGAAACCTTCTTGGTACAGCTTTAGTATCCTGTAGCATCTACAACCAGAAAATGCATTTGCTTATGCTTTTTTTTTACCTCTCCACTCACCACTTTAGATGATATTGCAGTAGAGCATAGCAATGTTTTGATAAGAGTGTTTCTTGAGGTTTCTGCAGATGAAAGCACAGACCAACACAACACTTCATAAAGCAGGGAAACATTGACTGGATTGTTCTGATCTTGGGGTAGAGGCTGTTCAAAAGATCCTGCAAGAAATGTCAAATATTGAAAGCTCCTTTCCTTGTATAACATGAACTGTTGCTGGTTGCTTATAAAAACAGCCGAGAGGAGGAGAGAGATCTAGACCTTAATCTGGTCATTCTATTGACTTGCATGAAATTGACCCTAGTGAGGGGGTTCTGACTTCTGCAAAACCAGCAAGATTTCATTTAGGCCACCGCTCTACCAGTCATGTACCTCTAACCAAGGACCACTTGCATGTGTTCAAGGAGCAATCAGGTGTGCTGCTTGGGCCGAGCAGGGCTAAGACATCTTGGCCCCTTGGGGGCTTCTCAAGGTGCCTTTTCTTTCTCCTCTCAGTATGAACACTAAATTAACATCCTTGCAGGTCTCCTGTGTGAATACGTGGTGGTTGCTTCCTGCCTTAGCTCTTAGCAAAATGAGAGAGAGTTCAAACACTTTCAATAGCACTGCTTTCTGAACTCGAATCCTTTTGACTGAAAGGTCAGGGAGTGACTGGATGTGCTATTACAACAGCAGATGCGAGGAGCCAGTGATCTCTGAGAAGGACAGTGATGAGAGCAGCACAATGCATCCAACCGTAACCTCAGCTGTAACGACTACAGAATATATGGGACACTTTTTTTTTTTAATTGCTTTATGAAAGAGAAAGGAAAATATGATACCAGTAATACAAAAGAATCAATTTTAAGAAATTGGTGTGCCAAAATGCAGCTAGGAGTTATTGTTGTGGTATCAATTTTCAATTTATTTTATTTGAAATAATACAGCATAGTAGGGCTGTTAAAAGCTGCTTACCAGACCAGTATCGGTGTACTTCTTGAAATTTATTTACGTCTTCAACTGTGTTTACTTTTAGTTGTCACAAAGACTTGCTATTCTCTTTAATCTGTACTATTAAATCATATAGTCTATGGTTGATTTTTGCATTTCTTAAAATATATAAAATATTTGCTGTTTCCTGGGAGGAAAGTAAGAGATTTCAGTCTGAAGAAGCCTTCAAATTGGGTTCTTTTCAGCCTTCCTTTGAAACTCTATTCAGTACTAGTCTTTGTGTAGAGGAAACTTTTTATCGTTTAAAAAAAAAAAAAACAACAAAAAACCAAACCCAAACATTACCAAGGAAATTGTTTGAGAGACCTGAGGGAACTGATGGAGTATGAAATTGTACTTAGCTTACAGTTCATGATGAAAATGAAAGATTTCCCTCTCATTAGAAGGACCTGAACACTTCTAGATTCACATATAATGCCATTCTGGTATAAGAGTTTTGTATTGTGTATTTAATTTGTATAGTGCCTTTCTGTTAAATGAAGTTGGGCTGAGTCTGCTCGCTTCTTGCCCTACAAGTAAGAGAACTTAACTTACAGGCCCTATGGTATCTGCTTTGTTAGTGGCTGTCAAATGAGCTTTTTCAGCGATCTCGTGATCATCAGTAGAAGTGTCAAGTGTTTGGGAATTTTTCTTTTTTTTTTTTTAAATTACTAGAATAAAAAGTTGGTCTTTGGCTTGCAGGATTTAAATGTGAGTGTGGCTCTGGAAAACATGTGAAGCTTCTTGTGAGTGGTGTGTGTTAGGGGAACCGTGTATGCTGGAGATGGGATCTCTGTATGTAGTGCAATACAATTGATGCAGAGCATCCATTCAGCTCTAGCATCAGTAGGAAAATCTTAAATCTGGAATATGGTCCAAGTGTTTTGGTTTCCAAATCACCTTCGAGTGGATCTTGCTTTATATGTATTTGTTTTAACAAATGGGTTTTTGACCTGTGGATTTTCTGTGATCTATTAATAATAAACCTCTCCTAACTTCTATTTCACCATGCCCCCTAAATCATAAATGCTTTGACATGATCATTTATTTGCATCTGAGTATTCTCAACAGCCTCTCTATTCCTTGCATGGGAACAAAATACTACTCACAAATGTTTAGGGAAAAGCGAATGAAAGGACACTTTGTCATCTACCACAGTAAATATTTTCTTTTTCTGAAGAAAGTGAAAATTCACAGTGTTTTGGGGGTTCTAGCTTTGTTCAGAACTGCCTGACCACACTCGCCTCAGCAGTGGAATTTTCCCTAAGTTGTGTGTGTTTCGTTCCTTCTTTTTCTCCTGCCCTCATAATTAACTGAAGATAAATAAGGTTTCAGGAATACAGCCCTGCAATTCCTGTTGGCTGCTGTATGGTTCTGTTGGGAATTGCCCATTTCTTTTGTCACAGGTGTACTTGAATGTATGAAAGAGGTTCCTTCGGTGCTGAAGATGATAGTTGCTCTGGAGCCCTTTATTAAAAGTGGAGTAGAACTTGGCCTTTGTATATTTCTGTCCTGGCTCCTGTAAGAGTCACTCATGCAAACTCTTGTCTTACGAAAGGCAAATTTGGGCTTGATTATGCCAAAGTTGTTCAGAAAGGCAGGCTTCTGCCTTCTAACTGATAGCCTGGAAGATTGTATGCTACTATTTCAATTGGACAGCTTTATTTTTCAGTGCTTGTTAGCTAAATTAACCTCTGACCTGCTAAGTGCCAAATGCTGAAAGAATTACCTGTTTACTCCATCCACCTGATGAACTCCAGTAGAAAACCTAGTGGGCAATAAGGCAGTCTTGGCTTTAAGCAGGCACTGAACAGCAAGAATAGAAGTCATTACTCTTCATTTCTCTATTAGTTTCACTGCTCATTTAATAGTGCCAGGCAAAGAAAAACATTAATATCCTATTTGGCAGCCAAATGCACCAAACTGGGAATTGTGACTCTTGTGTTTTCCTCTTTTCTAATGGTATCATTAAAATTTAACAAGTCCTCTAAATCATGTTAGTATTCCCAGGGTTAATATTGCTGAAATTGCTGGTGGTGTTCCCACAGGAAGAGTTAACGGTGGCTGAGGCTGTGCGGCTGGCATTTGTTGCTCAGAGGGAGGTGTTAGGACTGGAGAAGCCCTGGCACCAGAAAGGTACAATGAAGCCTTTAGTGACAGGGGACATTTGCAATACACATACATATTCTTTCCTGTTCACCTCTCCCTTTTCACCCCCTCCCCCCGCTTTTTCTTTCCCCACTAGTCCTAAAGCTGTCATTTCAGCTCATACTCATTAGACTCCTAATGGAAATTCTTGACAATAAGCCTGCGTACATGTGAGCCTAGCAGGAAGGCGTACAAGTATGTTAGGCGGTGTGAGTGTCAGATTTAAGAGATTGTTAGACCATAGATGGCTTTTACTGGAGGTCAAGAAGGCTAACAAAGTGGGAGATGCAATTAAAATGGTATTTGTTAGAAAGGCATAGCTGGCTGGCTGGGCAGACTGAACGTAAGGAAATGATGGGTAGCTGGAAGGCCATTAGTGATGGCTTTGTAAGCAGTTCTGCAGCATGGGTGGTAAGCCTAAATCCAGAGCTGCTCTTCTAGCATGCCTAATAAGACTGTTTTTTTTTTTTTTTCTCCTATATGCCAAATCCATTTTTGTATAATGGATTTGACAAATTCTGTGGATTTCTGTTTATATCTAGAAGTGAGAGAAAGACATTATGGTGGGTGGTGTGGGTAAGAGAAGAAACTGGCTTAAGGGAGCTTTTGGGTACACTATGCCATCACCATGAAAAGTCATTGCTTCAGTGTTCCTGCAAGGAGGCTGTTTGAGGCCTGCGAGATGGGACAGGCAGCTCACTGACATGCCTTCTCATTTTAAATGAACAGTTGGGATCTGATTCTTGCAAGTTGTTGATGAGAGCTCTAATAATAATAAAAAAACTTTTCAGAATTGCTTTCCCCACTGCAATCGTCTTTTAATTGTTAGAGGTATTTGATAACCTCTTTTTTTTCCTTTCCTTTCTTGGGTAGGTTTTATTTTTTTCTTTTAAAAAAGCTATCCTAGTAACTTTTCATATCTCAATTTTTCTCTTTCAAAACTAGCAAGCAGTTAAACCAAAGTGGCCTTCAGTTTCATGTGCTTCCATATTTTTTCACTGGAAAATTAGGTTTTCCAAAGACTAAGATAGTGGTATGCCCTGTGACCTAAGGATGTAATCAGATTTTTCTTTCTTAGATCTAATTAAGTCTTCTTTTGTTTACTAGTTACAGACTGTCAGTTTGAGACTTAGTATTAAACAGGGACTCAACGTGACTGCACTTACAGTTTCACTTAACGTAACAAATAAATTACATATGTTGTAGTGCATCAGCAGTAGTTGTGAATTCAGCCTGGTTTCTCCTTTCCCTGTGCCTGTCTCTGACAGGAAAAAAAGTTTGATTTCCAAATTAATTTTAATTCTTGTAGTGTAGAGTTTACCAATTCTGTAATATTATTGTAGCATGCCCTTAGAATGTCCGGTATTTAGTAGTACATGTTCCAAATACTTTTCTGCTCTGCTTTTAAAAGATTTAAGGTGTGAGAGGAAAGCTGAAGGTGGGGGCTATACGTGAGAGTTGAATGCATTGGCACTGATAGCTCTAAATGAAGCACTTTACACGCTGAAGTGCTTTAAATTGCCTACCTTCTTTGTCAGTCCGAGTTACTTCTTTCTAGCTTGGTCTGCCACTGTCTTGCCTGTTTAATATTCCACTTAAGTATAACAAGAAATGAAACATCCAAGATGCTCCAGGAGTCAGTTCTACTGATGTTAATACTTGTGTTAGCTGTTTAAGCAATGAGCTAAACACGGGTATAAAGAGGAGGGGGAGAAGGGGAAGGAACCTATTGTGACTTCTTTTAATTTGCTGTTATTTTATTCAGCAAAGGAAATATTTTTTCTCCTTTCCTACTCCAAATGTATGCGCTTTGGATAATAAGAATAATTTCAATAAGCACACACTGCTAAATCCCAGATAAGGGCTATTTCTGTGCCTGAAATGTCAAGGACCAGAGTGTGCTATGCAGGAAGCTGGTGTGGAATCATGCCGCCGAGGAAGCGGTGTGTAGTAATGTGCATGGGTGACACTGATAAATGGCCTCTCTAAGCAAGCATCTGCAGCAAATTGTCAGACTGAGACTTCCCAGCATACCCTAGACCTCTGCATGAATGAGATCTCTGTTGTGCCATTATTTACCCACCTCCATGTGAAATAGAGAGGACAGGATTCATTGCTTCAGTGCAGCTTGTATGAGTTCGCTCTCTTTATGCACATGTATGCGTATGTGTGTATATTTCTTTTTCTGCAATGCTTTCTGTAGCAATGGCTGCAGAACTCCCAGTGTTTTGAAATCAAACAAAATGGCCTTCAGGTCTTTTACTTCTAGAAACCTAAACTGACATGTGTCCTATGTATTCTGTTCTTTGGCCAGATGTAATAAACATGTAATATAATAGACATGGTTTGATTTTTGTTATTTTATTTCGTTGTAGTTGTTTTAGTAGAGGTTGTGGTGGCTGTTTCCTTGTTACGACTGGACGTCACTGATGCGTGAAAAGAATCAGGCTCTTCGCCTTTCTTCAATATGTATTTTTTTGGACTTCTTTGAGACTATTATTTAAAATAACTTGTCAGTGAAACTGAAACTCTGGTAATTTTCAGATTGGGGAAGGTCTCTGGATCAGGGTAGAATTTCTGGCCAACAAGGGAGGGAAAAAATTGATGTTTGGTAGTTAGCATACATGTAAAGATCCAGATAAGCTCCCCCTTCTTCTTAATTCCAGCCAATATGGCACAACTCAGGACTCTGGGAAATGAACTTCTGTTGACTTAACATGGCAACCTCTGACAGACAGCAGAAGTTTAACACTGTGTGCCAGGGCAGAAAGGCTTACCATGCACGTGTAACTTACCTACCAGATTACACTAACAAGCAGCTTAGCTGAAGTTTGCCTTCACTGGCAACTAAATAAATTTGACGGGGAGTTTGAGTGCAACTGAGGTGAGGATTCGTGTTCTGTCCTGCCACCCTGCTGTGGTGTTGATGGCTGTCCACAGCTGTCTGCCTCGCTCTGCTGCTGCAGCTCTCAAATTGTTCCTTGACTCTTGGAGCCCTCAGCTTCTTGCTGTCTTAGACTTTGCCCTCAGGCAAAACGTCTGTCTGTTGTCTGTCTTGCTGTTTTTTCATAGAAAGTTTTATTATTTGCTGGTGATGTGGCATGAGAATTTCCTCACAGAAGTTTCCATAAGAAAACTTTTTTTTAATCACTCAGTGGAAGAGGATAGATGCTCCTAGAGATAGAGTCAAGTGGTTTGTGACGCTTAAATGCTCATGGAAGTCACAGCACTTCACACAGTTGCAACTATTCACATCAATGTGCACATTACTGGAGTACATGTACAGATCTTGGTAAAATGTATGCTGCTTCTGTGTTAACAGCTGAGGAGATACAGAACAACTTGGTGAACCAATTAGTTGCATAAAATGGAGTCCAGATTTCTTACATGCTTGTGCTCTTGACTAATGAGCTTTTTCCTTTCTTGCTAATGGTGCCCATCTCATTCTGCAGCAGGTCTTGTATGCTGGCTCAACACTGACTGTTCTGAATCTGTACAAAGAGGAAAAAGGGAGTTGTAGTTTATATTTCAAAGCTGTTGGTCTGAAAGGGATTGGAATATGGTAGCTGAATATATGATAATTACTCAGTTATGATGACATCTTTTAGAAAGACCTTGACTTCCGATTCCCTGATTGGTACCAGAAGCTGGCTGTTAGCTTAAAAAAAGAAAAAAGTGGGGGGGGAAAAAAAAAGCTGATTGCGTGGGGTTTTTTTTGGGTATGTTTCTTTTTCTTTTTGTTTTTGGTAGGAGTTTTTATTAATTCTCTTTTTTCCTTCTACCTTGGACAGTTCATATCTATGAATAATTTAATTGTCCTTGACTGTCTGGTGTTGTGAAAGAGTGCCTAGCAGCCTGCCAATGTTCATATAGGATTTGTTAATGTTTGGTTTGTATTTTGTCAGCTTCTCTGCCTTTTCAGAGATCAAATGAACGATGCAAGGCTTGACAACACACAAATACTATTAAACTATGTCTGGTAGAACAGAAAGGGGGGCTTTTGTTATTTCATTAGTCAAAACATTAATTGGAATAGATTGTTCAGTGTCTTTCTTGTCAATGGAGAAGTACATGTTTATGTGAAAGCATTTTTCTACTTTTCAAGAAGTTTGTCTTGAATATGTCTAGAATTTATAAGTAACAACTTGTACTGGTTTACATCTCAAATGTGCTCCCTCTCTAACCTTAGACAATCTTTATTACTCTTATTATTTACAAGGCTTAAACTGCAGAAATACCAGTTCTTAGAATTTTCTCTTCTTCGTTGAGGATTGTATTTAACTGCTTCTGTCATGATGCTTGTCAAGCAAAAAAAAAAAAGCATCTGTAACTTTTTTCTGTTTACGTCCCTTCTAATCCAAACATAAGCATCATTATTAGTATTCCAAACATTTATTTAGATCCTGCCTGTAATTATCATGAGCCTCAGGTTGAGACCTTAAGAACACTAGGCAGAAAGCACACCTCAAGCTACTTCATGGAATCAGAGAATGTCAGGACTTGGAAGGGACCTCGAAAGATCATCTAAGTCCAACCCCCCTGCCAGAGCAGGATCAACTAGAGTAGGTCACGCAGGAGCACGTCCAGGTGGATTTTGAATGTCTCCAGAGAAGGAGATTCCACAACCTCCCTGGGCAGCCTGTTCCAGTGCTCTGTCACCCTCACTGTGAAAAAGGTTTTTTTTTCCTAATGTTTTTGTGGAACCTCCTGTGTTCCAGCTTCCACCCATTGCCCCTTGTCCTGTCATTGGACATCACTGAGAAGAGCCTGGCTCTGTCCTCCTGACACTCCCCCTCAACATATTTATAAACATTAATGAGGTCACCCCTCAGCCTCCTCTTCTCCAAGCTAAAGAGACCCAGCTCCTTCAGCCTTTCCTCATAAGGGACATGCTCCACTCCCTTCACCATCTTTGTGGCTCTGCGCTGGACTCTCTCAAGCAGCTCCCTGTCCTTCTTGAACTGAGGGGCCCAGAACTGGGCACAATATTCCAGATACGGCCTCACCAGGGAAGAGTAGAGGGGCAGGAGGACCTCTCTCGACCTACTTGCTACTCCCCTTCTAATACACCCCAGGATGACATTGGCCTTCTTGGCCACGAGGGCACATTGCTGGCTCATGGGCATCCTGCTGTCCACCAGAACCTTCAGGTCCCTTTCTCCTACGCTGCTCTCCAGCAGGTCAGTCCCCAATCTATACTGGCACATGGGGTTGTTCTTTCCTAGGTGCAGAACTCTACACTTGCCCTTGTTGAATTTCATATGATTTCTCCCTGCCCAGCCCTCCAGCCTGTCCAGATCTCACTGTATGGCAGCACAGCCTTCTGGTGTGTTGACCACTTCTCCCAGTTTCGTGTCATCAGCAAACTTTGTGACAGTCCTCTCTAATCCCTGATCGAGGTCATTGATGAATCTATTTAGTACTGACCCCTGAGGGACCCCACTAGATACAGGCCTCCAGCCAGACTCTGCCCCATTGACCACAACTCTCTGGCTTCTTCCCTTCAACCGGTTAACAACCCACCTCACTAGTTGGTCATCCAGACTTGTTGGCAGGTTTTCCAGGTGAATGGGAAACGAGGCGAATACTTTACTGCAATTCTATAGAGTGATTTCAGGAATGAGTGTCCCTTCTGAGAAAGCTTCATCTTTAGGAAAAAAAAACATGCTAAGAACAAGAAATATCATTTATTATCACTTAATGTAACAGCCAGCAGGAAAGCAGGCATTAATAGTAACTTTTAAAGGTAGCATAGAAATTTTTCGCATCCACAGTTACAGAGTGTCTGTATGTATGCTACTGCTCTAACAGCCTCTTCTTCTGCAGATATTTTTGGCCAAGTTCCTCAAAGCTGTTTATCTTGTTTCTTGTGGTGCCTCCAGAGTTCACTATATGTTGCTTAGCTTCATAAAAATGTTACACAGCCCTGTAGGCAGCAGAGAGTTTTCTGAAGTGCTACTGATGATGGGTATACCTAGTGCAGAGCAATAATTTTATGTCAAGCTGACCCCAGTGTTGCTGGATGGCTGGACTACAGGTATGTGCTTGCTTTGCTTGGTCAAAGGAGTCTCTTCCTGTAGCTCTTGCTCCTGGCTGCCAGCCAAGTGTCTGTTGGTTCTGAGACTGGGAGTCAGTGCTGCAATGTCGCTTGAGGCAAGTAGGTTTGGAGACACTGCTCTTGCTGTGGGCAGTGGTGGATGTGCTGTGTCTTTGTCTGTGCAATGGCTTGTTAGGCTGCCTTTAATTTGAACCATCTGTGGCAACCTGCATGCTTTGTTATAATACTCTTTTTATGTTAGACCTCCAGCAGCATGCTGTGAGTGAGCTGGAGACCAGCATGGGAATTAAGGTAGAAAATCCACTGGAAACATATTGCAATGCATGTACAATTAACTAGAAAATAACTTTGTTGTAAACTGTAAATCCTGCACTAGATACCGTTTTATTCTGGAAACTAGTGAATCTGATGAAATTAAAGTGAGTAAAATGAGGGTGAAGTGTTGGGTGAAGCAGTGGTGGAGTTTGTTCTTCATCACTGTATGTTGAAGGATCCTGTAAGGCAGTCTGGGCTTGTTAGAGCACCCAAACCAGGGAGTTGCTAATTGGCTGCAGCCCTGAGCTTTCTTTGTATAGTGCTGTTTCTCTTCCTGTAACCAGCAAATATACTGTATATCTCTTTCCTTTAAAAAACTATGGTACTTTAACCTCTCTACTCCATTTTATGCTTTCTTTTGACAATTTTCTTTTCCCTAACTAATGACTCACCTGGATAGAATTTCTACTGGCTATGTGATTATAGCAATTAACTCAAACCCTAAGGAAACAGCTTGCTGTGCTGCCTGACAGCCAGGATCTACAGGAGCTGGTAAAACAGAATGGATCAAACTTTACTTTTCCTTCATTTTAATCTTGTTATTGATTAGCAAGGAAAGAAACTTACTGTGAAAGATCTTGGAAGTTTTCAGTTTGGCTAAGTTATTCCAAAAAAATCTGTTGACTTGGTTTTTCAGAGTTGCTGTGAATTCCTTGCAACCTCTAGTAAACTGCAAAGGCTTTGGTTCTATAAACAGAGCTTTTTAAGTCTGGTTTAAAAGAATTGAGAATTACAACTGGAATTGCTGTCATAAATTTTTCTTTTACATGGTAGACTTTCTTTTGTAGTGATATTTAGCCAAGTCTTAGCACCATCTTTCATTTGGTGGTAGAGAATAATGAAAATACAGTTTTAAAAACAGATGTGTAAGCAAAAATTTTGAGCATTGAACAAAACGGGACCAAGCGGTGCATACATAGGTATTTCACAGCAGACCTCACTGGCTACCAGATGTTATCAAAGAGCACCTCTCAACTAATAGCAGAGATGATAATGTGAACAAGCTGTCTGAATTGGGGTGATATGGCATAATTAAATCTTTCTAGGGTGAACCACACAGCCTGCTGAACTGGCTGCATGTGTGGAAAGGTACATCTGCTTACAAACAAACACAAGCCTAATAAAGCAGTAATTTTTGGTTTTGTACCCAATCACCCCTTTTAATCATTCTTTTACCAAATGTCAACACAGTTGGAAAATTCAAACCAAGCTCACAGAACCAATTCTGTGAAATCGGCAAGATGTGTAGTACATCAGTGCAACTCCCCTGGGCTGGAATGCTGCCAGGCTTGATGGTGGATATTTTACACTGGAAAGGACTCCTCCTCCTCAAAGTAGTGTTAGATCAGCTTGTTCTGGGGCTTATGCAGTGAAATTATGAGCATCTCCAAGGCCAGAGATTATATAGCCTCTCTGGATCCCTGTTGCCTAGCTTCTGCAGTTCTGCCCTCTCAAGTGCACATTCTTGCCCTCTCTTTTGTGCCAGCATTTTCTGACCTTGTGGTGGTCTTGTTAGGCAGTTAACTTGGCAAAAACAACCCCTTTCCCCAAACCCCTGGTTCTAGCAAAAGGGGGACTCAACACATGCAATGTTACTCAGTAAATCAGACCTTGTTTCACCTATGTTATCCTTCAGTCTGGAGGTATTTGTGTTTTCTGGAGCCAAATATCTACACCCAACCGAGTGATCAAGACATCAACTGCTCATCTGACGTTATTTGTAAACACTGACTACATATAGCCACAGGCAAATGAATTCTCCCCCCTGTTCATGACTGCGTGATGAAAAATATACTTGTAACTGGGAGGGTGGGGGAAAGCCAGCTCTTTCAAATGCTACAATCTTAGTTACTACAAATCTGTTAGCATCCCTATTTTTTTTTTCTTGGTAGGTGGTAAGAATGCCTCCTCTCTAAAATTGATTTGGAGGTAGTGAATTTAATATGACAGTGCAGTAAGTGGACAAATGCAGCAGTAACAGTCTAAACAGCTGCTTCAGAAGTGGTTGGTACAGAGGCATCCCTCCTCTTGGCACCCCGGCTGCCTGTGTTGCACTGGATGTTCAGGGGGAATATCCCCTCTACACATCATGCAGCTAGTGCTACATGGAGTAAGTGGGTAGCATTGATCACACAACGAGCTCGACTGGGAAAATCCAATCACCCAGGAATCCTGGAGGAGATCATGGACTGGCCAGAAGGCAGAGATTTTGGTGCAGTGCCTGAGAAGGTGATTCGTGCTCAAGAGGCACCACCATATAATGAGCTACCAGAGAATGAATGATGCTATGCTTTGTTTACTGATGGATCCTGCCGTGTGATAGGGAACCATCGGAGGTGGAAAGCTGCTGTGTGGAGTCCCACACGACAAGTTGTGGAGGTCACTGTAGGAAAAGGCGAGTCAAGTCAATTTGCAGAAGTTAAAGCCATCCAGCTAGCCCTGATGATTGCTGAACAAGAAAAGTGGCCAGTACTCTATCTTTATACTGATTCCTGGGTGGTAGCTAATGCCTTGTAGGGGTGGTTACAGCAGTGGACGAAGACAAACTGGCAGCGCAGAGGTAAACCCATCTGGGCGGCTGCATTGTGGCAAGATATCACTACTTGAGTAGAAAACATGACTCCGAAGGTGCGTCATGTAGATACTCACATGCCCAAAAGCCGTGCTACTGAAGAACGTCGGAATAATGACCAAGTAGACAAGGCTGCAAAAATTGAAATAGCTCAGGTGGACCTGGACTGGGAACGTAAGGGTGAGCTGTTTGTAGCTTTATGGGCCCATGAAACATCAGGACATCTAGGGAGAGACGCTACATACAGATGGGCTCGTGATTGAGGGGTGGACCTGACCATGGAGACCATTGCACAGGTCACTCATGAATGTGAGATATGTGCCTCAATCAAGCAAGCCACAAAAGCAAAGTCTCCCTGGAGCAGAGAGTGGTGACTGGGTTTTCGTTATGGTGAGGCCTGACAAATTGACTATATGGACTGCTGCCACGAACACGCCAAAACAAGTGCTACATACTCACCATGATAGAAGGAACGACTGGTTGGCTTGAGACATACCCTGTAAACCACGCCACTGCCCGAAACACCATTTTAGGCCTGGAAAGGCAAATTTTGTGGCGCCACGGTACTCCAGAAAGAATTGAATCAGGCAATGGGACTCATTTCTGAAATAATCTCATCAATTCCTGGGCCAAGAAACACGGCATTGAGTATCACATCTCCTATCATCCAGAAGCCTCTGGAAAGATTGAAAGATACAATGGACTGTTAAAGACTATGCTGAGGGCATTGGGTCATGGGACATGGAAGCACTGGGATACAAATTTAGCAGAAGCCACTTGGCTGGTTAACTCTAGAGGATCTGCTAACCATCCAGGTTCTGCCCAAACAGAACCTCTACATACTGTAGGAGGAGATAAGGTCCCTGTAGTGCACATGGGAAGGTGGCTGGGAAAGGCAGTGTGGGTTGCTCCTCCCATGGGAAAAGGCAAACCCATTCGTGGGATTGTCTTTGGTCAAGCACCTGGGTGTACATGCTCTACTTATGCGTGGCCATAAGCGATTACTTGCAGTGACAAACAGTAGATTAAATACCATCTAATTGAAGAAGTTCTATAAGAAGGGGAAAAACATAAATGCGTCTTAGAGACACGTGTTCCCTTGTGTTGCCTGTAAAGATGTGATTTAACACTGCTGAGACAGAGGTATTTGTACTGGGCTGTCCTGATGTCTGTCTCCTTAACAGTCAGTCCAATGCAGGAGACTTCTTTTCTGCAGCTGTACAATATGGAGACCTTCTACCCCGAGCTGATTTTTCTAAATGGCAAAACAGTCTGCTGCAGAGCTATCTGCCTTTTGGAGAGTGTGTGACAAGTGTATGGAGCTCTTCTTGGTTCTATAGGACTGGTCAGCACAGGCAGTGAGCTATTAAGTTCCTTCAAGACATGTGCCTTGGGTGTTCAGTGTTCTTTGCCACTGCCATGCTGTTCCTGTGAGAGAAGAGGAATACCTATTTAATGATTCATAACACTGCATCATAACAGAGTGAATTTATATTTGCATGAGTGCTTGCAATTATAACAAATTCAGCAGCATTTCTTAGCCTGCAGTCACTTAAAGTTTCTGCCTTATCCCTTGGTGTTCAGCAAGGCTGTTATCTGAGGTCTGGATTGTTCACTGGGAAGTATTAATGGCTCAGCAATTTGTGTTCAAAATATGGATGGACATGTACTGTGAAAGATGAGGGCTTTTGCTAAAGCGCCCTACGATTTAACTCATCTGCATTTTAATTATAAGGGGCTTACTGAAAAAAAAAAAGCTTTAGCCACAAAATAACACATCCTGGTACTAGCAGTTCCTTTCTGGGTTGTGGGTTTATTATGGGGTACCACTGTACTTCTTGAAAGTATATCCTGGGCAATTTACTATGCTTCAAAACTTAATTTTGTTATAGCTCTTCAGACCCTAAAGCAGATCTTGTGGTCTTGTAGGCTAACATTTCTCTACTGATGGTCATGGTGTTCCACTGATGCAGGGAGAAGATAGGAAGAGAAATTGAATTTCCATCTTTTTGTGGCTGTTGTGCTGCTGATTCACTTTCTTGTTGTTCAGCTGTGGTGGGGAAAAAATAGTTGGAAGTCTCCTGGCCATGATTGCTGATAATACTTCAGTGTTTAATGCAAATACAGGTCTGCTTCTAGTGGTATTTTAGAGGTATTTCAACAAGTTCAAGAAATCCTAGAAGTAAAGTAAACATTGCTCTTTCTCTTGCATCATCCGCTGCCCTTTTTTTAACACTTCTGCCCTATATACCCAGGAACTCTGCCTCAGTCCTTTTTGGAACTGTTATTTTGACAAGCTTACAAAAAGCCCCTGAGTTTCTTTGAAGAAGTCTCTTTGTGAAAAATAAACCCATATCTCTAATTCTCAATTTCAAAATATAGAGTGGAACTAATCTCTGACCTGGCTGCCAGACAACAAGGAAGCATACTTCTGAATCATGTAATTCTGAGCTTATTTTACCCCTGTCCATTCCAAAGAGCAAATTCTAAAGCTCACTCATTGCAACTGTCTCTTGGGACAAAATACTAACTATGGGCTCATATCTACCCTGCTTGTCCCAACAATGATTTTCCCCTCTCTGTGGAGATGGACCTGCCTGCAGTGGTGAGAACACTGATGTGTTAAATCAATATGGGTGCTAGACACCCCTTTTTCTACCTGGACAAATCCTCTGGAGGCTGGTCACCTTTGTTTGCTGGCAAACTCCACAAATGTTCTGGTTTCTTAGCTGTCTGCTGTTCTGCACTGTGGAAGCTCACCAAGCATATGGCTGGCAGGAAGAGAAAAGGCTGGGGAAGAAGCTGGGAGGGGAAGAAAAAACCCCACTCATTTCCTCATTGCTGTCAGTTTTTAATATTGTCTGAGCTACCTCCTTCTACCAATAAGAATCATACTTAATAGGAATCTTCTCCTGTTCAGGTAGTGTAATTATTCCAAATGCATTGGCTTTTTTTTTTTTTTTAATACTTGGACTTAGCTCTAGTAATAAATATATTAGTTCAGTTTTGAAAATGCAGTCAAATAATTCACAAGTGTTAATGAGCTATCCTTCAGCATTTCCTCTGCCCTGGGGGATATATGACTGGAGATCAAAGGTATGGAGGAGTGAAATGACTTGTCACAGTCACGGGGAGCTGAATAGTTTGATTCCTATGACCTGTGTTTTAATGACAAAATGCTGTATAGCACAGTGTATAGTTGCTAACCTTCTGTATGGAATATGGAATTCTCTTTCTTGCAGTAATGTAGACAAATCATGTGGCCTTCAACAAACTGTACTACTTGGAAGTAATTTTTACCTTTTGTTTCTTTGCTTTGACTCCTTTCTCTCTATACTAAGATTTTAAGTTCTTAATGGAAAAAAGCTGTCTTTGTGAAGTGCCAGACACTTGAGCTCTTGCCTTGTAAGTATTAACAAAATATGAAACATGAAACAATAAATGCAAAACCAATTTGTGTTACATTCTCTCAGGTTTTACTTTCTTTAACATATTTTTACATTGCTACTTTAGCTCTGTGGATGTTGACAGTACTCTAGATTGTCATAAAGCTTTATACTCTACATATCTGTCTAAAATTACTTTCTCCTGTCTAGATGCTGCTATTTTAGGAATTAAATGCTCAAACAGCATCTCTCACTTACCTTTCTCTTATTCTGGGTTATGGAAGAATCAGGTAGCTTGTTTTGTGAGTTCTACTCTCTGTTTGTCTGGGGTTTTTTATTTGTTTTTAATGCACTGGATATAAATACTGTGGCAAAATTGAATTAAACTTGACTGTAATTTACTGTTGGACCAGGACTAATTCCATTCTACTGTATTCTTTAAAGAAAAGTGTATGTTAATGTCACAAACACATCTTTTCTCTAAAGGCTCTGCAATTTTAAGAAGCCTGGTTGCCTGTCTAATGCTTGCTGGCACTCAGAACTTGGGTTTCTAATTGTAACAGGAGAAAATACAACCCCTGTCAGAGCCAGTGGTAGGTCAATGGAGAACAAAGGCAGTAATCAATCCAAGGCCTAATTAAAGGCAGTGGTGCCAGGAAATGATAGGGAATTCAACAGCCTGACACTCAAACTTCCCTAATTGGACTAGTGTTCTTTAACTGCCCTGTGCCCGACTCTGTATTTCCCCAGCTATGATAGCAGTATCTTGCTCTTTAGTGCTTTGCTTTGCTTTTGAGTTCAAGGCAGAGATGGATAGAAGGATCCATTAGCAGTAATTGCTGTAGCTTTGTTTTTTACTTTTCATTTTTTATAAAAGCTGAGTTACTGAATGATGGTTATAAGCAAGTTTAATACTGGATCACAGTTGATAATACTGTAAAAAGAGATGGTACGGCTAAGACAGCAACATGCTGAGGCTGCTACTGTTTTCCTCAAATGAGAGAGCAAATAAGGGAAATAGTATTTTTGGATGGAGAGGGTGACTTTAGTTCATTAACAATTCCATTTGAGGTGTTGTGGTTTCTAATTCTTCATGAGATTGAAAGGAATTCCCTCTGAAGAATTACAGGACATAAGAGGAGCTTAAACAACAAGTATTTGTGACCAAGAAACAAGAGTGTTTTCTGCATCCTGTGGCTGTATGATAAATTGTAGCAGTCACTGCAGGAATTTGAGAAAAATCCTGCAAAACTAGTTAGGTGTTTTCTATAAGTGTAAGCATGATAAATACCTTGAGCTGTGCAATACATTCTAGTTAAATAACATTAAACTAAAAATCTGTCCTTTTCTGCAGGAAATGAATCTGCAGATCATCTTAAGTGCAGAACAGAAATCCTGATGGAGTCTTCAGTACCTTTGCAGGGAAATGTGTTTTGAGTATTAGACCGATTTGTTGTACTTTTGTGGAAATTTCCCCTCCCACACTTAGTATTTTCTTGTCTATTGGAGGTTTCTGTACAATTGTGAAAAATAGTTAATTCTTTCTGAATTTCGTGTTAAGAAAGAAACTGCTTGAAAATTAAGTGGAGTGAGTGTCTAGAAAAAGAATAGCAAGATCCAGTTTTTTCTTTTCACAGGTAGATCTACAGCTAGCTACAGGGAGAAAATTGCAGCATGACAAAGAGTTGAGATATAGCTGATAGCACCATGCAGGATTTGATTCTGAATTTTTGCAACTGTATCACTTCTGTCATTCCCTTCTCAGCTTCATAATAAATAGTACAAGCTAGTCAACCATAAGTAACTCCAAAGGCTTCCATGGAATGTTGCCCATATGACATATACCAACATATTTTAGAAGGTCTGAGCTATAGGCTAGGCTGTGGTGTTAGTGTGAGCCTGGTAGCAGGGTGGTGAGACAGAACCCTCCCTCTGTGCCAGCTGCCCAGCAGTATTGGTGAAATGTGTGCCTCTCTGGTTTGCTTAGTAATGTCAACGCCAAATGTAGTGGAGACAAGACGTTTTCCTGTAAAAGTGAGTTGAGATACTCTTGTGTTTTTTGGAGAAGTTGCAGCAATTTAATAACTATGCTAGTGAGCAACTAGATAGATGTTAAGTGAGCTACCTCTATGACTGTTATTCCCAGGTATTTTTTTAATTGAGTGTTGGATGTCAGTGTGTAAACAGATTCTTCACCGTAAAGTGGAAAAACCATTATAAATCAGTATTTAAAATACAGAGAAATGCTATCTGCACTGTTTGTGTTAATAGCCCTTTTTTTTTCTATCCCAGAACTGTATAAATATTTCAAGAAGAATTTAAATTTGGACATAGGTGAAAGAGATCTGAGAAAACTAGATAACTGAACACAAATGAAGCCAGATCTTTAGTCTTTCTGCTCTTTTTTTTTTTTTTACAACTGGTGTTGATGATACTTTTAAACACTTAAAGTATCCAAGTCTTAAAGCAACAGAGCAATTCTTACTTATACCAATAAATTTGAGCAGAGTTGTTCTCTAGTGCCTAATCATAATAATGAAAAATAATTAGTTTGGACTTCAAGCCATTTGAAGAATAACTAATAAACACAATTAATGAGTGGGCTTTCTGTATATATTAGAAACAGTGTTTCTTTGTATGTTATTTAAACTTGGATGTCTCTGCCTCTTATAAGAGGTGTGGAAAACTCTCCACAGACTTGCCTGTCTCCTAATTTGCAGGAGGCTGGGCAGTTTATGTGCCTTGCAGAGAAGCATTATTAATTCCAGTGGACTGGCCTGTGGCACAGTCCAAATCTGTTTATAATCTTTCAGCACTCTGGTATTGCCTATGCCCCTAATAAGAAGGATCAGAGGCACGCAGAGGGGGCGACATGGACCCACATTTCAGTGTAATAAGTGCTTTGAACCAAGAACAGTGACTGCTTCCTGTTGAACCTCTGTTTAGCTCAGTGTAGAGGTACAGGAGTTTTACCATTTTTCACAAGTGAAAAGAAATTGAATAAACACATCTTCCCAAACAGCTGGTTCTTAAGAGATGGGATGCTTTTTTTTTTTTTTTTTTTATTTACAGGGCACTCTGTGATTAAGTTCTTGGTCAGATTCTTTTCTGTAAGGAATTTTAGGGGGAGAAATCAACCCCAAAATGTAATTAAATCATAATGTTGTATCTCAAGCTATCAAAGGCTGATGCAACATTGTTTATCATCTTAGACTGATGAGTGTCTTAGTATTTTTGTGTGCTCTAATAGGTTGCCAAGTACTGGAACTTAATAACATTTGTGTTGCCAGCAAGATATTTAGCTACAGCTGAATAGCAAGTTTCTCTGAGTGGAAGGACTAGCAGAATTCAGGATTCTCTCTAGCTGGCAGGTCAATAATAGAGCTCTGCTTCTATTTGGCAAGGCAGCCTTGCTCTGTTTTTCTTTAGTGCAGCATGTAGTAGATGAATTGGAATCACAAGGTTTGGCTGATGTACCATATAGAATGCAGCACAAGATAGATGTCTGTTTAAATTCTCCTGAACTTGGTGTGGAGAATAACAGTGACTGGAGAAAAACAGGATAAATACTTTTTTTGGATAGAGGGTTTGTCAACTGCAAATGGAGAACTTTCTCTAGCTTTTGAGTGGTAGAACATTATTTAAATTGCAATCGAGTTTCTCCAATGCAGTGGTTCAAAGGCATCTCAATTTTGATTAGTGTTTATTATTACTTATAATCTTTAGATGTGAATTAAATTAGCCTTCTGGTGGAGTGATGATTTGTCATCAGCAGTCTACATCTGAGAGTCACGCACGATATTTGTTTGATAACTGCTGTTGTTCTGCCACGTTGGGAAGATCTGCTCTTGCAAAGAGCCCATATTGCTTTCTGCTCTTCCAACCAGTTGCACTTGAAATTGCACTTCCACTGTTTATATGAAAAGTCTTGATTGTAACTGAATTTTCCATGGGATAGTGGCTATTTACTTCCTTTATGATCCTGAGTGAAAGTGGCCAAGTTTTCAGTGGCAGAATGTGTCAAGTAAAATGCAGCACATAACCAAGGCTTTTGCATACCTAGGACTTGACCTCCTTCTGGACTTACACATTGGAATGACATTTTCACAGAGCTATTCATGTATGCTTATCTTCTTCTGAAATATTCTTCTTTGAACTGGCGTAACTAACAAAATTGCTATTTTCTTTCTTATGTGTATTCATATTTCCACTACATACCTTCTCAACTGTGGCCCTCACTGAGATTTCAAGCTCGTTGATTCCAATAATATGTTTACCATTAAAAATTTGTTTGCTGACACCTACCAAGTACTCAAAGCTGAAGTTCACTGGTGTGAGCTATGAACACTTGCTGTCTGTAAGACACAATAGGGCCTTAATTAAGGAAAATTACAGACTCCTTAGCAATGTTGTCATATTTTCAAGGCCAAGCTTAATGTTATCTGGTGTGTTATGTGAAGTTTTCATTCATAACATGGCACCTTAGGAGTAGAAAAAATACGGCCTGTTGAAATTGCTTAGAAAAGTTTGTAAACAATGTTACATTCTTTCTTGCTTCATTAGTACTGGCTGAGCTGTCTCCTGCTTTGTTTTACATTTTCATGCCTCTCAAACTCCATGTTGGCTGTTGTATTTAATTTTTTGCATCTCAAGTTAAATGCGATGTATCTGTGAAAAGCAGGGTCCTATTACAGTGTGCATCATGTACACAAAAGAAAGAACTGCTGTCTGCTCTTAACAGCAACAACATTTAAACTAAGCATTAAAGACTCTGTCCCTCAGAGTATTTTATTCTTTTACTTATGTCATGGAAACACTGATTAATCACATTACATCAGTAGTCATCCACCTAGACAGCTTTCTGTTCTGAAAGATGAAGATTATATGTCTAACACTTCTGGTACATAGCCCCAGAAAAGGGGTTACCAGACCCAACGTGTGGTGCCTTCCTGTTTCCTGAGCATGCGAGAAGACCATAGAAGAGATGGAGATGTGAGTTTCACAGACTCAGTGCTGTATAACTCTCTGCAATGCCAATGCCTGAATCTCACTGTCTGAAGTGAAGCAAAGGACCCATTCTACGAGCCACAGGAAACTTCAGCAGTTTTGTTTTCCACAGAAATCCTCAGGTGTTGTAAAACCTTAGCGTGCCCTAGTTAAGCAGTGTTATCACTCTAACTTATCACCCCATTTGTAACAGCACAAGTGGATTTGATGATTAGGTTGCCATGAATATTTTGACATGGTAATAAAAAAATTTTCTAAGTTGTGGTAAACACAGCTCTTTATTCTACTTTTATTGTAGAAGCAAATGAGAGAGAAAGTGCCATTATATTGATACAAACTTACTCTCAAGTCCCTGAACTTCCAATATGTAAGGTATTGGAAGAAAAGGTTTCCTCAAACCTCTTCATACCTTTTTCTTCTAGGCAGCTGTTTTTGTGACTGTAGGGAAATTTTACCTTGCAAGGGTTAGTTGCCACCTGGTTCATTATAACACTGTAACTTCTAAGATGTTTCTACCCCAAGGCAAAAGGAGGTAACTTTGGTAAATGGCCCATAATTGTAGATCTTGCATCTTTCACCCTGCTCTGTGCTTAGTGCTCTCCTCCAGTGGGTGGGGAGAAGTTTTTGGACTGAGAAATCAAAAGCAGTGAAACATCCTCACAGGTAATTGCCTTGCTTTCAGATTAGCTAACAGTGGCAATGCAATCAAACCTTTGTGTTAATATTGTGACAGTTTTTCTCTGGGGGTTGTTCTTCAGTAAATAGTCACTGTATAGGGCTGTAGCTCTGATTCTGCAAGTGACTGAGCTGGCAGGCTTGTTCTGTGCCAATGTGTCTGTGAGGTTCCTGTGCGTAGGTAAGAGGTTCTGATGCTGTAAGTGTGACTGGCAGCTTGATGTGTCAGCAAGCACCTTACCCGGCCTTCCCCTTTCCTTGCTGCGATGCCTAGAGCCTACACAATTAGTGCTCTGTGTTTCTGCCGTAGCAGTTCTGCTGTTCTTGCTGGCTCTGGGCTAGCTGCAATGTATGGGCTTCCCTGTGAAACACTGGAGGCCAACTTGGTGCCCTGTGTTCAGAGGCAGCATACCGCTGTGGCATCTGTTTTGTCGTTTGGTACGTCAGTAAGGTACTTGGTATGCATGATATTCATACGCTGCTAAAGCACAAGCCCTCTCTCCTGCTTCTCACTTTTGTGTGAACTGGTGCATGGCATTTCAGCTAAATTCTGTAGTCTGTGGTCATAGGAGCATTACTCTGTAGCCTTTTAAAATCCATGGTAGGACGACTGTGTGAAGAAACCCTTGATTTGTGAATCGGAACGGTTTGTCTAGACTGAGGCACAGCTTGGTTCTTAATTCTCTGTGCTTGCTTGGACTAGAGCAAAATGAGTGCGAAAGGGTACAAATCGTTAGTCTGTGTTTTGTTTGACAGCCTGGTCCTAGTGAAAAATGTGTAATGTGCAAGGCAGCAGCGAGCATAGGATACTCTCCATTTGAGTGGATTCTATCATCAATGGTGTCATGTAATTACGTCTGACTTTAATATTCAGACCTGCAAGTTTTTCTGTGTTATGTTTCAAATGTTTATAAAATAAAACCTTTTTTTTTTCCCCTTGAAATCAACACTGTGAGCTTAACACTTAGTCTGCTGTTCAAATAACGTCTGGAGAAATTCTTTGGAATTTAGAAAGTTTTACTTGGATAAGTGTATCAGCATTAAGTCTGGTGGATATAGCTATACAAGAAACACTTTGGAGAAAAGGTCGCATGAGCAGGGGATGAGTTGCCTTTGCTTGTGCTCTTTAAAAACCTAATTTAGATGCAGTGTGTTATCTGTGTTGAAAACATCATTAAGTGCTTTTATTGCTGTTATGGTGTGGGCAGTAGTAGAAAGGAATTACATAGACTGCTAGAAAGTGAGCTTTGACTCAACTTGCTGTGAATCACTAATCGGGTGTTGAGTGTCGGACTAAATATTTACACATTTCAGGACACTAAGCACTTACAAGCTCTGCCTTAAATCCCTGTAAAGGTACTTGGCATAGAGAAGGCACATACAATTTTTCTGGGTAGGCATGCATTTGAAAGGGGCTCATTAATTTGAGAAGCATCTCCTAGTCAGGCCCAATAGTGAGCTAAATTTGTAGTTCAAATGCAAGTGTATGTCAGTACTGCTATTTTCTGGATGTTTGAAAGGAGTGGGTGATTAAATTTTACATGCACCCCACTTCCAGTCTCTCCTGACCAGTAGAACTGGTATCTAGCAAGCCCCTCTGACCCTAGCTGGAAGACAAACCCCCAACCACTTGCTCACCCCCCATTCAATGGAATGAGAGTGAGAATTGAAGGGCAAAAGCAAGGGGAAAACTCCTGTATGTTGAAATAAAGAGAGTTTAAGTGAAATAAAAAAGGACCCCCCTCACCACCCTGCAAAACAAGTGATGCAAAAGCAATCCCTGATGTGCAGCAGGCCGATACCCAGCCAGTTGCCAGGTAAAAGCTACATTAGAAAACCTCCTTCAGTTTTACTGAGCATGATGTTTATATGGTCCAGAGCATCCCTCTGGTCAGTTGGAGTCAGCTGTCCCAGGGCTGTGCCCCTTCCCACCATCTTGTCTGCCTCCAGCTTGCTCACTGGGGTGGCTGAGTGAGAAACAGAAAGGCCTTGGGACTGCACAGCAATAGCTAAAAAAGTTGGTGTGTTAAATTAGCACTGTTTTGGTTAGTGATCTAAAACACGTATAGGCTGCCATGAAGAAAATTACTTGCACCCCAGCTAAATCCAATACACCCTCTCAGTTAGCAGATGGAACACTGGATTTCAGAGTGCTGTAGTCTGATATTTTAACTGAAACCTATCTTGGAACAAATTAAAAAAAAGGCCTGTCCAAAGCTATACACTTTCAAGAACACAGCACTAGAAATAAACTAGAAATAAAAAAAACAAGACCAAAGTCCACACTCAGTTTAACATCCTTATCCCGAGCTGCTCACTGAATTTATTTTGGGTGAGGTTCTAGACCCACTGTCACTTTAGTCCTAAGTTTGAAAAGTATCTGAATAACAAAACTGTAATTTTCATTCTTCATGATAACAGAAAACTCGTTGCAACTGCACAAAATACTGAGTGTGCCTGTGGGCTTTCTCAACATGCAAAATAATGCTACGCTACAGCCTGCCTTTAGAAACATCACATGCTATTACTGGAGAGCCTATATTCCTTGGAATAAGCAAGAGGGCGTAGGAAAGGAAGAAGAAGGTCAAATTGCCTACAGCAAGTCTTGTGCTTTAGGTAGTGATGGACTGGCAGGTTGTCAAAACAGACAGACGCTTCTGTAATGTATGAACAACATGGCATCAGAGTGAATGAACAGTGTTCTGCTTTTCCAGCCTCCTTCCACCCCCGTCGTGTTATTAGCTGCGTTGCATAATTTGTGTGTGTGAAACATTTTATAAAGTCATATGGTGCTTGTCAAGCTACCTGTCATTACGCACCTGGTAAAGCAGTTATTCTATCTGCTTCTGCTTTGGTCTGCTCTTTTTCCTAGGGAGATCTAGCACAGCTGACTTGGACTTCAGTTTCAACTACTGCCTGAAATTGTCCCTTCCAAAAAGCACTGACCTTTGGTGAGAGCATTGTTTGTAGAGCTGCAGATACATCTGTTGATAAGCCAACACCCAGGTGCTTTTGAACCTAAGAGAGAAAGGTCATGGTTTCTTCCTCACTTGAATGAGTCTAGTGCTGACAGGAGAGAGAAATCTTTCCCTTGATTTTGTATGTCCCTTTAAATTTTGTGGTTTCTTTTTTTTTTTTTTCTTAGAGTATTGTGCATTTGTTTAAAGCATGTACATCTTATGCTTTTGGTTGTCTTGTTATCAACACACTTTGTGGGTTTTATTTTATTTTTAGAATTATTTAAACTCATGCTTGCAAAAACAAGTTTTCATTACTCTTAAATTTAAAAGACAACACTTTAGTCTTGCAAAAATTTTAATCTTGGGGAAAACTCCCCACATTCTTTCATATGTCAGGTTGTATCTATGTGGAGGGAGTGTATGGCAAAGACTGAGAGGTTTTATTGCTGATGAAAAAATTAGATGTGGGAAGTGAGTTTTTAGGTCATGTTTGAGTGCTCTAGGAACTCACTTAAAAACTTAAGAGTGATCAGCTGCAAATATATTTCATGCATCTATGCCCCTATGAATTATGCCTATCATCTGAAAAACAAAATATTTTTATTTGGAAGTAAAATGCAGCTGTTTAATGCAGGCTGGCCTGAAGTTACAGTTCTGAATTGCACAGGGGTGGGCAGATGGTATTGTAAAGACTAAAAGATAGACTAAGACGCACAAAAGAATTGTAAGCAAAATTAGGTCCTGCATAAACGTTTATGGAGTTTGCCAGGTGTAGTTACCTCCAGCTTTCCACTCTGAGGAGTTTCAGGTGGCTACAGTGTTGCAGCTGCCGGAGAGTAGCTCCTTTCCAGGCGGTGGGCAAGCCTCCGTGTATGGGCAGGAGGTGAAGAAGTAGCCAGCTGCTTTCATCTGAGTTTATGCTTATTTCTGCCATTGCTGTTTCTGCTCAGGTGGGCATAAGGCCCCAAAGAAAAAAACCAACAACAAAACAAACAATGGTTGGAAGTGTGCTTCAACTGAGGAAATTGTGACATCGCTATGTATTAAAATCACAGAAATAATTGACCTGTCACCAACTCTGTGTGTTAGACGTGTGCCAGCAACAGGTGAGGAGCAAGGAGGATGTGGGGGTGTGTGTAAGGTCAAGGGGAAGAATAGGCTATGGGAATCTTCAGGGAGGATGGAAGGACTGGTGAGTTTATGCTGCAGGTTGCCTGGAAGTGTGAAGTGAAGGTTAGAGCTGGGATATGTGTGGGAATAGCATCAGGATTGGATGCAGGATGTGGGGAGAGGAGATGGGCCGTCTAGGTACTACAAGGAATTTTCAGCTGCAGGCTTGTTGTGCTGGCCTCTGCCTAGATTGCTAAGCTCTGGCTCCATTTGCTATAGGTAAAAATAGGCGAGTACTGCTTGTGGCCATCTCCACAGTAGTCACGTAAACAGTGTTTGATCTAACTAGCACATCTAGTTACCCAGCAGGAGAGCTGATTGTTGCTTATGTCCCTACAAATGTGCTGTTACAGGAACTGAGCAATTGGGGCTAGTTATTCCCTCATGCTGCTGCAGAACTGGCATTGTACTTGCCTGTTGGAGAGCAGCTTCTCAAGGTAATTCACAAAGAGTGTACAGTGCTAATTTAAGAACCAAACCAGAAGATTAAATCTAGGTACAGGTGTTCTTGAGTGTAAATTCCAGCTACAACAAATCTCTCAAGTGAAAACAAAACCTGAAAGATGCTTTTCTAGATCTGCTAAAACCAATTTATGAAAGTAGGCCATCACTGTTAAGTGCTGTCCTTGGTCATTCAAGAACATTTTCTAGTCTTCTCTAGCAACAATTTCATCTCTCAACTAACATTTGCTTTTGGTAGTGTGTAACTTCTGTGTGTTTGTGTTAGAGTTCCAGTTCTCTCCTCTAGACATGATAATCTTGTTGGCAATCTGCAATGCAATTATATGTTGAAGCATGCAGTGAGGGACTATTTTTGGCCAGTGATAAAATGACAATGATTCCACATAATTGCTGAAAACAATTTTGAATTTTATTAATGAGATACTCCAAACAACATCGTGTAGACTATTGTCTCAGTTAACAGCCAATTCGTAAGAGTTAAGTGTTGTGTAATTTGCATTTATTTCCTCTGTTTATATTGAAATGACACTTTCTGTCCATAATTACCCATCCTCCAGATAAAAGTTGTTGCTTTTTAGTTGCTATTTCCCTTAAAAGATGTGAAAATAAACTTACAATTTAGAGTTGTATTGATTAGTCTCATCCAGGGTATAAGTGGAGTTTTTGCTATGCATCTGTTTCCCTTCATTTTGGAAAGATTAGCTGCAGGCACTGAAAATAAGTCTCATAAAGATTAAAGAAGTGCTAAGGCTGATCAGAGGGAAGGGTGGGGTTTTTTCTGATTTTTTTTTGGGGGGGGGAGTGGGTGGTTTTTGTGGGGTTTTTTTTTTAGCATGAAGCAGTGGTAGGGGTATGTCTGGTACTGATCCAATAAAATTTATATATTTAACATTCTGTATTGTGCTCTCATTGGGACTTTAGAGTAGTGAAAAATGTGTTGTGAAGAAAATGAAGGGAGCAGAGAAGAAAATTCAACAGAACAACTTAGATTTAGGGTGTGGTTTGGCTCTGTTTGTGGGAAGGACAAGCAAGTGTGAGTGACAGTTACGATGAGGTGGTTGTGGGAGTTCTTCATCTGGTTGCTTGCATATGAAGTGAAGTCAAGAACATCTAACTCTCACAAATCTGTCAAGGAATAAAAAAAATCAGTTGCGTATAATGTCCTGCATATAATGAGCAATTTCTGCCCAAGCTTGTAATGACCTTACTGTTTATTTTCAGGATAGGGCAGAGGGATGACTACTGCTGATTCCTCAAATGTATCCTGATCTCAGGTAGTAGGGCTCATCAGCATCCTCCACTTCTCTTTTCTTCACTTCTATCTTCCTTGCAGTGAAGGTATGGATGTAATATCGTCAGGGTGGTTCAAGTTGGTTCAAGAAATGCTCCTCAGTGATAATGAAATCAGCTCAGATGTGTGCGTTTCTATCAGTTGGCCCTGTTTTGGAAAGGAGAATGGGTCTCAGGCTTCCTGAGGTCCCTTTCATTCTGAGGGATTCTGTGATGCTGTTCTGTGGTTAATGCACACTTTAGATTCAGCATCTCTACGACACTGGGGTAATCTGAGGAACAGGAATTATTCTGCCAGGTTATATGTAATGTTTCCTCCCCCCGTTTTTTTTTAGCATTACTTTAGGAAGCTTATTTTAGATTGGTGTCCTAGTAGTCATCTGGGACCAAAACACTAGGCAAAGCAATTCTCCAGCAGAGGAGGATTTTATGTGTATCACTTATTCCCATAAATATTTCTGAATATTGTAGGTGTGAAGAGATAGTCCATTGTGGAAAAGTGGAAAATGAACATTTCCAATCTCTTCTGGCTTTGTTTATCCATGCTCTTTGTTTCAGTACAGAGGAAACATCGAAGTAAACTTTCTGTTTTGGACTAATGCCCTGTTGTTAAAGATAAAACAGAAATGGATATGGTTGAGAAATTTCTGGTCTGGTTTTGTCCCCTTTCCCATCAAGCTGCCTGTCTACTTGGGAAGGTATTACTGACAGTTTCCTGTAGGTGGTGTTAAGTGTTGTATAATTTGTCTGATTGCACAGGAGTATGAAAAGAAATATTAATTAAGCAATTCTTCTGTTGTGAAATCCTAATGCTAACATGTATCTATCCAGTGCTAGAGGAACTCCCTCCACAGTCTTGATAATACCCTCTGGAGGGAAAGAGCATGCAGTAAACTTCTGACACAGAACTGTCTCAATTACTGAGCCTTCTTCAGACTTCTGTGTCACTTAGTAACTGAAGTTGTGTATACCTCTGCAAATCACGTGTCTAAATAATACTATAAGTATTAGTTCATGGAACAATCCAATTATTTGCTTAATCAAGTAAGTCACGATATCCAAAGATTACAGCATTTACTCAGAAAAAGAAGTAATCTTCTGATTCCCCAACCTCTGCAGGAGGAGCTGATACTGCAGTTGCTGTAGAATTCATAAGCTGGATAGTATAGGGTGATGAAAAATAGATGAAGACTGTCTTTCTCACTTTCTTAAATGAGGTGCAAATAGGATGTGTCACTGTGCAGTTCTGGTGAGCAGCTATGTAGACAGCTGAATTTCTTGCTTATCTGATGAATTACAGGAATGTTTCTACAGATGCTACCCAACAGAATTAAATATGGAAGGTATATATCTGCCTTTCCTTTCCACTCTTCATTTGTTGCTGCTAGCTTTGTCTTTGTGCTGGCTTGTTCAGGAGGAGCAGAAATATAGGTTTCAGAAATGAATTGCTTGAAATAAAACCATTCTGTGTAGTCGTTACATCTTCGAAGCTGATAATAAAGGATTTGTTGTGACTTCTTTCTGCTTATGAATGTATGAATAAATTTGTTGATGAATTTCTTGTTTGTGATGTCTCCCAACAGCCAATTTAACAGCTCTTGGCCCTTCCCCTCTCCTTTAAACAGGACCACAAGTAAATCTTGAATGAGCAAAATGTAGCTTTTGTAGGGGCCTGGGCTGGTGGGGAAAAAAAATGTACTGAATTGTAAAAAGCTTGCAGGTTTGACAACAGGAATCAGTTGGTCAAACTTTGAATTTAATTCAATTAAAGTTTCCTTCAGCTTTTTCAGAAGACTGTGGTAATTGTAAAAATGAAGGATGTTTTTTGGGCTTCACAGGTAGCAACACTGGAAACACTTTAGTTTGGGTCAGCTTTGAAGAAACAATGTTATTAAACAGGCTTGTAATCAAACAGACCTGCAAACAGTAATCACTGGATAATGATGGTCTCTTTCAGGCACAGGGAATGTCTAATTAATCCCTGAAGCTATGGGTGGGCGAGAATACACCTGCGATGATGCCTGGAAGATGACACCTTAGGTGTAAAGGGGCAGAAGAGCAGGGGAATTAATTCTGTACTAAAAAAAGGTTGAAACAAAACCTGAAAAATCTAAACAAGATAACCACAGTATCTTTTTCCAAGGTTACTGTAGAATTTTCCTTAACTTTTATTTTGTAATGGCCTGTCTTTGCCAGTTTTTGAGAGGATTGGACCCAGATGCTAACAGTCACAGCATAAATATCTGTCTATTGAGCAGAACTTGGATTATTTTTATTAACGGGCATTAAAGACTGTAGCTAGTAAGCACACAGTTATTGGTACTTGCAGAGGAAGACGGTAGCCTTATGCTCAAGGGACCTTTTCAATGCACTTAGAGTGAAGTGTGGGTTGGAGCCTTTCAATTTCTGGACTAGTTTTGACTCCTAAACCACCATGTGTATGTTTGCCTTTTTTATATATATATTTTCTATTTTATTCTTTTCCCCAAAGCCTTTGAGTATCCATAAGATGTCTGCAGGTGCCAAAATGGCTTGTGTCAGACAGGAGTTAACTAATATGTAAAACATGAATCTATGCCTTTTCATAGAAAAAACTTTTTGGTGTTTGTTTCCAAACAGAATATTCATAGGTCATCCAGTACCATGTAATTTGTCACAGTTGCAAACTATTCTGCTGTTGAAGATAAACATCTTATTTGCAAGACAATTTCAGATATACTTGTGGTTGGATGTGAATGTGAGACAAATGGGAAATACAGAGGAATTTAATTCCTCTTGGGCAGATATGTACTATCCATTCTGTGGTACGCACCTGGTTTTGTGTGTGTGTGTCTCTGTATAGTGTTTAAAACAGTTTCTTGGTGCTCGGATTTGCAAGTTAAGCCTTTACTGATAGTATGAATTTATAGTGAAGTAGGAAAGTGAGTAGGGGAATTGGGAGTCAAGGGAATATACTCTCCTTAGTCTTTGTGCTGTCTTACACTGTGCTTCTGAAAAACAAGATTTTTCTCATAGATAGTCCTGTTGTTTTGTTTGGGACAGTTGATAACTTGTTTACCTATATTAGTGTGCTGAGATTTTGCTTAATTTTGCAATAGTTACAGTTTAAAATGTTGGCACTGAGTAGGAGGCACAGCATTTGAAAACAAAGGAACAAGCCAGACTGGTCGCAAGAACCAAAGATATTGTAGGATGAATGCTAAGACACCTACTGTTCCACCTGTGGCCTGCTGCTATAGGTTACTCTATCTAAGCAGTAGAAAACAGAGTTTAATTTCAAAAGCTTTAGTTACACTTTTTTTCATATAGTCTGCTTTTTTCCTTATTTTATAGATTAAACTACTAAGGTTTTGTGTATGGTTTTCCTCAAACTGCAGGCTCTGTGGAGATTTGGGATTATTGTAATGAAGTAATGTGTCCTTTCCCTAAAATCTTGAAAGACAAATCTTCAGGAGCCTAAATTTGTAGTGAATTGATCAGCTGGTAAATTGGTTCTCAATTTACTTATTGGAATAGTGTTACCTATGTCGTATAACCCTGAGGTTGCATACAGAGTATATTTTCCACCCTTTTTCCTCTGCTTTATTTGCTGTCCCAGGGGAGATGCATACCTTGAAAAAGAGGATTTGATTATATGAGCAATGGAGAACCTGACCTTTGGATGTTGCATCCTCCATCACTGGAGGGGGAGATAATGGTTTAAGCGTATACTTGATGGGAGAGAGATGTGCAAATCTTGCTTAGGGAGGCAAAACTCTTCTGTTCAATTACCATTTTACATGAAAGCAGCTTTGATGGTTTTGTCCCTGCTGTTTCATTTTAGGAACGGAAACTGATGTGGATGGAGTAATAGGAAAGAAATACTTACAAAAGCTTTCCAGAAGCTGATGTTTTGTTCTGTGTTTTTTTTTTTTTTTTTGTCTGCCACCAACTGGTTTTCCAGCTTGGTGTCTTGAGCTCCTGGTATTGCAGCAACCTTCTTTCTAAACCCCACCTTTTCTCTACCTCATCTTCTCGAGGTACTGGAGTGGCTATACAGTTGCTGTTGATGGCTGAGAAGTGAGACATTTCTGGGGTATTACCTGTTACCTAGATTTAGTTGACTCTTAAAATGAAGCTTTGTGACATCAATTTCAAGTGGTCGCTAATCTCTGTGAGGTAATCCCCTTTGCCCCAGGTCATCATTGTGTGAAAATGAGCACATGAAAGATGACTTTGCAGGCATACTTTTATGTGCCCTTCAGAGCTGTTTTGATGCCAGTTTCAACCACTTCATGACACTTAATGTCTAGAGGTCTCTGGAGACTTGAAACTCTCATGGTTTGAAAAGTGTGATGGAACTATTTTTGTCTGAGTATTTCTTTTCAACCTGATAGCAACTCTCTTACCATGTGTTTTGAGCCTAGGCGCTTAATTTATTTGACAATACAAGGATCAGCTATTGTTAACTTTCGGAAACTTATATACTCAAACTTTTATAGTAAATCATGACTCAGTACTTAAGTTGGGTTATTGTTACTGTTGCCTGACAATCTTGAGCCTATCAAACATTGTTCTTCATGGAGACAGCAGCTTGAAGACTGCATCAAAACAGCAGGATGAGAGTGCTAGAAAGCGTTAGGCTCTTTCTTCTATAAATACTGCAAGGCTGCTGGTCAACCACTTGTACCTCTTCTTGACTTTAAGAGCTTTCTTCTTCATCTACATTTTTAGTTGAAAAAATAATGAAATGTATTCAGTTGGAAATGGAGAAATGGTGTTGTATGTTAGCCCTATCCTTTAATGTACCTGTAATGCTTCTCCTGGACTGCCCAGCTCCACAAAATCTGCAAGTGTGCTCAGTCTTTCATCAAGTCACTGTTAAAATATTGCGCAGTACTGGACTCTGAGTAAACCTTTGTAAAACCATGCTTCACGTTTTCCTAGCTTGATAGTAAACTACCAAGAATGATTGATCAAGAATGTCTTTTCAGCCAGATGTTTCTTTAGATGTAATTTTTTATGAACTATTCTTCTTTAGTCTAGTAATGAAGTATCATGCCATATAGCTCAGTTATATTCAGGCAGTTAAGTTGCACATCTACTACTTCCCTGCCATCTTCAAGTCATATATTGACTTGACTTTTCTTTTTCTGGTGACTGTTGTTATTCACTACATAAGTTAAGTTTCCTTCTTTCATTTCAGTACTTTTATTGGCATCAAAGCTATGCTGACCATGCCTTCTCATAGCTTCCTTTCTACAGCTAGTAATTTCACTTGTCCTTTTGTGATTCTACCTACCCTGTATGAATTCTTAAAAACTATTTTATTCTTTAAGTGTTTCTGGTACATCTCATTAAACCATGCCAGCCTAAGTATATTTTGTGTACCTACCTGTATTTTATCTATTTTCTGTCTCTTTCTTATTTTACAACTATTCTTAATTCTGATTTTATATAATGTGAAACCTAAGGTAAAATGTAATTCAGTCTGCTGCACCACCAGGTATTTCTCTACATTCTCTGTTGGTTAACAAAAGACTTTCCTACAGTAATGGATCTGTCTAGTCTGTATCCTTTCACTTTTGATTATTAATCTAACTTCCTTATTGCCATTTTTAAATTTCCCTTGGTAGTTGTGACTCACAGTGTGCCTGTGCCTCAGCCTTTCTGACTTTCTCTCTCTCTCTGCTTGTACTAGTCTCTGTATTCACCCTTATCAATGTATCTTTGTTTGCATTTTTGTACCACTCCTTTTTTTGACTTTTAAGATCCTGAAAGAGCCCTTGATGAAGCCGTATTGAGCTCCTGTTATATATCTTGACTTTCATCCCCAGAAGAACATTCTGCTCTCCTATAGAAAAGAGCAGCTTTTCATTTTTCACTTCTGAGTTGCTTCCTATGGGATCACAAAGTCCCTTGCCTCTTTTCCCCTTTTCATACTCATTGTTGCAGGATCACTTCAATCAGAAATGCCTTTTATACTTAAAGTCTGACAACTAGAGGCACTTGTTGCCATGGGGGTTACAAATGTGATCGCTAATTTTGATATAATTGACAAATCAGGGTGACTAGAGGCTGAGGGAAATTTGAGCCTGGAAGGGCTCATGTTACTCAAGATCAGATTAAGTATCTAGAAGGGGAGTAACTCTCATGCATCAGGGCACAAATGAACCCCTAAATGAATTGGTGTAGAAGAGATGGATGGACCATTACTGTGATCAGATACAGCTATTTCTGTGCTTTGCTGATAACCTGAGATGTGGCAGATTGGTGTATCCTCTGTCAAGAGGAGGGGAGAAAACAATTGCTTCTTCCACTGTCTGTTAATATGTGTATATTTTTGGGATAAGGATTAAATAACCATAATAAACATCAGTGTTGCCACTGGCCATGACAGCGAATTATTTTGCTTCAGTATGTGTGAGTTGCATATGGGATCACGTTGGTGGTGGTGGTGTCCATGGAGAGGAATTTCTTTCAGGGCTGGTAGAGTTCTTTTAAATTGTAACAATTTATTTGGGTTATAATGAAACATACAGCTGTATCTACAAAATACATATGTGTGGGGACAAATAATTAAAGATGTAATAATTTTCACATTGCAGTTGGTCTGTGTTCACCAGCAGGACTGACTTTGTGCTTATTGTCCATTTGATTGATATTCATGTCACAGATGCCTGTAGGTGTATGGTTACTTGGAGCACAGAGAAGCTGAGCTTCCTCAGTTCATGCCATGTCTGTATTTGTCAGAAGTATGGCAAACAGGGATGGCAACTTCAGCCGTAAGATTGCTCTGAAGTTCATTATTTTGTCAAATTCTTTTTCTGCTTGAAAAAATTACCAACAGTGCTTCAGCTTCTTATCTGTGTGGTTGGTTGTTTTGATTTATTTTTTAACTGTTTAAACCATGTTCCCTTAATACCTACAGTGATTTTTTCTTTTGTGTAAAATCTGTCACTTGGTATATAGGACATCCCAAACTTTGACAAGTTTGGAATCCCTTTCCACAAGAACACTTTTTGGTTTGGGATTTCTGTTTGATTTCCTTACCAATAAACAAAAATACGTTTTTTAGGGCATTGCTGTGGATGAAGGAGTATTATGCTTCTTAAGCATCTCCTGCTGTGAGGCAGACAGACCACCCATTTTCAAAATGTTCTAGAGAACAAAAGATGTTCATATTGACAGATCATATGTTCATATGTCATTGTAACACCAAACTATTAAATAAAACTGTCCCTCAAGGCAAAGCATTTCATTTATTTTCCTTTGAATAACTTCTTTATTAAGATGTACTAAGTGGCTGAATCCAGATTGTACTGCAGGCAAGGAAAAGTGATTTATCACAGCTCTTTGTTATGGGATATTTTATATTTAGTGGAATTATCTTGAGTTTTAGATTGAGAACATTTTGATAAGAGTAGTTGGATGAAGTACTAAGTCCTGCTCTAGAATGCGCAATGTGGTTGGTTGGTGGTTTTTTTTTTTTTAAAAAACTCTTTCACTGAAGAAGTTTTGGTGGTGACTGATGAGGGAGTCTGACAATGGATGTTTGCAGGAGCGAGCAAGACATGAGCTGCATGTGCATACCTGCCTTTATCAGAGCTCTTACACTTAGTAAGGAAAAAAACTTGGTGTTCTTACAGACACTGGATCATCTTTTGGGGAATGAAGACAGATGTGATCATGCTGAACTTTGCTTATGTGCTTTCAGTATAGGGGTCATCTGGTCAACATGGACTGTCATTAGAAGACATTACATTACTTTTCTTGGATTGATATTAGTTATTTCACGGAGAGGTCAGAAAAGATAGGAGGAGGAGAAAAAGTGACCTGAAGAAGGCAAAGGAATACTGTATAAAGCATGGAAGTGTTTGAGAAATTATGTGCTTGTGAGTGATTGCAGACAAGAATGTTCTCTACACTTATGTCTACACATGGGATCTTGATCTGGCAGAAGGGACTGAAGCTTGGGGAGACAGTGGGCATGCAAGAATTAGTGGTAACAGTTAAAAATCAAAAGAAAGTAAACACCCAGCAGCAGATGGTCTAACCTTGTGCAGTGCTACTCAGTCATCTCGTGGGGACACATGGTGCTGATTAAGCTTAAAGCTGCAAATAATGATATAAATTAGCTGGCTAGTGGTAGACTGTTTATGGTCCTTAGCTTTGCAAGTTTTTTTTTTTTTTTTACCTCATCTGAAAAGCATCAACTCAGACAATTGTGTCTGAACCTTTCAGGAAAGGGTTTAAGGAAAGCCAGTGGTAACACTGCTAATGATTTTTCCTCCCCTCCTGCTCTGCCTGATCTTCCCCTTTCCTCCCTTTTCCTTAATTATCTTCTATTACTCACTTTCACAAGTACTGGATATCTTCACACACTGGAACTGATCATGGGTTTTCATTCCTTCTTGTGGGCTTGTGCTCTGTCCTCTGGATTCTTCAGGTTTGGTTGGGCGCAGCTTTGAGCTATGAGACTAAGATTTGGCAGTAAAACCTCTTACAGGCTGTGAAGCTGAGAAAGCCACAGTGATGCTCAGCCTCATTTCTTCCATCTGTGAAAAGCTCAAAAAAGGGTGGATTGAAGCATTGTCTGTCTTGTTTCACAGGCATTGCAAGCTGCCCAGGGAAGGGGTGGTCATTAGCCGAGCACTTGAACAGTGTGTAGCATGTGTGCCTCTGACTTTATCTAAACCATGATACAACTGATAATGATAGTTTATATCCCTTGGTTGTAGTACACCAACAAGGATTATCTAGGGAAAGAAGAGATTCAGAAGTCTCTGTTTTCAGACAGCTAATATAGCCACTTCAAAATATTGTTGTAAGATCTTTGTAAAACTTGGGCTAAATTTGACACTCTAGCTCTGCTGCATGTTATGTGTTAAATCTGACCTGTATGTGCTGGACATCTTGCTGTGTAATCACCCAGAGACCTGAGCAAACAGAGATAAAGCCCAAATCATCTCTCTGACCCAGAATATACCTCCAGCAATTGCATAGAAATTGGGAATACGCTTGTTAGTGAATGCTAGTAGGCTACAGTTTAGCTTCCTATTCAAGACATTTCTCTGTAGCCCACACACTTTGATTGTTCTTTTCATTTTTTGTTTGGTTTTTTTTTGGAGGGAGGTGGAGTGGGCTGTTGAGGAGAGCAATAAGCTACAGAACCTTCTGAATCCAATTTCTTTTTTCTCCTTCCCCTTCAAAAGTCTTATTTCCCCAGTAGATGCAGACACAGCCATGTGGTCTAACTACGAAATAGATTGTAGTCAATTCTGCCATCTGCTGATGATCTCCTCTGGCTTGTTGCCATCATGCTTGTAATATGTGGCTAAATCCAAATCAGTTGAGGATGTTAGTAGGATTTGGTCTGTGCTACAGGTAAAGAAAGGCAAAATGTGGCTTTTGATAAAGCAATTGTTTTTGTGCTACTAGAATTATTCTTCATGTTCCAAATCAGGATTCACAGGCAAGAACTGTATGCGTTCCTGTCACAGCTTTATATCGTATTAATCTCTTAATTACTGCTGACTGCAAAACATGGAAACTGGCCAGTGTTTTGTATCTGAATATCCTCAGCTGCTGGGGAATATAGGCAGTAAAGAGAGACTTAATTTGTAAGGGAGTTAAACCTTGCCTATATTGGTCTTGGGACATACCAAACTTGCTTCTACTGCAGTTTGAGTACAACTAAAGCTTCAGCAATGTATTTGTGTGCTGACAATTGGGTGAGGGGACCTTCCAGAAACAGAGTATCTCACAGTATTGTGCTTTTGTGGGGAAAAAAAAATAAAGAGTGGAACTGTATCCAGCTGTTGATTTGTATCTGCATTCCTAGTCCTTGGCTTTCCCGGGGTCCCCAGTGCTCTTCTGAATGTATTGCAGCACCAGAAGTTACCTCTGGGTCAATCTCTCCCAAACCATTGTACCATGAAGGTGACTAGAATGAGAGGAAACCACCTGCAGTTGATGACTTCTTATATTGCTACAGCATATTTCATAATGAAACTATCTTTAAAGGTACACCTCCTTTCTCAGTTTTTTTAATTCATTTTTTCATATAAAAACCCCTCCATTACTGTGACTGCAGTAGTCAGGATGGAAATGCTCTCAAATCAACCACATGGTGTCAGTCCTCAGGATAAGCTCGTCACTAGTGGAGGAGAAAAAATGTCTGGTATATCGCACATCAGGCTGAATTTTAGGGGTTTTGCATTTTCCTCAAGAAAAATCTGTTGATTAGAGGAGAAGTTCCATAAAACAAATGCATGCTGGTGAGTAAGGTGTGAGATGTATTTCAAAGAAATAGGGAGTATGGTGATACTTCAATAACAAATTACACCCAAGGAACATTCTTGTTGAGGAATCCATCCATGAGATCTACTTAGAAATTTTAGAGACCTGCTTTTGGTCTTGAATTCCCATATCTTGTCTGCCTTGCTGTCATGTTATTATTTCAAGTATTACTGACAACTTCAGGTACCTCCTGCCTTTGGAGAATTGAGGCTGAGATTAGAGGTGCTCCTCTGCTTTTTATGTCTTGTTCCACACACTGAAGTTTTCTAACAGAAGTATGCAGAAGCTTAACAACAGACCTGGCAGATTCCTGGATTCCTCTAAAAAGTCATAGTATCATTTGGCCTTAATTTCTGCCAGGCAGGGCTTAGGTCAAGCAACCAAAGAATAGTGGAAAAGTGGAAGGCAGATAATGACAATCATTATAAATCTTACATTCTGATATAGGAAGTACTTAAGTATGTGCTTTATTTTATGCACCGTGCCTAACTGAACGAAAAGCAGAGACCATGACGCAGTGCAAGAGAGAGACATTACATAACTTTGATCTGTGAGTATGCTTCTGATCTGTTAAATGGCACCTGTTTTCCAAAAGTTTCTCCACTTTCTTCCATCACACCATGCTGATTCTTAAAGAGGACCTGGAAGTTGAAGTACAAAGGGAGAGAGCATTTCACCCCAACTGGCCTTCCAAATACACTTCGTGTTCTAAGTACTCCCTCCTGTTCTCCCTCCTTGACTGGAGAAGCAGAAAGTTACCCACTTATTAACTACAGCTCACATTCCCAGTAAAAAGACCAGGTGTAAGTTGAGGTGATGGAAGGGAGAGGGGAGAGCAGGTATGAACTGAAGAGGTTCTTGGGTTCTGCCAAGCTCTGGCTTGTATTACTGCCAGCCACGGTCGGGGTTTTACAGTCCTGTGGGAGGAGAAAAGGGATGGGTGTACAGATTTATTTAGCAGTTAATTCAAGTGGTTTGTAAGCTTTTGAATGGTGAGCAATTGGCCCTGTAGGGGAGCTCCTCCACGGTGTCTTGTGATGCACGCTGCTATTAAGTGTTTATAACAGAATGAAAGTATGTTGTGTTAAAACACTGTACTTAACAAATGGCATGCCTCTTAGCTAATCTAACAGACATCCTGTGTTTGGTTGGAGAAGTATGAGGTCAGTGTGGCTTTTTTTTATAATGTTGTTGTTTAAATTCTTCTTGACCTCCATCCTTTCATGAAATAACTGAAAAGTTGAGAAAAGCTGATGAATTTGTGGATTTAAAACTTCAAGTAGGTCACTGACGCAGCCATTGAAAAAGAGGGCATCAGTGTCTTACCGTGCCTGAATGCCAGCCAGTGTGTGTAGCTTTTTATTTGAACAAGCTTCTAAACACAGAATAGATTTTTAAAGTGACCTTTAAATAATTGGGACTTGTGTCTGTTCCTTATTTATTTATTTCTGTTTTCAAGTACAAACTTTTAAGTTTGACCTATTCTCTTCTGTACTCAAGCCCTTGGGTTTTGTTGGGAATATCGAGCTTATGAGGTGTCTTATCTAAGCCAGGTTTGGGAATGTATGATCTGAGGTAGTAACAGGACACATTAACTGAAAGTATTAAATCTTAGCCAAAGGTGCTTTATCTAAAATTTTAGTTGTGTAGTTGTGTTAAATGAATGTAAATAAAAGACAATATCTTCTAAAGTAGTCTTATCGGAAACATCTTCCTTTCTTGATAGATGCCTATGGCAGTCAGTATAGGTAGTGGCAAGATGCAATGCAGTGTGCTTTTTATGGAGTACTTTAGTGGTGAAGTGAGCAGGTGAGGTGCTATAAATTGTACTCCTCAAAGATGGTTAATTTATTAGTTTAGAGACAGGATAACAGAGTTTTCTAAGAACTTCAAAAGTACACTGTTAGATGCAATTCAAGAGGTAGAAAAATGGTAATTAGATTTTATTTTATTTTTTCCCCTCCTGTTATCTTATGGGCTTCTTCCTGCTATAAGCAAGCTATACAAAACCACACATCTCCTGTGCTCAGATGAGGAATTTCAAACTATTTTTCTTGATTTTTTTTTTATTTTATTATTTTTTTTTCTTTTCCCCCTTGAGTTGACTGTGGACAAAAAGCAATTCTTTAGCTAGGAGATTAGTGTTTAAGGACTGGGGAAGGGAAAGGGGGTGAGTTTGAGCAAAGGAGAGACCTATTTCTGCAGAGGAGTTTCCCCAGTGCAATCTGGTCTTCGAGCTGGACAGCTTCTAGGTCTTCTGTGTGTTGTGAGGGACAGGAGAGGGGCTGATGTCTTTTGACTCGAGAGCAGGTCTCTGTTTTGCTGTGGGAAGTGGGTGGCAGGCCCTGAAAAAGTCTGATTCTCCCTGGTCAGAAGGGCAATTTCACTTCTAGGACTATGGCTGCAGCAGGGTCTCTGTAACGTACTGCAGGTAACAATTGCATTTGACCCAGATCTTCGGAAAGCACTACTCAGCCTTCAGTGAATACTACAAGAAATCTGTCTTGGTTTAGGTCAGACATACAAGGGAAATGGCTTTCTCTTGCAGCCCTTCATCTTGTTTCCCATGCAGCGAATGTTATGTTCCTACCAAATGGTAACAGCTATTGGTGATAGACAGGTATCAAGCCTTCACTGGTTCCTGTACAATGCCAAGGTATGTTCAAGGCTGCCACACCAAAGCACCAACCATATAGTAAAGTATTTACCTCCTTCCAGCTGTGTTTTTTTAAGTATCTACTTTTTCCTTCAGAATCTGTGTTGCCATCATACTGAATTGAATGTTTCATAAAACATAAAAAAGGAAAAGCTGTTTCAATACAGCTTTCCAAACAGTAGGCACCAAGCACACTCCTCCTTCTTTTATCTGTAATACTGAAATACCTTCTACAAGTCATTGGTACCAGTCATGTCTTTGCACTATTTAACCTCTGGAGAGGTTACTATTAAAAGTCTTTTCAGTAGACATGGCAGCAGCTGTTTAAAGTATGTTTTTCTTACAGGTAAATGAATGTTTACCTGCAAGAAAGTCAGTCCAACATTTCTGAGCCAGAAGTCTTGGGTGTTAATAGCAAGAGTTGTGAAATATGCCCCCAATCTCTGAAATAATTCCAGATCAAGGCTGAACATATTGAACACTGTATGTAAACAATAGTATTTGTGTTGGAGCTGGATCAAAGTTCTTTTATTCTGTTTTAAATAGCTAAAGAATGAACAGGTTAGTGACTAGAGATTAACATTTGTTTTAGTCATTTCAGGTCTCTTGACTAATTCCTGATCCAACGTATCTTACTAATTGGTGATTTAGTTTCTTTAACAACCTTTACCAAGGAACTTTCATGACAGTATTTTTAAAAATAAGAAATTGCTTGCTCTTACATGCTGTGGAACTTGAATAGATGGCAGTAGTAGTCCTTGTGTGGTCTGTATTGGCTAGCACGTTATGCTGTGTGGCTTTTCCTGTAGCCTTTCTTTTGCTATAGAATAAATGGTAATGGCATATACTTGGATACAGCAAACCAGTGAGAAGTGCTTTTGTACGTGGATGGAGACCTCTACATCTGATGTTGCTAGCAGAAGGGATTCCTGTGTTTATCTACCTTGACCTGAGGTATGTGCACAGGGCAGATGTGCAGTGCAGTTCCTCATTGCTGAGGAGCCTGTTGGTAGAATGGAATCTATGAAAGTCACAAAGCACCTGTGGATAATGCCACATAGAGTCTGGATCAAAACTGTGAGAAACCTGTGGTGGTCCCCAAGGTAAACCTTTGTGCGCTGACTTTTGTTTCCCTATTAGTAAGGAATGGAAATAGCACACGTGATAAGTTAAACTGCACAGCAACTTTGTTATAGAGATCCTCCTAGACTAAATACTGGCTTTACTTGGGCTTTCGCTAGGTCATTTTGGCACTGGGTCCCTCTTCAGAGAGCGATTGCTCTTCAGTAAAATGCCTGTTGTGCCTTTTTATATGTAACTTTTTTTACCTCCCAGCTTTTCCTTTCTGAAAGTTATAAAGCAAACAACCAAAAGCTATGCCAAGCAACAACAAAGTTTAAACCAAACTGCAGTTAGGTTTGGCCCTTCTTCTGAAGCAAACCTGGCGTGCTTTTTACCTTTGAGAAATCTAGATGTTCTGCAGAAGTCTGGGTTATGGAGTTACATTTGTCATTGAGACTCACTGTGGTATTATAACCTGTTGGTACTAAATGTAGATCCTAATGATCAATTGGTCATTTGTTGCAAAGGACAAGATTTAGTTCCTCCTGTGTTAGCAACATTGGTATTGACTACTAAGCAGAAATATTATCCTGATGTCATGTTTTTTTTTAAAAAAAATCAAAACAACAAACAACCAAAACAGAACCAAGCCAATGTCTGTCCTCAAGCCATCCTCTGTTACTAGATGTAGTACTGGGGAGCATCAGGAATTAGTTACTATCCTAAAGACTTGCCTACTGGCATTCGAAAAAGCAATCCACTCAGTTACTGTACATCTAGATAGTCTTTTTGTAAAGTAAAGGAGATGGCTTGGCTTTCATTAGCAGATATAGTGTAAGGTCATAATGGAAGTGATAAAGGGATGGTTTTGGTAATGGATTTTCTTTCACTGATATGGTTCTATGTAGATTTTTAGAAAGGAGAGGAGTGGTATATATTGACTGTAACTACCAGGTTGTAATTCGGTGGAAAATGCCACTGATGGATTTGGTTTCTTTTTCCTTACACACATACTCTATACTTGAAACAAATCCTGAAGATAGATTTGGCTTCCTGAAGGGAAATTTAAAGATCCGAGGGCTGATTTATAGGATACTATAGTATATATAGTAAAATACTTGAGCTTGTGTGATTTTTAGTGTACTCACAGTTGTCTGGAGTGGTCTACCAGGTGGTGGCAATGTCTTGTGTGGAAAAGAACTAGCCACTTAAAAATATGACTCATGGCAATCCTTAAGATGTTCATATTTGTTTAGAGTTATTTGCAACCTCTCAAAGAAGAGATCACAAGAAAAAAGTAAAGCAAATATGTTGAAGGCCTGATGTTTTCTCTAAGTTGTACCTGTGAGTTTTATGTATGTCTCTGTAAAATCAGAGAGCACACTGTAGGTATTATGTTGTTTACAGACAATACAAATGCCCACTTGAATGGAGCTTCCTGTTAGATCCATTTGATAATTAGATACAGTCTTGTGCTTGTCAGTACTGACTCTTCTCAACCTAACTGCTGGGATATGAGAGACCGGATAACGAAAAAGTGTTTTGAAGTCAGTTATTTGAAACTACATTCTGTTTCTTTCCATGAGGCTGAAGTGTTCAGAGCATTCTTGAGATAAATGTAGTACAAGTAAGATATGAGGTACATTAAATGTGCTGTTATAATGCTGTGTCAGTTGTCATAAGTAACAGGCTGGAGCAGGAGAAGAGATAGGAAGTAGCATGGAAAACATGATTTAAATATTCAAAGAAAATTTATGAGATGTTCTGGTTGCAAGATGTATAAAGATGTATTTCTACTGGATATTGCTTTCACAATACTACTAACTTACACCACTTTAACTTTGCAAGAAGAGGTATCCTACTCTTCAGGAAGAGAGGGATTCTGCTGGAACATGTTGTCTTGAAACTCTCATATATAATGACTAGAGCTTGAACAAGGGTCTCCTCCAGTTGAAATGCTGTCTGCTCAAACTTGTTATAATGGATTCAGAAAAGCATTTAGGCATCTAAATCTTTGAAAACTGTCCGTTTTAATAGGGAAATTTGTGTTGGAGGACCAAGCAGAGTTTGGGTTTCAAACCCACCCTTGTAGCTTGTTATTTTTTTACTGGAGTTTACCAGCCAGGAGCTAGCAGCACAGTGACAGAGGGAGGTGTAGGTCCTCTGCAGATCATGCAGAAGAAACTGTATTTTGTACTAACTTTTTTACCAGTCAGAAAGCTGTTCTGGATCTTTGCTTTAAACTTTGGGTACTGTCTCTTACTATAGTGAAGCCTTCATTTGAGGAGAGGAAATGGAAACCTCCAAGATAGTAAGATATTTTCTGATTATTTTTTCTACGTTACAATTCAATTGATCAAGCTCCCGATCCACATAATAGATTATGTGAACACTTGATGCAGGAGAAAACTGTCCCCTCGGTGAAATCTTAAGATTCCTTGCTGCTTCTTGTACAAAGTCTTCAATCCTTTCAGTTCAAGATCTTTAATATTAGTGATTCCAGTCACTGAAGTCTTTAGCATATTACTAAGTTACTACATGTCATCTGCAGTAATTTTTTACAAATGTTCTTACCGATGCATCTGTCTGGAGAAGTGGAGGTAGGGGATGAGTTAAACCCAGCAGTGTGAGGTACTCCAGTACCAGACATCCCAGGAGAGCTGATTTGTGGTCACGTTAGGCCTATCTTTTAGCAGCTTCTACCCTTCTCCAGTGTTTTGTGGTAATATGGTGTCTTGTGTGTGGGTAAAAATCTGGATATAACAAAACATTAAACCTGAAAAATAACTACTTAACTAGTATTTTTCAGGGTCTCTTGGAGTTTTCTGATTATAGCTGAAAACGTTTGAGACTGGATTTCTGTCATTCTTGCTTTAGTGGCTCAAAGTCTTTGAACTATTTATTGGTGTTTTCTTGTCCCAAACAGAACGGTCCATAAGTGACTGCTTATTGCAGGGACCCTGGCTTGTGCATTCCCAGACTGCTGTGATTTCTCCTTCCAAGCTCTGAATCCCTGTTTTGCATGTACCAGGCGAGTTCCATTTTGAGCTTTTTGTATGAGTCTTCACCTTTTACTCAATTTCCATGTGTGCAGCTTGACTAGGCCTCCAAAATGTGTTTTCAGATCAGAATTCCATGGGAAATAGATTGGGCTGACTGAAGATGTGTCCAAAGTCCCCTGGTTGGGGATAGCAAGCCAGGGGCAGGAGACTCTGCCGTGAGAAATTCAGCCAAAACCATTCTTGGCAGAAAGTGCCTGTAGAAGTGCATGGTGTACATGGTAGAAAAAGTACTTACTAAAACATCAACAAAGGATTCTGCTGAGTTGTTACTGTAATGGATTTGGTAGACTTAACCTTGAAATTTTGTGTCTGAGAATGTAAGGCTAATTTGTAGGATTGAGAGAGACTTCACTGACCCCTATCTTCACTCAGCTGTCAAAAAGACAAATTAACCCCTTTCCAAAATCTTTCTTATCATTCATCACTTCTGGTTTAGTCTCAGAGCTCAACTATTCACTTTCAGTTGCTTACAAACACACTGCATCTGTATGATAAGGAGGCATTTGCTGAATTGTTTTTGGGAAATGAAAGCTAGAGATAACTAACCTTTTGGTTAGTTTTACGATCAAATGGCTTTTTATCCTGAAAATTACAAGCCACTTACAATATATCAATTTACTTTAAAAGTTAGAGTAGTTCTTAATGCAAATGAAATGTATGTCAAATTTAAATTAAATTTACTCTTTGGATATTGCAGATTCGTACCTATTCCTTCAGAACCTGAGTCTAGTAATAGACTTGTCACTATAGGCTCTTGTTTGTTAGTTTATGTCTGGAGTGGGGGGAAAAAAATTCTGTTGTATTTAACTTTCCCTACTTCTTCTGTTTCTCCCTTATTGGGAATGAACTCCACTCAAGAATAATTGTTATTTAAAGGCTGCATATTGCTTAGGTTTCTTATGGAGCAGGAGCAGAAGTGACTGGAGATGTGAGGGCTGTTTTTTTTGTTTTGTTGCTTTGATTTTTTTTGTTTTGTTTTCAACAGAGACATTTCCTAGTACTGCATAAAGTTATGTTGTTGGAGTAATTTCGAGTAGAGAATGTAGGTGTTAGTTTAGATCTTCTTGTTACATGGGCTGCTGCTTAGTCTATTTACATTTTAATAGTGTATATGAAGGTATAGTTCTACTTCCTTGCTCCTCTGATAAAGAGGCAGATTGGGAGTTGCTTTGTTACTTGCTCTAGTCTTCGGCTATTTCTGAGCTAATTGTCAGGGAAACTGGAAGAGCAAAGTCAAAGGTGTGGAGAGTTTTACCACATTAAAAACTGTAAGAAGAAAGTGTCTTGGAAGCTTAGCATATGAGTTTGTAGCTTGAGTGATGAATGTTTAGGAAAGTACTTGCTATGATCATACATTGCTTTTTTTATGCATAAGAACAGAAGCTTTGAAAGACAGTTTAGAAGAAAAGTGAGATGATTAAAGTTTGAAAAGAAAAGTGGTGTCAGGAAAAAAATATTGTAAGAGCGGTTCAAGGAAAAAAGATACCAAAGAATGAAATACTACTGAATTATAGTGCTGTAATTTTTTAACCTACTGCTATAGACTGCATTTCAGACTTTGTGCATGAATTTTAGTGTTATTTGTATTTACGCAGACAGCTTTTCAGACACAGTTTCATTCCTGTGGGGTAATATTGATTTGTTCCACTCACTCCCAAATATTCCCTTTTAAAGCTCTGCTTAGCCTTACAGGTAAACAGCAAACTATGTTTCATGATATCTGTTGCGTACCTCGTGCTGTACTGATTACACTGAATCTGCTTGCACAGATAAGTACTTGATTGTTTAGGAGCTGCTCTAGGTGAGCCCAGAGCATTTGACACTTCAGACCTCAGACTTCCTCTGCTGTAAGCATTCAGCTGTGAATATGAAGTTAGGAAGTCAATAAGCACTCTGTATGTGGTTAAAAAAAAAAGTGAGACTCCAACTCTGAAGTTTGAGAACATCTAGAAAAAACCTCTCAACTCCTATTTTAGACGACATGATGCGTTCCAAGAGACTATTGGCACGGCAAAGCTCAAATCCATCGAAGATAAAAAACAATGTGAGAATGGACAGTTGATAGAGCTTGCATGGGGCAAAACTTTCCTGACTGTTGTTTGAAGCTTGTAAGTTGTTGTTTAACCACTTGCACGGTGTGCTACTGTGTAACATGAATGAGAGAACAAATAATGTCAGGAGCTGCTGCACTGCTGACTTATTTCCTTCTGCATAGTTCCAAGTGGCTACTTCTGGGTTTGTTTTTATTTTTCATTGTTTCTCTTCTTTAGTATTTGAATACATGAGCTTGTTCTGTTTATGAACTCTTGATTTTGGAAAATACCCTATGTCATAATTCAGAGGCCCTAACTTGTAGCTGACAAATTTAAGAATAAAGGAGAGATTTTTTTCAGTTATTCCAATAAGAGAAGTATTCTGGGCTGTTATTGATGGAGACTTAAGTGTTTGGAAGTTGTTAGTAGAAGAAGTTTAAAAGTAGACAAACTTTCCACAGCTTGATACAAAAGTTGCCAAGCCTTCAAAAATCAAAAAGGTAACACCATGAATACCTATGTTCATAATAAGACACTTTCATTTTAAAAATATCTTTAAACCTTTGATATTCATCAGGGTCTATCTGTGTGAGGAGGAGGGGTGGGGATAGTATTTAGCGCTTCCAGAAATTTGGTACAGTGATTCTGAAATAGCTCTTACTACCTCTTGATAGTGTCACCATGTTAACCTCACACAAGTTTTAACAAATGTTGTTCCCCTCTGCAGCCTCCCCACTGCCCTCTTAGAGCTGGTCGAGATCTCAGGATGGGTAAGCAGCCACTGGTGGTTCTTCCTCTAGGAAATGACTGGGCTGAAGGGAATCATTGCCAGGCTATCTTCCTTATCCTTCTTCCCCAACCTGCTCTGCTGGGCAGAGAAGAGGAGAGCGTGTTCTCTCCTGCTGCAAGAAGGGGAAAAATGCACTTCCCAAAACGTTAACAGACAATCAACTGCTGCTGGAGCAGTGTTTCTATAAACTTAGTGTATTTAAGAGACTTTTTTTTTTTGTCTTAGGGCAGACTTAATGTGAGTGTTTGAATGAATGCAACAACTTCTAAAATCACAGGACAACTTTGCCAAAGAAGTCTGAGAGCAGCTTAGAAATGCCGATTTACTTTGCTTTACAATTACATTAGAGGCTGTTAATTGTCAGTGGCTTGCCCTGACTTCATTATTGGAAGGCTATTAACTAATTGTATAGTTACAATCTTTTAAGGACTTTCTGGTTTCTGGTCAAACTTACATAAAAAAAAAAAACAAAACCATGAACCCACAAATAACACTTTCTGCTTCACAAAGTAATGTCTGGTGCTTTAGAGTGTCTCAAGACAGTTGGGCATTAGTAGTCTGTTTTGTGAGTCCAGCTCACATAGATAGTCTAAAGAACAAGTGAGATTAAAATAGCCATGTTTCCATTGGGATAAAAATTCTGAACCTCAATTTTCAATCAACTCTTATGTGTTAGTGTGTGTATGCACTGTGTGTATGTGTGTGTGGGTCTTTGTGTATCACAGAATCACAGAATGATGTATGTTTATAAAATTATCAAATGGACAAGAACAACAAGAGTAATATATATTTGTAGGCTGAGCGGAATTACCTACAAATGAAAGATGTGGGGACTTTTTTTCCCCATTTGTTTGCCTTTAGTGAGTGTTTTCAAGAAAATACTGTGTTGTAGTGCAAACCTAGCATTTTTTTCATATGCATAAACATAATCCACTCAAGCTATTCCCTGTTTACCTCCTCTGACTCTGTTCCTTCTTTCCATTTAGGAAATTCAGTGTTCTCTAAAGCCCAGATAGAGGTTATCAATCATGTTCAATATTAGGTTACTTGCAGAAGAGAGTCATTACCTTTAGTGTGTAATAACTGTGCCATAAAGATAATACAATAAAATTCAAGAAATGTAATTTAGGAAGGCTTCCTGCTCAAGCTTAAAACAAATATGTTATAATTCCATCCTTAAGGTCACAGGAAATATTGTTTATTTTATTCCTTCTACTTTGTTTGTGCCTTTTGGGGTTTCTTGCAGAGTAATGCATCATCTGTCTAGGATGGTTCTCAGTGTGGGTCTGCTGCATTTGGCTGTTTCCACAGAAACACCCAAGACTCTCTTGTAGTATAGCTGCTGTGCTAAGGGCTGCTGCAGCGCAGAGAGCAACTGTTGTGTTGGACTGTGATTGTAATGCTCCTGCTAAAAATCGTATTTGATGAATTATGGGGAGTGGAACTACACTATACTTTTAACATAGGCATGAAGGGTGCCCAAATGGAGATATTGGAAACTTGGAAAAATAAGAAAGCTTTTTGTGTTTGGATGTGTCCCCAGTGAAGCAAATGGCTACTTTTTTTTTTTTTGAAGCTACTCCAGTGGTAGGTTGTGGAGCTGCTCTTACTACTTTTGTATGTTTTCCTTTAGCTTTGTTCTCCAGCATTGAGACGCTGGTGTGCCTGGGTGTCCCATCAGAAGGGAGCAAGATAGTGTCAGCTTTGGAAGGTGGAAGAGCAATGAGGAGATAAATAGCAAAGGAGACTTCTTTATCGTGGGAAAGACAGGGTAACTCAGTCATTGCAACCAGTCTTCTGTGAGAGATTTCCAGTTCTGACTGGATTTCACAGGAACAGATTAATGTAGTAGTTAAAATCTTCATTTAACTTAATTTTTATTATTTTTTTTTTTTAAAACCCACAGCAGCCATAGAACATCCTAGCTCTGTTTTAGATTTGAGCAGTGTTTCTCCACTCCTACAGGTATGGTTGTAATGTCTCTGAATAAGGGTTTGAAAGAGAATGGAAAAGCTTTGGATTCTCTCTGTGGGAAATGTCATTTTTCCCCAAAGCTCCGAAAAAGTAGATATCAGTTAAAAGTAGTGGCAAAAATATACAGAAATCTCCCCTCTTCCTTTATACTTCTTCCCATATGTACAGCCAAAACTGAATTTGCTCTTAACTGTTCTCGTGATATTGATGTTGCATTGTCTCTGGACACTGAAATAATCCAGTAAATGTGCTCTCTGCTTAAGTGCAACTTTAATTTGAAAATGACATCCATAGCAATTCCCAGAAATCCTATTTGAAGTTACTAAACATGATTGCTCATGCTGGAAATGCTTTAAAAATCAGTCCAGTCAGACACCAGAAGCCATTTCAAGTGACTTTTCTAGCCAATCTTCATTACCCAGCATGGGTCAGAATTAGAGTCTCTGCACATGAAATAAAGTTAACACACAGATTATTCTGTGGAATAAGAATTCTGACAAAGCACTATGTAATAAATTCTAAAAGAAATCATAGCTGATATACCCTAGAAAAGTATGAAGTAGATTTGTCAAATTACATCTGTTGTGAATTAGTGTACTGGATTGAATTAATAAGAGACAATTATCTAGAGACTGTTATCTGGATGAAACTTGTTGATGCAATGTCATATTTGATCTATTAAATATCCTTTCCCTAATATTGCACCTAATGCTAGTCAGTGGTAGCTGGGTGGTTTTTTTATTTTGCTAGGCTTAAATGTTTCTGAAACTCCAAGGGCTAAATTTTACTTCTCACTCTCATAAAATAAATGTTGAGTAAATTGAGAGAGTAAATCTGCTATGTATACTCAGGTGATTTGCTATCAGATTTTGCTTAACTGGAAGCTATATCTGAGTGTTTGGAAAGATGTTGCAGTGTTGTGAATCCTGACCCAGTACTGGGCAAGGGGAGAGTGTGCATGTATGGATGGAAAAATCAAGATTGCTGCTCTACTTCACAGCAAATTGAACAGGGCTCTGACTAAGCCTGTACTTCCTTTAGGGATATTCTGAAATTTATCTTAACCACTTGTTTATGTCCACTGCTCTTACTTGTCCTAACACTAAGTCACCACAGCCTTAGTCACAAATCAATTTAGTTTGTCCTGGATTTTGCATGTGTGCAAGTCCAAGATGTTGCCATGCAGTGTATCCTGCAGCTGTTTGGACTAGCATTGAATTAGCTGCTGTTTCAATGCCCCATCTTTAAGATTTCTCATCTTTTATATCAAGATGTTAAACAGCTGAGATAGCTCATCTTTCTCAGAGTAAGTCTCTGCTGGAATATGGTTGGAAGATCTCAGTCTTTAGATGGGTGGCTGGAACACAAGCCCCCAACAGACAGCTTGAATGGGAAGCAAAAAGCCTTTAACGAAACTACAAGTTGGTAAGAGTTGATGTGAGAAAGTTTAAGAATAAATTGTGCAGCCAAGTATGCAACTTTCTGTACCACAATTTCTGGCTCATAGCATCTTTCTTCAAAAGTATTCTATATAAACCATGAGGTCTCAGAGAGGACTGGATATAATCAAAGGCAGCAAATGGTTATTAGCACTGCAATTAGGGAGTAGCATCTCTCACTTCAGTACTCCTGTTCAGAGAGAATGAAATTCTAAAGGGAGATACACTGTCAGAATACCCTTGAATTGTAGTGGTAGTTGGAGATTTTTGCTCTACTGACACTCATTTTATATCTGACTTTAATTAGGGCTAAGAAAGAAGATGGACATAACCAATTTACATCTTAAGTCATTAATAAGAATGAGATTGACTGTGCTTTGTTAAAGAATTCCAGTCTGGAGGTTTTCTATTTTGTGTTGTTGGAGAATTTGTCCACTCTAATTTGGAAATGAGTTTACTGTATTTTTAATTTTTAAAATTAACCTGTTACAAACCCAATATAAATAACTTTCCTTAAAGGTATATGTCTCTTGTTTTTTTCAGGCTGCTGCCTATTAGTGGATAGTGTACCTTTTCTGAAGTTTATTTTTTGTGGAATTTTACTTGCTGTATTTAACCCCACAGAACGAAACAAAGATTCATGTAAAACTAGATAGCCCTTGTGTTCTGTCTACCCTCTGAAATGGAAATTAAACATAGAAGTGTATGCTCCGTTTCTGTAACTTGGCAGCAGGGTGTCAGGCAGTAGAGCCTGTGAAACTGGGAAATAATTTTTTTCTCTGAAGGGAGAGTAGATCCTTGGATTCCTACTCTGTTGTTCTTTTAATAGCATTCTGCTTTTATTTGCTTTAAGAAAGTGATTCTGTGGTCTGTTTAATTGTGGCCAGAACTTTGAGCAATGAGGGGGAAAGGACTGGTGTAAACATCTGTCTTGTGCTCACACAGTTTGGGTTTGTGGTAAAACTAAAATGGCACTAAAATTTCAAGTCTTAAAAATACACTTACTCAAGGAGGATGGCTTTTGTTTTGCACTCCTAATGGAACTACAATGGCTTGAGCAAAAGTGACTTGGTTCCATAATTTAACCTTGTCTCTGTATTTTAGCGTTTCTTTTAGCTTTGGGTTTTGCGCAGTGCTAGTGAAGATCTGCACTGGAGATAATGGGAACGGAGGCATCAGTAGTATCAGGAGATGTGGGCACCACATAATTTAAGGTAGCCAAAGAAATGCTAAATTGATCTGGTTGCCTGAGTTTTATGTTGTTAGATATCTGTGGCTAGACTGCTGTCAAATATATACACATACAAAGTGGTTCTACTGGGCAGAGTTTATTATTTTTCTGCAGGTCTATGTAATCTATTCGTTCATTGCCTTAAGGTCACAGGAGATCTTAAACATATGGAGCATACTTAGTGTGACAGGGTAATACTAACAAATTCTTTTCTTTTACTTTTGTTAGGTTAAAATTTGACAGTGGTTCCTGAGCTGTGGCTCACAGTGTACTTGTTAGTGGTTGAAGGAGAGCTGCGCAGTTCTGTGGCACTGACAGTCTCCAGCTGCCATTTACATGGAGAAAGCCCCACATGTGATGCACTTGCCTAATGTCACTCTGTGGTTCTCATCACCTCTGGGCTGTTACAGAATTATGGTTTGGAGATATGGACTTTGTGCAATAGGAACTGACAGGGAATGTGTCTTCAAGGTCCTTCCAGTAAGCCATAGAACGTCCAGGGAAACTCTTCTGGAAGCCTTGAATTGCTGCATTTTAGGTTTCTTATGATACGGAGTTAAAAATTAAATAAAATATTCCTGTGAGTTTCATCCCAAGATTTATCTGAGCTGTTAACTGCTGTGATGAAGGTGATCCCTGAAGTCTTCAGCACAAGCTTAGTAACAGATGATTTTGTCAGACTATATATTGGATGTTACAAGAAAGTGATATATGACTTGAACAGATCTCGTTTGTCTTGGATTATTTTTCCTCTTGTAGGGGAAATTTTATTGCACAGTCCTTCACCTGATTATTTAGTAAGGGCAGATATACCAGAAGTATATGCAGCGCATACAGTAGCATGCACGAACATTAAGGGCTTAAATCTAGATTTTCCTTTAAATCTTCTGACAGAGAAGTTCTTGACTGGGAGACAGAAAAGGACTTGTCATGCATTTAATACTGCTTTTAGTAAAGCCCTGCTGTCTCTTCAGCTGCTTGATCTATTTCTTCCAAAGAATAGGGCATGGACCATTGGGCCTGGGCTTCTTGCTCTGTTTCTCAGTGGTGGCTGTCTTCTCTTTCTCATTGAAGGAAGCTGGGGTGTTGCAGTGGGCACTGCTTTGGCTCTTTGTTGCATTTAAGAACATGACAAAACAAGAAATATCAATTTTGCATTCCTCTTAGAAAAGTGTTTTCTTTGTTTGTGTGGCTAGTCAAAGGGGAAACAGCAGGATATACTGTTTGTGAGCCAAGCAAATGGAGTTTGTTCTCTGAATTTGTAACAGGAATACTTATAGCTTGAGCAAAACCAATTAAAGTATCTGATCTGCTTACAGATTCATCAGATTTTTTTTTCATGCTTGATGAAGCAAAGCTTGGAGCAAACAGATTGAAAGTATCATGGGACCTGGAATGAATATAGCTTTTGGTAGGAACCAAAATGTGATTTGATCTAGTAGCCTTTCTTTTCTACTACTTTAATTCTTAGTATTACGTTCAGGGAACAAAATTAGTCTTCCTGTGGATTATTCATTACCTGTAATTTTCCATAAGTGTTTCTCAGAGTCTCCTGAAGTAACTGTTTTTGTTTCATGTATCAAAGGAAGTGAGATCAAATCCTGTTATGGTGTTCTTTTCCATAAGGTTAGCTGAGTTTTCTCATTTTAGAATAAACTTATGTGGAGAATAGGAAAAAATAAACTACAATTCAACAACTGTTTAAATCCTAAATATTCAAATTAAAATTGTGTCTTGCTAAGATGAAATAAAAAGAGAAATCTCGGAGAAGATTATATATGAAAGGCATCCTACAAATATTCTGTCTGCATAAACATGCTTTATGTGAATATTGCCACTAGTGAGCTCAAGCCTGTGCAATAGTCCTCACTCTAGCCCTTAAATTGTTTGTTATAGAAGAAACTGTTGTTTCTATAGCCATGAGAGGGCAAACTGCTCATGCACAATCTGTCTGGCCCATGACTACCTGAGGATTGCTGATTTCCTTCCCCTTCTCCTGTATAGTCAGAAGCGTCAAGTGAAATTTTTGAGCAAACTTAGTGGGATAGTGCCATTGTCAGAGCAAACTTGCTGTAGCAAATGTTTGCACAACCTCCGTGGGGAAAATGTTTTCCTGGAATCTGAGGTGCAACATCTGGGGAATATTTAGAGTAGATCCTAGAGAATGAAACATGTTGTCAGGGTATTTGGGTATGTTCATAAACAACCATAAATTCAGGTAATCTATTCTGAGGTAGAGTGCCCTCTGCCAGACTTAGGAGAAAGTTTGCTCTTTTAGAGCAATTTTGTATGAGGAGGTAAGACTTTTCTACTTGCTGAGCAAGTGAGCAACAGAGTGTTGCTTGGTGTTTCAGACAGTGGTACTCTGCATGAGAGTATGAAGGTATGAAACAGCATCTGTTACCTGTCCCTTATACAAACACACAGACTATTCAGGGAGGAGGGTTGCAGAAAACAGAGAAGCAAAATACTGTCTTTCATATGCATGCCACTTAAATAATCTGATATTCTCTTCAAATTTTTGACAGATTATCATTTCATCCAATTAGCAGTGACACAAAGACATTCATGCGGCTAGCGGGCCAGGTTTCGGTGTCTGAAACTTTGTAGTGTTGCCAATGGCATTTACTGTGGAACCTGCTGTCATATAACTGGAATAACAAATTCTACTCTTCTGCATTTGTCCTGCAAGCATGCATCTTGCATGAAAAAATGTTGGATAGGCTTTTTTTTTTTTTTTTGCTAGATACCTCATAGATATTAATTGCAGAAGCTCACTGTCAGCAGGAAGCTGTGGGAAGAAGGAAAGGGTGTGTATTATATCAGAAGACAAGTAAGGTGAGAACTACACTGACTGAATTCTTTGGTCATTGGCATCAACAGGAATTTTATCCCTGTCCCGGATTTGCTATGTCCTCTTGGAAGCTCCATTCTTAAGAGAAACACATCCTGGACTTGTCTCTGACTCTGATCACTTTTTGTATGGTTCTTGTGACACAGCCACGAGCCCAGTTTTAACTGACTAGTAAAACCAAGTTTACAGCTATATTGAGTCAGTGGTGTGCTAGCAAGAATGCCTAAAATATAGTCAAAGCCATTCCTTGTCTTCTGTAGCCCATTCAGAAACTCAGTGTTTGGGAAATTTTTGGTGATGAACTGGAGGCCACATGCCCAAGTAGCATTGTACAAGATTCCTTCAAAGGTCCTCCTTTTTCCCTTTTGCCTCTGATCTCTCTTAATATTTTGTGCAACAAAAGACAGGTATTTCTTTGTGAAATAGAATTTTGCTTGCAAGTACTGAGATTATCTTTAAACTTTAATCTGGTGAATGTGTCCTAAGAAGAACCAATCTGATACCCAATGGAGTCCTGGCCTGCACATTGTAAGTTGGCTGTTACAGTTGTTCTGCATTTGGACAATAGTGATTCTCGGATATTTGTCTTTGAGAGAAGTCAAAGAGCCAGACCATGTAAAGTAGAAATGTAGGCAGAATTTTAAAGCTGAATACTGAGCTGTGTGCAGAATGGGGGTGGTGGGGGGGGTGGGTGTGGAGAAAAATGCAGCCCAACTGTGGGAATCTTGTTGCCTTTTCCCAGTGATATGATGGCTGTCTGTTGTCCCAGAGCTGGGGCAAGCCCCCTGCCTCTTGAGGCTGAGGCGTGTTCCTGGGTGACTGGGCTGTGTTCTCCTGTGGTAGAAAACAGATTCTGTAAGCTCTTGGTGCCACTTGCAAAGAACATACTTACCTCGGAGATGATGGTAATTCACTGCTGTTCCTTAAAGTGGAAGTCTTTTGCCAGTTAAATTTACAAGAAGAAACCTTGGAGACTGGGTTTCAGTTAAATCCCTCACAAACCTCCACCAATTTACAGCTAATCTTTGTCTTTCAGAGGCATGCTTCTGTACCTATTCTTTCTCCCACTTGAGAGACAGTCAGTACCTGCCAGATGCTAATAAAATTGTAAGGGATGGAGATGCTGAAATGGCATCCCTTTGGTACAACTAGTGCATTCCAGGAGCAGCCCTAAGTGCTATCTGCCAGAGGCAGGGAGCCATTTCACTCCAGCACAGATGGTTTAGCATAGCGGGAAGAGAGGGAGGGGAGAGTAAACCCAACTTGAGGGCTGACAGGGGAATTGCAGGCATTGCAGCCTTGCTGTTGGGTTATAGGATAGGGTGATATCAAATAGATGTGACCTGTCACCAAATAATGCACTTAGACTTTAGGTGGGATTTACAGCTCTGTGTTTATCTGCCTGGGTAGGTGATGGTCAATGTAAAGAGTAGCCTATTGAACTGCAGGAGACAATACGTTGCTTGGCTGTGCTGCTTGTTCAGTTTTCAGTGAAAAAAAACCCAAAGACAACTGAACCCCCCCAACAATGAACAAACAAAAAACAACCCCCCCCAAGCCACCACCAAAACCTCCTTTTTGGACATGTGCCAACCATAACAACCAGACATGAAAGGAGCTTGGCACCAAGGACTGAGGGTTTTTAGTCTCACCCAACCCAGGCATTTTGAGGTTTTACATTAATCTTTTGTACATTAGTCTTTTGTACTCTCTAATATAATTACTACGCTAACTTTGTTAAAGAAACAAAACAATAAAGGAGAACTGACACAGTGATTCCTTTTAACAGGATTGCAAGGAGCAAGAACACTTCCTTTTTGTGCCTGAAAACAATTTTCTTAGCCTGCTTCTCTACCCGCTCAGGGAGGACAAACTGAAGAATGTCTACCATGCTCCATGCACCTTTCCCAGATGTAATTCCCAAGACCTCTGGTGTGACCTCCTGTGAAGGGGCTTCCTGCTGAGAGGGAGCCTGATTGCTCTACAGAAATTGCTTCATGCTTCTTGAAGTCAGGTGCTGTTTCCACCACTGTGGGAAAAGACAACTTAAAAACAAATCAGTTTTAGTGATGAACAATAGAGACCAGGCTGATAGATTTTCATTTTTATCCACGCTTCCCTCCCACCCTTTCCCCAAATTATTGCTGTAATTATTTTGCCACTCGGAACTGGAATTTGTGAATAATTTGGCTGATTCTCAGCCCAGTGTGGTATAGGGATTGCTGAAGCCAAGATGATTGCCTTGAAGTGCAATAAAAAGAGAGGCTGATGTGTGCTGAGGTACTTTTCCAGTGGGAACTATTTCTCCTCTGCTTCTTTCTTGTGCCATACTTTCCCTTTTTTTTTTTTTTCTTCTGTGTTTCTCATTTTTTTGACACCTAGGGACCTATGCATTTAAAGCCATATACAAACATGGACAGCCACTCCAATAGCAATTCCTCAAAGCCCTCTTCACAGTACCTTCTACAATTCTGTAGATAAACTTCCTCAATTAAATTTCCACTTCTGTTTCAGAATTTCAATTGAGCTGCAGCTGGAAAAAGGGGTAGTGGCCTACTTGGCAACACTTTTCCTTTATCTTCTTATGTACCACAGCCAGTTTATCTTAATTAAACTTTGCCATATTTTATTTAGACTGCAAGCTAACCTTGCAAACCCTATGAATCAGATACTGCTTATTACCCTTGTGTACTACTGGATGCTGTGTTTTTAGCTAGTGGTAACTACGTGGTACTGCTAAGCAAACAGGGCAGCGGAGCAACTTGATGGGATTATGTGGATAAAATGACAGATGGGATGGACACACAATCTAGGTGATAGAGTATCTTTTTATTATTTAATTTTAACTTATTTTTAAGTATGTAGGGCTATATATCAAGTACTCAATTAGCAGAGCTACTGTTATGGCTAAACTCAACTAACTGTTCAAGCCAATATTTGGAGGATTCATTGTAGTCACCTGTAGAAGTGGTGTGCTTCCAGAACTTCATCCACTGTTTGTTTTTTTTTGTGTTGCTGAGCTCTGCTGGGAAAGGATCTGGGGTTGCGGGTATCTTGCTGCTCAGTAACAGAGAGGAGCTCTGCAAGTAAGCATGGGGAATGAAAGACCTTGAGCTGCTGAGTTGTCAGTAAAACTATCCTTTAAGAAACTGGTGCAGGTTGCTTCTGACTAGTAGTACCTCTTCTTTACTTTTGTCAGTACTGTTCAGATTGCCCTGGTGTCACATTTGAAGAAATGAGAGGAAAAGCAGTTTTAACTTCCTGCCTGCTTTTGACCATGCCATCTGTCTATAAAGACCTGAAGATTAGTAGAATCTTGATTCTTAATGTTGGGTCCTCCTTCATGCTGCTCTTTCCGCTCTAGCGTGGCAAAGATGACAGGCTTAGGTTGTAAAGCATCCGAGTGCAATGCTCATTTCCCTGTAGCTAAATAGGCCATTGCACACAGAGAATTTTAGTTTTAATACTGTTCATCAGGTGTTTAGTGGTGGCCCAATATTCAGTATGTGATTTTTTTTGTTTTGTTTTCTTTCAGTACCTTGGATTCCCAGGTTATTTTTCCATTAGAGTATTAGCTAGACCTGCTCTATTTTTAAAATCAGACAAGTTGATGTAATTTTCTCAGCTGTAGGCAGTCCTGAATTGTAGGCTCTATATAAAGATGCCTGTTAAATGCCACTTTTTACCCATTTCCAAATGTATTCTGCTGTAAAGTTGAATTATTGAAGAGCTGCACGGAGTATGAGAAATGACACCCAAACTGTAGAAACAAAATATGCAAGAGGTATAGGCTGAACTTCAGCAATACAGCATTTTTAATATAAGGATATTGTGTCACTGTAAAGATTGAGTGGCTACTCCTTTCAGTGCCTGATTGAGCTACGAGGATGATTAAGGGACTTGAACATCTCTCCTATGAAGAGAGACTGAGAGAACTGGGGCTGTTTAGTCTTGAAAGGAGATGGCTGACAGGGGATCTTAATGTATGTAAATATCTGAGGGGTGGATGTCAAGGGGAAGGAGACAATCTCTTCTCAGTGGTGCCCAGTAATAGGACAAGAAATAATGGGTTTAAGTTAGAACATAGGAAGTTCCACCTCAACGTGAGGAGAAACTTTCTGACTGTGAGGGTGACGGAGCACTGGCACAGGCTGCCCAGAGAGGTTGTGGAGTTTCCTTCTCTGGAGACTTTCAAAACCTGCCTGGATGCGTTCCTGTGTGCCCTGTCCTAGGGGATCCTGCTCTGGCAGGGGAGTTGGACTAGATGGTCTCTAGAGGTCCTTTCCAACCCCGAACATTCTATGATTCTACTTCCTAATATTTTACTAATGGGAAATCCAAGGTTGCCATTCAACCTGTGGACTAATGGAAAGGAACAATTACAAGTGTCGTGGTTTTCTATCGTCTCAGGGGAGCTGCCTCAGTTATGTTGGTTATTTTTGAACACTTTAATGGGCATAGTTTTTTGGAATAGCTTTCTGGTCATTTAGGAACCGGGTAAGTGAGCCTAGCCATAAGCCATTCAGTTAGCCTTTGTTATATTAAGTAGTGGGTGGAGTTTTATTTCAATGCCCAAGCTGCTTTAAAGAGCTAATAGACAGAAGTCACATCTATTTATGTACATATGCTAAGAGTAATTTGCCTCTTGATTTGTATTTCACAGTAATGTATAATTCTTGGAACATAAACATGTGCTTAGTGTAGTGATCTTGAGCCCTTTTATCTTGATGTGTTTTTTTTTTTTTCCAAAATAAAAAGAAATGGTTTGAGAATTGTGAGAGTCTGAACTGAAATAAACAGGCACAGTCTATGGACTCTTTATCTTGTACTAGGCTGATTCTCATAGTTTTATCCACCTCCTTTAAAAAAAAAATTTACTTGTGAAAGGCAAACGTATAGAAGAAATATTATACTGTATTGTTTTGTGAAGTTTTCTTCTATGAAATGAAGTACACTTTTCCCTTGTATTACCTTTGACCTTGCCTCTACATAGATACCATTAGAAGTCATATGGAGTTACCCTACTTCTGGGGAAACATAAGCAGAGATGGTCAAAGCAAGATTTTTGTGCTTTCCTCTTTTTATGCTTAAGGGATTCTAGGCTGGGGATTTGCATTAGGAATTCATGTAAATAAATCACTAGCAACAATTTTGCTTTTTCTGAGGAGAAAATAACTTGGAATACTTTTCAGTATTTCAGCCATATTATACAGAAAATACTTGCATTATTACGTTCATTTAAACCATTTGATGGATTTAGACTATTTTTGTAGTTAGTGGAGAAAGGCACAGCCCTCCAAAGATGACTTTACAAACTCAGACACTCTTAGAAGTAACCTGTCTTCCTCCTCTAACTGTAATGCAGGTTTAGGCTCAAGTGATGTTAGAATATCCCGTCTTTGTATATCTTTTCTTTTTATGGCTTCATGATGCTGTCCAAATGCTGTTCAGATATGAACCAAATTGAAAGCTTTTGAGTCACATTAACTCTTTGAATGCCTGATGTTACATCTGGAAATTCTTTGTTATATTGCTGTACCACTGAGGAACTGCTAATACTATTAGTTGTGTCTTTTTAGGATATGTGTAGTTGTCAGCCTTTCAGGAGAGATGAAAACTGTGGTAACAGAACTACGAAAGTCACAGTCATTCAACTTGACTTATGACTGTGCCCCAGTCTCTTAAGTTTGTGGACTGCTCTGATTTAAGGATATGGTTCTCAGACTCAGCGTCGATTATTTAGATGAAAAGTGCTTCCACCAGTAAAAACTAGTTCCAGATATTGTCTTTTAGTAGCACGAATAAAAGCACATCTCCAAAGTAGATGGACTTGTCACTGAGGGATCTCTAAATGAAGGAGCTTATAATAGCTTCCAGGTCAGGAGCACAAATGCTTTCTATGCTGAACTTTATGTAATGAATGAACCTTTCCTTGGTCAATAAAGTTTCACCTTGCTGACTGTTTTGATTTTCTTTTCCATTTACTTTAACTTCCTCCATCAATTCCATTCACACTCGCTTATTGTTTTCCCCTCACCATGTTGAATTTCTGGTCTTATTTTAACAACCTGCTTCATAAGATACTATAAATCTTACTCTGGATGGAGAAAAGTGGATACCTCATCTGTTCATTGAGGAGTCTTGGCAGGGAAAAAAAAATTACTCACTCCACACATATAAGTGCTATTTGATTTGCCAGCTGGGTAAGATCTGGCTTTCAAGTAAGGTATGATTCCTTTCTAGCTTCTAGTTTTGTGTTTTGTACGGTCTCCCTGTGTTTCCTGCTGTCTCGGCTTTGGTCGCTTGTCGAACATGATGATGATCTGTAAGGTAACATGAGAAAGAGGAACTTGCAGTGTACCCTTGCTAGTCTGTGGGTTTGTGAGACAACTTGATGTGAGATTGGAGCAAAATACTACAGCTTTGAGGTTGTGTTTTTTTTTTTTTTTTTTTAATTATGAGTGCTAATCCAGTAGAAGAAATAGCAGAATTTGAGGTCCATCTGTTAACTAGTCTGTACTGTGTGGAGCATAGCTTGGGAAGCATAAATCTGTATCTTTCAGCTTTTATATATACCTTATAAGATTTAAGTTAGGCTTAATTTTCTTCACATTAAAAGGTGCAATGGATATGCATGAAGTTCACAATGCAGAAGACCTTCAGTCTAATGTATTTCTACTACTGCAGAATCATTTCTGCTACTGCTGAAGCACAGCTCCTTGGCAATGCAACCTGTCCTCCCCTCTTTGCAATGACTTCTGATGATATATGGTGTCAAACTTTGAGTGCTCCGTGTGTGGGCTTAGAATAACTAAAACATTAATTAAAACTCTGGAATCAAAACTGAAGATCCAAAAATGAAACTACAAAAAGTTATTATTTTTCGGGGAGACATAGCCCTCATACTCCAAACTTGATGATGAGTTTTGGTAAAATTCTTTATAAGTCTCCCTGCAGCCTGTTCCACATAAATTAACTTCTTTGACTTGGTTTTCTCTAGTGAATATATTGTGATTTTTGTGGTTGACATCTGTTGGTATAAATACCTGATATGTCAAAAGGAAATGTTCATGCTCTATTTCTTGTGCTTTTCCATCTGGGGAGAAGATGAAAACTAACAGTTTAATTTACAGCTGAAAGATGCTTGCATACTGCTGTGGTGAGTGCAGTAGAACTTGGGCCCAACAAAATGTCCAAATATCCACTTTTGTAATATCTGCTCACTAGTATTTTTGTTTCATTTAGATCAACACCCTTCATCTATTAATGGTGCTGTTTCTGCACCATACCTAAAAAGACGAGTTATCTGGTAATCTTCATTATGGGCACAGCTGAGCTGGGAAGTTGTTGATTAGAGGCTCTGTTAGTAGAAATTAAAATCTTGAGCAGCAGGACTTACAGAGTTGTGGAGCTCTTCAAATGATGCCCCAATTGAGAGGCTGATATTCCTAAGTTGGTTTGAAGAAGCAGACACTGAGGAAACAAATAACTAATTGGATGGTATTAATTTGCTTAGATATTTGATCAAAGATTTGTTATATAAGGAGAACCTGTTAAAAAAGAGGGCCATAGAAATCTTGTGTTTCTTTCTTTTGGAAAGGGAAAATGCTCCAATAACATACCTTTTCCTAATTTAAACTTCTCTGATTTTAAATGAGAACCCGATTCCCTCTATTTTGTGGAGAATATGGAAAACTGAGTTAATTCTTAGCATGCAGTCACCTTTCAGCATTTCCTTAGTGGTAACTGTTGTGTGCTATTTCACTGTTAATATTTTTGAAGTGCCATATACAAAGCAAGCCTATGTTATGAGAATATTTCTTCTTAATTCACGAAAGGCTGGAGAAAAGTAAAGTTGTTGCATATTTTTGCAGTATTTATAGGAGAATGGAGGAGTAAAGAGAAACTTGGGGACTTTGGTGGGGGAGGGAGGGGGAGGAAATGAAAAGAGATGTAGTCCTAATGGAATTAGTGTGACCAAGACCAGGCCATAGGTGTTTAAAAGGATGTTGAGCACTTCAGAGACCTAAAGACCTGTTCTTGTTGTCTTACTGCAATGCAAGTTGGTCATAGTTAGAGGCAAAACTTGGATTGTTCCTCGTTCTTGCAAGATTTAGTTTCTTTCGGTTAGTATTTTACATTAAAAAAAGCCTAACATGTTTCAAATTAGGGTAATTTGAGGTTTTGGATAGGAGCTTTCTAATAAACATAATCAAGAAAATATGTTCCATGGAACAAGTCACATAATATCTGGATTTGTTACTGTTTTCCTTCCCTGTCTCCCCCCTACAGCCGATATGAGAATAGCCTACAGTTATTTTTAGTTTTATAGGGTTTCTATTTAATTTTAACTTTTTTAGCCACTTACTGCAGCGATACCTCGACTTCTGAAAAGTTTCTGGTAGCTGGAATCCTTGGGGAGTTCAGAGGGACAGAAGAGTTGTGGTGGGAGGCAGTGGAGGGAGAGATGGCCGAGGGGCTCAGCACCCACAACTGTTTGTTCACGTGGTGCCTCTGCACACCTAAAGATAGGGGAATCTTTAGGAATCATGTCCCAAATGGTGGTTTAAACTCTGGGTTTTACACCTTACTCAGCTTGCTGCATCTCTTCTGTCAGGTTCTTGAGCTCACACAGAGATCTGGACTTCTCCAAGAAAATACAGAGAAAATGTTAGGAGCTTCTATCCGAACATTAGGAAGGACTTTCACTGTATGGGTGACTGAGTACTAGCACAGGTTGCCCAGGCAGGTTGTGCAGTTTCCCACGTTGGAAACACTCGAAAGTCATCTGGAAATGGTCCTGGGGAAACCTTCCTTAGGTGGGCCTGCTCGAGCAAGGGGGCTACACGCAATGACCTCCAAAGGCCCCTTCTAACCCCAACTGTTCTATGATTGTGTTGTGTTGCTTCTCTTACTCAGATTTTACAAAGTACTCCTGGCTCAACCAGAACTGGGGACTTGGGCAAGGAGACTATAGGAAGTCCATATTTTTGTGGTTTGTGTTTGGAGCTGAAGAAGTAAGAATTATTCATTGAACCGCAAATTCCCTTCTGAAAGTTAAAAAACAAGTTCTAAATGTGATTAAGAGGAATAGCTTGTACTGTCTTCAAACCTGTGTTTATTTTTTTTGTGTGTTGTCCTCTGAAAGCTGACTTTGTTAAGTGGTAAGGGAGATGTTCTGTGTCAGTTTTTAAAACACTAATAAGAATGTGAGGAACTAGCCATAACAGAATTCAGGTTGAAGACATTTCAGTGCTTGTGTGTAAGAGTTCTGGGAACAACTTACATATCTGATGTGGCTGCCAAGAATGAATCTGAAAACAATCGCATACAAAGCCTGGCTGGGAACAGGATCGGGAGACGGGGTGGGGAATCAGAGGTTCACATTTGTTATGGAAGATGGCGTAAAATGTTCTAGCTGTGCAGGTGTAACTCTCCTTAGAAGTAAAATTACCTTAATTAACATAGAATGTTTTGGGTTGGAAGGGACTTCTAAAGATCGTGTAGTCCAGCTCCACTGCTGTGAGCAGGGACATCTTTTTAGATCACATTGCTAAGAACCCTGTCTGCCCTGACCTTGAATGTTACCAGGGATGTGACTACCACATCTCTGAGCTACCTGTTCCAGTGTTTTACCACCCTCACTGTAAAAAGTTTCTTCCTTGTATCTAGTTTAAATCTATACTCCTATAGTTCTAAACCTTAAAACCATTACCCCTTTTCCTGTCAAAACAGGTCCTGCTAAAAAGGTTGTCCCCATCTTTCTTATAGGCTCCCTTTAAGTATTGAAAGACCACAACAAGGTCTCCCTGGAGCCTTCTCTTCCAAAGACTGTTCCCTCTCAGCCTGTGTTAACAGAGAGTTACTCCAGGCCCCTGATCATCTTTATGGTCCTCCTCTGGACCTGCTCAAGCAGGTCCATGTCTGTCTTATCCTGGGTGTCCCAAGCTGAATGCAGTACTGCACGTGGGGTCTTGTGAGAGCAAAGCAGAGTAGAGGGGGAGAATCACCTTCCTCTACCTGGTGGCCACAAGTATGCAGTAGTATACTTGATGCTTAATTAAAAGAAAAGCTGTAAAACCTCTGAACGTATATACACACATCAAACTTTGTATCCAGTGAAAATGTAACTGTAACAAAGCGATGCTTCTGTAATCCTTGTTTTATTGTGTCCCTTAAGTTTTGTGTAATAAATTCACAAAATGCTATAGAAGTGGATGCCAGAAAAAGATCTCTAGTGGATTTTTGTGAGCATGTCAGAAAACATTATAGGTGTGGTAACATGGGAGAGTAAGTGAAGTTACAATACTAAGTGCAGGATTTAGTTGAGAACACCAAAAGCATGTAAAATTGTGGGAGAAGGGAAGGGAGGGGAAGTTGGACTTCCCAGTAACTCCAGACTGCCAGTCCCTATGGTAATCAGCAGAGTCCTCAATGCAGACTCTGTAAACATTAATAAAACAAAGATCCCCGTGTTATAGTATCACTTCTGTAAAAGCCTTGATGACTTTACATATAACTTGCATAATGTTGATAAAATACGTGAAATAATTTCAGACAGACTGGGAGCTGGAGCCACAGTTCCAATTATTAATATCAAAGGGTACAAATGGTTGCAAAAATAGCCAGAATGCTTGCAATTAAAAATATGTATCAAGCAATTTCCATAATGCAACTGTATTTCCACCCATAAACTTGAAGTACGGGTAACAATAAACCCCATTCACTTGAAACGTACTAAGTGGGGCCACTGTATATAGAATCATAGAATGTTTGGGGTTGGAAGGGACCTTTAGAGATCATCTAGTCCAACCCCCCCTGCCAGAGCAGGATCACCTAGGACAGGGCACACAGGAACGCGTCCACACGGGTTTTGAAAGTCTCCAGAGAAGGAGACTCCACAACCTCCCTGGGCAGCCTGTGCCAGTGCTCTGTCACCCTCACAGTCAGAAAGTTTCTACTCATGTTGAGGTGGCATTTCCTATGTTCTAACTTAAACCCATTATTTCTTGTCCTATTACTGGGCACCACTGAGAAGAGATTATCTCCTTCCCCTTGACATCCACCCCTCAGATATTTATATACATTAATAAGATCCCCTGTCAGCCATCTCCTTTCAAGGCTAAACAGCCCCAGTTCTCTCAGTCTCTCTTCATAGGAGAGATGTTCAAGTCCCTTAATCATCCTCGTAGCTCTCTGTTGGACTCTCTCCAGTAGGTCCCTGTCTCTCTTGAATTGGGGAGCCCAAAACTGGACACAGTATTCCGGGTGTATTCCTGGGCACAGGTCAGAGTAGAGGGGGAGGAGGACCTCCCTAGACCTGCTGGACACACTTTTCTTAATGTACCCCAGGATCCCATTGGCCCCCTTGGCCACAAGGGCACATTGCTGTCCCATGGACAACTTACTGTCCACTAGGACTCCAAGGTCTTTCTCCATGGGGCTGCTTTCCAGCAGGGCGTCCCCTAATCTGTACCGATGCCTGGTGCAGGACTCCACACTTGTCCTTATTGAACTTCATGAGGTTCACCTTCGCTCAGCTCTCTAGATCTCTCTGTCTAGATCTCATTGGCTAGCAGCACAGCCTTCCCGTGTACCTTCTGGTATGCTTACAAAGTGATCTGCTGGCATTATATGAACTGGGTCTTTACATACAGCTCAAAGTTTGCTAGTGTGGTTTGTTTTTCCTATGGGATATATCTAGCAATCTTGCTAGCTTTCACTGTCCTAGGGCTCTTGTGCCTGTGTTACTTTGCTCACAGAAAAAAGTAAATAGAAATTAATGAGTGGATTATGGTAGGGCAGTGTCTGTCTTTTGCCCAGGTCTGAAGTAGAAGGGCTGACAATGGAGCATCTGTTCCATACTTTTTAAATTTTTTTTTTAGTATTATGATTACTTGGTGGCTTTTTTTTTTTCTTTCATCTTTTTCTGCAGTGTAACAAAGGATTTGTCTTTTCTAATTTAACATGTGGAATATTTAAAGCTAGGCCTCAATTTGAGAGGTAGTAGTAGTGAATTTCAAGAAGCTGTATAATGTGGCAATCTCTGATTTGGAAGTCTGGTCTTGGAGGTATTAAGTCAACTGAATTCAGGTTCTTTTCTTTAGTTATGCTAATGACCCATGATGACTGATCATTTCCCATGCAAGATTAGTCATATTCTGAGGTGTATGGCAAGAGCCAAGTAAATGATACTCCTGTCCCAAAAGGGGGATGTGTCCTTCTGACTGGTGATGTTGCTGCATTAAGCAACAATAACATAAAACAGCTTATACATTATGGTGTCCAGCAAGGCCTGGAGAAAACCGGGGTCCTTGCTCAGACTACTGCCCTCAACAATTAAGATGGGTTTCTGTCAGACAAGTAGATTAAGGCTGCACCATCGAAGCATCCAGAGAGCTATTTCTCTCATCAGCTCCCAGCTTTACAGCTTTCCCTGCTTTTCCCATTGCAGCGTTCATACTTGCCTTATGCCTGGGATCTGCCTAACCTCAACTGCGTGGAGATGGAGAGGCAGTGGCAGCACCGACTTCATCTTGCCAAAACTCTGTGCACATATGCTTCTGGTGAGCTGGACTTTGAGTCCACAAGTAACACTGTGATAGCTGCTCAGCAACATACCTTCTGTGAGAAGAATGGATAGTCTCTTTTCTTGTTATGTATTAAGCTAGATAGTGCAGCTTCTGAGGAGATGAAGGCCTTAAATCCCAGAAGGCTCCTCTGCCAAGTGCTGTTGGCCTAAGAGAGTGCAGCCTTTCGGCTGCGCAGAGAGAATGGTGCAGCTGCCTGAGCAGTTGGAGAGGATCTAATGAGGAGGAGGATCTAATGGGGAGGATCCTGGCAGAACACAGCTCTGGGAGTTTATATCTATGATACACAACCTCATGAGTGGCAGCTTTTTCTTTGTGAGGTTATGTGGTTCTCCTGCCTGATGTTACTGCTTAAGTGTCCGTGTTACTCCTCAAAATTTATCAAAGGGCTACAGGCATCAAGGTCCAAGTTCCAGATACTGCTATGGGAGCTGGCTGCAAAGAACAAGCACAATGCTTCATATTGCCATGTTTTGTGAATCTAGCCTGAAACTACAGTGGCACCTGTAATCGCCGATGATCTACTCAGACTCCTTCTGCCCTCCAACTCTCACTCTTTTTACATCTCAGTGTGGCTCTTCTGCTACAGTGTTAGAAATAATGAGGTTTGGTGCTCATTCTAAGACACTGTGGTCCTTAGCCTGTGCCCCATCTGGTTCAGAGAAGAGAAAAGAACTCTCTACAGGAACTGCCTGGGTCTGTGTGAATCCAAAGTAGAGATATGTATGAGATGGAGACTAATATTAAATTTAATGAGACTCAAACTCTGGAAATTAAACTAAGAAAAATAAAGTAATACAGTAGTAGGAGAGGTTTCTATCTCACAACTGAAGTTTGATTATTTTACTCCTTTCTTTCTGAATATGTAGCTTTCAGCTATTCAGACAAAAATAAATTTAAGCCAGTACAGTAACAACTCCTTGTTTTCCACTTCCCTGCACTGTTTTCCTTGAAGTGTCTTTCCAGGATGATGATACTTCTTTTTTTCAGTCTAAAGACAGATGT